>JARVJO010000394.1:16814673-16852309 GCA_031762555.1 Cynodonichthys magdalenae | reverse complement strand
ATTTTCATACTTTTCAGTTGGCCAACATTTCTAAATAATCCCTTTTTTGTATTAGCCTTAAGTAAGATTCTAATTTTTTGACACACGGAATTTTGGATTTTCATTTGTTGCCACTTCAAATCCTCAAAATTAAATGAAATAAACATTTGAATGCCTCAGTCTGTGTGCTATGAATTCATATGATGTACAAGTTACACCTTTTGAATGCAATAACTGAAATAAATCAAGTTTTTCAAAATATTCTAATTTACTGGCTTTTACCTGTATTTATGTCAGCACAACTCATTAGTGTGTTTAGCATTATTGCAAACATTTTAATATTTACACAATTTGAATTTTTATGCTATCATTATTGTTAACAGAATGATTGATTATGATTTCAATATGAAAAAGAATGATTTAAAGCATAAGTATCCCTTTAAACACGAATCAGCTTTAACAAAATTTGCGGCTCACTCTCTCATCTAGCAAGAGAAGAGGATCTTCACCAACTTCCATCGTCAGCTCTTCTGTTGGATTGATAGATGGGTTGATCTGACTATGGATGACATCCGACGGATGGAGGCAGAAACTCAAGCAGAGCTGGATGAGGTTTGTGTGTGTGACATAATTACCCATAATTAAATCTAAAATGTGTGATTCCATGTTGGCAAGTGACAAAATTAACTAACATTTAAAAGAACCATTGCCTGAGTAAGTGCAGTGGCTTAAAGGTCAAAACTGAATGTGTCATCATTCAGCCTAACCCACAGGCTCTGAGACTTGCTGTCTTTTAGTTCATCTTGTGTGTAGAAGTCATTTTGTGCGAGGTACAAAGTCTGAAGGTCAGATTTAAATTTTCTGTGTAAGGTATTTATGGTAGAGGTCAGTAATTTAAAGGCATTTTCCTCTGGGATGACTTTGGCTTTGTCATATATTCTTATAAAGGTTTCCATCTTCACCACACCCTCAGTGACAGGAAACTTTTTTTGTTTTTGTAACAAACTTTGTTTTATCCACTGTACTCATCACTCTTCTGCTGCACTGCATTGACTTAAAGCACATTGGCATCACTCAAAACTGTTCATAAACAGCCAGAGTGATGAAAAGCAGCCCATCTGCTTTTTAAGACAAGAACAAGCTAATCCGTCTTCAGGAGAAACTAAATTGAAAATAAATTTCAAAACATCCATACATGTGTAGTTAAAGTAAATATCTGACTTTAGGAAATAGTCTGTGTGCATCTCATTGAAAAAAGTGTTGTCAACCATTTTAGTTAAGTCAGCATATAGCTCAACAAATTTGTATTAATTTTTGATAAATATTAGTTACTGGAAAATCCTGCCATTAACTGATGCTTTTGCCAAAATAAATATCAAATTGCTGTTGAAAGAAAAATTGCAATATTAAGGGATTCATTAATTTGGGCTTTGTGTTCACAATGTTTAACTAACCAAATCCTCAGTGGAAAACTCTTACAATGTTTCCTCTGCTTCATCTGGGGTTGGTGTTTCCACTCTGTTCATAGTGTGGTTAAAGGGGGTTTTTATCCCCATCTTCATAACTCGGTGTAAACTCAGGAACACAAAAATAAGACAGGAGTTGTTGCTGCATTTTTTATAAGGAAATGGAAAAAACATTTTATTACCTGCTTCCCATAGTATCTCCACAGAAGAATACAGGGCAGAGAAATTAAATGGTTTGCTTTAAAATAACATGGTATAATGTCTTTAACTCGCACTCTCTGTAAAACCTTACCACTGCTCAGCTCTTGGAGTTACTCCAAATATCAGTTTGGGAGCTTTTGGCCGTACATGGAGAACAAAAGAGGAATCTGGAGTAGACTGGCCAAAGTGGGCCAGTCTCAAACATTCCTGGCTTCCTACCCACATACTGCATTTGTGCTTGCTTTGCCTTCCCCCCTCAGAACATCTCGCCCAAACCAACATATGTTTCCCATTTCCCTCTGAAGTAAGTAAACAGGCGGGTGCCATCAAAGAGGTCTGTGGTGAGGCCAGTCACGGCCAGAACCTCTGAGCTCAAGGGTTAGCTGGGTCACACTTTGACTGTATTATATCCAATAGGAGGATGAGTACAGTCGCTGCACTTCACATTCTGAGCAAGCTTGTACCTGGTAAATGAGAAACTCTTCTTTAGGGAGCCAATTCACAAGTGCCATGTCTGCATTCTTTATGTGTAATGTTCTGGTGCTGTTGGGGTAGAATAAGAAAGGATGGGAGAAGAACTGGGTGTGGTTGTGTGTTTCGAGATGGCTCCTTTTTCCTCATTAACATACAAATGGAATTCTGCTGTTAAGGAGTCTGGCCTCTGATTGAGAGAGAGAGAGGAAAAAAGGTGGGGGGAAAGATGGTGAAGTGGCAGGGTAAATCCTCCCACTATTTCATCAGATCTGTCTATTCCCCTGTTTAGAGCCAATGTTAGTTTGAGCTGTTTCAGTTGATGTGTTGGGCTATCAGATTCTAGCACTAATTGACTTTCTAAAGCCATCAGCCTCAGGTTGGGAGAGTTTGAAAGGGATGCTTTTATCTACCTTGAAGACAAACAGGAGAATTGATAAGGACTTTTGGAGCTGATTTTCAAGGAAGTCCATGTTTCAGTTGGCAAAAAGCAATTTGTAGTATTTATATTGGATTGCAAAGAAAAAATGAAAACCCCAAGTTATATGTAATGAGCAAAAAGAATAACCCATTTTTTTGTCCAAACTAGCTAATGATAATCAAAAATCTCAGTGAATAGAAGTGTGTAGTTAGTCTCGCCAATTTACCCAACTCTAACTTGTGTTTATAATTTTCTTCATCTTTCCACAGCTTCGCAAGCAGGGAAACGTACGAGGAACCAGTGCTGCAGAAGAAAAATGAAAAGTCACACGATTTTAAAACCGCCACAATTTCTTGGAGTCTGCTAAGAACACTCTTTTAATATCACTTTTACCCAAACTGATTCAGGCTGTGAAGGAAGGAGCCCAGCTACCTGCGATCAATAGATCAGATCCTTGACTTGACCCTAATCATGGACATTCTGTTCAGTAAGGAATTGATTTCTAGAAACCAACATAATCCTAGCTTAAAATACTCTGGTTTAATTTTGGTCTCTGGGGCAGAGAAAGTCCAGCTTTCATTGTTATCATGTAAGAGAAGCCTAGACTTTGAGAGACTTGTGTGGTTGGGAGTATTTGCTCTATAGATGCAAAATAACTAAAACATACAGGCACAATGACCAAATTTTTCCACTTGTATTTTATTTAAACCTTTTTCTTTGGTTGCCTCAAACACATTCCTCACAAGGTGATGTCCTAAACGACTTTGCTACGTCTCCTGCTTGGTCTTAACTGTAAACACTGTGGCTCAGTGGTTTGCATTCCCTGACATGAAGCAGTTTGTTATACTCTTGTTCCTTCCTGCCACAGCCTCCATTAAGTGATTACTAACACCCTTGGCACCCAGGCCTATTATAATCCCTCCCCCTCCCCATCACCCCACCTTAACCAAAGTACTGCATCTTATTATCACTGACAATCATGTCCGTGCAGGCTTTCACTCTCGCTTCTGTTCAGACTTAATAAAAAGCCACACACAAGCGTGACACACACATTACGCGCATGAGGATGAACGTGTGAATTTGTTCTAAAGGTATGCAAACATGCGCAGGTGTGGATACCTTTGAGCTGACTGATCTGTTGCAAGCTCAAGCTGGGCAGATCTTTGCATGTACACTTCTTTGTACGTTTAGAGGATGTTAACAGATCTCAGCGGTCCCCCACCACCACCCCCACCCTAGTCATCCTCCAGACATTCACACATAACATACAACATAGCATTAGCCTCCTTAACAGATGTCCCTAGAGGGGAAAACGGCACTGGAAAAAAACAGCCACAGATGGTGTTACACCCCTATAGCCTCTGTCACAAGTCAAACTGTAGCTCACTCCAGTTCGACAAAAGGCCTTGTATTCAGCTTAATTCCAGTCATGTTTACAGATTCATAATTGTTTTATTAGTGCCCAGTTAACACCAGCACCACCACACACTTGCTTGCCTTAATCCCCAGACCTTTTTTTTTTTTTTTTTTGTATACTTTCCACCTCTCACAGCTCTGCTGCCAGCTATTGCGATCTACCTCCCTCATTTCTAACTGGCAGTTTTCCTAATGCCAAAGGATTAGCATTAGCTATGAGCTGCTGCTTCTTGGGAGTAAATCTTAGCAGACACCGCTTTATGAGCAACTTTAGGATCAATCTTTACTACCTTCAGTGGAACTGAATGTTTGTCATAACACCTGAGCAAGTGCAATTACTTCTACATGCAAAAACTGTTAAAGCTGTAACAGCCAGTGTTTAAAGGGCTGCAGATTAACATCAAATATCAGAGATTTGCCATATGATTGACTCTTGACTTTCATTACTATAGCAAAACTTCTCACTTGGTTTCAGAGCCATGTGACATTAATTATATTGGTCATCGTTAATGTTTCATATGTATAATATCTGTAGTTTACTCATCTGATCCCTACTGAGCTTTAGTTGTATGTCATTGTTTTAAATTGTACTTCAGATACTTGGGTTAGTTTTTAAAAGTCCTGTTTCTATATTTGCTTAAAACAGATTAGCGCTATTGTTGGCTCCATTTTAGTTTTTTTTCCTGACAGTTTAATGAAAAAAATGCACTTGTTTTTGTTGCAGGTATTTTGTCCAAAGAGTAAAAATACAGATTTTTTTTTTCTTTGTGTTTACATGTTCATCAATCAACATAGGAAATTTAAAGACAGACATTTAAAAAAATATTCTCAGGTGAAACATTACTCAGATTTTTTATTTTTTTTTCTTTTTTTTAACATTGTCACTCCCAGTTCTGTTGGCAGTAAAAATGACAACACTTTCACTAGTAAAAGATGGTCATTATATGCTTGTTCAATTATGGCACCACTGTAACATACTTTATTGCTGTGCTGGCGAAATCTGAATTGGTTTCAGAGAGTAACAGCTGTGTATAAAAAGATGGTCTATTGTGTTTTTGGTGTTTTCTAAATTAATTCAGTTTTTTTTCCAGGTAATTAGCCCTATGAATAGTAAGACCTTGAATCGGTGATGTCTCAGCTATGATCGCAAGAAGAGCTGTAATGGCTATTCCTAAATTATGAAATCTAAAACTGTTCTTAAAGACTTTTTTTTTTAAAGGCTCTGATCAGATCAAATTGAGGAACATAGTTGTGAATGAATGATATAGTGTGCCTTTTCTTTTCAGAACATCTTGTGCGTTCAGTCTGCATATTGTATTCAAGTAAAATAGATCTATCTTCAAAATAAATGTTTTTTATGCCTCATTTATAGTCCAGTCTTTTTTTCATGCATTTATATTAAGATAGAAAAAAGAGAAAATAAGTTGAAGATCTTTATTTTGCCCAACTTTTAAATCAAGGTGATCTTTTTGAACAAGACCTGGAAAGGGAGTTTGAAAAATGGGAAATGGTCAGACGGTGCCTGTGGTTGGTCGTATTCCTGTTTTGTGTCAAATAATGGGATAAAATTTTAACATGATTATTTTAACATTTCTTGTCAACTAACTGCAAAAAAAAAAAAAAGATGTAACACGTTAAGTTAAATGTCAAGCTTTTAGGCAATGTCATTTTCCTTTTTCAGGCAATATAAAAATTGTTTAAGAGTTTTTGAAATATTCAAGTGATGACAAAAATTGCAACATAAGCTAAGAAATATCCGTTTTGATATATGAACTATAGGAAGTGTAAAGAAAATCTAATTAAAATAAATAGTTGCTTACCAAATGGTAGGTTTATTCTTCAGTGTGCCAGTATTGTGGTTACTATGGTGACCATACACCCAAGTTTCACTCCCTGACTACCAATTTAATCCCCCGCTGTCCTTGCGGCACGCTAACAAAGCTAGCAAGTAAAAGTCATGGCTGCTTCTTGGGGAGCCAGCCAGGCCACCCACAAACACCACCCAACGACCCCACCCCAACCCCCCTTTGCCCCCGCAACCACCGCTTAATCAGGTGGGGGTCAGGAGGACCCCACCGCCACACCAAACATGAGTGGGGTCTTATGGACCTCATCATTGATGAACCGTTTAAGATTTTTTGGAAAAGTCTGTAAAAATCAGGAAACTTGAACTAATTGTATAAAAAAAATGTATCAAAAGGCCAGTCTTGACACATAAAGTCTAACTTTTTGTTTAAACTTTGCACAATGTTTCTATTATTCAAGAGCTTCAAAGAGGATTGAGTTTTCTTGCATGTTTCTCTTAAATTCCTTTATTTCATCACTTAGTTTTTGCAGATTGTCTTATTTGCATAAAGTCAGCACACTAATGCTGATCAAGCCTTGTGTTTTGGTCTGTACTTTGATGTTTCTTTCAAAGCTGTGCCAAGATGCAGGACAAACATTTTTAACAGGATAAAGATGCTTCAAGGCTTTTTCACTGGCATCCTTAATTATAATTAAAGACTGTACAGGCCTAGAAAACTTTAATGCTGTAGAGAACATAGTGGAACACACTGAACAAACTTTTAGGAAAATTGATGACTCCAGTAGACTTTCTGCGACCTGCAGGTCAGAAGAGTCACACAATAACAGCGGAATCTGTGCTAAAGAGCAGGAAAAGCTGCAAGTCTGCTGACTGAGATAACTGCTGCTTTTATTGTTTGCAGAGGAAGGGTCACATTGACTTGCTGCAAAGAAACCAGTCGTTTCTGCCACTGAACTCGCAAATAATGCCATTTCTAAATGGGGAGATGGACAAGATTCGCCCACACACCTCCTGTTAAGTGGCAGCTCGCAGTAGTCCACAGTATGCCTGCATCCATCTAACCATGTGTCTCCCTCGCAGTGAAGATGAGGGGACATGTCACGAGTTGAGCCCCTGTCATTGAAATAGATTCGGTAACAGATGAAGAGCTGAAGTGAATCTCAGAGAGGCTCGAGACTTTGACACAGCAGGAGGTCCAGGCGTGTTACCAAAGAAAGTCTCGGCGTTCTAAGATAAAAACAAATCTCTGATTGCCAGAAGGATTCATATTAAATTCACAGAATCAATATTTCTGTCAAATTAATTTGCGAAGGCCTATAACACCTAAATCGTCCATGTGCCAAATGGCCACAAATCAACAGATTATGAAAGTTTCTGTTTTTGAAGGAGGTGGCATACTGAAGAATAAACCCACCATTTGGTCCATTTTATACACACATATATATTATATACTGTATGGCCCCTCTTCTCTGGTGCCAGATTTGCACGAGGGGCTGCAGGTCTCTTCTTGGATGGGAGAGTTATTTCTGTTCTGTCAGAGCTGACACTGATGTCACCAGCGTTTCCTCATCCTCCGGGCTTGTGTCAAATTTAGCTCCAGAGATTCTCCTGAGTCTTTCCTGTTGTTCTGTGTGACGTGTAGCAGTGGAGGTGGTGTGTGTGTGTGTGGGGGGGGGACGTTTCTGTTGCATCCCCTCCTCCTAAACACAATAGTGCTTCTCTGGATGACAGATGCTGCTTAACCTGCCCTGACCCAGGGAGTTCTGATGGCTCAGATGAGTGACAGCCCTATACAGGACACACTGAGACTCTCCTTCACACTGCCAGGATGCTGTAACCCCCCCATACAAGGGAAGGAACTGTCTCTTTGGGCAACCCCCCACTGTAATATATGTCTGGCTGAGGAAAAGCCTAACGACATGAATTAAGGGTAAAAGAGGGCGCCCACTTCTGCTACCTTGTCCTGTTGAGTAAAATATTGAGACAAATTGAGCACTAAATCACAACAGAGAAGAGTGGTAATGTGACAGCGCTCGGAAGCTCACAGACTGTCCATTGTCATGATGTCGCCTCAGCTTCAGCCACTCTGAGCTGCATTTTTCATCACTGGAGACTTAGGAGGGAAGACACCATACCGTGGGTTTGTCATACCGTTTCTATATTGGAGAAGGCGGCAGCTAGCAGGAATCTCACTGCAGGATTATTAGAATTACAGTCAAGCAGAGGACTTCTTTTTCATCCCGTTGAGCTGCTTTTATTGTAATCTATAGGGCTTTTTAAAAGGATAGACGGCCTTTATTACTTGAGATGGATAAAGGACAGCATATGCATCTATTTTAACACCAAGTAAAAATTTGTAGATTGCTTCCAGATATGGAGGTGGTCCATCGGACAGATACACAGAGTGTGGCTCTGTTTTAGAGCAAAAGCACTGCAGCCCTTAAAACATCCAAAACAACTTGACATGTCTCTCCTCTCTACCTGTAGCTAGTTTACTCCATTTCTTACAAAGCACAAGCAGCTCTGCTTTCCTCCTCACTGGCAGAGCTGCTGTCCTCTGAGGTGGAAGAAGTGCATTTTGGTGTCTTGTCCTGATGGCACACAGTCTCTGGATGCTGGGCTGGACACATGGTGCTTCTGGAAAAACAGCAGTTTGTGCCACACAAAGTTGTTTTCAAGAGGACACCCTGCTAAAAAAAAAAAAAAAAAAGCATATCTTGTGCTACAAATCGTCTATAATGTGATGCTAAAAAAAGTGTACAGATTTTGAGATTATATTTCTAAAACTGAGACAGAAAAGCTAAACTTATTTTCCCAACACAGTAACATACTTGACATGTGATCATGTTGCAATAAATTATTAATATTTTTCTCACTGCAACTTTATAGGATTTCACAGTATTGGAAAAACAAAACATTTTATCTTCAGTTTTTATGTGGATCCAGACCTCTTGTGATGTAAAATTGCTTTCTCAAAAATTCAGCAGGGGCATATTTTCTTTACTCTCTCTGAAGACGACCGCTAGGTGGCACTGTGTCTGTTTGATAAAAGCTTTTCTGATCCCCCACAACCCCAAGAGGGCTGCAGTACTGGTTGTCACCAAACCCTCCTCCTGCTCTTTACAGAGTCGGAAAAAATGGCATGTTTTTTCCTTTCATCAACATAAATATTCAAAAAGATCAATAAAAGTAATATATTTTTTTCTCAGAAATTAGATTGAAATAGACTTTCATTTATTTCTGATAATAAAGTTCAGGACATAAATGCACTCATGAATTCAAGGCAAAAGAGGTTATTTTTTTTAATAACAAAATACCCAATTAGGAGAATAGTTAATGTTTTTAAACAGTCCAAAAACAAATGAATAAATGAAAATAATTCAATAGGAAGAAGAAAGTTAAGAAGAGTTCAGGTATAAATTAAACACCTGAGTATAGAAGCCTACATGAAGAAGAAACAAGCCAGAATAAAACTCTTTGTTTGACTTCACTGCACTGTTTGTCTCACATGAACTGTTTTCATATATTTTATGTCTTATCTTTAGGCTACAGCACCACTTAACCTTCCACAGATAACCTCTGCACTTTCATGCCCACAGCTAATTAACCCTTGAAATAACTTCTGGTGGTGAGGTTTAGTTTAAAGACCATAATAGTAACAGAATACTATTGATTATTGAAACTCAAGGCCCCAATATCGTCTTCATGATTTACTTCTGATGGGCTTTTAAGGAGGATTTTTCCTTTTTCTCCCTTCTGTCCATTGGGACTTATAGTTTCACATAGAGAAAACTGAATTGATTCTGGTCTTTTTGTCTTTTCCAGCTCTTATTTTCTGACTGAGCCACATTTCACTGTTTGCTGAAGCTGTCAGAGGTCAGACTATGACATTTTATCCTAAGAATTTATAAATCCAAACGTGTGGCTTCAGTTTATGTCCAACAACTTTTTTTAAAAAAGCAGATACCTAAACAAATAATCTGCAGGTTTATCAGCTGATCTGCTTGTTAGTGTCTGTCCTATCAAACTCTTTTTATTGGGTTGAAAAACGAGTTTAGTAAAGGTAAAGTGAATATGTCACTCACAGTAAAGCTTGTTTAAAGTAATTAAAACAGTTAAAGTTTAAAGTTAAAGTTAAAGTTTGGGAACTCAGAGGTTCCCAAACTTTAAGCTTTCCTCCAACAAAATAAAACTATTGCTCCTTTAGCAAAGAGCCTCATCAGCCAATACTTAATTATTTTAATCAATTTATGATCCTGTTTTTATTTGAATCAGTGAAGAATAATCTATTGGCTGATTTTTAAAGTTAATATGATTTGCAGATCTTCTCATGACCTCACATTAAACGTTCCTCGACCCACACTGGGGCCCAGATCCCAACTTTGGGGACCACTGCTATAAAGAAAAAAGAAAATCCCCTTTATTAATAGATTTATTTATTTATTAAATCTCAAAAGCTAGGCTACATCCAGTTCAAATGTGCTTTGAGCACGACTTTTCAAGTGAAATCTTAGAGGTTAAAAAAAAAGTCTTATTTCCACACCGGAGTTTATAATCTCATTGACTCCGCGGACTACCTTAACGGCGCTCGTCCCGCCCCTCCCAGCTTTCACGGGACTCCGTGATTGGCTGAGGCCTCTTGGATGGAAGTGGCTGCAGAAATGCAAAACTTGTTGCTGGCTCCTCCGGACGCGTTGATCTCACACAGCGCCAAGCGGCAGAACGGAGTGTGGAGAGAGTGTCTCTGTGCGTCGCAGCCCGAGCGCGCTCAGACCAGCAGCAGACAGGAGGCGGTGAACAAGAGGAGGACGCACACGTTAGAAGCGGAGCTCACAGAAAGGAGTTCACAAAAAAAAAAAAGAGAAGTTAAAAGAAGAAAGAAAAAGCACGGAGCGGCAGCGAGGTGAGGAAAGGATGCTGTCAAGCCGCTCGGCGCTTGTGGAGTGCGGGTAGTCGGTGCGCACCGCCGCGCTGCTCCTCAGACACTGAAGTCTCGGTTCTCCGGTGCCTGGACTTGAAAGGTCTCGTGGTTTTGTTTTTGGACTAATCCATCGCGCTGGTCTTTTTGTGTTGAAGTCTGCTCAGCTGCCTCTTTTCAAGATTTTAAAGGACACCGGTGGGCAGTAGCTTTTTATTCAACCCATAGAGGCAGTTTGATCCTTGCACGGCTCCAAATTGACTTTATTTTCATTTCCGATATGGGACCGTATATAAAAGGTCTTTCTGGGACGTTTTAATATCGAGTTGGAATAATAGATTAGATAAGAAAATATGTTTTAAATATTTTTTACGCTTTTCTTTCACTTTAGCGAGCTTTTGTTCCCTTTACGCGCAGAAAAAAAGAAGCATTAGAATGTCGTAAATAATTTTAGAGGCAAGTTTATTTTTCTAGGCGTGTTTATTTTTTGTTTATTAAAAAAATCCAACAAAAAACTGAAGAGCTGTTTAAAGCATTCATGCGGAAAAAGACAGAGTCTGCGTGCGTATTTGGACACAGTCTGTCTCCTCCGCTGCGCGTCCTTGGAGAAGTAAAAAAAACTCTAATTATTTTAGGAAATTTGAAATTATTTGGTGAGTTTTATGTTTAAAATATACGAAGCAAAAAATAATTAGTTTGGTGTGATAAGCATTTAAGTAGTTTGTTGTGTATCCGTTAAAAAAAATATATATTATTTGCTTTTGGGGACAGACGGAAAAATACACAGTGAGCCGATGTCTGGCAAACTGGCCGTCATGTGGGATTGATTGCAGGGGAGTATGTTTGGGCTGGAGCAGTTTGGTTCTCAAATTAATAGCAGAAACCCTGGCCAGTCAGAGAGAAACATAAACCAACAGAGACTGAACATGGGCTCCCATTATAAAAGCCCAGGCTTTCATGGTGGAGGCCCGCCTGCAGCTGTGGACCCCGGCATGGGCCCCATGAACGAGTCACAAATGTTGGGGCTCAATATGAACATGAACGGAGAGCCTTATGGGAACTTTCACCCACGGGGACACCCAGAGATGCATGGAGGCAGTGGACTTCAGCAGCAGCAGCAAGCACCGATGCATGGATTTTTTAACAACCAGCAACCTCATCAACACGGCCATCAACCTCACCCCCACCAACATCACCCTCATTTCAGTGGGAACTTTGGAGGCCCGGAGCCAGGGTCATCATGCCTGCACGGTGGCAGGCTAATGGGCTACAACAATGGCATGGCACCTCAGCAGGGCTTTGGAGAAGGATTTGACCCTCTTGCTGAGGGACAAGCAGGAGATGGCTTTCCACAGCAACAGCAGCAGCAGCGACCAGGTAACATACCAGACTTTCAACATCACGGTCCCCCCAGTGGAAACCACGCTGTCCCTGCGCCATGTCTGCCCCTGGACCAGTCACCTAACAGAGCGGCATCCTTTCATGGTCTTCCATCTTCCTCATCCACCTCATCCGAGTCTCATGGTTTGGAGCCTCGACGGATGCCCAACCAGGGAGCTGTGGAGGGATTAGAGTATAACTTCCCAAGTAAGCCTCCATCTGGACATTTTGATGTACCTGTATTCTCCCCATCAGAATCAGAATCCCAGATACCACACTTTGGGCCAGGAAGGCCTGTTCCCAGTGGAAATTTCCCAGGGAACCCTGGCATGCCACGGACACCAGGTATGCAGGCCATTTCTAAGGGACACCAGCCACCACCACAGCCCCAGCAGCCACAACATGGAGTGTTTTTCGAGCGCTTTGGAAATGGCCGGAAGGTACCCGTGGGAATGGAGCAGGGGGTCAATACAAGACATCCCCTCATGCCGCAACAACAGGCTGGTTTGATAGCCAGACAGAACTCGTGCCCCCCTGGCCTTCCCCGACCCCCTCAGGCTGAGCCCAGCAACACAAACCCTAACATTCTAGATGGAGGGGTCATGATGCCTGGCCAACACAACCAGTTTGAATATCCCATTCACAGACTGGAAAATAGGGGTTTGCACCCCTATGGGGACCCCATGTTTAATATGCAACAGCCAGCTCCTCCTCCCTCCCAACAGCCCCCAAATCAGAGACTGCAACACTTTGACTCTCCTTACATAAACATGGCAAAAAGGCCCAGGTTTGATTTCCCTAATACACACAGTGGTGAAGGCTGGTGTGGCAGTATGGATAACCACCTTTCTCCCTCTGCATACCCTGGCCTCCCTGGAGAGTTCACCCCACCTGTGAATGAAGGTTTTCCACCAGGTCCCCTGCAGCATCCAGGGCCTGAGCCACAGTCTCTGCAGCAGCGCCAGAATGCAGCCATGATGATTAAACAGATGGCTTCTCGCAACCAACAGCAGAGGATGAGACAGCCCAGTCTCCAGCAGTTGGGTCACCATGGTGATGTACCTCCTGGCCCAATGACTCATGGTGGTCCAGTTGGAAACATGCCTCAGCCAAACTTTGACAGGGAAAATAGTGGCAGGATGCCCAACATGGATGGACAAAATCCTCATGTAACTCAGGAGAACTCCTGGTTTCAGGGGTCCCACCCACCAGGAGAGATGATGTCACGGCGTTTGGGTGGAGCAGGTAATGAGCCTGGCCCTAATGATATAGGGCTACAGCAGAATGGGCCCGGGATGATGTTTCGGCAAGGCATGGGTATGCAGGATCCCATGAGAATAACAGGAGATGGACATGTGCAGACCCTTCATTCTCCTGGCATGCACTCACAGTTTAGTGGCAACATGGGCAACCTCTCACAAATGCAGTCTCCAGGAGCAGGAGCAGGACATCCGAATGCACCAGTAGAAAGGCGGCAAGCTGACTTTCCTGCACCTCCGATGGGAGCACAGCCAACATTTCCATATGGGGGAGCTAACCGCCAGGGGCCGGCACACAACGCATCCCAAGGGGTGAGCACCTCACCAGGGAGCTACCCTCCACAGTCTGAGTTTCCCTCAGGCCAGCGGTCGTCTGTTAGTAAGCTCGGAGCTCTATCCCTTGGGAACTTCAGCAAAACCAGCTCTAAAGACAGTGTTTTTGGCCAGAGCTGTCTAGCAGCCCTGTCCACTGCCTGCCAGAACATGATTGCAAGCCTAGGGGCCCCAAATCTTAATGTAACATTCAACAAGAAGAACCAAAATGAGGGCAAGCGAAAACTAAGTCAGACAGAGCAGGACATTAATAGCAGCACATCTAATGGGACTGGCAGTGCTGGTCCTGAGTATTTTCAGAGCAGCAATTCCCAGAACAGCCAGATGCCTGGCACCGGGAATAGCAACTCTAAGCCTGTAAGTCAAAGCCAGACGGTGCAGGGGGAAGCCAGTGCCCTCTCCCCAAACTACAACATGGACGCTACCCCGTGCAGTGAGGGGAAGGCAGCAACAGGGAGTGGGAGAGGGAGAGGGAGGAGAAAAAGAGACAGTGGACATGTAAGCCCTGGAATTTTTTTTTCCTCTGACAATGGGAACCCTGTTGTAAGTCCAGGCCAGCAGACCCCCTCAGCTGGCGTTGGGGAGAGGGGTGGGGGCACACCCCATGAGAAGCACCTCCAGTCACCTTCTTGGGGAAAAGGAGGAGACCTAATGTTGGGGGACCAGGCTGACCTTATGTCTTCTTTAGACAGTGGTATTCAGAGCGTTGCTGCCAAGTCTGACAGCAGCTCACCAAGAGTGGACTTTCCTGACGATGTAAGCACCCACTACGGCAACGAGGACGAGGTGTCATCCAGCTCAGATGCAGGAGGAGCTTCTGCCACCAAGCCCAATCGCAGCCCTATGATCACAGGTTCACCTAAAATGCAGAGGAGTGATCATAGTTTAATGAATGGACAAAAGCCCATGGGCATGGGCATTAACAATCATTCTACCTCGACACCAGACAGCTATGGACTGAATGCTGGTGTGGGCACCGGGGCCAGTGGGGTAAGCCACCCAGGCACTCCTGGGGTGGAGCAGGTACGCACCCCATCCAGCACCTCAGGCCAAGAAGAAATTCATCCTCTGGAAATCCTTCAGGCCCAGATCCAGCTACAGCGGCAGCAGTTCAGTATCTCAGAAGACCAGCCTCTGGCCATGAAGAATGGCAAAAAGAGCGGCGACTGTCCCTCACAGAACGGAGACAATGAGCTGGCAAGCTGCAGCCCGGATGCTGGGAAGGGCTCAATGGGCACTATTGACCTTGACGCCCTCATGGCAGAGCAGCATGCCACCTGGTACGTGCCCGGTGACAAGGCCATGATGGATGGGTCAGAGGATGACAAGGCCATGGGACCCTGGGAAAAAAATAAAAGCCAAAACAACAATAAAGAAGGTAAATAAAATCTCTCTCTTTTAAATTTTTTTTAGTCTATTTCTCTCTTGCAAATACATTTTTAGTAACTGATCAGTTTTTCTCCTAAGGACAGTACATTTAGATTTACAAAAAAGCAATTTGTTTGATCTGAATTGCAGTTTAAGTGTGTTCCTGATGAAATATAAAATGCACATGTGGAGGTGGTAAAATAGAGCCATTTGTCTATATTGTGTTCAGGGCTCTTCATTTTGTTTCACTGTAATTTCTATTTTTATATCTGAAACTACCAAAATTAATATGTGCATAATTGAAAATTTTATAAAGAAATAATATGTGGATTTTTTAATTTATAAACCTCAAAGAAAACAGAAGGAACCAGAAAGAGCAATTTTAACGACTAAACATTGCATTTAATTTTTTAAAGCATTATTTTACTTTGCAGGCAAAGAAAAAAAAAACAGCTGAAGAAAAGTAAACATTTCCTGTGGCTCTTTATCTCAGTTTTCAGGGTGAACAACTACATTGAGAAGATTAATAGCTTTGTGAGGAGATGCGTTTGCGCAGCGGGGGTCCCCCTCGCCTTCTTATTACGTGTTTGTTTTTGTCATTATCATGGGATAATACCGAGCCAAAGTGGATTGATTTTTAAATCTCCAGGACAGGATATCAGGGATTACTGATTGTGTGGAAATTACTGCCATGCAGTTTTAGAATCAGTAAACGGGACAAAATAATTCATCTAAAACATCCAGTGCTTCAAGAGGTTTGTTTTCATTCTTTTTAATTATTGTGTGATGTCTAAGCAAATCAGCTGGAGCCAGATATTTTCAAATGTGTTCTAAGATTTTTTTTATTGTGTCCAAAAATTAAGAAGTGGAGCAAATAATTATTGTAATTTTTAATGCAAGTTACTTGACAGTTTTATTTAATTTGCAACATGTTTATGGCAGCAAATATATTAATAATAATAATTATTATTATCCTTATTATTATTATTTACTTTTTGTGAATTTTCCTGCATTTTAACATTATAATTTGGCACATTTTCAAATGTTAACAATGTGTGGATATTTGGATGGTTTGTGCGTCTCGCTCCTCCTGTGCTTCTTTGTTCTGAACGGTGTCGGGAGCGCGCAACGCGTTCGGGCACGTTGTTGGTGTGAGACGTGCAGAGAGAGGGTGTCGGGTTCTAACACTACACCCAAAGAGCCCTGGAACACACTTATTACACTTTGCTGCCGTTCATTTATAAAGGATCATCATTTGTTTTTTTCAAACCAGTTCAAAACCTTGATGTTTCAAAATCCATGTTTTTGATATTTATTGTAATTTTTAGTTATAAAAGCAGCCATAATCAGAAGTCAGTCTGTTTTTGCTCTGCTGCATTTTACTTTCTCCAGGGGCTGACTGGACATTGTACATTATAAATTAAAAAAAAAGAAAACTCCACAAGCTTTTAAATGCATTATAGTTAGTCCTGGTTTCTCCTCTTCTCTCCCTCCTCCTCTTTCTCCTCCTCCTCTCCTCTTCCTCTCTCAGCCCTCCCTGCATGGACTCAAGGCATGCAGCTCTGAAGCGATCGATAGCTAGTTAGCACAAATCACAGCTCCTGACAGTTTCTCATTTGAGTGCCTCAGACAGCAAAGATGAAGAAAGAAAAAAAGACTGTGCCGTGTTTTGAAAGGGAGGAGGGGATCCTTTTTTTTTTTTTTTTTTGAGATTGAATCTGATGCTTAGGCTACACGGAGGGGGAGCAAAATAACATAATAATTTAAGATAAGTCATAGCCCACAGTGTAAGCTCCCAAAGATAACATCCCAAAGGCTTTTTCTCACCGCAGAAAAATGTTCTCTTCGACCACTCAGTTTAGCTTCAAGTCGTCAATCTTGTAAACAAAAAAAAAATAATCTGCCACAGGCGAGAAAATGCCAGTGACACTAATTTCAAATAAATCAGAGCCGCTCTTTAGGTCCATTAGCCTTAATAAAATATTACTTGTGAAAGAAGAGATCGTTCTTATAAAGTTGATCAAATATTAACTGTATTTATAGACATGAGATATTTTTTGATACTTTTAGTTTTAGGTAATATTTTTATCATCAACATCCTCTTCATCCGCTGAACCATTGGCTAATTGCATATATTATGTTATATATTTCTAATGCATATTTTTGATGTTTAAAGTGATGGATGTATTTTTCCTTGCAGGTTAAATTGTACACAATGTTCTTTATTTTATTTTTGTCATAATACGGGAGGGTTTGTAAGCATTTACAGGTCTTTTAGACATTTGTAAAAAAAAAGATCATATTTCTGGTTATGCTCACTGATAATAAAACAGCTCCACACTCAATATTTAAAAGAAATGAAATTGTGAGAAGTATTTTTATTTAGCACTCCTTATTTACTTAATTTTTTGCTAACTTTAACTTGAAAGAAACTCTTAATTCTGAGATTTATATCAAGTAAATCATTAGATTCTTTTAGCTTAGTATTAGTTTTGTGTTTTTGTTGGTTGAGAACTTCAGGTGAATAACGCACTGCACAGATGAGTTGATGCCAGTGAGATTGAAAACAAGCGGGAGTGGTCATAGGTCATGTTGGTTCAGACTTGATCCGTTACAATTTCCCTGGGATGATGTGAAACACCAGGTGATTTTGCTTGACAAGTTTGGCGCTGTGAGATGCTGCTCGCTATGATAAAAAAAACAAGACCGGGGTTGCGAGTGTTCAATAACTTCCTCAGTGTTTAAATGTGTCAACAACAAGCTGATAAAAGTTCAGCTGGGCTTTCAGGAAGTGCTTCCCAGCTCACTTTTTCTGTAGCCACTTTGTTCAGGCTGAAGCATGTGGTCGTGATGATCCCCTCGGATCACGCATTTGGCCTCCTGTCTGTCATAATGTGCGTCTCAGTGTTTTAGCTCCCTTGCTCAATGTCAGTTGATAATATTTACTTAAAAAAAAACAACTTTTCTTACACACTTCCTTTTTCTTTTTATATCTTACCAAGAAGCTGACCGTTGATTTGGAACCTCGTGCGCAGCCTTGATAACCAGCAGGCGTAGGAAATGATTCAGTTAATTTTATTTTGACTTCTTTTTACTTTTGTTGTCACATAGCCTGTGCAACTTTTACTTTTTTCATCCTTTTCTCATCATTTATGTTAAAACACTTCACAGCTGACCTCGTGGAGTAGTTTCACTTTTGACACCCAACTGATCAGACCTGAAAACGGCTCTAATTATAACCAAATCTCCGTCAATTTTGAAAAGAAAAGGCGCTCACATCTTATCACACTTTACTGGAAAGCGCACGTGCAGCCATATTATTGATATTCCACCGCGGAGAGCAGTCCTGTGAGACTTCCCCGGAGTTGACATTTCAGTGCGACAGCCACCTCGCAAATCACACCGGTAATTTCTGTTTCCCTTTCTATCTCAAAAAAAAAAAAAAGAAAAGAAAAAGAAGAAAGTGATTGACACATGCTTGAATGTAGTAAAAACAGCTTGGGGCGGTTTATGTTCTTTACCTGTCATTACAAGGTGTTTCATATTGACTTTTGCAACAGCACACATCACAACAAGGCTTCTTACCCGTATGCCTGTGCTGCAGTTATCATTATGATAATCATAGCAATTAGCACGTGTTTTATTGTTTTCCTAAAGTTGTAAATTATCCACCAGCAACAACTAGAAATGGACTTTTTATAATTGGCAGAGATTTAAAAGAAATAATAATTTTTGCAACCAATGTTTAGCCTGTTTAACAAAAATGTATTTAAGAACAACATAGAATGTCTTTTAAATATGAAGATAGACCCTTTTTTACCATTTTAGGTGCGCGTGTGTCGACATGCCTGATGTGACAAAGGCCTGGATTGTTGGCACTGCAGCTTGATCGTTTGGATTTGTCAGCTGAAGACGTAAAGTTTGATTTATTTCAACTCTGTGACAGGCTCACAGCTTCTGGCTTCCATCTCAGGTGTCTCGCTGGGTGGAATGTGCGCATTTCATTCTAATGTGTTGAAAATATTTAAGGGTATTTATTTGACTTTTAAATGATGCGGGACTGAAAAAAAAACAAAAAACAGTCTGACTTGCATTTAACGTGTCTGGAATTTACGAAGGCGTTTGTGCGTTTGTTTACATGTTCCTTTGCTTTTTTTTTTGCTTTTTTTTTGGCTTGACGTTGAGCATTAAGTGACAAAGTCAAAGAAAGCCTGTTAAAGAAGAGCATTTGTGACTGATCAAGAGAGAGGGGGAAAAAAAGCTAAAAAAAAAACAAAACTAAAAAGATGAACAAAGGTGTCAAACCTTTTGTGTTGCTGGATCTTGAACTTTTCAAAACAGAAGCTCATCCAGTGTTTTGTTTTTCCCAGGGGATGGGTGCTGGAATAAAATGAAACTTGTCTCAGCATGTGGTAAATATTCTCCTTGGATGCAGCTGGAAATGGGGCGCTGAACATGTGCGGGGAGGAATCAAAGACGAGGAGATCTGAGCCTTTTGACTGCAGACGCGTGTGGCAACCGTCCACTGTCATGTAGAGTGACCTCCACAATGACCATTAAGTGGCACAGAACACCCTGGGCAGCCTCCCACAGTAGAACAGCTTTAAAAAGGTGTGTGTGTGGGTTTTGGGTTTTTCAAGGTGTGGATGTTGTCACG
The DNA here is from genome assembly GCA_031762555.1 of Cynodonichthys magdalenae. Lineage (NCBI taxonomy): Eukaryota > Metazoa > Chordata > Actinopteri > Cyprinodontiformes > Rivulidae > Cynodonichthys > Cynodonichthys magdalenae. The sequence continues at coordinate 16,832,633 of JARVJO010000394.1, read as the reverse complement.
CTGCCAGCAGCGGTTATGTTATTTGCCATGCAGGTAGTCGTCAGGCGCAGTTTAATTTGTATTGAGTAACTGACAAATGAGTTATGACATTGGAGGTGTTTCTTCTGGGAGACGGAAGTAGAGACTGATGGAGCACGAGAGTAGGTAAGAGAGACAGAAGGAAGCTGTTTTTTTTGTTTTTTTACCACAGAGCATGTAGTTTCGCTCACGAGTAAATGGGTAACAGTCGCCATCTGCATTTATAGAAGTGAAAAGAATTCAATTTATCAGACATTCTTTTTATCATTGTCATGCTGTTTGATAGAGCTTTAAGTACATACTGTATGTAGCTATATAGGTTTTACATCAACAACATAAAAGTAACATTAAAAACAAATTCAGAAGCATTTATAATCACAATACAAAATTTACCTAAACTCTTGATTTTTTTTAATTCGTAATTTAAACGTTTTTATATTTTTTAAGAAAATCCATCATTTCCTAATTTTCTGTGCGGTTGATCTTTATGGACATGGTTCGGATTCTGAAAACAGCATGGAGGCCTGTGTAGAAACAACACAGAGACAGTGAAGTAGATCAATATGTCAGTGACTTGGATGACATGCTGGACAGGACCTGGACATGGTTGTGAGTTATGTAGGAGGCCCTAAATCACTCCCCATGTTCTGATTTGTGTCTGGAAGCACTTCTTGTGGCCAAAGGGGAAGGTATATACGCATGTGTGTGTGTGTGTGAGGGTATGCATTTTAGGGGATGAGAATGAGTGTGTTTCTGGAGTGAAGGTAACAAATGCTGGGGGCAGTGCCTGCCTGGGCAGGTTTTTTTTTCTTCTTCTTTTTTCACCCCCCTTTTCATGTTGCAGGGCAGAGAACAGAGAGGAAATTCAAACCAAAATAACCTCTGTGCCCTTGCCTGAGAAATGTCTCCCCCCCCCACAGTTATCCTCTTCGCTCTGAGGGAAAGGTCATGCTAAGGCACTTGGGTGGAGTAGAGGGGGTGGGGTTGCAGGGAGCCTCACATGCCCCCCCTCAATATCTTACCCCGAGGCATGGATAGATGGGACAATACCTCCGTTAGCTCCTTTCTGTACTCGGTTACGTCTCTTGTGATCCCACTGTGTAATAGTATTTTTATTTTTGGTGTCAGACTTAATTAACTTAGCTGTGATTTTCGACACTGACCTGTGTGTGCTTAGTGGGGAGCTTTAATGTCCTTTGGGTGCGTCCTTCTTTAACCTTTTCTCATCCTTCTTTTTTTATTTTTATTTTTTTTTGTTTTGTCTAATCGGAATTTTTCTTCCTGGTTTTGGTGTTTTTGTGCTGACAGAGCCTCACGCAGGAGCAGAGCGGGAGTTGTTATGCGAGAGGAATCTGACCTGATGTCACACACTGTCATAGGAGTTGAAGGCCTCTGGGTGTTTTTGTCAGGGAGCGGAGCCGTCTAATTGGTCTGGTTTGTGCTCGGAGAGGACGGGGTCGCGCCCTCGGGAGCCCGAGGTCAAAGGTGAAGTGTCGTCATGGACGTATAGGGCTCCGGATAGAAAGGGCACAGGCCCGCCCGCATGAGACGCTGAGGCCTGGGAAATCATTGTGATGGCAGGAACTCGCACCGAAAAGGCGCTTTGTAGACTCAAAAACGCCTTTGACATGCTTTTATTTTCCCTTCTCTTTTTTCAGTTTAGCTTACAAACATATGCATGTCAGCCCCAAAGATTATTGATATTTTTTTTAATCGCTTTTAAAATGAATTTTAATAATTAAAAACAATTAATACTAGTTGGAAAAAGCAGTCTCTAAGCAGCCTTTGTTTACCTCCCTGGGTTGCTTCGGGCGTGCTGACTGTGTGTGTGTGTGTGTGTGTGTGCGGTCTGACATGTAAACCCGTGTCAGGCCGTCAGCTCCCAGACACATTGGTGTCATCCAGACAAGCGGAGCTGTGCGCCGTGCTCCCTGCCTTCATGGCATTCAAGCTCTACTCATCTCTGTAAATCGTTTCTGGCTGTGTCTGTGAAACGGCTTCAGAGAGAGAGAGGGTGTGTGTATGTGTGTGTGTGTGTGTGTGTGCAGACACCAAATAAACATAAACTCTACTTTGAGTGAGAGATTTGGCCATAAAAATCCATCACTTTTAGATTCAGTATTTATTTTGCACGTGCCTTTAGTAATCTTTTGTGGCTGGGATGTGGTTAAGGTTATTAAGGTATATCTGTGGCTCTGAGCAGCTGCCTGCGCTCTTACCATCTCATTTTTATTAGGCGTTTACCCTCTCTCTGGTGGAAGCTAAGCTCTTGTTTCCTTCAGATGAATAGGCTATTATTGAGATATTACCATGGATATGAATCCTACATCAGTCAATGAACAACCATAACCAGATAGATTTTATTACATAAAAAAAAAAGGAAAAAAAAAAAAAAGAAAGAAGTCCTGCTTATAAAATGATATGGTAATTTGAGATTGAGACTTGTGTAATTTTAAAATTTTACACTGTAATTTCCACTTTTGAACAAATCTGCCATCATGAATAAATCGTACAATTTATATTATATAAATGTTCTTTTCAATACCTTGTATTATACAGTGATTTTACTTTTTTACTTTGCTTTTGTACGAGTGGTAAATGACACTCATGCTGTTAAGTGAAAACGTGCACTGTAACTAATCAGCACTGAAACGAGTTCATTTGAATTTTTTGTTTTAATTAATTTAATTTATAGATGTGCAAAAAAAGCAAGTAAACAAATCAGCTTTAATCATCATCTAAACCTAAATCTGGAGTTTATTTTTGAGATAAATCTGTGTGTGAAAAGCTAGAAATAATTTCTGATAATTAGGTTTTGTTTGTTTTCATCCATTTATTTTCCACTGGTATTTTTGCTTTGAAGCTGAGTTTACCTGGGGTTGTGTGTGTGTGTGTTTCTACATGCATGTTCATGTATTCAGGTTTGTGTGTGTGTGCTCATGTGGAGCAGCAGCTGAGTGCTGGTGTGAGCGTGGCAGAAGCGGTGTGTGTTTTTGGCCGTGTGTTGTCAGTTTGCTGTGTGTCAGCAGTGAGCCAGGGGAACGCTTGGCTGCCTATTCAGGCCGGTGTGGACCCTGCTGTGCCCAGCTAGCATGAGCTGCCGGCGGGTGCTTCGGGGCACAGTGCTGGGAAGAGGGAGCGTGAGGGGGGTGGGGTGCTGAAGCTGGCAGGGGGTGGAGATCAACCATGCTGAGGTGTATGACTGTACCCTCTGGCAAATGTGAGATCTTGTCACAGCCACCACCAACGCTGCTCTAAAATCCCCCCCGTCGTTGACTCGCCCCTCCGCGCCGACAACCCCCGCCTTCAACGTGCTCCAGGTTCTGGGCTGGGGAGGGAATTTTTTTGTATTTTTTTTTTTTTTATTTTATACAGAGACCAGCAGCGATAGAAGCAGATGAAACGGAGAACAACGGGAGTCTTGGTCGCCTGACCTTTCACCAAATTCCCTCATTTTTCCATTCCAGTGGTCGCAGCCCAGACTAGCTTGGGGGGCAACGCTGCCTCAGTGCGTGCAAATCTGTCTCTCTGTCTGCCTGTCCTAGGTGTCCTGACGTCTTGGTCGAGTCTAGCCCAGCTTAGCTTTTCGTGTCTTCTTCTGGTTGCATTTTGATCAAACTGTATGATTCTTTGCCACAAGCTTTGTTGGAGAAATGACAGCAGTGAGCAAAAGGAAGATAAAAACAGCACAGAAGGATTAACTGATGAAGAGGAGTAGGCTTGTAGAGGACACAAGCATGAACGTTAGCTCTTCACTTCCCTTAGGTGAGCAACACCCTGACTGGAGTGTTGTGATCTTAAGCCTCTGTGCCCAGACTGTTGTGTATCACCCCCCCCCCACCACCACCACCACCACCACCACTTTGACACATGCAACTCAGCTTGTCAGAGCTGTTTTCTACTGCAGACACAACTTGTCCCCTGATCCTCAAAAAAAAAAAAAAATAGAGAAGGCTTTTGTGTCTTCACGCAGTTCATCTGGTTTGTTTCAACCATCCACGCAGAGCAAAGGCAGCGGTGTGTTTTGTGTGGTGAGGAGATGGGAGATTAATCGGACTGATGTAAACGAAGGATCACTAACATCTTCACACGCATCTTCTCTTTTGGCTCAGGGCTCGCTTGGAGGCAAACCCCCAAAAGCACACGATGCATCACGTGTTGCCTTAAAACGCCTCACCACTACATCTTTTCTACTGTCTCTCTCCTCCATTTTTTTTTTTTTTTTTTTTGCGAGTTCTCTTTAAAACTTTGTCGGTATTCTGCTTTTTTCCACCCTCTGTTTGCCACCATTTGAACCTTGACAGATAGGCTGTGACGAATTGTGACCACACGGTCGCAGGTAGAGTTTAGCACATTCGTCGATCTTCTCCCCAGCAATTTGTTTCGTTGCGTGGAACAAGCTGATTTTTCACCCCACATAAAACGTACATCTTCCGCGTCAGCTCAGTTGACTTTTGATATAAATATGTTTTCGTATGATGTATAATCAACCCTGGTATAGATTTTCTGCAGCCGTATAATCGAGGACTTCACACCTTGCTGACACAGGGTCGATGCAGTGTCACAGTCATTATAGCAGTAAATTGGGCCAAGCAGGGTTAAAGGTTGCTTTTCTTCGTGCCCCTTGACTCGCTGATGGGAAGGTCGCGCAGGCGTGTTCCGGATTTACACGCCAGCTCGTGTGTGTTTTCACATATTTATATCAGGCAGTGAGGAGGTGGACTGTGAGGAGCGGAAGCTTTGCTTGCACGCTCCTATTTGGGTCTTATCGATGGCAGGGTGGTGGGGGGTGGAATGGTGTTGAATTAATTTCACAGTGCAGATTTAGAGTGGGATGTGAAAATGACACTGGTTTAATTAAATGTGTGTATTTTAAATGATTCATCTGTATCAGGGCATGCCAGCTGCTTAGAGTTGTTTCTCTCTTTTTATTTATTTATTTTTTTCGCAAAGTCCTAAATCACTCTCTTTTTTTTTTTTCTCCCTCCCTCTCTCCCCTCTGTGCTTGGTTGCAGAACCGGAGCTCTCCCAGAGTAAAGCTGGAGCTGCCGCCACCGGAGCTGGAGGAGGTGGGAGCAGCGGCGGGAACCACCTGCAGTGCCTGTCCGTCCACTGCACTGATGAGCTGGGGGACAGTAAAGGCCGAGGGGGACCCGTCTCCTCTTGGCGCTCGCTCCATTCTGATATCTCGAATCGTTTTGGGACGTTTGTCGCAGCTCTGACTTGAACAAAAACAAAAGGGGGGGAAAAAAAGCAAATAAAAAAAAAAGAAACAGGCCTGGAGAAAGAAGTACGAAGAATTAGAAAACCAGAAAAAACAACCTCAGAGACTTAAAAAAAAAATGAGGACAATGATGAAAATCTATTGATGATGACTGCAGCCCTGGCCCGTTCGGGGAGAGGGACACTTACACTCAAACATGAACGTACTTACACACACACTCACACACATGATAACAGACACAAATGTCTTTTTTTGTTTGTTTGTTTTCCTGATACAAGTAAGAAAGCTCTCTCATTCTGCTGGACAACACAGTGTGGGCATGACTCATTGATGCCCACATCTGGAAAACCTCAAATCCATCCTTTTTCTTTTAATTTCTTTGTAGAAGAAAATAAATAAGTAAATAAATGTTAAAGGAAACATAAAGGCAAAGAAAAGATGTCGGTTGTCATTGGTTTCTATTGTATAGCAGGGTGTAGTATTGTGGCGCAACCTCATGGCTTTGACTCTGTTGTTAAAAGCAGCTTGTCTGCCCTTACCTCAGTTATCTTTTTTTTTTTTTTTGCGCTGGAGACATTTCACCATTTCCAGGCCAAAATTCTTCTCCACAGAGGGATTTTGCAGCCCACAGAGAGATAGGGCCTGTAGGTTTATTAAAAGTTGCCAGAACACTAAAAAGCAGACCCAGAGGACGCCTAGCAGAGGAGAGATTATGCATGAATGTAACTCAGCAATTTCCTTGTGAACATACGTTTTTTTCTTCTTTGTCAAATACATTTTTTTTTACTTTTTTTGTTTTCTGCTCCCAGAGATAAAACTTGTATTTCTCTTTCAGTTCAGCTAAAATAGCTTTCCCTCATTGTCTTTTACTTTTTTTCTGCTATTCATCTTGTGAGCTACTTGTATACAATTCAGCCAATGAGAACTAAAAAAAAATGGAAATCAAGGGTTTGTTTAATAAAGAAAATTGAAAAAAAAAAAGATTATTGGTATTGCACATGTATAATAAGAGAAAATTTGCTGTGTGTTAGGCAATCTTGTAACCTTTAAATAAAGCTTCTGTTGACTTTGAACTTCTCAAACAATAAATGGAGGACTGTGACGGCAATTTGCAAACAGATTTTGTTTTTGTTATGTTCTTTTTTTTATTAATATGTAAAGTGCAGTCGTCTGTTTTCCTGCATATTGTATATATCTGTATATGTTTTATTGAGTAACTAAATAACAATAAATATGATGTTAAAGGTGGCTTTCACATTTTTCCCCCTTTCAAAGCCTTCAGAAATGTGACAAAGTTAAGATCAAAAGTATTTTTTGGTATTCCTGTACAGTGTACCACAAAGTAGTTATATTCAAGGAATGTTCAACACTCTAAAGAAAGAAAAGTTTGTGAGCACCCTCAGGATCAATGTCTGCATGATATTCCAAGTGACAGACATGACAGGAAAGTTGTAGACTGATGCACAAAATCTGACACGCACACAGACTTATGTAATTTTTTTTATGCCTAAAGCAGCAACATAGGAATTATTGAAAAATAGAGCTTCTACCATCTATTATCTGCTCTCCAACGCAGACAAATCAAATGTTACTAATAAAATTTGAACTTGTATTTTTAGAATGATGAGTCAAATGAAACAAAATGTTAAAAAAAGTGTCAACGTTTTGTGACATTAGTTTTCATCTTGTATTGAAAGTAGTTGCGCTTTGGCTACAAGAGCTGTCCTGCTTTAACCTCCTCCTCTTGCAGCCTGAAGATAAACACACACATGCACACACACACCTTCATAGTTTCCACTCCCCAGACCCTCTTTGACTCACGTGCTCTTTATTGGCCATCTGCATGGATGCTTAATGCTAATCAATAACTCCCCTGTGTGCCAGCTCTGAGGTGGAGACGTCAATGCTACCTAACAGGGCTAGTGATCAACCTGCATCGCTGCTGTCTAGAACACACACACACATTCTCGCTCTCTACCTCTCTCTCTCACTGCAGGACCCTGTCTGTGTTATTCAGGTGTGTTTGTGCCTGCTGCCGTACTCAGCGCCTGCCTGCTGCGTAGGATTGCACAGCCTGTTCTGAGCGTGATACACAGTGAGCTGCAGCGTTAGCAAACAGCAGCAACATGGTAATGTTCAACACTGTCATGTCACTTGGGAGTGTCAGGGGTTTTTTTTTTTGGGTGGGGGAGGAAAGTGGGGAACAGAGTGGGATGTAGTCGGGGAAATAAATGCTGATTGTAACTGCTCACTGTGCAACTAAAACAGGAGATTTCTCGTTTAGGTTCAGGGAACAAATCAGTATTGCGTGGACGTATTATTAAAAGATTTCCAATACAAATGAGCCTTCATAATCTCAGTGCAGTTTTCAATTTTCCCTTCGACCTTTCGCCTTTCTGTTGTTCCCAAAATATACTGTACAAAGGAAAAACCAGTTCAGAGTAACAAACGATACCTGTTTGACCTGAATATGGCTAAAGTGCTGAAACTAATGCAGTTCATAGTTTCAAAGGTACTGCGAGTGTTTTTTCAGGAGTGGTTTGAGGGATTACTTGTAGATTACAAAAGGTTTAAGTGCTACTTTATTGTTGACTGACTCTGGATCTGAGCTTTGTGCTTGGTGTTTGCTCACGTCAACGGTGCCAAATTTCCTTGGAGAGTTACAACAGTCTGTGTGTGCCAGGAGAGTCCTCCTGCAGCGTGATACGCTACCTGCATGTCGGGTTTGGCTGACCTCCTCTATGATGGTAATAGAAAGCCTATGCTCACATATAAATCTCGGGTCATTATTACATAGAGTACATAAATATCTGCCTTCTTGGAAACAAAACAAATTGATTTTTTCGGCTAGTATTTTATCTGTTTTCTCAGCCATGCCTGCTGTCCTACCGAATGCCATGCGGGGTGCAACGACAGAGGCCTTGGGATACTGGCTCCAGTCAAGATGTATGATGCTGGACCGTCAATCGGCTCCTCTGCGCGGCGGCCATATTGGGCTGGAGAATACTGTGTGGTCGCCTGAGAACTTGTGTGTTTCCCAGCCAACGTGCATCTAAAGAATAACAATTTCACTAGCCATGAAGACCATCCATGGAGCCGTGGGGGCCGTGGCCAGAAAGCTCGGCCAAACACTGTTCGCTCACGCAGCAGCTCTCTATGTACTCCTATAAATACATCTCCTATTTGTATAGAGACGATATGCATCTTTGGGAAAATACCACAATGTTGACATAAGAGAAACCCCACCAATACACCCCCCCCCCCCCCCTTCTGTCCCCTCCCTTCTCTACTCAAACTTATACTACCCCTTGCTGAACCTTTCACTGCTTGAGAGAGAAACTGCGGGAGAAAGAGAAAGAGACGGAGCGAAGGAAAGGAGGAATGGAAGGAGACTGGGAGTAAAAGAAGAGGCCTCCACGGTCTTTAAGCCACTATGGTATCCACCAGAGCCCTCACATACACCAAGCCTCTAAAGGGCTTTTGTCCTGTAAAGAGAGTGTTTGGCTAAATTGGGGGTGCTTGTGGACTGGCGGGTGGGATTGGGCTGGGTGTAGTATATTTGGCTCCCACGTCTCCATCACTGGAATGGCAAACTGTTTTGTAAAGCAAGGGAATTGAGAGGTGAGATGTGGAGGGGCAAAGGGGGATCCGTGTTTCTTTTTTCTTTTTTTTTTTAATGCAGGATGGCTGTATGAGTGTGTGTGTGTGTGTGTGTTGGGGGGGTGATAGGGATTGGAAATCTTCCAAACAGTGCCTTTTTGCTTTTAAAGAAAGCTCCACTTGTGTAAATGTGCTCTTTGTCCCTTGGCCTATTGTTTGAATAGCATTGTGGGAAGTTTTTGTGGGAAGCTCACAGGGGCTTGGGGGCCTAGGGGGCCACAGAGGGGCCGAATGGGGTGGGATTGGGGGGTAGGGGTGGCTCTGCCTGAATGACTCAAACCCAGTGCAACAGAGCAATAGAAAGGACAAGGTACAATTAAGAAATGTGTATACATGCAGTCACACACACACACACACACATGAAGACAGCTTTGCATCGACTTTTTGTGAATAAAATCAAGATTTAACTCTGGATGGGGTCAAATGTAAACTGTGTTTTTGATCCCAAATGGAAAGTGAAACATAAAACTGACCACAGAGCAGCTTGTCTTTCTCAGAACAAGCCCATTGTGGTGCGGTCTTTGCTCACAGAAACAATATGAAAACAGCACAGCTCCCGCCCCCTAAAAAGGCATTTCTTATTAGAGCTGAATGTCTGCAATCCCCTCGCTTCAGCCAATTCATGACTTCCATCTGTCCTTACTCTCAAAAGATGCCGGCAGGTGGAAGGGAAGAACAACGGATTTGCATTTTTGGGCCATGTACTCTGATTTTACAGACTCTGAGGGTCAGTTGTGTAAAATCTTTACATATGTTGTAAAAGAGTTAAAGTATATTAGAAACGAGTTGTGAACTGCACCTGGGAGCTATATGGCAGTAAAACATTTCAAGATTGCATATGTATGTATTTGTTTAACTATAATTTTGAACCATAAATATTTAATCAAACAATAAAGTTGCAGGTGATTATAGTTTGGTAGAGAAGAAGCACACTTTTTACAAAATTAGGTTATTTTAAAGGCAAGAAAATCATCTTCTATGTCGTTTACTTCTCAATTTTAGTAACTTTGTCCTTTCTGTTTGTTTCTAGTAAATCTCCATCCCAGCAAACCTTAGATGTTTCTATACTCCTCTCAGCTGGTTGGCTGTGAAAGTCTCTCCGGAGCTCTTCTCTACTGTAATCACAAGATATCCTGTGACCTCTCTTTGCTCTGAAACCCCAGAGCTGCACGCAAGCTTTCTGCTGGAAGGTGATTGAGCATGGCACCCTGCTCCAGCCCTGTCCTGCTTTGTCTGGGGACGTGTGCCTGTGTCAAGAACCACAATTAGTGGGGCGCGTCCCCTATCATTAATCACAGAACAGCCCTGGATCTCAGTATCCCACAGGCACACTCACTGTCAGCTTCCTCAGCATCAGCACCCCCACGTCAGCAGCATCTTCACATCCGACATGTACATGTAGTTTTGAATATTTGCCTCTCCTATGCTTTCATAGAAAACTTTATCTACGAACGTCTACTTCTCTGTTACAACTTTACTAATTCCTGGTATTTTGTGATGCAACCATTTCAATAGATAATCTGTAACTTACAAATTATGTTTCAGTTGGCTTTAGGTAATATCAGTGTTGAAGATGTTATCAAGCAAACCTCTGATTTAACCTCTTTGCATCACACAGGCTTTACTGGAATGCTGTGGAAATGATACCCACACTTTGCAGGATGCATTGCAGACAGAGGGCAAATACAAACCTGACCTCTTGAGAGGGAAGAAAAAAAAAGCCTCACATCGTAAGTTCCCTTTTCACCCACAGTATGCAGATCAATACTATAGCAGGATGTTAAATATTTGTCATCAGACAATCACACATTGATGGAACAAATCAATGTCTGATAGGAAGGGGCAGACACAAGGCTGTGCATGCTTACTCCTGAGGGATTGAGAGAAACAAATGAAAGAGAGATAAGGGAGATGAAAATGTTTGGCTCTAAGGTGCTGAGATTTTTTTCTCTGGGGTACTTTATGTTTTTCTTCTCTATTTTTCTCTCTTTATGGTGGATAAGGGAATTTATAGATGAGGGCATGAAAGTGTGTATGAAGAGCTAATAATGTTAAATTCTTTTTGCAATTCATTTGTGATCATATAATGTTTGTTTGTCTGCCATGCTTTTACTCACACACGTGTAATGCATATATTCTTATTCAGCAGACACATTCTGTCTTATCCACTGGAATAAATGCACAAAAGGCACCCCTTTCTCTCACAGTATTTATTTAATGCATAATGACTTTTTTGCCCAGTCTTTTTCTGTCTTTTATCTTTTTTTGCCTTTTTTGCTCTGTCTTCTTCTTGTTTTATATATATAAAGAGAGGAATGAAAAGCAGCCAGATGGTAACTCAGGACTAATATAAAATCAATAAGCTGCCTTCAAGAGAAAGGGATTGGGAGAGGGAAAAAAAAAAGTTGCTTAAAAAAAAGAACATTCAAACACAACAAATACCAAAATAGACAGGTCCTTGCCTTTTCTTTTTACCCACTCTTGTGTTTGAAATTTTCCTCTTTATTTCTCAAACAGACTTTTTTTTTCTTTTGCAATAATATGAATACTCTCTCACACACACACACACACACACACACACACACATACACAAACTGAGTCAATGTGCTTTAAGCACCCTTTTAAGTTTTGAGCAGACCCTGCTGAACTTACTGCCTCACAGTGCACCTCAGGGGGCTGGCTATTTGTCCTGTTCACACTCTATATGTTTGTATGTGATACTGCGAGCACGCAAGAATGTCAGGTCATCTCTCTGGGCTGCAAATTGAGAGAGGAGGAGGAGTGCAAGATAGAAATAGCCTTAAAGAGGGAAAAGACTGAGGGCCATTGAGAAGTCATTAAGGTAATGATAATTGGCGTAGTGAATAAGCAAAAAGACAAAAGAGAATATTTTCATGTGTGTGTTTGTGTATGGAGGGTTAACAGATGCAAGGAGGTGATATTGTGTAAGTTAATTTGATAGTGTGAGTATTTGTGAAGTTCTGGACGAGCTTTTCTTTATCATAAATTTGTGTGGAAAATAGAAAGAGAGACATTACTGTGTGTGTGGGCACGTTTCTGCTTCATCGTGAGAACCAATTTCCAGAAAAATGCAGCTTCATGGGGACCGAATGTGCATTGTGGGGACCAAAGCATGGTCCCCACAGGTACAGATGCTAATTTCGGGTGGAGGGTTAGTTTTAGGACCACGGTGTGAATTGAGTTTAGGGTAATTTTAGGGTCAGGTAGGTACCTGTGAGGTTAATTTTGGGGTAAATAGTCAGGGTTAGGCTATAAAATGACCAAAAAATGAATGAAAGTCAATCCACGGTCCCCACGGGGATATAAAAACAAACCTGTGTTTGTGTGTGTGTGTCTGGGCAGCTCCACTCAATGTAAAAAGAGCAGCAAAGATTGTCCCCTTGTGACTGGGTCTGCTTGCTGGGTGACAGATAGCCCAGGGAGTGAGGGGACACCAGGCTGTTTAGCTGATAATTAAAGGGGTTTTATCTTAATTTGAGCTGTTACTCTCTATCCTCTCCTGTGATTTATGAGTTGTTGGCCAGCCCTGCTGCCCCGCTCTGCCCCTTAGCATTGGGAACAAGACAAAAGAACCTCTTTTGTCCGAGCACACGTCTCTCACATTCACAGCTTTCTAATGAACAAGAAAAAGATATGAAGTTTTGACACAAAAGCTGATAAATCCCAGTGAGTGAATTTGCACCTCAATTTTAAAATAGTGTGCATACAATACAATACAATACAATAAAACACAACACAATACAATAAAAAGCTAAAGCTTTGACATATGAATAAAAAAAATCCCAGAGTGTATTTGCATCTGAACTTTGAAAATAGTCTATATGATTTGATAAAATATAGAATTTGATGTGCGTTAATGTCCATTTAGGGAAATAAGTTTAAAGTGCACAATATTAGCATTTATTTGCCCTCAGAACTGCAGCACGTCTGTCTTATGGGCTTTGTTCTCGGCAGCGGGAGTTTGGTGAAAATGAATCATACGAGAAAAGAGGCTGATGCTTTAACCTCTCGCCAGCTGGCCCAGGGAACACAGAGCAGCGCAAGGATTGAGTTCCTGCGCCAAGCAGTGACCGCAGGCAAGAGTTAACTCGATCTTCAGCCGGGTGGGGTGCGAGAGAAGAGGAGGCAGGGTGCGGGGGAGGTGGTGGGTTGGGGTGGGGTGGAGAGTACCACTCGCAGACAATGTGAGCCACTGTTCTCAACCTATCACCCCCCCGGGGTCAGAGAGGAGAAGACGTGCTAGTGCAACCTCATCTCCTCCAGTCGCCTCTCACATAAAGCCTGGGGATTTCTCCAGCGCCCTGGCTCGGATGTTGTTTTTACCCAGATTGTGGGTAGGTCTTTTGGACAAGCGTGTTTCAAGCTGTACTATAATAATCCCACAGGTATTTAGCTTAAGGGAGGGACCTTCACACCTCCACAAAACTTTGTGTAGGACGAAAAAAAAAAAGTGTGTGTGGGCAAACAGGTGTGGTAGCTAAGATGTCATGCTCTGTTTTTCTTGATAATTTGTATTGGTCTTAACTTTTCCAGTCTGTCTGCATTCAGGAGATATTTCAAGAAATAGTTCACAGTGTTTCACAGTGTACTTTTGTCTTCAGTCATTACTTTACCTTTGCTAAAACAAGTTTGAAATTTAGCAGAAAGGATTCCTTTGTGAGGAAATCCACCAGCATGAGTTTGAAACTTTTCTTTTAGTTATGACGTATGACAGGAATAGCAGTTAACCATTAAACTTATTTCTTTTAACCCCCCGTGAGTCACAGACCTGTGTGTGTTTCTAAAAAGCTATCCTGCTTTGCTCTTATCGCTCTTTTTGGTGGGGTGGAGGGAAGGGGGTACAAGGGAAGTAGAAGTTTCAGCTAAAGCCACAGAGTCTTCCCAGGGCACGAAACTTCATCTGTCCCCTCCTCCATCCACATAGGCTCTTCACTTTCACCCCTGACCCCGTCACACCCTCCTCTGGGTTCCAGGAACAACAAAAGCGGGAGATTAGGGAAATTGACAGGCTAGAGGGGATTACTGTAGCCCTTTTCATCTTTGGCTGTGCACACAGTTGACACAATCTGTTAGCAGTACTTTAACTTAATCTTATTGCAGTTTACTTTATTAGTTTGTGTGTTTAGCCTTGATTTGTACATAGATTTAGCTGTAGCAAAGTCCAGATAAATAACACACGTCGCAAGTTTTGTGTTTGACTGGCATGTATGTTTCATTTATGACACTTAAGTTAATAAACACACACAGCCCCGTGCAAGTGACTAACATAGCTGAGGGAAAAGTTGACATGTTTTGCCACTTTCACATCCTTCAGAGGATGTCACTGTAGAGACGTTAAACACAAACAGGAAATGTAGAGTCCCATAAGGAATTCAGGGGATTACAAGACACCAAGTCTAGAAGAGCATTAAGGGAGAGTCAAATGTTGCGTTCATCATTTTTTGGAAGTCTGAACTTAGATCTGGAGATGGCACACTCAATTTATCTGTGTTCCAACTGCAGGTTGAAGAACATATTTCTTAATAGCAGAAGTACAGTACTATTTCTGTGATTGATAAAGGTGAAAATAAAACATTTGTTACAGCAGTTACCTATTTTTTACATGCATGAAGCAGCCATATTGCTCAGGGTCAAGGCCTCCACATACTCCATTCTAGTTGCAGAAATCGGCTCTAGTTGTTGCAGTTGCATGACAAAAATTGTGCCATTTTGTTCACAGCTTCAAGTCATCCACCCCTTTGGGAGAACTTTTCACCCTGCTCCACATAAGAAATTATTGAGATTGGTCAGAAGTTAGTAGGCATGTTTTTTTATGCTGAAAGCGCACAGATGGTGCATTTTGCTTACTCTCTTCCAGAATCCGACTGTTGTACCCAGACATGACGTTTTATTTAAAGATAGTCAAATGGCTAAAAACTCATGAATGGAGAGAGCACTGATGATGTGCTGCATGTCGACTCTTCGGCTCTGAATCAAGTATTGTAAATTGGGCTTTTAAGTAAGCAATACTCTGCTTTTCCGAGTTAAAAGTCTGATTTCAGGGGGTATTCCAGTTAATATTTCTAAACTTGGAAATCAGAATGTTCAACTTCTGGGAATAAATGAATAAAATGCACCTATATTAGCTATAGTGAACAACTTTACAGTCATTTCGGGAAATGCATTTCAAAAAGTTTCAGGGACATGTATTTAGAACAGGATCACTTCAACTGCCATGTCAACACTTTTCTTCATCCACACCCACCTTTAACTCTGCTTTCATTGTACTAACAAACACACCTGTAATTCTTGGTTGTGACTAAGAAGCACAAACAGGTAAGCCTTTGACTGAATATGATTAACTTCAGCAGTGATATACTTTTTCAAAGCGCAACACGCACACCTCCACTGTTCACTTTCCTCCACATTCCTCCTGTTTTTAACTGTCCTTTTTCTTTGTCTCTTGTCAGCCCATGTAGCAGCCCCTGTATTGCCTTCAAGTTTCTCAGTCTGGCAGCAAGTCAAAACTGTGTGCTCGACCCTCTGAAAGCATGTCTGCTAGCTGTTAAGCCGTTTAGCCCCTAATACTAACAACAAACACTCTTTCTGCGCTGGCTCTGAGCATAGAGCGCTGCTCGCTGCCTGTGAGTGAGGTCAGACAACTCTATAATCGGACTTTACCCATCTGCCCTCTGCTCTCCCACACAGAGCAGCAGGTTGGGCTCCTCGGCAGGGGACTAAGTGGGACACGAGGACACATATGCCCACTGACACTGGACCATTCAAGAAGCTTAAGCCTCGACATAGCCTCCCAATAATCGCTCAATGAGCAAATTAAAAAGTGCTTGCTTGTGTGTGTATGTGCCTGAGTTCAACGTGTTTGCGTGTGTTTCGATGTGTATGAGGTGTTGTCATCAACATGCATATATGTGTGGAAAGAGGTGTGTGTGTGTTTATGAAATTATGAGTTTATCAGACATTTAATTTGCCACAGCCTGGTGAACATGCAGAGAG
Organism: Cynodonichthys magdalenae; assembly: GCA_031762555.1. Classification (NCBI taxonomy): domain Eukaryota; kingdom Metazoa; phylum Chordata; class Actinopteri; order Cyprinodontiformes; family Rivulidae; genus Cynodonichthys; species Cynodonichthys magdalenae. The sequence continues at coordinate 16,816,717 of JARVJO010000394.1, read as the reverse complement.
GCGTCTCAGTAAATGTGTGCTGTCATCCCCTCTGCTACCCCACCCCCCTTCCTTTCTCTCAGTACCATTTCTGTTTGCTGTCATTCCTTTTCCTCCAGAAGACTCCCACCCTCATCTTCCTCCCATTGCCCTGCCCCACCCCCACCCACTGTACCCTGTTCTTGCACCACATGCTGGGGCTAATTTTAGAGCTTCTTCCCTGGATCTCAGCATCCAGCTGGAGCCGTCTCTCCACCCTTGCCAAGCGAAAGGAGCATCTCTCGTGCTCCGCAGAGTTCTCCAACTTTCCTCCAGGGTATGTCGAAGGTGTGCTGAAAGGGAAGGGAGGATGGAGAATTTGAGGAAAGTGGGGGGGAGCACCGAAGCCAGCGCTCTTTCACCACACCAAAGTGCCATGGTAACAATAAAATCTCCCTCTCTAATGGGCACTTTTGTCATTCTTTTTCTTTGTTTTTGTTTCCTCTTCTCTGGTTGCCGTACTCTGGAAGAGTGGCGTTCTCTAGACAGAAGTGTGAACTCACAGGTGATTGGCTGAGCAGATTCCCTGGCGATCTATTAGCAGTTAGACAGAACACCTCATAATGGGGTGAGCACCATAAGAGACAGCTTTCTGTCAGACATGGGACACACACAGCTGAACAAGCTCACCCTACGAATATAGTTTAAATACATGCATGGGTGTCTGCATTTATTTTGTTCTAAATAGGATAATGTTTCCACACTTAAAATAACATGACATCTGTCATGGCATTTTAAACCCTATAATTTTGGAGAATTAGAAAATAAGGGCATCTGGAGGCATGACCATCAATAAATAAAATGACATTTTCAGAATAAATCAGTTATTTTATGTATTTTTAGAATAGTTTTTTTATGCAACACTGACATTGAAATAAAAATATATATAAATATATTCTACCTAAACAACGTAATTCTCAGTGTCTGCTCTGCTGTCTATGAAAAGCAGCAGCTAAAAGTTACAAAACAAACTGGGCAAAGTCTCACTTTGTTGCCTGTCTGCCTAGATTTGTTTTTCTGTTGTTGTTTTTGTCCTTAGCTTTTGGGCCTGATCCTTACATGTAGGCATTCATTCAACTGCTCTAACAAGCCTGGTGGGGCATGGGCTGAGCTATCTGAGGGACTTGAATTGGACCGGGCCGAAGGCACAAATCACAGAGAGAAGAAGAGAAACCCTGACAGAGGAGGGCTGGAGCTCAGCTTTCTCCCTCCTCTCCTTTGCTCCTCGGTGGGTTTTCCCTCTTTCCTGTTCTCACTTGCTGTTGAGAGCTCTGACTTGACTTGTTAAAATTAATCTCCATGCACATCGAGGGACGAGGACAGTTGTGTTTCCGAGCCCCGGCTGCTGGTAGCTGCGCCGGTGACTGAACTGGTGTGTTGGCCTGTTTTGTTGGACGGAGCTGGGAGGTGATTTATCATGTGGCGGTCAGAAGGACTCAACAGGCATAACCACAGTCAGCCACACCAAGCCTTCTGAGACCACACGGTGATGTTGCCTGGCTGCTCGTTCTCTCCACACAGCATCACTCTGAACACCCTTGGGGGAGGCAACAGAGTTGATGTGTGAAACAAGCTGGAGGGTGCTTGAGCTCAGATATGTGCATTAACTGCATCCATGCATCTTTGTCTTTATTTGGTGTCCACAGGCATGCTTGCTAGTAGAAATAAGGCATCGCAAAAAGCACAAATACAGATTTCTTTTTTAAGTCAGAAGAAAAAGTGGTAACATGTTATTGTGCACTCTTTACGACTTTCTTTCCGCTTGCTTGTGGAGTATGTTTCTGGACATGGTTAAGGCCTCAGGTTTCTGAGACAGCATGGTGATGATGGTGGTGGAGGAGGTGGGGGGATCTGTCCTCTCTTGGTTTGCTTCATCCCATTTTCCTTTCCTTTTTTCCCCCTCCTTTTTCTCCCAAAGGATTGAGCTGAAGGACATGTCACTACAACAACGCACTGGATGAGACAAGACTACATCCCTCCCTTCCTGTTTCCTCCCCACTTCACGTCCAAACTTCACTCCCTTTCT
>JARVJO010000394.1:16796271-16814621 GCA_031762555.1 Cynodonichthys magdalenae | reverse complement strand
CCAACACATAAACAAACTCAATTAGCTAATGACACTGGCCTGGCCATTGGGTGGTCCTAATTAACATTTACTGGCTGCCTGATGTCAGCTCTCAGGCTGTGATTAATAACTAGCCCCCCCACCACAACACATAGACACAAACACAAACAGAGTGAGAGTAAACACAGAGGTGAGGGGTGCAAATGTTTTCATATTATGATATTAAAATGCACCAATCCATGGCTCCGACAGCTCAACACGGCCACTAACCAAATCTGCTTTTTTTTTCTTTCCCAGTGTTAGACACTCCTGAGCAGTAGAAGCTGTAATGTGATCATTAAATCCTCCGTGCTGTAAAAGAGATTAGAGCCTGAGGGGAGTATGGCGGAGTAGTAAGAAGCTCAATCCAAACATACTGGAACCAGCCAACAGTGCGCGAACAGGCCCTGTGGAACGATCCTCAGGAAAAGACTTGCGAAGGGTTAACATCTGTCAGGCTCGCAGACTCCCTGTGTGTGACGCACTGTCTCGATGAGGGAAAGTCTAACAGGAAAAGCAGTCTAAAAAAGGTCCCTGTGCAGCAAGGGCCCAAGGTAAATTTTCTTTGGCCCTCTTATTAAATTTTTTTCCAATTTTTTTTTTTTTTTTTTTTTTTTTCTTTGCTGTAGTTCAGTGGCTTTTCGATTTGCAGATAGCTACATCAGTTTTTACCTGTCAGTTCTGATTGTAGGAGCGTCTTCACTGATGACTACATTGTGACTATTTTTTCCTATTTAGTTTTTGGCCCTGGTCTACCCTGGGCATACAATTCCTCTAAACCACTCAGAGGTTTTCAGTGATAAAACAGCAGCGTACCTGACCCAAAGCCTCCCTGTGTGTGTGAGTGAATGTGAATAAGGTCAGTTGGGAGGGTGAACTCAGCAGTGACAAGGCTTCATATGTTAATATGCCGCACATGTGGCTTAGGCACTGGAGGGCTCGGGTGGTCAGATTGACCCCCTACCCATTTCCACCCCATCCCATTCATCCTGACTGAATGTGGCTCTCCATTCACTGCTTTCACAGTGGAGGGGGGCAGGAGGAAGGACCATGGTCACAGAGGGAGAGACATGGTCTTTCTCTTTTCCTTGGCTCAGAGAGAAGGAAAAACAATTGGTGTGCAAATGGTTGCCTCTCCTTATTCCTGGATGATTCTCCCCCTCCACCTTCTCCTCCTTTTCTCCAGCGCTTCTTTTTTTTTTTTTTTGCAGCTTCAGGAGGCTTAAAGAGAGAAGCGCATTGGAAAGCAGGGGCTGATCATGTGTGTAAAATCTAAATAAATAAAATTGCAGATGGTGTGTCTCGAGGTTGTGTGCAAAAAACTGTTTGTATTTATGTTCCGTGCATGCTTGTTTGTGTGCTAGCTACAGGCTGTCAAAGCAGAAAGCCCCCCCAGTGTCCCCTGTAATTTTCATAGGTCAGAACTGACAATGGCTACTTTGATAGAGAAGCTGTGGAAATGTAAATCAGCCAATGAAAAAAGACAAAACAACTGTCCTCCCACTGGTCCCCACTCCCAACCAAAAAGAAGGGGGGGAACTTATTTAAAAGAGTCAGTGAGAGCAAAATAAGAGTGGAATAAAAGCAAGAAAGACATCCTCTCGACCTTTTTCCCCCCTCCTTTTCAGCTCAACACTGTAGATGGTGGTGAAGGAGGAGGTGTGTGTCTGTGCATGGGGGGCAAAAAGTGAACTATTTTTGTCCTTCCAGCTCATTCTGGGAAATTTTGGAGCATCTTCTCTATTGCCTGGCACCTGGAGTGGGTCTCTGGGAATCTGAACAATGACAGTGAGGTTGGTGGGTCGCCGGAGCGCGGTCCAGCTCAGCTCCAGACGTGGACACGCTCCAGGCCTCCCTTAATCCAATCACCACAGCAGCCCCTGGGGCTGAAAAGACCCTCTGGAAAGGGTGGGAAAGCCTCCAGCAGCAGCGGTCAGATTTAGCATATGCCTCTTTAGTTAATGTAAAAAAGCTTTGCTTGTGAAAATGTATAAATTGAGCGAGGAAACGAAAAGAGGCGATATAGGGGGTTTAAGTTCATGAAGAGTTTTTATTTTAATTGAAAAGGAAAAGGGGGGAAATAAATTTGTGATATGCAAAATAATGATCAAAGAAACCTGTTTATAGCTTGTCCAAATCTGCAACAAATAGTGGATTTACTGCTCAGAGAAGCATGAGGTTCACAAAGATTACTCAAGTTCAGTAGACAATAGAGGCCCAACAATCTTGGTCACAAAGGCCCAATTATGTAACACCATACTACAGAGATTGCTCATAAAATCACATTGTTTCATTTGCAAACAAACCACTAATAGTCGTATGTGGGGAGGGAGAGCGTCAGAGCTGTGAGCTCGTGTGAATGAGCAGCGAGGCGGTCAGGCAGACAGACAGTGGTCAGAGATAAGCAGATGAAAGCCCCGGGGACGGCTGGTGGGGGAGAGATTGATCCATCAAAGTCTACAGACACCCCACGTGACATCTGATACCAAACTCACTCAAAAAAAAAAAAAAAAAAACTGACTGAAAGAAGTCCACATTTGTGAAAAGGAACACTTGAAACAAATTTCTTTTCATTTTTTTTGTCACCAAAAAGCAAAATATGAACTAAACTTAAATTTGACAACTTTAAAAACAAGAGCTGTCAGAAAAAAACACCTTGCAACTTTAGTTGATTAGACTTAAGCAGAATTTCTGTACTCCTTATTCAAAATCATGCTGTCTGACTCTAATCAAAAAATCTACTTATAGCTTTGGATAAAAGCAAGAAAAAAACAACAACATATAAAACAGAACAAAAGAGCGATAATTTATGTCCTGAAAATGCTGTAGTAACAAGGCGTAATTGTTCCCTTTTCTGCACTCATTTGTAGTTTGTCTGTTTATTGTTTACATACAGACTGTAAGACTGGAAATTGCTATTAGATAATGAACTCAGCTCACTTCCGCTAGGTGCCAAACAGCCTCAGGCTTTCAGCAGTCAAGTTACAACAACTCCTGGGTATACAGTGAAGCTGACAACAAGAACAGATCATCTCAGAAAAGGGCGAAACACCTCATTAAAATGTAGAACTTGATTGTACAGACAGAAAAATGATTCAGACACTGAACTGTATAAGGCTCTCACAGAGATGCAAAATCCTTTGACTGATCTGGTTTTTACAGGCAAAACCTTTATGGGTTGCAGTGAAACATTGATTTCCAGAACTGGGTGTTATGGTTGACCTTTTTGGTCATTTACCGCCTCACATATTCACTCTTTGGGACCCTGTGAGGTGGTTACTCACTCCTGGGTTTGTTTCCGTGGTCTCACTGGAGACCTGAGTCCGGCTCTGGGTAGCAATGTGATCGAGCTCGCTCAGAACTCCTGAGCTGTGGGAGCTACACATCAAGACACAGAGAGAGCTCTGTTCCACATATCTGAAGAAGGAGACCAGGAAAACGATGGCACTGAGGAAACATGAAACAGTGTCTTTGTGTCAGAGGGTTGAAAAACAGCCCATTTAGAGTGGTCTGCTTATTAGCTGAACAAAGAAAAGGGTCTGTCTCTCAAATCTTCTGCTAAGACTATTTAGTGTGTATACTGTATCAGGGGACAGCAAACAGGATCTTCTTTTTGCGCCAAGCTCTGGCTGTCGTGAAGCTTTTTACAAAGGACTTTTCCTTTCACTGCATTCTTCCTACAGTCCTCCCTGGCTCCTTTCTATCCTCTCCATTCACCTTTTCATCTCAGACAGCTAGCATACATATGTGATTTAATCTCTGATGTTTGGCCAAACTCTCATGATAAGTCCAGTTGTTGCTTTGTCGCACATTGACCTCTTTTAGAACTCTGACTAACTTTCATTATTTCCTCTATCCAGTTTCAATTTACTTTACCGCCACTGTCTCATCATTTAGTCTCGCAGGCATTCGTGACACTACTTTGTCATTTTTTTGGACACAGACATATTGTCTTCAAGGCCTGTGGTCGAGGTGATTGTTCGGGACACAGCTGTGGCTCTATGCCTTCTTTTTCTCCACCGGGCAGCTTTGCTATGTTGCACATAGTTTATTTGTGCTTGTGTGTGAGACAAATCTGCTTGACGCTTCTACAAGACACCATGGTTATTTTGTGTGTGTGTCAGATTTCATTAAGTCACATAATTGTGTAGGGATGTAAAAATAGACCAAGCACACGTTTGAGGTGGTGAATACTTAACAAGGTTCAAAGGCATTTCAAGACATGTTTATTAAAAATTAGGTCATTGATGGGAATGTCTTTTAGCCTAATATTTGTGGCTTTAAGCAACAAATCATCATAGAACACAAAGCAAAGGAAATTTATTTTAATTCACTGCAAACATCATCTCATTGCACTATACAAAAACATTCACATTAGAAAATGCCATTGGGATTTATCTAAGGAAGCCAGCGGATTGTGTCAAATCTTCACATTATACCATCCAGCTTACTGGTGACAGTAAAAAGGAAAAACTCACTTTTAACAAGAAAAACCCTCCAGCAGAACTTGGCTAAGAGAGGGTAGCCATCTTTCTCAATTGGTTGAGGCCAGAGAGGACAGAAAAGACACACAAACAGAATGACTGGTCCAGATGTAATTTCTCTGGGAAAGACATAGAAAAACACTAGCTAATGACAGTACTAATTAAAAATACAAACTTGAAGTAAGACAGCATACATATCAACCACTTTGGGAGTTTACCTGTATCAGGACTTTTAAAAATCCGAAATTTTCACGAAAAATCTGTAGTACTTTTACGTGGTTGGGGTGGGGTGTTGCTGTCAGCCATGGGGAAAGCTAGAACATGGGGGATAGATAACAGTGCAGATGAGCAGGGAGACGAGGATGGGGAGAGGTGGGGAACTTAATTTTAGAGGCAGAGTAGGATGGGAGGTGGTTATTTCATTTTATTATTTTTTTATGTCCTGCAGGCTCTAAAACATAAAATACATTTGAAGCTAGGAGTTTCTGAAAAAATCCGTAAGATTTGGAAAAATCTACGAGATTTCCCCATACGTCCATATACCTGCGAAACGGGTGAAAATCCATGTAATTTTCAGACAAGAGCAGAGTGAGGAAATGTGGTCAGTTTGTTCTTTAGCAACCCGCACAGACTGTCGGGTCTAAAATTCCACACAGCTTATAAAACCACCACCAGCAAAAGGTAAACATTTTGCACTTATTTTTGTTGCATATTTGTCCTCTTTTCTGACCAAAAGTGATCCAAAATGTCGTCCAGAACAAACAAATCCTTTCTTTTATGACATTTCCTGGCCACACAAATCACTCTTCCTTGTCTTGAAGCATTCAAAACATTTCACAACAAATATATTTCCTATTTAACAGCATATTTAGTCAGCTAACTGTCCAAAAACCTCCATAAAAACACGTTTTCCATGCTGTCATCGCCACTAGGGGGAGAAAATGGCTGCCACATCAGACATTTCTGTAAGTCTCAATCTTTACAAAAGTTCCTCACCTCTCACTTCTGCCTGTTAAATAAAAGGTAACTTAATTAGATACACAAGGGGTTTTCAAAAAGTTTGGTTCTGGGGACCCCTTGCAGGAGAGAAAAAATTCCAGGGACTTCCTCATAAACCTCATGCTAATTAAAAACTGTTTACTACTATTTTAACCCTTAAATGCCAGGGGAATGATTTTTCTTTGTTTGGTTTAGTATGTTTATTTTACTGTGGCATTGTTCCCCATATGTATTTGCACTTTTTAAATGATTTGCCAAAAATTAACAATTTATTGTAAATTTGGAAGACCCCCAATCTACACTTTGTGTACCCCTAGGAGTCCTGTGATGCCAGTTAGAGAACCTCTGGGCTACACAACTGTGGTGTCAGAATGAAGCTCAGAGCTGATTGGCAGATTCTACAGTCAATCAATCACTGTACCAATGACGAGACATGAGGAGCTTGCCATGCATTTTGGGCTCTAGAGAGCCTATAGATCAGGCATGTCCAACTCCAGTCCTCAAGGCCGGTCTCCTGCAAGTTTTAGATTTGTCCCTGCTTTAACGCAGCTGATTCAAATAGATGATTTGCCTTCTCAGTTTGCCATCAAGGTCTGCAGAGGCCCACTAATTAAGCACTCCTTAGGTTCAGCTGTGTTCAAACAGGACACCACCTAAAACATGCAGGACACCGGCCCTTGAGGACTGACTTCGGACTGACTTCGGACACCACTGCTATAGATGAACCCACGTGGTCAAAAGAGGTTTCAATCGAATGGAGACAACCAATTGAATCGTTTGAATGATCTGTTATGTAAATTCAAAGTCCCTAGCAGTGTGAGTCAGGCTACAAAGATGCAGGAAGTAACCACAAACTGGAAATGTACCTCTGTACATTGCGGATTAACAGGTTAAGCCTATAGCAGCAGAACTAAAGGCTAGCTCAAGTAAGCTAACACAACTTTAACTACAGGATTTATCCAAAAGGCAAGCCTTAGTTCTAGTCTTAAAAGTTGACAGATTGTAAGCCTTACAGACAGAAACTGGAAGTTGTTTCTACAAGAGAGGAGCCTAACCCCCAATTTACACCGCATCTGCTCCACCTCTGCAGTGACCTCAGCAGTAAAAACACATATAATCAATGAAAGCATTTACACTGCCTCCGCAGGGCAGCAAGGTCCATACGACGACAAGCCAAAGTGAGATGTGATCCTATTTTTGGGGGATGGCGGAGAAAGTGTGGAGTCAATCTATAAAATCCCAAAAGGAAAAGGAATGAGCACAACATCCATATTTTCAAAATAATGCATCAAATATAGCTAAGATTTTGACTAAATGCATCTACTTTTGGTCAAAATCCTAGCTATATTAATAAACATGATGGATATGTTTATGTTTATTTTTGTGTATATACTGTCAAAATCGGTCAGTCTGTTTGGGAAGCAGATCGCAGCATGCAGCATATAGATACACACAAAAGTGTGAATTTTACTTTGAAATATGGATTAAAAAACAAAACAAAAGTGATGTAGTTTCAGCTTTTGTTTTCAGTCTGTCTTCCACAAAATGAATTAATTTGGTCTGACTTCTAAACTTACCTCCGGATTTATTGGACAATCTTGCATTTAACTTCTCAGAGAACCTCTGTACTTGTAGCAAAAAAAATTAGTTACTGGCAACTGTAGTTTAAAATTTAAAACAGAAATGAAAATAAAACAACAAAAATAAGTTATCCTGCAACAATATCGAACTGATGACTCTAAAATGAATGAGAAGATATGAGAAGATAAGGCCATTTTGGATGTGCAGATAGACTGTAGCTAGAGTATTAAACCAACATCAGATTTTTTCATAAATATTTTAATACTCTTTATGTTTTTCCAATATTGCCTTAGAGGGACCCTGTAGTCAGGAAATAATCATCATTAGCTGGTACAAGGTATAGGCAATCAATGGCTATATTTCTGATTGACACACACCAATGTGTTCAAATCCCTTGAAATAGTTCCTTACATCTGATATGTTTCAAACACATCCTTGACTCTGTTCCCTTCATCCTATCTTTTTTGTATTGAATATTTGCCTGAAGACTGTTTTCAAAAGGTTGTCTTATGCTCAACTGCAGCTCTAAACCATACAGTACAATGTGTATCTTTTCGTAGTCTATTTATAAATCCCCTGGCAAGCATGTGGAGTCTGAGAAACTGGTTAGTCTGCTCCCAGTTTCAGTGCTGAGCTGTTTGCCACAGTCTCCATCTGCTTGAATTTGTGTTGGATGTCATCATCATTATCAGTCCAAAGAATGTTGTTCGTGTTCATTATCTATTGCTTTAACTCCACACACACTGGTGTGTTTCAACAGGAAGGAGAACATACGTTGTTCATGCAAAACAACTTTACAGATGATGGTTAAAATGGGTAATGTGATTTTTTTTTGTTTTTATTGAGCAGTGATCACTAATGAAACCTGCGTCTTGACATGATATTTTGAAGCTTACTCACTAACCTAAACATTTTTATGGACCAATAACACTATCTATGTGATAAGAATAATTTTCCAAGCCCACAAAAACATCTGGTATTGTCTCTCCCAGAAATGAGTACTTCACCAGAAATAGGACGTGGATGTGAATTGCTTACTGTAGCTCTCTGTTGTAAATGCACTGTCAGGAATTGTCACAACCTGCAGAATAATCCATAAACAACCTTTCCCATCCCCTACTGCTCTGCTCCTGTTCATCCACATCCTTTTTTCGTGCTTCTTCTGTTTGAATCTTTATTAATGAGAACAAGTAGCAAAAAGCACAACAACAGGAGAAGGTTAAAGTGTGAGTTACCGTCCACAGCGAACCATACAGAACATGATGTGTACTTATCTGCTTTGTACTTCGCGGAGCTGCCCTTTATGCTCATAGATTTTCAGATGATGTTAGGGAGGAATCAATGGGACACTGCGAGTACCAGGAATGCAAGTCCTTTGGAGGAAAGCAGCAGTTAGATAATATTGGGGAATAGATTTTTTCCCCACCCCCTCCACCAAGTGCCTTCTCCTTCAATACTTACTGCAATTACTTCAGAGTCAGCAGAGAAAGAGAGATGGACATTAGGCGAAAGTCATTTTGCGTCTGTGTTTGTGTTGACTGAGAGGATGATGTCATTCAGGTGGTCTTAAAAGGAGCATTCAATTTATTCAACATATATACGAATAACGAAGGGACCAAATCTCCCAGAAACATTGGTCGTCACATTCCATACTTGTGCAGGAGTGTGGAAGTGGACACACACATGCACACAGTCTGCTTGTGTTTTATCCCCTCAGGAATCTGGAGGAAGGTGTCAAGTCCGTCTCTGGTCTATCTCTGGCTCCTCACACGAGCTTCCCTCTCCTCCCATCTTCTCTCCACCCCCCTCTCTTCCTCCTCCAGGCTTTACCATTATCTCCCTCCTTCCTCACCCTCCCTGTCTTCTTCTGTCTCCCCTCGCCACCTCCACTCCTCTCTTGGCTTCCCTGTCTCCTCTCTCCCACTCATTTCTCTCACTGTTTCCCCCAACATACCTCAGACCTCTTTATCGTCCCTCTCTTCCCTCATCTTTTTGTGTCTGCCTCTCTCCTTCTCCTCCTTTTTTCTCCTCCATCCTCTTGTCCTCCTTCAGGTCTTTCTGTCTTCCCTCCCTGTCTCTAATTTTCTCAGCCCCTCTCACTTCAAGTCTGCAACAATAAATTACGCACAAACTCAATGTACATCTCTTTGTTCTCCCCGCCAGATAATTCAATTCATTTTAGCCAGGCTCTGCATTCTGAATGATGAATGCATTGACTATGCAATTAAACAGGGCCGTGCATTAAAGCTCTCCCAGTAAGCTCCTATATACGCCTCGCTCACACACTCTCCAGGACAAATATTCAAATGTAACTGCACAGAAGCACACAAGGAAGAACAATCCACCAATTGTCCTCATGTTGTTTTCTCATTAGTAAAACACTGATTCTGTTTTTTTTTCCCCTTTTCTTTTTAAACTCATTGATATTATTTATGCAAAAACCATCAAAAGAACATTGGGAGAGATGTTCTGCCTTGAATGAACAAGGCAAAACAAAAAAGGAAAACATTCTTAAATCTATTCAAGAGTGAGGAAGATGGAGGCCTGTCTGTGTGCCATTTAGAGTTTGCACCACTTTACAGGGAGGTGATTTTATGGAGGTGACCCAGCAGTCCTTGGAGCATTGGTAGGTGGCATCTCCTGTGTCCTCCATTTGCCACTCTGCCTGTGGCATCCTGTGGTGTGATTAATGCTTACCCAACAGAATCCAGTCTTTATATGTTTAACTTTGCATGTCAAGACAGGAGGGCGACGTCAATCGGCTGCTGGTGCAGAATTTCATGGCACTAGTTGTGACGAACATGTGCAGAGCTTGAGCAGTTGGTAACCAGAAATGTTTGGGCAGCAGTTGGAGCGACAGCATGATAGCAATCAGGTCTAAAGGCAGAGTAAAACAGAAGAGAACTTACTGGGAGAAGAAGGTGGCCAGAGTTCAAGGAATCTTCATTTCCTTTCTTAAGAGGAGAAGAAAGAGAGATTTACACTGACACCTGTGCTGCACATTGTCCCGAAGACGAGCACCCACTTTAAATGCTGCAGGACTGTGGGAAGGCAGAAGGTGATTAATGGGGCGTGTGTAAACAAAGCCCTTGAAACAAAAGCGAGAGTGTAAAGAATAGAGATAAGGCTCGACTCCAGTCAAGTTTGGCATCATCCCTCTTCCACTAACGACCTCTACTGTCGCCCAGTGATGGTGGGGGCAGTGAGGAAGAGGAGACCTCAGAACTGAAAGAAAGAGGCTGAACGAAGGCCTGACACGTACATTCATTCTTTAAATGAAAAGAGATAATTGCGGGAGAAACTGACCTGTCTTCATTCTTTGAATAAATAAAAATGCATGACCTGCCTGAAATATGGACAATGCCATTACTGATTTAATTTGAATAGACTGCTTGTTATTGTGCCTTGCTGTGCTTGCCATGAATGCTAAATTTGTTGACGTGACTTAAAACACAGTGTAGGGAAAATTACACTCGGCACACTTTGTTGGAAAAAACAATAAAAAACCAACCTGATCATATGTTCTAAATACACGTTTTGGACACAAAAGATTAAAATCTTTTTTTAAACATTGCCCATTTATCAAATGGTGCCACTCTCTGCTGATCCTGTATCATTATGACTGCAATCATAAAATGAACCACTCTGAAGATGAGTTGCACCAGTTCCACCATCTTCTCCACCCCCCCTTCATCAGCTAGTGTGGTCAAGTGCGGTAAAACATGTTTAGTAAGCACAATAATTCACATCAACAAGCTCGGATTCTTAAAAGTCGACAGCTTCATTTGCACTTTTCAATATAATGGTCTCATACAGGTCTTAATTTAGTATATTTGACAAAAGCTGACCAATTAAACTGATTGATTCCTCATGGTGATGTAAGCATGCAATAATCAACACAGGCTTGTTCTCTGTCGATTTATAAAATACGGCCTGTCAACCTGTGGCGCAGCCTCCTGTTTACCTAATGATATAATGGAAGAGAAGGCGTCTGTGTCCTCCCCTCCAAATACTTTAGATAAGCCAAGTTAGCCTCCCCTGTACTCCAACCAACACCACTATCTGTGGGCAGCATGGCTCATACCAAAGTGGATCTTTCACCACATAGTAAGGAAGCTAAATAAGTGAAAAGACATCATGCAGTTTTTAATGCCTTGGATGAACTTCTCCTGAGGATAAATATGTAGAAAAATATTCAATAATTTTGATAGGATGTGGCGTTTAAAAAAAGTTTGAAAGAAACAGTAGATTCAATGTTGTTGTTGATGTCTCTTGTCCTGCTAGAATGGACATGTCAACGACAGCGGGTTCGGACACAGGTCGAAGAGGTAAAAAGCAGGAATCTTACCCTTCACAACCATTTAACACCTTCCTTTTGGAAATACAACTGACAGGATATTAAGATTCATGACTTCAGTTTTTAAAAAGTAGTTCAAAGTTTTATTTTTTTTTAAATTGAGGTTCTGTGGAAAAACTCTAAAGAGTCAGTACGTTACCTGTTGTGGGTAGCTCTTTGAAAAATCTCACTAGATACAAATTCAAATTTGTTCTGACCAGAGCACATGACAGAGACATTTTATTGTTATTTAACACACTCTTCTTGCATTTTGCTATTTTTTTCAAAATGTTATGTAAATATTAAATCCTTAATCTAAATGTAAACAATAAATCTGAAATGTTGCAGCTAAATGATAAAGCTTGAAATGAATGTAAGAATTTTGGAACGAAAGACAGCCTTTTTTTAATTTATTTTTTTAAGTTTTATTCATTTAAAAAAACAACATAAAATCAACAGCAAAAAATAAATAAAAAAATACAATCATAAACTAAATGAAAGGTAGCAGAAGAATCTTATGATGTCTGCCCCTTTTTCCCAAATAAATAAATTCAATCAGAATAATCTTCAAAGCCTTTGCTGTTGGTGCATGCCTTTAGCAGTGATCATCATCCTGCAACAAATACAGCTGCTAAAACTGCTAATGCTGCTAATGCTACTGAAAAGGACATTTAAAATATAAATTCAAAATGTGGTAATTAAAAACAATATAGGTGGTACCTGTGGTCAGGCATTTTGAAGTGCAGCTTGGACACTGGCCGCAGCTGCAAGTTTGATGTCTTTTAGGGAAAGCTTTAGTAGCATTAGCAGTGTTAGCAGCGTTAGCAGCATTAGCAGGGTTGCTTTTGTAGCATGATAATAATATCATAACAAGAGCCCAGCACCAACAGCAAAGGCTGTGTTCCATTTCAAAATACTTAATTTAAATTTAACATTTAGCCACAGCATTTAAGATTTAACTTTTTATTTGAAGATTTACACAGTTTGGTTTAGGATATATAATTTAAATATACTGTATGTTATTTAGCATTTAAATTTAACATTTAGCAAAATGTAAGAACTGAGCAAAATAATGTTAAAATGTTATTGGAAAAAAACTTTACACTCAGAAAGTAAACAAAATAATGAAAATGTAACATTTTTAAACATTTTTCTTTACGCTTGGCACACCATAGATTGTGAGATCAAAACCAAAACATAAACAACACTAAAATCAAATTTTTTCACAGAGGGTCAAACATTTTTTCGCAGCAGAACTTTTGCATTGGGTGCTTATTTACATGAAGGTTTACTTTTTTACACCAAAGTCTGTGTTAATCTGTGAAACAGTATGTGTAACAGATTGCAAAACAAAGCGCATTAAGCATGACATTGAAAAATATGGCGTGTTCAGTTGTTCTGATAGGACAAGTTAGCCAAGGCAACAAATACAGAATTAAGACTTCAATGTTAATGTAAGAACCAAAGCCATACAAACATCCATCTCCTAGGCTAATAACAGAGAATTATCTGATGCAAACAAAATGTGGTGTACAAAATCCAACAAAAAGCTGCAACCATCCAAGCAAATGCTACTTTGTTATTTTTAAAAGTCTGCCATGAGATGAACGCACATAACATGCTATGTTTTGTAACACCTATTTCACATGAACCTATGTTGTGAATGGGCCTTAGAAAACTCTGGCTTTAGTGTAAATAACCATGATATGCAAAACTGACAGCAGTGTACACTCTTAAAGTCGGAAATGTGAATGCTATTTTATAACATTTTTGAAATTATAGTTGTTTGAAGTGCAAAATTTCAATTTGCAGATATAAACTAATCTCTGAATCTCCAAACTGAAGTTGTTCAAAGAGCTACAGCAGCAAAGCCTCTGCAAAACCTCACTTCAAATAATTTGATGTATTCCTAAACTATTTCTGAGTTAGCACGGAAGCTGTTTTTTTCTACTTTAATATATTTTTTAATATGTCCAGTTCATTTATGTTTGATTTATCTATGCCTAATTGTATGTTTTCTGTGTGCCCATGGGCATCATTTGAGAGAACACACCAGTCAGCCACTCATCCTGTCCACCATACAGAGCTTTACTGTCTCCTAGCAACTCGCCAAATGCCTGTGGCCGGCTGTTACCTTTCCGTCAGGACCCGTGTTTTCTCCTGGCTGGAGTGAGGTGACTTTCATGTGTGATGTGCGTTTCAGAGCCTCCCCCCCACTGCCTCCTTCTCCTCCCACTCTTCTCTACTGCTGCTATTGGGGTGTAACATGCAGGAGTAGCCCGGCTGTCGAAAAGCATTGGTTCAAATTCCTGTTCACTCTACCCCCTGATGGCAATAGCTCTTTGAAACAGGGAAGACTTGAAAGAGAGGAATCATGGTGAGTGATCGCTGGATGTGCTGTAACAAGAGAAAAATTCTGAGTGCCGTTGGAAGAGAACACAAGAAGTTGAAAGGAAAAATAGCAGAAAATGTACAGCAAGGAAACTAAAAAATAGAAATAGCAACTAAAAGACATGAAATGTTTTGACAGGAGGTGGGAGAGTAGCCCGATGAATTAAACAGGGAAACGGTAGCCACCGACTTGTCTGTTAATGTTCCCAGAGAAATCGGTGTGGAACTGCACTTGTTCGGCCCAACACGTGTTTTTAACGTGCATTACTGAAAGACTTGTGCTGGATTGTCAGAGCGTTTGGTGGCAATGGACATTTTCAACACTTCATTCACACTAAAGAGCCACTTCAATAATTCATCACTCATTCTGTGCACAGTGCCTCTCCACAGCTGGCTAATAGTTTTCAACACCCTTTAAACTCTTTCACAAACACACACTCTTTTTCTCTCTCTTTCACACACATACTCACACTATGTGTTTCAGGACAAAACTTTTTTGTTCAGGCAAAAAAAAAAAGAAATAAGAAAGAAAGAATAAAATGTTTTTCATAAAGGAAAGCTATTTTTAGCTTTTTTTTGCACTACAGTGAGCAGATCAAAACTTGACTGATGTAATTGTATTATGCACATTTTATATGCTTGGATTGTAGGGGTTGCTGGAGTCTAACAGTGGCCCAATCTGACCCCATCATGACCCGTGATATGGCTACTCAGCAGCCCACTGCGCACAGTCTTAAAGGGGGGCCTTGGAGGGGTTTTGGGGCAGATCTGCTCACCACAGTTTGGAAGCGTGAGGTCACTAGTAGTTTTCTTGTGAGTGCATGCATACGTGGGTGTGTGGGCTTATATCTCCATGTGGGATTTTTCATTGTGCCAGAGGAATATGGGTTTGGAAAGGCTAATTTAGGTTTAAGGGCACTGGGCCCTTGCCAGACACACCAACCGGTTTCATATGCCATTTGTTATAGGACTGCCGTAACCTATACGCACACATGCACAAACATGCAACACGCCCAACTCCTTAGACCATGTTGTTCCCTGTGAACAGTCATTTGTTCAATGGTTACTTCAGCTATGACACATGCTGTGTGCTACAACCCGTCTCTGCTTGTGAACCTTGCATCAGCTTCATACCCAACTTTTTCACTTTGTATTTCACTCACAGAAAAGGGTGGGATAGTCTCAAACAACATTACATATTAAAGGAGACAAAGATGCTTTTAAATGATTCTTTTTCATGTTTAAATCATTCAGTTTGGGTCTATATAAAATGGAACTGCAATGCTTTGGTCTGAATTCCTCCTTATTGTAACTCCACAAGCCCCTCTTTCAACCCTTTTTTGAGGTGTGTCACAGATCAACTAGTTTTGATGCTGTCTTTTTTAATCCAAACGAGGTGCTTCACACCAGCCAACTCCAGCTTCCAGAGTGATCCATTCTAGCAGAGATACGACTAAATAGTGGCACAGACACTTTTTATTTACAAATTACTTAACTGATGTCAACAACAGAAGACTTGTCCATCCAGACTTACATGTGATGTAGTAGTTCAGAAAACATCATAGAAATTAGAAAAAAAAAATTAAAAATATGACCTAAACTGAATATAACTATGCATCACCGGGAGAGACTAAATTCAGCTTTTCTGCACTCCTAGAGACTCCAAGTACACAACAAAATGCATTTAATGGCTAAGAAAGTACATTTTGCATGATATGTCTCCTTTAAACTCAACAGAAAATGCACTTCTTGGAACTTTGTTGATGTCATTTTGTTTATAAAAGGAAAAATGTGTAAACTTCAAAGGAACACATTTAAATCGACTCAAACTGACCTTATTCAGAGAGCGCAGGAGATGTTTGGTGCTTTGTTTTCACAGTTTTAATCGACTGAAAAGGCAATTTTTTTAAACTCTCCCTGCCCCTCCTTCTTTGTTGTTGAAACAGTTGCTCCTGATTAGAGTTCAGTCATGGGTCTTGAAAAGGGATAGAGGGTTGGCAGGGGGGTGGGGGTCTACAGAGGCATCAGTGACACAAATAGTTTTTCCCTCTTTTCTCCACCCCCCCTTTCTTTCTTTCTCTCTTACTTAGACCCTGCCGTTTCCAACCCTCTCCATCTGCAGTCTGACCTCTGCTATTCTTCACTATGATTTCTGTGTGTTCAAAGGCGGCAGGATGTCAGTAATTGGAAGGGATGTGATGGAGTGGGGGGAGGGGGGCTGCCCCCCCTCCTTAGAGCTGGAAGGCCCCTAGCACTGGAAGAGGTCAGAGAGAAGCCTGTCTCACACTGACATGTAGGCTTGGACGGCATCATCCAGCCACAACATGCCCGAGGCAGCTCGATCTGCAGCAGCTCTGTCAGGAGAGGAGCATATGAGCAGGGGAAAGGATCTGCTGCTGCTAGAGTCAAGCTTTCCCTCGCTGTGTCTCATGTTTTCCTCATTTCAGGACACGTAATATTGCAGCGCCACGCGGGGTTCAAATTCCCAACTTATAATCTTTAAAGATACTGTACTTTGTTGCCTCTGAGCTGAGCACTAAAACTCCATTCTTGTATACTTTTCAGCTCTAATCTGCCGTCTACCTGTTCTCCCTGCAGGCCGTGGGCGCGCCTCTAATCAGCTGTGATCAAATTGCGGGGCTTCAGGGAGCGCTCGTCTTGTGCACAGACATGGCAGGGCAATTAGCACACCTCTCCACACAAGCTTAGACCACAGAAGTGTGGAAAAGGGCAGCTTAAGAGGCTACTTTAACCACATCGGTTTTAAATAAAGATGTCTGGACTTCATCAACATCAATGAGACCCCCACTACCGACGGTCCACGCCGTACACTGGCCCAGTCATACATGTGCTCTGTGTGCACTCAAACATGCTCTGACAGGCGGGCTGATGCTTACACACACAAACACCTTCATGAATACATGTGTATGTTTGTGGAGGGAAAAAGTCAGCGTGTGTGAAGTGATCTAAATTTCACATTACACAAGCACACAGAGTCAGTCCCTGCCTTCAGCATATGTCATCTTCAGTGGTCCGTTTTGTTTGAGGGGCCATCCTGGTGGAGTGCAAGGTTGATTTGGGGAAACACCCAGCTGACACATTGACCCTGGCTTGCCATGACACAGAGTCGCCTCTGCTCTCCCAAAACATTACCTGGGGCTTTCCCTGTGCCATTTGGGATTACTGCCGGGACAAGTTAGTGCCACGCTACCCGCCCATTGTCGTCCAGAAAACACTCGCACCCCACCCAAAGGTCCGGCATTTCTACGAAGATGTGGTAAAACTAATGCCGACTAATGTTAGCGTCATGTTCCCCCCGTGGGGTCCCGTCTGCCTGTCCCGCCCCGGGGTGCGCCATGCTTGGAAACCTTTCCTGAGGGGAGCAGGGCCTCCTGCTGAGCTCACAGCACCCCCCCCAACACACACACACACACAAACACACACACACAACCCCATTGAATGTGTTAACCCCCTCCCTCTCTGTGTGCCATCAAAATTTATCCAAATCTCAGTGACTTCCCCTCTCTGTCTGTCCCCCCAAATCTTTGGAGATCAAGGTCATGAATAATGTTGAAAAATGACATTTTCATGCACACAAAGAACTTGCTCCTGGTATTCAACAGAAAAGCTGCTAAACAATGTTTTTTTTACTGAGCCGTTTAGACAAGAAGAAAAAAATGTAATCTGGTAAGATATTTGTATCAAACATTTTTCAAATGGTGTTTCGAGCTGTCTAGTTTAAAGGGATATTCTGCTTATTTTTGAGTGTGGTTGAATTTTTTTTGTCTATTCTAAACTGACTAAACTTTTAAAGGAAAATTAAAGGATGAATCTGTTACTATTTAATGGTAGTCCGTTAGTATAAACTTTCACTTTAAAAACTAAAAGTTTTTTTTACAAGGTTGGAGTTATAATAATTCAATAACATAGGCATCTTGACAGTCTAATGTCTCATGAAACAGAAATGAGGAAAGGTGTCAAGAGATTTTCTACACTTCCTGTTATCAGCAGTAAAAACAATAACCACTAAGTCTCAAGTTTTTATGAACTTGTAGCATTTTGGCCCTGAAAAGTAGGTTTATTTATTAAAACAAAAAAGAAGAAAAGAAAGAAGAAAAAAAAGAAGAAAAAATGTTGAACGTTTTAATTTTGTAGATCTTATGTTACAATAAAGAACCTTGTCTATAAAGGCAGTATGTTTAGAACACATTTGTCATACTGATCATGCAAAATACAATCTTTATGCAGGGGACCAATCACAAACCAGCTGCACTGCAAAATTACCAACAGCTCTGGAAATAACAGAAAAAAGTTCTGACTCATGAAACAATCTGAGTTTTGAACAATACTTGTACATTTTTTTTCCCCCATCCGTACATTTTTGGTTCCATGTTATTGTTTTTGATAACTTTTGTACTTTAGACAGTCTATGTTTTGGCTTCATTATTACAGTATATACCTATTTAGTAGGGGTGCAACGATACAGAAAATTCACGATTCGGTTCGGTTCGATACTTTTGTCTCACGGTTCGATATTTTTT
>JARVJO010000394.1:16784849-16795869 GCA_031762555.1 Cynodonichthys magdalenae | reverse complement strand
CAAGAGTGTATTGAACCTAAAGCACTGTTCGATACGGTTCGATACGGGTACATGTATTGTTGCACCCCTACTATTTAGCTTTACTCCCTGTCTTATTTTGGAAGATCCTGTTCAGCTTTTGTTCTGTCACACCTGTTTTCTGTTTAGCTAACTGCCACTCAGCTTTTGTTTTCTCAGGATGTGATCAGCCTGGATTTGTTGGGTCAGCTCAGTTTGAAGTTAAAGTTGGCTTCTGTTTGTTCTTCATTTATAAGGATTATTTGTGGTTTGAATCATAACCATTTGACTATCAACTTTTCATGAAATGAAAGTTGAGGTTGGGTCGCTCCTACACGTAGAAAAAAGGGTGAGTAGCAGCACAAACTGCCATTCTGCTGCCCTTTTTGCAAGTACAGAAAACAAAATATAGAATTGAGTGTAGCACGATTTCACACAAATGCAGATCATTTCCAAAAACCTGCATTTAAAAGCTGGTTGCTGTTGTCATGTACACAAACAGCCAAAACGCAGCAGAAATGCCACAGTTGTTTAAACAGGTCCTTCATACTGCTGAAAGACTTGACCCTGACCCAGTCCTTTCAGTTCCAAAATAGGCTCAGATCAGGCTCTTTGTGATTTGGTTCAGAGGCTTTAGATCCATCACTATTATTGCTTACAAGATGCTCTGCATTTGGGCCTTTGCTTCTTGACAAGGAACACCCATGTCACATACATGTCTGTAGTGTGGAAAATAAGTAGATGATGTGAACAAACCCATATCTCTAAAACAAAAGAACAACTTGAAGAACCTCCCCTAACCCACATGACTTTAACAGAGAAAGGACAGTGTTCCATTAAAACAATTAATCTTGTTTTTTATTTGTATATACAATTGTGACCATATAACATTGCACAATGCCTGTTTTATTGCAGTGATTAGATTTACAGTAATTCACAGCAGCTTTTTTACAGTTTGTCCAGCAGCCGTCACAGACTGATTGTGGACATTTCGATAAAAGCTAACTTAAACACAAAAAAAGCACCAGACAATTTAAACATCAGACAGTGTTAAAAACAAGTTTAAACTAAACGTGATCCCGAAAAGTTTTATTTGATTTTAATGTTTTTGCCTCAAACATCTTATGGAAAAATTAAAACCATCTTTATTTACTCAGTAAGGAGGAGATTATTTTCCTCTTCTCAGTCAGAAAGACGTACGTGATTGATTTTTTCCAGTTTATCAAAAGACAAAAAAGTCTCTTGTACTTTGTTGTTTTCAAAACCTTTATGATAAAGTAATGCAGTTTTCCTGCAAATGTTTCATAACTGTAGGAAAATGCAGCAGAATTAACAGAAATGGGTTCAGAATGACAGGGACGACACAGAGTCTCAGATCATCTCCTTTTTTTTGTCTGTGACTATTGTTTAAAATGATGCAAATATTAATTCAAACCTTTTGCTATGAGATGAACACTGGGTTTGGCTGTCCCGAGGTCCTAATCACCCTAAAAAAACCATCAAGTGGAAAGATCTGAGTCAAATAGAGAACTTGATACATCAAATGGTGGCACGGGGTGGATAAGAGCAAACAAAATGATGATAATCTGATTGGCAGTGACAGAGTTCCCCCTCAACATCTGCTGTTCAGAACGTTTTCTGTTTTCAGCAACACTAAAATCGTGTTTCTGCTGTTGCTGCAAATAAGGACAGCGAGAAATCACTAACTGACAAAGTGTTTACTTGTAAGACAAGTTTCAACTCTTACACCACTTGGTAAAAGCAGTTCACTTGTTTCTAGCAATTTTCCTTACAATATTTTTTTTAACCTAAATCAGTCAGTTGTGTGCTTTTGTGTAGTGCCTGCTTCACTTTACGAAGCCCTGCAAATGTTTTAAACCTGGACAATGAAGGCAACTTCAAATAAAAACTTTATAACTAGTATTCTATATTTTTATCTTCTTCCTTACACAACATGAGCGCCTTGGATTAAACATCATGAGAAAAACATGTTACACAGGTGGTAGACTTGGTATCGCAGGTAATCTGGAGGTTTTCTGTGTTCTCAGATTTTAGTTAAAATTAATGTTTAATATAAAAACCACTCTGTCAAAATGATGACATTTATAGACAATATGTCCCAGTAGAAGGTAATAAAAACACATGAAGCTTTGTAGTTGCAAATGACCATGCATTTGGTTCGTGTCCTAATGAAATAAAAGTATCAAAAATAGTAATTACATGCAGTTTACGTTTAGCTGGGATGGTTTAATCACAGTTTATTTCTACTGTTTTTTTAGTTAAAAGTCTGATTTCAGTTCCTGTTTTCTGGCCGACCTGACTGTCTCCTGACTGTTGAGCTCTGTAATGAACTGGCCTCAGAAATCAATCTGATGCCTCCTGTTTGAGCAATAATACCTGTTTGATCTTGATTTTGCACCAGCGGACCTGAACATTCAGACAAAATATTAACTGTGCACCGGTTTGCCGTTCCTCTTGTTGTGCTGATGACGACTCGAGTTGAATAGCGTGGCTGACCCGAGCATGGTGGAAAGTAAACGAGGGGTGTTACAGGAGGTGAAACGGGAGGCTAGAGACCCAGGGAATCCAGGACACGTGAGCCGGCAACTTGAGCCAGAGCGTAAGAGAAAACCACATCCCAGGGGACGGTGCTGGGTCTATGGTGGGCCAAGGTACAAGACTGGGTCCAGGTACAAATACAAGCCAAAGGGCTCCTTTGACAATAGTATGAGATTTCACTTCAATGAGATTAACAGGTCACCCAGGTTGGTGGCTCATTCAGATGAACTGTGCACCCCATCTCATTAGCAGAGCAGTCCAATATCTTTGTATGGGATGGGCAAGATAAGGTGTGGTGTACGATGGATTCAAGAAGAAAAAATGACTTCTAAATCAACACTGCAGGCCAGTATTCAATGTCTGCCCGTTCCTTTGTTATCACTTCTTGGCTGTGAAGCAGTGAGAGAAGTGGAAGGAATGTGAGGTATTTCCAAGGTCTGATTGTGTGTATATGAGTGTAAATGTGTGTGTGTTGAGAGGGGGGGTTTGAGAAGGTGGTCAGTCAGTCATCCACTCAAAGCTCTGCAGCAGCATGATGCCTCCCAACACACATAATAGAAGCCTTGTCCCCCACTTCCTAAAGACTTTCCACATCTTTTTCTCTTAATTCTTTTCCTGTGGCTCATCTCACCCCCCAATCACACACACAAACACACCCGCTAACATAAAAATCCAGGCACACACACGCTGACTTAACTAAACTGGCAAAAACTATAATTATATAAGTCTTAATTAGTTTCCAGGGATTAAAAGTGTGCAGATTTGGTGAGTGAAGGAAACACTAACAGCTTGAAACTATGATTATCTCACTGCGTAGGTATAAAATTGGGGTTAATACCTGAGATGAAACAAACAGCTTAAAAGTCCCAAACCTCGCTGTGGCTGCCAGGGGACTCTGGCAGCGTCACAATCACAGGGATTGAAATATAGTTCTATCACCGACAGAAAACACTGAATTATTGCACATACACGTCATTTTCCAAGGTTTTGTAAAGCAAAATGCATTAAACGAAGGATGATAAAGTGATTGTGCAGCCGTATCTTGTACAAAAGGAAAATAAAATGAGTACAATAACACTAGAGGTTTTTACATTTTTCAGAAGGTTTTTTCTCCCCTTTTTTTTAACTTCCTCGCTAAATCTCCCTCCTTGAAACCCTCTCACTTCTCCCCTCTGGGTTAACGCAGTTAATGCACACAGCATTATTGAGAGGATGTGTGCTCAGAACAGGATTCAGCTATTAGATGGCTCATTTGGTTAACTCATTGACTGATATCAGATTTCAGGTCAATGACCTTAATGACCAGAAAGAAGCGCACTGCAGGTACGGAAAGTAGAGAAATGAAGAGTCGCACGGATGGTGTGTCGATCGGCCTAATTGATACTCAGACAGGATTGAACAGATGGAGCCGTATCAGTCTGTCGAAGCTGAGTTATGTTTCATCAAAACACGTGTCAAGTTTCAAGAACAGGTTCTGAATGAGCCAAAACAACTTTTTGTTACATAAGTTTTGTAAGTATTACAAAGGTTCTTGGAAAACTATTTGGTAAGGATCAAATGACTTAGCAGAAGGCAGGAACTCAACACATAAAAAAAAGATGACTGGAATATTTGCAAGAATCATAAAATTTTATTTATAAACCTAACATAAAAAATATTTTATATTTTTTGTTGTCTTTACGACAACAAGCAAACCAAATTGATTTAGAGCTAAACTATCTCGCAGCAAAGGGAAAAACATGAACCTGACTCAACTTTTAATCCATGATTTATGACATTTGAGGGGGAAAGTAGGTTTTCCATTAAATCTAATTAATTGTATATATCATATATATATATAATTATATTTAGGTGAGCTATTTTTTTTATTTTGGCATGAGAATTGCTCATCTCAAAATGTGACTTGGCCATCTGCTTAGAATAAACAGCAATACTCATCTTTGGAAAGACCCCAATGATCATAGATTTCAGAGACCTCTGTTCAGAAGAACGCAGTCTTAGGAACAGCTAAGATTTGATGAAGAACCCTCATGCTCTCAGACCTCTGGTATTTCATTTCTCAGCTGTGAACATTACAGATCTGTAAATGTGTTGCAGTTTGTCATATTTTTTTATGCTGGCAGCCAATCACAATCTGTATTTTTTGGGGGTTATTTGGTAGCAATTTTTGTCTTTTCTGTTTCTTTGGTGCATTGTTTTGTCATGTGCTCCTCCAAACATAAATATGGATAAAGCACACATTTTTAAAAGTGTATGAAAATATTGGGGTTAAGAGAGGTGAATTAATGGAGGGATGAGGTTCTGGTGATTCTAATGTTTTCTGTCTCATTTATAGCTGACATTCATATCTATTTACAGTATAGTCTGCTCAGATTTCCCAGCTGCCCTAATAAATACTATATTCATAACATCAAAGTTTCCACAAAGCATTTGCATCTGTCTGTTCCTACCTTTATCTGTAATTATTTGTAATGCTTTTTTTCTTTGTTTCTGTTAACAGAAAATAGGACAAGTGTATGAAGTAATGGACACTTGGAAGACTTGTTAACATCCAGTCATTTTTAATCCATTTACAAGCTGCTATTCTTTTCTGCAAAATCTTGTTAGCGGCAAGTGTCAGCTGACAAAATCATTAAAAAAAAATTCAACAGCTGCCTTGTGATTTCTGCTAAACTTACATATGAAACAATTGTTTTGGAGAGACAATTAAAAGGAACCATGCACACAGCATCTATCGGGATAACACACCAAAAACTGTTTCCGTGTTTAAAATTAATTGATGCTCTTGTCGCCTCATAAGTTTATCACTTTTGTGTTGCACCTTCAAGTAAAACTATGCTTGATAAACATCCATGTCTAACAAGTGTGGCCTAAATTAAACAAAGTGGAACTACAGTATGATGAAACTTGACCTTTCCAAAAATGACAAGATGGTCATGTTGGTGCAAACTGCAAATCAGAGCTGTGGTGCTTTTTTTTTTTTTTGGAAAATCAAATTGGAGCATCATCATCACCACACCCCACCACCTACACACACACACACTTAACAATGCAACATATCTTAGCAGCAAATGTCGCTTATATTTGTGCTGTAATGTTGCAATTTCCAAAAATTACCAAAACAATGTTGAATCCTTCTAACTGAAATTGGTTCAACAACTAAAGCAAGGCAGTTCTGTCAAATGAGTTAAACTGTGTGGCATAAATGTCTAGTGTAAATGAACCTTTTAAATGTGTAAATAAGATTTTGTGAATGTATCGTGTGTTACGGCATTTTATAAATGAAAGAAGAGGAAAAAAAAAGAAAAAAACAAAAAACAAAACACCAAACCATAAACCTAAACTTATAAATTGTCCCTTGAAATTTGGTACAGAAAAAATAATTGCACATATCAAGTAGGTGATAACGTTTTTGTTTTACTAGAGATAAAATATGTAAAAACATACATGTAACAAAAATGTTATTGTGCCTTTTTAAATCATTCTACCAGAATGGATGCTGTTATCATTTCTTTGTATTCTGCTAAAAAACATTAGCTGTCAGGACACCAAGCAGGTCATTTATAGCTCTGTCTGTCTCTAGCTGTGTCTTAATAGCCTCAGTTCTTTAAAAGGGGGAACAATCTATTCTGTTGCTGATGCTACTCTTTTTTTTTTCCCTTGATTGCCTTTTCTTCTTTTTTTTTTTCCTGCCTCCTCCCCTTGCTCACGCTACTTCCCCCTCCCCACCACCTCCTCTTTTCCCTCTCTCACTCTTAGTCATTAGCATGTTGCTGATGGGGGCCGGTCATCCATTGAGCAGTGTGGGGAGGTTTGGCTGGGGCTGCAGCAGGCCTGTCAAGGCAGGTCATTAAGAAAACGACGGGTCGTGGAATACACAGACAAGGTTGATTGGTTTCCTGCAGCCGTCAGCAGAGCCCTGCAGCATCTCCTGACCCTCGAGCCCTATCCAGCTCACTTATAAAGACAAACATACAGACACCACACACACCTGCATGAGAAAACACATCCAAGCATACACATTAGGACACCGAGAATAGGTGTAGCCACACAAAACCTAATTGTAAATGTACTCACATGACTGACCAAAGGCTATGAAAGGACGTGGATCCACAGCAAGGCGATTACCTTGATCCTGATCCATAAAAACCAACCTGTTGCCAGTTTTTAGATCTACTACTTGGCACTAATCCAAACAGCCCTGCTGCCTCTACTCTTAAGCCATGTCCACAGTGGGACCAAAGGAGTAAGAAGGAAAAAAAAATCCTGAGGAAGACCTCAGTTTTTCGAAAGGTCATGTATGGGATTGAACAGAACAGTGTTCAGGAAGCGGCTCTGTCATGCGTGCTACCATGTGTGCTGTCTGTTGTGCTGGGAATGTCAAACCCAGAGGCTCTGATGCCCACCACCATTCCATCCCCTCCTTCATGCCCGCTACCCTACCTGACCCCCCCCTCTCTCTGGCTGCCTCGGCCTACCTGATGAACACAGCGTCCCGCCTTGGGCGTCTGTGCTCCAAATGAGTTCTATAATACTGTTACCTCAAATGTCAAAGGCAGGGCTATTAGCGTTGTGTGTGTTCCTGGGTGTTGTGCACGTTGTTTGGGAGACGGCGCCTATTGTGTAGCTGCCACAGCTCTCCCTCCATCCTTCAATGTAATTCAATGCATTAATGTGTAAAAATGCCATTTAGCACAACACCACTGACTGCAGGCTGGTTAGTAGATACTGATAGACAGATAGGGTTTGACTGACAGTTCCTGTCTGTGGCATGTCTGTGGGTGTGAATGACACAACATTTCTCCTGCTTTGGCTCAATCACAGCGCCTGCTCTATACCTCTGAAATAGTTAGGCACTGAGAAATAAAAATGAACTCAATAACACACACACACACACACACACATACACACAGGCAGACAACAAAGCTCAAACTCTTGTATTAACCCAATATAATTGCTAATGGGATCTGTCTTAAGGGTGAAGTGGTGTTAACCTCTGATCAACCCTTGGCCCAACCACTTATAGTCTAGATAAAATGCATTACATTTTGCCCATTTAATCATCAGTATCTGACTGACCAATTTCACACCCATGAGAGTGAAAAATGCAGGAGCAGAGAGAAACAAAAACCTTTTAACGTGCCTTTTTTTGACATTTTATTCCATAAGTATCCTTTATTTAACCAGGAAATTAACTCATTGAGATTTAAAACCTCTTTTCCAAGAGTGACCTGGCCAAGACAGCAGCATAAAACAAACAACAAATCCAAATCACAAAACACAAAACTAATTAACATCACATAACTAAACTTGAAGGCATTTACAGGATCCAAGTGAGCTGGTGTCTCTGTCCTTTAACATTGATTTGAATTGTCCGAATAATAACAATAATAATAACCGAATGAAATACATCCCCCGCAATTCCAATAGGCTATTGCAGATTTTAGTGATTATTTTTAGCTAGATTAGATTGATATTTTGTTGTTTGCGTTAATGAGCCAATCAAAAATATTCCTTAAACTAACAAGCCAGCCAGCCCTTAAGCTCAAACTCAGCCTGCTTTTAGAGCTGGATGTCAGGGAGGTTATGTTTAAATCACTGTAGCTGCCATAGTGTAATAGAGTCCACCAGGCGGCAATTAAGATGTTAATAGATAGCTTCATAAGAACGACAAATTGGAAAGGGGAGGGAGGAGAAGACTCCAAACATAACAGATCTCCAAGATTTCTTATTAGTAGCAAAGTGTAGTTCAGCTGATTTTCCGTTGGACTCTTTTTCACCAAATACACCAGAATTCTGAGACACATTAGTTTTGTTCAATGTAAATTCACTGTAGTTTACAGTTTTGGTAAAAGACAGATGTGGCCCAAAAAAATCAATAAAATAAGTAAATTAATAAATACTATCTCATCTTTTAATGTTTAATCCCTGCTGGAGAAACTAAAAAAAAAAAAGCTAATATATATGTTGATAAACACAAGTATTTTGCATTTATCTTACATTTTTATCTTTATATGTGTGTAACTGACAGTAGGTCTCAGCAAAAAGAAGGGAAGGTAAATGATTTCAGCTCTAATTAACAGGGTGGTGGCTCCTTTTTGCTGAACTGCTCCAGAGACGCGTCGTCAGGGACTCCGTGGTGCCCTGCTCAGTGGGGAGAACTCGGAAAAACAGCTTTAATTGGTGGCAGTTATTTATAGACAAAGCACCTCTTCCAAGGTTAGTGGGTTAAGTCTTCTGTGGGGACCATAATGTTTAGTAGCAACAAACAGAATGCTACCCCAAAAAGTATTTTTAAAGTCAGATAATTATGCATACACTTCAAAAATCCTGTGAAACGTTTTAGAGCTGCATACTGCAAAGCTGTGCTGCATCTTTCCCGTGCACTTAGACCTGCTGTCAGACATCTTTTGCTTTGTGCAAGGCAGGAGAAAGTGAGAGACAGACAGAGAATAACTGGGAGAAGGAGTGAGAAACTGTGAGAGGGGTTGGAGAAACGTGAAAGGGGAGATGAGGTGGGGAGGTTGCTCCTGGGTTGAATCCCTCATTGGAGGCGTCTTCATCTGCCGGCCAATCCTCCCTGGGGGCCCCTACTTCTCCATTTCATTAGTTTGTCAGCTTGCACGAAGGATTGTGCATTAGGCCTTTAATTTAGTGGATAGCCAGAGGCTGGCTGGGCTGCCTGCTGCAGCTCTCAGCTCCAACAGGCTACAATCTAACTAGGATCAGCTTATCTCAACCTAATGCAAACATACACACCCATGCACACAAACACACACTCCCGTCCACATGCACACTTAAATACATAGCATATTGAATCTACTCAGAAGGGGAATCCAATGGATCAACAAAGCCTATGCAAATTAATGAATTAAAGCCCTAGCTTTCCTTAAAGCAATGCATATCGCCTGCTTATTTTCATATTAGTTTTAATCAAAAAAATGTATTTCTTTAATTTTTGATTCCTGAATTTTGAACTTTTCCATTCACAAGTCAAAAACACACACAACAATAAAAACAATACAGAATTAATACAGAAATTAGATGACAAACAATTTTTAAATTCTTGTCAATGGCAAGAACACAAGGTATAGACAAAAAAAATAAACTTAAAATGAGAATAGATTGAGTTGCAGCTGTTTTGGTTAAACCTTGAACATAACAATATTTGCAATCTCATGTAATAATACATGCTATCATCCTTATAAGACTATCAGCTACAACAACACCAAATTGTGGCTCAATGTCTGTAAAATTTGCCAAGATATAACCATTTTTCCCTTTGCTAATGTTAGTTTGCTGTGGTGGCCATCTTGAAATAAATTGTCAAAAGTTAACCACTTAAGTCTTAGATGCACATCTAATGAAAACAATCTGAAATGTAATTTTTGGATTTAGTGGTTCATAAGCTATTTCACTAACCAACAGGTGGATTCCAATATGAAGGAGGTAGTTTTTAACAAAGATGTGATGCAGTGAGTAACTCAGTATTTGTTATAAATAACTCAACTATGACCACAATAGATTTTAGAACAATTCCTGTTTAAAATTGACTAAATTTATTTTTGTGATTTCTAAGGTCAGTTGACTGTAACAACCATATTTAATTTGGTTGAATACAAAAGCTAAAATGAATTATTTATGTACATATATCCAAGGATTATTTCAATATACTGTATAATAAAAATATATTATACGCATACACTCTGCTGGAAACATGCAAAAGGTGGGGGTGTTTTTATTTGAGTTGTGGCAATATTTAATACCAGTAACAATCTCTGCCTATTAAACTATTACATTCACATCAGAGTTCAGCTGTTGAAATGAGCCTTCCACATAGTGTCCCGTTCTTCCATATTTGCTGCCCAGTTCTACCCTGTTAGATGGAATTTTACTGTTGTTGCACAATGACTATAGTGCAGCCAGTGACACTTGTGATTGGTCCACAAATATCTAACCAAATCAAAGCAATAATAGGCCTAGAATGGTAAAACAGTGCATTGAGACTATTCAGCTGTATTATGTGGTTATAATAGAAGCACCAAAGTATCTTGGTTGAGGTTAGAAAAACAGCACCATTCAGCTTCAATCAGATTCTTTTACAACATTGATCAAGGAGAATAAACATTAAAATTCATCCGTTGCTTTAGAATTTATCATGAGTTCAGGAAAATCATGTTAGGAGCATGTTTAATATTGCCCTGTCTGTGTTTCTCAGGTATTATGAATGAATGAAAGAATGAACATTATGCGTACACATTATGGACTGGGTAGACAAAACTCTGTAACCCACACACACACACACAAACTTGCCTGGAAGATGAGGCTTAAGGGGGTGCTGTGCCTGTTGGTGGGGACTGGGGCACTCCTTTTGTTTCCTGTTATAACATTCATTTCATGGGAAGCCCCAACTTCTGACCCTGCAGAGCTCACACTGCGTCGGGGCCTGGAGCTCCGAGGGAAA
>JARVJO010000394.1:16766341-16782355 GCA_031762555.1 Cynodonichthys magdalenae | reverse complement strand
GTTGAGTAGAACCTGTTGACATAATATATTTAAGTAAATCCAAAGGAAACATTTTGAAAATCTTTTTTGAGTGTACATGACATTCTACAGAAAAATTAATGGCAAGTGCAATCCACATGACAGATAGCAACTGACATCATAATTGTCATTACAAAGCTTTCGATGCTACGGAGATAAACTGAATGTGGGCCGTGGTAAAAGGCAAAACATAAAAAGGCAGGAGGTGCAAGTCACATTTATCTAAACAAACTTTATGCACAAATATTCAGAGGACTCATCAAAAGTTTCAAAAGTATTTTTACACTGTTACCAACTTTGACAGCAAATCCCCTAAAAAAATAATCATATTGATTTAGTGAGTGTTTTATGAACTTCTCATGGATTCCTTTTTCATTTGAGCCCCAGGCACAATATGTTTTGTATTCAACCTGGCAATAAAAGTGATTTGCTGATCATTTACTAAATCTAAACTACTTGTTACACCTGTTTTAACTCAGTTTTAATAGTTTTTAGAAAGAGGAAAACCAGAAATGAAGGCAAAAGAAGCAGGAAGCGGATGCATTTCAAGTTATCAATGAACACTTACATAGAAGGAAGTTTATCATAAAATAAACAGATTGTTTGTAGGTTTTTTATTTTACTATCTTACATAAAAAAACACTATAAAATGGATGATGTTCTTTGTTCAACATTTAAAATCAATGGTATGTAGAGAACTGTAGTTCTTGACATTTTTTTTCAAAGATTTAGCAATTTGTTTAAAAACTGGATTCTATGTTTGTTTCTTGGAGAAATCTGATTATTGTTAGAAAAATTTTGTTTAATATTATTTCTTGCCTGTTCATGATCCAGATTCCTAACATGTTGTCAGGATCCACAGGGTTCTCTGTGCTCTTATTTGTCTCAGTCTCCTGCTCCTGTCTCTGTCTCTTTCACCCTGACCAGTGTGAAGTGTAATTGAAGGAGCAGTCTTCACATGGCCCACAGGCATGGAGGGGACATTGTGTGCGCTGTGGCGGCAAATTGCTCTCCTTGCTCCTTCAAACCTGTATCTCACCTTTGCTCCTCCTCCTCCTCTCTTCATACTTGGCTCATCCTCTCGTTGCTTTATTAGTCAGCCGTTCTCTCACCTCGGACCCCATCCTTAAAACCCAACTTTTGAGTTTTCATCTGCAGTTTTGCAACATGCTTCAATTGTTTTTTAGGTAAAATATTTTTGCAATGCATTTTGCACTACTATGTGATGTTGCATAACCTTAGAAAGATGAGAAAGAACTCAATTCATGATGCTATTATTGCTGTCACCAACAGAAAAAGCCTCCACATTTTGGTTTTGGTTGATCAGAAGTAAGATGTTCTCCAATCAAATAGACAACAAACCAAAGTTATTGGTTTAAACATACCACAGTACGCAGCTTACACAGATTTTTTTTATTTTCTCAATCAAGCAGGAATCGAGTGTGCATGAGCAAGTAAGAGAGTGAAGGGGGGAATGAACACACCCCCACTCGGGTTAGTGAAAGTGACAGAGCGTCTATGATACAGGATGTGAGAAGTCTCCAGTATGAACAGTGATTTAAGGAGCCTGCCTAGAGAGAAATCCGAAGCTCAGGGAAGAGCAACAGAGAATGAGTGAGGGAGACAGACAGAAGAGAAAACCTGGGGGAAGGAAACTGGGAAGAGGGGAGAGTGGTATTCGGGCCGAGACGAAGAAGCACATG
This sequence comes from Cynodonichthys magdalenae, assembly GCA_031762555.1. Classification (NCBI taxonomy): domain Eukaryota; kingdom Metazoa; phylum Chordata; class Actinopteri; order Cyprinodontiformes; family Rivulidae; genus Cynodonichthys; species Cynodonichthys magdalenae. Next base: position 16,780,634 of record JARVJO010000394.1, on the reverse strand, counting down.
CTTCATTAAGTGAGGAAGTAATCCTGGCTAATTAAGGCTCTCCATGACAGCACTGTCAAGGATGACTGATCCTTCAAATGGCACCTCCCTCTCCTGACTGACAGTCAAACTGCTCTCACTGCTTTGAAGGTGAGAACTTTCATACTTATTCCCAACGCTTTCTCCCCCCCCCTCCTTGTCGCTTTTTTATCCCCAATTCAAAGTGTTTTCCTTTGTTTTTGTATCTCATTATCATTTTGTAGACAAGTGTGTGACGGCTTGTGTGTGTGTATTTCTCAGTTTGTAGGAATGCTTTTCTGAATATTTGTGTGCATGTGCTTGTGGGTCCATGCATGCATTGCTTTGTATATGTGTAGTAACTGCTACAGTACCTGGACTAAATAGGATTGGAAATCCGTTGATAGAGGGTGCGGTGCATTGATTGCTTGACTAATTAATCAGCTCCATTGGCTCCATGTGGATCCAGGTCTATTGAGTGGAGGCTTGGCGCGTAGCCCTTTATGAGCCCTTAATGATTCCTTGGTCTGCAGGTCAGGGCCTCATCTGGCCCTCAACATAGCTGTGGTAGCACAAAATGACACAAGTGCTAAGGGAACAACTAGGCTTTTTAAACCTTCACTTTTTTGTCAAATTTGACTCAAACATCAGTTTGTTTGACTCGGATCAAACTTTGCTGGAGTCTCATGTTGAACTCTTATTTATTGAGCTCATTTGCACAGCGGGGTGCCCCCTTCACTTGATTCATTGTGTGCACCAACCAGACGCTCTGCTTCCACATGTGTGCACTGACCTATGCCATTCACAGGAGAGCGTTGTTGATAGTTAGTGTCCCACTGTTGGAGAGTCCACATGAAACAGCAACCTGAGCTGAAACCAGAGAAAGCAGAGGCCACGGTGTATGACCTAGACGCCCAGACGGGTTTGTTCTGTCCCGCCAGCCATCAATCCTGCTCTGCCTCCCCTGCTCAGCCCACCCTGTCCTAAAACGGGGGGGGGGGGACGACGACTATGACAACGTGCTCGTAAACATGCCTTTAATAGTCCTGTTTGTATTTTGCCAGAGAGCGGCTCTGTGCTGGCCCCCAGGAGCTCATGTGAGCAAGGACCTAAGATGACAGACTATCTTGGGGGTTGTGGCAATCTCAGTGTCCCAACAGGTGTCTCTAAGGGAATGTGTTACACAACTTCTGTGAATACGTTCCGCATCGTTGTTCATAGTATTGTTTATACCAAAGATCTTAGTCTGACTTTCCTGGAAATTAAAATGATGGGAAAAACAGTTCTATGTAGTGTTTACTTGTATTCTTGTTTATTATATTGATAAATCTGTATGAAAATAAGTTGAATGTATGTGTGGGTATTTTGTATTGACTTTTTGTTGGACTATTAATGTTGGTGCTGTTGTTTCTTGTCTTGTTTGATGCTCTTAAGTTCTGTTTCCTCCTCACACCGGGTCCTGGTCTAACATTTATCACACCAGCACTGTCACTTAATCCCTCTCACTGTACATGTTACTTCAAGGTATTTATTGTAAAATCCTTGTCCTTCTTTTCTGATACTTTTGAACAATTGAAGAGCAAAATCAGTTTGTTCATTTTTATATGGTAAATGGTAAATGGCTTTAACTTATATAGCGCCTTATCAAGTCCACGTGGACCCCAAGGCACTTTACACTTCAATCATACACCCATTCTTTATAAACTGAAATGAACAAAAATAAAAATCTATGACTACCCTGAGTCCTGCATGGTGGAAGTTTAAAGGATCAGCATCACAAGGACTAAACATGTTTTGCCTTGTTGCAAAAATATAGAAATTTTCAGTCACTGGCTGACTGGAATTAAAATGAGAACATGGAGGTCTCAGGACAGCTCACTGTCATGCTACTGCTGCTGCTGCTACCAATATGGTTGATGGTGACTATCTCCTATTCAATCTCATAGGCTGCTCAGTTCCCCAGGGTAGTTGTAGTTAAAGTGGAGTTGAAGCAGTGAGACCTAGGCAGTTAAAGTTTAAAGTGTCATAAAGAAGAGCCATGAATGCCAGCTCTCTAAAGATAAAGCTAAATACACTGTGATTACAGCATATGGTCAGTGGGCTGAAACTTGGAACTGCAGGCGGACACAGAAATGATTTGCACGTTGTGACTCCTCTACATGCAATTTTTTTAGCATTTTTTTTAGAGAAAGTATGCTTGTGTGTTTGCATTTGCAGTTTATATCTGCAATACCTGAACACCACTAAACATATAAATATAAGTCAATAAACTAAAGATTATTTTTTTTTTATGATAATGCTCTAGGAATTTAAAACATGCTATGAGCCACACTCACACGCAATACTTCCTTTGCTTCACGTCCACTGTATTCAGTGATCAACTCCCTTGCCTGACTTTGTGTGTGATTGGGTTTTAGATTCAGTGAGCGCACAGGCCCATTTTTAACCACAGTCACAAGATGCAAGTATAGGGTTAGAACAGAGATGAGCTCTTGCTCTCAGAATAGTCCCTCGGAGGCTTGAGGCCTCTGCCACTGACCCTGGCCTGCATTCCATTTGGCAGACACACAGTTGTTGGGTTAGACATGGTTACTTTGCTGCTCGTGAGGGACAAGCTGACAACTGCACCACATTTGGAACACCTTTGTAAGGAGAGAGCAAACAGGCGCTGCAGTGTGTGATTTCGGCAGCTGTACTCCTTTTTTTATTATTTGCTCTTTTTCTTGTCTATCACTCTGCTTCCTGCATGTTCCTGCACTGCACCTGAGCAGCTGTAAGTTTGAAAATATCTCTGTCTTATTCAGATGACTAAATCACAGAGGTCTCATTTCTCTCTACTCCAACTCCTTGCCTTCTTACTTTGCTCCTCAGCATGCAGGTGTACCATCAAAACATCCTTGCTTGTATGGTCGAAGACCTTCCACTGGGAATAAAAAGACCCAAGCAAGACAATGTAGAGTGTAGGACATCAGGGTTCAGGAGGTGAAGGGGTAAAGTGAGAGGAGCCTTATTAAAGGGAATGAGAGAAGACACTGCAACAGTTTTTGTATCTTTATTATTATTAAGTGGAGTTATTATGTAAAACGGTTCAAAATCTGAAAAGTCTGTCCATCCGTTTTCTTCCTTTTATCCGAGGTCAGGTCCTGGAGGCAGCAGCCTAAGCAGAGAGACCCAGACCACCCTTTCCCCAGCCACTTGGGCCAGCTCATCTGGGGGAATCCCTACTGTTCCCAGGCCAGCCGAGAAACATAGATCCTCCAGCATGTCCTGGGTCTTCCTCTGGGTCTCCTCCCAGTGACATGTGACCGGAACACCTCACCAGGGAAGCGTCCAGGAGGCATCCTAACCAGATGCCCAAACCAGTGTTGCCAGATTGTGCTGGTTTCTGCCCAATTGGGCTTCTTTTGAACATGTTGGGCCCACATCACTGCAGATGCAGCACTGATCCACCTATCGATCTCCCGTTACATTCTTCCCTCATTCGTAAACAACTCCTACACTTGGGGCAGGACCACTTCCCCGACCTGGAGAAGGCACAGTAGCTGTACAGATGTGTTTTCTGAGATGGTTCCATGAGCTAAACTACTGAAGCCCTGAACATTTTTTTCTTGGACTGCGGTTCTGAGATTGTAGTGGAGTTAGAGAGGGAGTGAGAATATGTGCCATAGTCAATAAATATTATTAAAAACTGTTAAAAAGAAGTGTTAAGTAGCATTGATGTTTAGCATTAGCTTATAAGCAATGACAAAGCTGCTAACCTGTTAGCCATTAGCCATATTTAAAAACTTTTTTGTCTTTTAACTGTCTAAATGTGTATTTGTGGTTTGTAACAGTACTTTAACAACTTGTTGGTGTTTCCAAGGATTCATAGTGCACCGTTCTTTGTTCGGTTTATTTAACTAGTTTAGTAAAGTTGCCTTGACCATCAGCTGATAAGCTAGAGTCGGTAACATAAAACATCCTTTTCCGGCTTTTCAAATGTGAAAAGCAAGCATAAAAAATGAAACATGGACAGATGAGTTAAGCTGATGTCAAGTCATACAGAAATGGAAAATTCAAAGAATTAATTATACATTTTAAGCTTTTCTACAAACAGTAATGAGTAACATTTTTTTTTTGTTTTTGTTTGTTTACCACCAATTCAGATTTCCTTGTGTTAGGTTAATCAGTACTTGTAAATAGTCATTAGGTGTGAGTCAGATGGTGAATGGTTGTTGGTCTTGTTAGTTTCTATATGCAAGACTGGCAGCATGTCCAGGGTGAAACCGTCCTCACCCAATGAGCGCTGGAGATAGGCACCAGTTTCCACAGGACCCTGTAAGGAAAAAATAGCTAAGAAAATAGAAGAACCTCTAATTCATGCATTTCCTGTGCTTTGAAGAGCTTTTGAATCGGAGGAGAAATTACAACTCACATCTGTACACAAGTATCTTGGAGTTTTCATTTTATTCTAAACTTTAATTTATTGTTCAGGTAAAATAAAAAAATAAATAAAATAACTATTTGACTTAAATTAAACTCTTAAATTCATAGGTTCATAAAAAAATGACATGCCAATCAAAGCACATTTGTTTATCCACCTTGTCTCAACCCAGGACTAATACTCCAAAATACTACTATAATCTCAATATGAGTAAACACTTACTATTTTTTTTACAAAAAAACAGTTATTTGCATATTATACAAGGCCTGAATTCTCATCAGTCAGTTTGTTAGTAAAATAACAAATGCATAGAAATCCACTACAATGAGATTGTATTCTTTTGAAAAAAAAGTACTGTTCAGTCTGCATTTTCTGCACAAGCTAAAAAGCAACAGAATTTAATTTCAGTGACCAAAAGACAACTTTATATTTTGTCTGAGTTAAAATAAAGGAAAATGATTAAAGTTTGTTAGCACTAACTTTAATGTCTGGAGTGACCCTACCATTGGGTTGAGTGTTTTGTTCTTGTTTTTATTCACATATTTCTTTAAAATAATATATTTTTTTCAGATAAAAATATCAATTCTATCACATTTACATAATTGTTCAATGTTCTTGCAAACTAAACTAAACTAAAGTGTGCACCTCAGCTTGATAAAGTAACACTCAGTCAGACCTACAAGCATCCCTGCACGCAGCTTTGTTTTCCTGTGGACCAGTTGGAGGTTGAGGCTGTGCTCAGGGCTGTTTTGTGGCAGCAGTTGTTGCTTTCTCTGACCACAGTTTTCTGGCTTCTCTGGCAATTTCACCCTTCGACACTTGAGTCTCCAGCCAGCTCTCCTGACCTCTGAGCTTCGACTGCCTCCAAGTACAAATGTTACAGGGAGTGCAGTTTGGAGACTGTGTATATGGAGATTGAGCCCTGATCTGCCTCCCCCAGTGGGAATGCCTATATGGAGTGCTATAGACACAGTATATGGACTCTGTCTTTTATTTTCAACACCCTACTCCCAGGTGGTGACAGCTCGGTGCTAAGTGCGGTAATAGCCAATTGATTTTGTTCTCTTTTTTTGTTGGTGGCCAGACATAAATCAAAGTGTCTGTCAAGGCCTTAGCATAGTTGGGACAATGTGTGTGTGTGTTTGTGTAATGGGGTAGTGAGGGTTCTGTTTGCATTGGTAGAGTGTCAACAATTAATCCAGCCTCTGATGTGCAGGCAACTGCTCCTCTGACCTTCTGTCACTGTTAGGATAGCAGCTACATATAAAATCAACAGAGATATTTTTCCTCTGCATCAATTTTATGGTATTAAGGCTTTAATTTATGCATAAGTACATTCTTTTTTCTTATTCCGATTGGCCAATTTCACTGGAACATATTCAAACATCATAAAAATGCATATTAGCTAAAACAACATACAGTATTTAGCTTATTTTGCACATTCCCAGCTCCTTTTAATTATGCAAAATCTTGCATTCGCTTCAATTTACATTTCCTAAGCAGCTAAAAATGGCCTCTTTCAAGAATTCAAGACACAGGAAAGAGGAAGAATCATAGAGAACACAGATGTGAGCAACACTGGGAACCATGTTAATCCTTTTAATTTAATTATGGTAAATAGGGACAGAGCTTCCTTCTAAACAAAACAGTATGCTGGGGTTCACCCGGCAGTGGCAGGGGGAGCCTCTGATGTAGGCAGGCGGCCCAGTGGGAGGCCTGGTGGTCTCCTGGGATACTTCTCTGGTTCCAAGCACCCTACTGGGGATCTTCCCCATAGAGATTCTCCCTAACTTTAGCCTGTGGAATTGGGAGGCTGCAGGCCTGGACTCAAAGCATGAAACAATGGGCTTTATCCCCCCACAAAACACACATTCCTTTTCAGACCAGTTGGGAGATGGAGGGGTGCAAGAGAGGGTTAGGTGTGCAATGCATCATGCTTAAGTATTAAAACAGGGATCTGCCAAAGTGCCTTGAGGTATGGGTAACTTATTTTCCTTCAAATGGGTCTGTGGAGTGGTAACCTGCTAACCTAGGCCAGTCTGGCACTGGCACCTCCTCCATCATGAACAAGAGTGTCTGTTTCTTGGGATGAATGTGAGACAAAAAAAAACGTTTGGGGGGGTGGGGGGTGGCTACGGGGGCTCAGAAAGGGAGTATGTTTTTGGAACAGTTAGACAATCTGTTTGGATTAGGCCCACTGCCGAAGAGACATGAAAATGATGGGCAGCTGGGACGAGAGGAGGAGAGGAAGAGGAGGGAGGATGAGGTGAAAGAGGGAGACAGATGGGGAGGAAAGGTGGTGGAGGAGAGGGCGGGGGAGGAGGCAGGAGGAATGGGTGGTTGGGGGGGGGGGGTGAGAAGAGGAGAGTGGTCAGAGACTGGAATCTCAGGATCTGAGGCTCTTTTGGCTTGATGGTTCCCAGATGTTGAAGGCCCCCACCACCCCACTTTTTTTTTCACTTTGGCGTTTCTCCGCAGCGGTGAATACACAGGAGCCCAGTTAGCCATGCGGGACAGATGGGTCAGCAGTTGCATGGAGATGGTTCTCCTGTGGACTGAGGGAAATGGGAGGTGAGAGGCATCCTCTTCTCCCGCAGCCACAGACCAGAGGGGGCAGACCTGGCTCCATTTTTATATCCTAAGGCATGCTCAGAAGATGAGGAATGTGTGAGGGGAGGAGGTGTGTGTGTGTGTGAGTGCGTTTGCACGTACGCACTGACCTGTACACAAAGGCACGAAGATTTTTGTCATGTTTTAGTTTGCAGTACGAATCTCGACAGAAAACTTCACTGTTGCAGCACAGAATTTGTGCAGGTGCACGGTCATGTAGCCAGCTGCTAAAGTTCAGGCACAAGCAGATTTACAGCCTCTGTCTGCAGCCAGCCATGTTTCAGGATGATGGCGCGTTCTTGTCCACCTATCTGCTAAAACACTCCTGCTGCTCCACACCGCCTCCGCTGCCTCAGTCCTCAGCCACAGAAGCGGGAAGCGTTTTGGCCGTATATTAGCAAGTTGTTGACTGGCCACTAAAGCCCACATTTGTCAACTTATTAGAAGGTGTCAGCACTTGAACAACAAACCATTAAGCCCACCCACCTCAGTTTACTGCCAGCTGCATCGTTCCGCCTTTATTAACCCAAGAATACACAGGAAAGGGGAGCCCATTAACAGGTGGTAAGGATACAGTTACTTTTTGTGGTTTGTGGTTGACTTTAAGTGAATTAGCTGTCATTTTGCTTATGAGGGTTTGGTATTTAAAAAGCACAATGTGAACACAGAGCAGTGCTAGTGTGAAACAGAAATGCCACTAGACTAACAGTTTTGCTTTTATCCACTCACGTCCACTTTCCTTTTCCCTTTTATAACATTTCTAAGCAAAAGCTACAAGGTCACAAGCCACAATCGTCTACTTTTAAAAAAGGCCTTGAGTAAGATGTTGTCTCTTACCTAATTGTGAATTGAAAGTGTTCACACATATTCTTGTTTCAGATCTAAGAAGTTTCTGTTTCCTTTTGGGTGCTTTTAAAATCCCTGAGCCACATGAAGAGAATATTTCACAGAAGGCCCAGCTCAACTTGTGGTCATGGTTGCCAGATATGGAGAAAGACATTCTATCTCCCCCCTGAGAAGGTTGGATAGTTTCCTGTGGATGCAGTTGGGGAGGGTGTATTTTGGGAGCATCTCAGGCTTATTACAGGAGATCTGGTGATGTGGTTATATATGAGTGTGAAGGAAAAAGAATAGTTGAATCAAGATTCCACAGCTGGCTCATTTCACTCATTGACTGTTTCCCCCAAAACATTTCACTTTTTTTTATTGCTAAATGTTTCACCACTTTACAAAGACAGACATTTGAAAATATAGACAAAATTAACAAAGCCGCAACTTCCCTTTTTCTCTTAAGTACTCAGTTTAAGAGACTCACTGTAGGCTTTTTAGACTTTTCTTTTCATGGCAAGACATGGTGCCTATTAAGTCTATTAATAAGTAAAGCAAGGCAATAGCGCCACCAAAGAAATAGATATCACACTATTACTTATTTAACCGCTCTTCTGAATAATTTATTGTTTATTCCAAATGATCTTTTTTCTTGTTGAGTGTACACTTTCAGCTTGGGTATCCCAAGTGAGCTCTACCAGAAGCGGATGATTTGGACAGCCAAGTTCAACTTGGAGGAGTTTGTGAGGTGGAATGTGCTGCCGTTGGTGTAAAACTACTGCAGGGGCTGGGGAAAAGATCCTTGATGATCATGTTACTGACATCAAAGAATAAGTACACCAAAGTCAACAGCCAAGCAGTATTAAACACCCACTGAAAGACATATACTCTCACCCTTCCTCTCCCTCACACTCACTTATACTCTGTGTCTTTCTCACTGTGTTACCGAACCATTCAGGGTCCACAGAGAGAGATAAATTATAGGCCTAGTGGCTTTTTGAAGTCTGCTCGACATCAACACCAATAAACACTAAGCATGGTCCTCCTTCCTGCTTCTAAATTAAGTAATTTTTACTACTGGTGTGATTTGGCCATGTGGCTGATAGCAACAGGCGCCTGGGCAAGGCTTGAGCCCTGAAGACGAGTGGTGTGAACATGCAGAGAGTATGTCCTCTGATGAGATAAAGACCTCTGTGTTCAATCTAAGTTGAATGATTTACGCTGATGCATATAGTGACCTCCAAAAGTCCTAAGTCAAAGCTTATGCAGGGTGTCTATGCATACCTTCTAATGGACACTAATCATCAAACCGTTCTCTGGTGTTATTAGATTAAAGTGTCTATATTTCTTTACTGTGCCATACATTTAAATGAATGTGTTTTATTAAAAAATGTCAGATACACAAATTATATTTAGTTTTTACATGATGTGAAACAATACTCTTGATTACAACTTGATTGGACGTGCGTTTCTGTTAAATTATTGGGTGCAAAAAATATTTAACAGTTTAACATAACTGGGGTTGTGTTCTAAGAGGAAAGTAAATTGGAGGGGGAGCAAAGAGCTCATCTTTTTTGGAGCTTTCTTTAAAGTAACGCCAAGGTCCTATTGGTGCAATTGCACTCCTGCCTCTGGGGAGGTGCTGAGCCCTCCTCTTCTCTTCTGACACACGCCTGTCTGACTCGTGCAGCAGAAGATTGTATAACCCAAGTGTGTAAAACAGTCTTTTACGGCATTGTAAAGATTTACTATTGGAGTAAATAACGGTGGGAGAACAGGGCTTTTAAATGGAACCCAATCAATATGTCAGAGGCTGCAGCAGAGGACAGAGCAGGGTTTGACGCTGCATGCAGGTAGACTGGGCAGATCTGTGAAAAGCTACGCCTCAAAAAACACCAAGAGGAGCTCTCAGTATTTAACGTCAGCAGAAAACTTTCAAACAAAACGTCTTTTAGATAAATGAGCAACTTCATAGAAAATAAAATCGACACTCAGAGCCAAAAACCTTAAAATAAGACATTTATCAAAGTGAAGATTTATTAAATCTGAAATTTCATTTGAAATATCATTAACAATTAAAACAGATGACAAATACCCAAACACACATATACAAGCAGTCACACACATTGATGTCTTGCTCCGTCACATGTGCACAAGGATTTGTGCTTAGAGAGGTAGAGAAATGCAGACATGCAATAAATTCCGAGCAACATTACCACACACACACACACACACACACACACACACACACACACACTCACACATTCAGCCCCTATAGACTCTTACACATTCACACAGAGACACCCCGGCCTCATGAGCAATAAATCGCACAGCCCATCTAACAAGTTCATTTCCGGAGGCCAGAGCGGATGGGTCCTCTGACTTTGGAGTCAGCAGCCTTGTGAGGATCAATGGCAAGAGACGGAGTGCGAGGGGCTAAGAATCGAGCCGGGATACAAAAATCAATCAGCAATTTAATCGCTTTTGGAGGGAAGGGAAAGAAGAGAATTCCACATCTTTTTTACTTTAAAAAGCTTCTCTTTGGTTTAACCCTTACACACGGCACACATCTGTTTGTTTTACTGAAGTTTTTCTTTGTGACAGAGGAAACAAATCAATTTTAAAACAGTTTTACAATTTAAAGTCCTGTTGTTCTTTAGGGTTTGAGAACACATTAAGACATTACTATAAAAATAAAAGTCTTTAAATATTCTCTTTTGGCAAAATTTATACACATTACTAGTTGATTTATGTGTTTTTTTTCCCCCAATAAAAATGTGACAGAAAAGTGTCAAAGTTAAAATATTAATACAAATTTTTTTTCCCCTACAAAGCAAGTGGTTGATTCTAGTGTTGAGGAGAAACTCCTCCAGGTCAATGTTTAAAGCTTGAAATTGACATTATTGAACAAGACTGCTTTAGACTAATAAAATGAGTGACAGCCTCTGGGACTGAATCAATGATATGGATCCTTGGAGGAGACAAAAAAACAAGGTGGAAAAGAGCGCACTCCAAAAATTGACCAAGCCACAGGATGAGACTTAATGGAAACAGTGTGTGTTAATAGAAAACGTTACCGTTTTTCTGCAATCAACAAAATATTTGGATCTTAGAGAAATTTTTTTGAATGTGTTGTAATATATTTTGCAATACAGCTAATCATGTTATGTCTTGTTGCACACAATTATGCCCTTTTTGCAAGTTTATGTTTTTTATTTATGATGTAAGAAGCTGTTGAATAAATGTCCATATTTATACAACTGCATGTTTGTGCTGTAGATTGGTGGGACGTATTAGCAGGCCCATTCCTCCAGAACTTAGGCATTGCTGAAACTTAGCAACAGGAGCCAGGGGCCTCCCTCCCTGGAGAGGCTGGCTGCTGAGACACATTCATTACCGGCCCAGAGTCTTGGGCTGGATTAAAAATTCATGCTGTTTACAACAACAAAAGGCCCCTGTTAAAGAATATGAGCCCTTTTGAACAATGGCTCCACCAAACCATGAGCAGATCGCTGACATCTCAAAGGAGACCTGCAGTTGCGTACGACTGTGTGTTTGAGTTTGTGTGGCTGACAGCTACTGTGCTTTTTTTTTTTGTGTGTGTACACACATCCTCATAGGCAATGATGATATAAATAATGGTACTGTTTACTGCAGCAGGGAGTGAAAACAGCCTGAGGGTACTTAAATAAGGATTCTCTCAAAGTTGTGTGCCTCGTCATACTTTTTTACACTCATAATGCAGCAACATGTATTTTCAGTGTGATGCTTCTAGGTGCTAGTGTGGATTTTGGGCCGATTGCGTGACCCCGTCACTGTTCAGCTCACTGACTGTTCAGCTGTGCAATTCTTTTTTTTTGTCAGAAGGAAGGGGGACTTACAAGCTCTATTCAGTGTTAATTAGCACACTCGATAGCGATCATTATAACAGGTTCCTGCCGTGACGTTTGATTGCATTGTCACTGTGGGGGGTAAGGGTGGGGTTGAAGTCTCACCGCTGGGGAAACACCACACACATGCAGTGCGCGTGCAAATGTTTATCCCAGGGTTCGCACACTCAAACACACAAGAAAGAAACCCTGCACATAAACATACTGAACATTCTGTACCACATGACAGCCCCCCCATCCCCCCCCCCCAGATTATGAAGTCAAGATGAGCTGATGTGAAATATCCACAGGATCTAAACGAGAATAGCAAAGTGGGGCATAAACATGTGCTCACATGAAGCCCCCACTCCATTCCAATAATGCTACACAGAACAGGTGCAAGGTCAAACCACTATGCCAATTATAGAGGCTCGTCACCATTCTTAGAAATCATACTCACTAAATGCTTTGGTGAGGTTGTGTGCTGCTTGTATATTTCTGTGAGGTGGACAAGGTCAGAGGCTACACGCACAGAGGTCAGGGGGGCTCTCTTCTTTGTGTGCCCAGTCTCGACATTTGACCTTCCATCTCTGTCACAAACCTAAAAACAATCACAGGGAAGGCTGCGAATTGTTGTGCCTGCACGGCCACTATTTGATGCTACTGCATTTCTCAGGTTTTTTTTTTTTAAAGTTCAGTGGAGAGATTTGAGCGGAGACAACTAGTATCTTACCTGTTGTAGATAGCTTTTTGAGCAATGCCAATTTGGGAAAATAAGGTTTAATTCTGAAAGGATCAATGATCTTAATCAAGTAATAGTACTTCTTAAAACTTTGAAGTCTATATGGATGTTACTTTTTTAAATGCCATTGTCTTATTTTCCCCCTATCCAACTTATTTACATACAGTTTTACAGTTATTTATTAACACGGTTGCATCAGCAGTTAGCTGTGGCACTTTTCATAAAGCCTGAGGTGCTTCCAGCTCATATTTCAATCAGAAAAGAGCAGTGATTTGAGTTCTGTTGGTACTGGCGTTCATTATGTTTTAACAAATCATTTAGACTGATGTAATGAGGATCATTCCCAAACGTGGGATTGTTTGTGCTTCCATGGACTAGTTTCTTGAAGCGCTGGTTCAGGTTTCAGCATGTCTTTTCCAGAGTTCACAAAATGTTTAATTCCAGTTCTGCCATCCGACACTTAGCCAGACTGTCTGAATAACTTTGACTGTAATACACTCAGCACTGCGCTCCCCACAGTAATACATCTCTGATCAATCATTATGTTTGCATTATGTTTGCCTTTAGAACAGAGGCCCTTGTGTTAGTTTGATATACTGTGCAAATACTGTTGTTTTAAATTACCTCATCTGAACATGTGAATTCTTGTTGCTTACAAGGAATGAGTCTCTGTTAGACACAGGCCCCAGGCAAAAGCAGAGAATTCATTAAAGTCCTTGAAATTCACTTCATTCTGCAAGACTTAATTGAAGAGCATAGTTGGTGTTACAGTAAATGAGGGGAAAATAGTGCAAAAGCAGCACAAATCCATGCATGTAGCACATGTTTTTGCTAATCTAATTTACTGTTGAAAAGTCACCAAAAGAAATCCTTTAGTTGAGCTTTTCTGTTGCCTCTCAGTCACTTCATGCTCTGAGTTTAGACCTTTAAGGGTTCGATGCTAGCCTAACAGCTCCCCTGGTTGTTGCTGTGCAGCTCTGCTCATTTTCATTCACTGCATAAACCCTGAAGTGGCACAGGAGAGGCCACTTGATCGTGGTGACTGAATAAAACTGGAGGAACACTTTCCTTATACTAAGCAGGTAAATGCAAAATACTGAGCTGGCCTTTGTGTCACCTTGGAAAGAGCAAGTGACTCCTGTATTTGTGAATAAAGACAAAATCAGTCTGTGTCTGTACAACATAACCTCCTCACTTGCCTCTGTGGGACTGAAATGCCAACTATCTCTCAACTACCCCTTGTTGCTCTCAGGCCTTTCCAGTGGCTACTTTTAATGCAAGTCTGCATGGAATGCAGAGAAAGCAGCAATGTACCTTTTTCACATGCATGCACACAAACAAATTAGACAATATTGACTGGAGAAACAACTGTATGCTTCCCTTGACAGACCAGTCATGCTCCAGCTTGCCCTTCTGCAGCTCTTCAGTTTAACACCTTTAGTTTTATCTAAAGAACACATTCAATCCACCTGACACTAACAGTGCACCTAGCCACACAAACATTCGCATTGTGCTCCTCAGAAAACTACCAAAATTTATTTTTTTTACCTGCAGTTTGAATTAGAATAAGACAGTAATAATTGATCTAATTGTTCTTCTTCTAAAAAGTGAGGGTACCACAAACATGCAATGGGATCTACCTCCTCAGAAATATACAGTAGATATCAAGGGAAGGTTTAAAAACATATTTACACAAACTTAAATATTGGCAATGGTTAGAATTCCATGCATATTGTGAAAACCTGTTACTAGCTGCGTTTCCATTGCAAATGTGCGCAAAACTTTGTCGATATTCTGTTAATGTCGAAAAAACACAGTTTCGCA
>JARVJO010000394.1:16724271-16755622 GCA_031762555.1 Cynodonichthys magdalenae | reverse complement strand
CCATCAACTGGCTTGATGCGAATCACCCAGTAATTACGTCAGACGCATGTCTGTAGTAAACAGGAAGTAGGAGTCGCGGGACTACACATCTCAGGACAATAGAGAGAAGTTATCAGGAACGTGTCGCCACTGTCGGCAAAGTTGTACCTATTCTGTCATATCAACTAGTTTTGGCGATGTTACTGCTGTCAGGAGACGTAGAAAAAGAAATGCAATTCTCTTCACGTTATGGGAATAATGAGGAGATGCCGACAACAGGAGGAGGGTCCAGCTGCAGTTGCTCTGATACCGGTACCAGAAAAAGAGCGGGAACAGCTGATCAACATGTGAGTTAAATGTTCGCTACGTCAGAACATATTCGACTCATGTGTTTCCATCTCTCCTTTTGCGCATTAACTCTTTTTCGAAAAACCCAAGAACCACCTCAAGCGAGCGTATAAATATTTTTACGCATTAGAGGAAGTTTTTTGAATCAGGCCGTTTCCATTCACCTTTTCTAATGTGAAACTTCAAAATGCGAATTATGAAACGTTGATGGAAACACGGTTACTGAGTGCTTCTAGCCTGGTGTCTTTCTTCCTAGGAATGTGAAGGTTTGATTCATAGCTCTGTGTCTCTTTGGGGAGAGTAATGGGCCCACTTTTGAGGCCCCCACTCATCTGTGTTTTTACCTATCCCCATACCAACACCATTACCTTCAGTTGTTATGAAAAAGCTGTATAAATAAAAAAAATAATACATGCCTTTAAATTGGACTCTGTCTCTTTAAGAACCTACCATTTCCAACACTCCCGCTTCAGTACATTTTCAAATAATGGCTGTGTCCAAAGGCAGCTCCGCATGACTACCACAGGAGATTCAAGGATTTCAAAAACATGCATGAATGACCCAAAGCAACACATTGGGTATGTTTTTGGCAAAAGGACATTACAACATGATATAAAGCTCAAAAGTCGATTTTGCAAAATGCACTATTTTAATTTGTTGAGCCAACTAAAGAAATGGTACATGTGTGCATCCATGCTCACATTACAGAACTAGAGAAGCAAAAATGAAAACAAAACAAGTCAAACGTGGAGTCTTTTGAAAACAATGCAACTTGGTATCACAAGATTGCAGTTTTCCTTGATTAAAGATACCTATCAGCTTAGTCATTTTGATGAAGAAAACTTATCTGATGCAACAATCAGTTGAAATAACCTGAGAGTGTTTGGGCTGTTTCTGAGGGAAGCCAGAAAGAACCAGAGCTTGAACTCAGACTTTGCATCTGTTGTTTTTCTTTTTCTCTTTAGGAAAAAAAAAGGAAATCAAGAGAAAGCCGATTATATCCTTCGTCTCTTTCTCCTCCTCTTTTCAGCCTAGACTTCTTCGTTCCTCTTCTTTGAGACAACGCTGAAAACATTGGATTATGGTGCCAAATCAAACATTGGCGTGTCCCATTACTGAGCTGTCTCGAAGCACTGGGCTGACCTCCAATCCTGTGGTCACTGGAAACACTGGTGATTGCTGGGATAATACAGGGCTTTAACAGAAGAAACACTCTTTCCCCCTTCGTTCTTGTGCACACACTGACAGACTGAAAGCAGAGATAAACACAAATACATACAAGACATGCACAAAGGTAAACTGACCCTGATGGCTCATCGCTGAATTCAACAAAGCATTTCTGAGTTCCGATGCAACCTCAGATGTAGAAACTCTTTGGTTGCCAAAACTTCTCGTACATACCCATTATCTAAGTTTCTGCACATTGTTAGACTAAACTCTTCACCGAGAGATGAGCTCTTCTGTCCTCAGCTAGGTCAGACTGGGATTGTTATACTGAGGTGAGTCACGTCGGTGTCCTGGGCTCCATTCAATCAATGTGCTGCAAGTTCATCCTCTAATTACTGTAGTGAGCACCCCTCACCTTCTCTCAGCAACTTATCAATAACACACATCCACCTCTTTCACAGGAGCCATAAATCTTTGCTGAACCTCCTTCATTCTCAGAGTAAACCGTTCAAAGGAAGCCTGGACACACGTGTTAACAATTGTTGACGGATGACCTCCCCCTTCACCTCCCTATGTTTTAGTATAGGCCTTTTAGAAAAGTGAAGGTGTTTCAGTTTTCTTGTTGCTGAACTAAACAGTTCTGCAGTCTGGTTTTATTCATGTTTGAGTGTGCATCTTTACATCTTCTGCCTGTCCTCCCCAATACTACATCTCATTCAGACTCTCCCCTCCCTTGCTTGCCTTTGTATTCCAGTTCACTTGCTATCTCCCTAATGTCCCTGCTCCTAGTTTATTTATTTGTGTTTGTTTCCTCTCCTTGTTTTGCCGTAGGGGTCAGGATTATGACATGGGTATGAAAAGAAACAGCCTGAAAGCTGAAAATGAAGGTGTTTGGTGTAAATTTAGGTTTCAGGCATTGAAAGGAGCTATTAAGAGTTATCACCATATGGAAGCAAAGTTCTCAACTTGAGAATAACATGCGGTTAAAATGAAGAAAACCCTTCCAAGAGCATGTTTATCACTTAAAACAAGACAAAATAATAATTTTGTGATTGTCTCAACAACACAAGGACAGGCATTTAATTGTAGTACATGTAGGTAACCCATCATGTAACTGTGCCAATCTGCATTGTATAGATAGAGAAAGCTAAATAGAAATAGCGCAGCATTGCTTAATGAGAAGAATAGAAGAAAACTGTTTCAAAATAAGGAACAAAGCTTCCTCTGGTTTATTTTATCTCAAAGATGCAGATGCAGAGAAGGGAAAAGAACTACGGTATTTCATGACATCAAATATAAATTTATGTGCACGCACATTTCGGCTCTTGCGCCAACATGCACATACTCAGAATTTTTTTTTAACCTCTGTTACATAAACCGAGAAAATGCTGAATAATGAGCTTGTGTTGGTTCAGCCTTTCAGCTTCTTGTCCAACAACTGAGAGCTCTTCAGTTATTCTGTGTGACATGCATTTATGATACAAATTTTAGTGCTACCACTTACCGTTGGACTGTGTTTCCACACAACAGGTGCAGGATTCAGCACATTCAAGCACTTTTATTGGGATGAGTTTGGGCAAGATTAGACTGTGGGACAGAATAAATGAAGTGGTAGAAACAAGTAAGAATAAAAACAAATGCATCAGTTTGAATTCTGTTGTGAATCAGTGGTAAAATATGAACCTGTTGACCACTGTAGCATATAAAAAAACATACATTGAAACGTAAAATTCTTCAAAGTTAATTTGGATTTTGAAGCACATACAGATGGTTAGTGATGCCTGTATGAGAAATGAAATTAATCTGATAGCAAAATGCATCTCTGGATTTTCTTTATATTTATAAGTGCTATAAACAATGTAATGAGATGTACACTAAATACAGTACACTGCAGAACATTAAAACCAAATAACAAAAAATGGAATAAACATTCATTATCTGGTTGTATTGCAGCAATGTATTGGAAAACATTGCATCATTTCGGTGAATAAAAAAATACCTGGACATCTCAATCACTTTACCAGTGACTCATAAAGTAGCTTGAAAGCAGCTCAAACCTGCCAAGGTATTCTACCACCCACGAGTCACGTGGGTACGGGAAAAACATTATATGCTGAAAACAGCCACTTTCGGCTTCCGTACATGGGAAATCTACAAGTGGGATTTCTTTTGTGTATCACTTTCTGCTAGAATGAAATCAAGATTTGTTTTCAGTCCGTAGAAACCGATCTCCAAAATTCTTTCCAATTTTTTCCAGTTTCTTTACTAATGAAAATATTATTTTTTCATGTGAAGGACAGTCTTTATTCACTGCACAAAGTTGTTTTTTAAAATGGGATTCTAGTGTTGTAGCAACCTTGGCGTGTCTGTTATGGAGAAACAAAAAAAAAAAAGCACCAGAACAAACGTGTACAAATGTGTGAGTGTGTGCAGTCCAAATTGTGTTTGCATGCTACAGAAATGTGCAACGCATTAAATCCTGGCGGACTGTCCACATGCATAAGTTTGATTCACATATACAGTAGTGCTCTAGGAGACCGTCTTTTTTTTTCTTTCCAGGAGTTGCCAAAGATGACGCACTCCTGAATACAGGATAATCTTTTGCGGCCACTCTGACCTTTCTGTTCAGACTGTAGGAGGACAAACAGAAGAGCCGGTGGTCGGGGACAGCAAATACATCTTTGACAGTGTGCTTCTGCTGCGTTTCAAATACAGTTTCCTGCCTTGTTTTTGCTGGATCGCAACACACAGTCTCTTGATAGTTTGCCCAGAATTTGCCTTCTCTCTCTCTCTCTCTCTCTCTCTCTCTCTCTCTCTCTCTCTCTCTCTCTCTCCTCTTTGCTTCATGTTGTTGTGGTTGATGGCAGCACTCGAATGTGTGTGGGAGAGAGGAGGTGAGGAGAGACTTGGCGCGTGGCCTGACTCCCCACTGTGCAGAACACATCGTGCCAAGGTTCTTTTAATTAGGCTGATCAAGTGTTTTGTGAGAACTGGACCGGCGCTCCATGCCACTAACACATACTCGAGCACGACTCCCACTCCCCCTCTGCATCCCGTTATCTTTCGCATGTTTCCTCTGGGCTTTTCTATGTGTTTATTAACACTTCCGATATTTGTAAAATTTTTACATTTAAACGGCAAGTGTTGAGAAAAGAAAAAATCTTTGAATGACCACAGCTAATGTACTGTACAACAAATGCATTTTTCAACAACTAAATCAGTTTTTCATGTGGTTTCTTTTAAACATTTACGTACACACAATGGATTGTATGGTCACTGTTCCAATCCTTTTGCTTTGTATATAAGCAGCCAAAATATTTAAAGGCAAGTTACAAGAAAAATGCTGATTTCTTTTCCTGATGAAAGCAAAACATTAGCG
Organism: Cynodonichthys magdalenae; assembly: GCA_031762555.1. Classification (NCBI taxonomy): domain Eukaryota; kingdom Metazoa; phylum Chordata; class Actinopteri; order Cyprinodontiformes; family Rivulidae; genus Cynodonichthys; species Cynodonichthys magdalenae. Next base: position 16,750,749 of record JARVJO010000394.1, on the reverse strand, counting down.
CTCTGAAAAGTCGTAGAGTTCCCTTGTGGGTAGAGGGGGTGGGAGGTGGGGGAGCATTTGGTAATGGTAATTCCTTGTATCGAAAACCATTAGAACTTTCAAAACTTCTTCTCTTCTTTTCTGTTTGGAAAGAAAACAACACCTGCGTGCACTCGCCTCCTGGAGCATGCTGTCCATCACGAGGATGTTGTGTGCTGCTGTTGTTTAAGGTTGCCCCGGTAACGGTCGTCTTCATTTCTTAAGGGGGGCGCACAGAGGCTTTGGGTTGCACATTTTATGTGTGGAATGTCACTCCATGAAAAACAGTTACAAGTTGGTGGTTTGTGTGTGTGCGGTAGGAAGGTGACTGGTTCTGCAAAGTACAAATAGAGCAGTTGATCTTCAGGTTACTAATCCTTTGCCTCCTCCTCAATGCAGTCACAGTCACACTGACTTGTGGAGGTTGGACTGAGACTTTTGCTTTTGGGCAGAAACAAATTAGCTTTACATAAAAATTATAGAGCAATAAACAGCTATGAAAAATACACTTTCCCTGCTCTGATATATGGTATTTGACTAACTACTATTTTTTTTTTTGTGTCTGCACTTTTCTTAAAAACTTTGTTAAGTATAAAAATAATAATTTGCACTGAAAAGAACAAAAACTTTTTGGCCAAATCAAAGTAATGAATAATGCTGTTTAATCTGCCTCACCCCTAATGAATCAAATAAATGGGTAATAAATCAAAAACAATACATATATCATGACACTTGATTGATATCAATAGAAAACAAGAACAATTTATATTGTGATGGAAAAATAATCAATATCCAAAAAAATAAATCCAATAGTATATTAATTGTTTTAATTCCTCTGCCTACATCTGGGGGATGATTAACTGCTTAAAATGATTCTTTAAAAGGTACAACATGGAGTGGAAGGAGAAAATGAGTGCAACAGCTCAAGAGAAAATTATGGATTAAAGAGGAAAAGTCACATCACCAGTTTCGCAGTATCAATCAGCGGTTTTTCTCCTGGTCCTTATTTCAAATAGGTAAAACCAAAAAATAATCAATAATTCTCAATATCAACTGATTTGAAATATTTATATTGTGATACGTTTTCCAGCCATATCGCCCAGCCCGCATTCCTTGTTGCCCTCATTCACCAAGAAGTAGAAAAAAAGTCAAAGCGCCTCATAACTAGTTCATCCCCCAGGGTATTTTGCAAATGAAATTCTGAGCTGAAATGTCCTTAACTTCTTTCCACCAAGGCCTTACAGTCCACTGCCCGAGTCCCACCATAAAACATAAGCCTGAAGAGGTCATTGACCTCAGCTGTTAAACTCAAAGTGTGATGCATGCTCAGATGATATCTGTTCACAGATCCACAGCTTGCAGCACCTGTTGTAGCCATGTGTAAGAATGTCTTTTGTCTAAATTAGATTTTTTTTATTTAATAGTCACGTGTGTCAAATATTTTGAGATATTATGGATCTTGTCTGTTCTCTTCAAAAAAGAAATTGAAATTATTTTATTTTTTACATTGAGATGTTTAACATGATAATTTTTCTCTTACTCAATATATTAATCTGACTAAAATGCAATATTTCATACTTGGTTTGTTGAAAAGGATGTGATGTTATAAAACATTTCTCACATAAATTCCTCCAAAAGTGAAATGTCACCTTGAACTCAGTCCTCCTGTCCTCATCTGTCATAACAAAATGGTGTGACTGCATTTAAGTCTGACATGTGCTAATTATTAAACATAACCTATAACTGTGAGAAAAATCAAATACAAAATTTGTTGATTTCAAATTTACGCAAGACAAGCTGCTCCATAAAAATCACAAGAGCACAAACTTTGAAGCAACTAAGTGTTGAAGAGCTCAGAAGTGTTAGCAAAGAATTCAAAAAAATCAGAGTCAGAAAAATCTTGATGCCAGGAATCTGCATGCTCAGAACCATGCACACACCTGGCAGCTGGCTTGCACATCACCTGACTTGAACTTCTTACTAGCGGTGGACCCATGTGGAGGTGGAATCCTGTGGGTTTTTCAGTCTTTGCCCCTCTGAGCCCCAGAAACCACTGTTCCACCACTGGGTGCTTGAGTCCTCGCTCACAATATTTCATGGACCTGACCTCAGGAGACAACCTCTGTTACCTGATTCTGGGTGAGGTAACCTGTTTTATGTGGTCCTCCTTCATCAATATCTTCAAAATGCTTTTGGCGTTACCCTTTACTTGAGGCCAATATACCATGGGATATCCTACCAGGGGTCAATGCCCTAGAAAACATAGCCTTACCATAAGGGTTCTCAAACCCCTCCATCAAGTTAGAGTGATTCTGAGGAGGCAAAGACTAAAGCGCCCATTATACTCCACCCAAAGCCGAACAGTTGACATGCAGTCATGTGGTTGTTCAACGTTCATTTTTGCACATACCCTTTATAGTACCTGAGACACACCACTCCTGGGGAAACCCCTCCTGCTGCAGGACACATCACTGCACAGTAGAGATGTGACGTTCACAAACTTTTTGAATGGCTCTATGAAACAAATGGCTCCTCAAGATCCAGATCCCTTCAAAAAGCCATACTGCACAGGGTTTCTTCCCTTGGGTACACCCCCATTTTGTCCACAAATCCGTCTCAGTTCCACTCTTCCATCCATAAGTTTAGGGCTTTTTGACTTTATAAATATCTGCTTCCGGTTACAACAATCACATTCTGGAAGCAAGTAAGTGAAGCAAAATGCAGCATTCCAGTGATTTCAGCATTAACAAATACACCCACAAACGTCTGACCAATCACACAATGCTTTGCAGTAAGAAACAATGGCCTTGTGTTTAGAAGGGGAGGTCTTGTGGGGTCTCTGAACCAAATGGCACAGTTTTCATCATGCAACTACGACAATGAGAGCCAATTTGGGCAGTTTGGATGAAGTATGTAGAGGCCTTGAATCAGATGGTCAAAGATCCCAGATACAGGGTTAAAATGAGCTCCCTTTGTGGGATGGTAGGCGGCTGATTTCCATCATCCAGGAGGAGTTTAAAGTAAAGTTGCTGCTCCTCCACAACAAGATGAGTTGGATGAGGTGGTTCTAATTAGAAAAACGTTCTTTTCTGGGCATGTTGCACTGGTATGAGACCCCGCTGGAGACCCAAATCTAAGAGAAGAGATTGTTTATTTTTTCACTGGCCTGGGAATGCATTTAAATTCCCCTGGAATTGTTAACCCAACAAAGAACTGGAAGAATGAAAACATAATTGGATGGATGGATGGATGAGTGGATGAGTGAAAGGATAGATAGATTTACCTTTTATACATTGACCATATTGTGCATTAGAAAATTATCAGAAATTCTAGCAGGTAGTTTTAGAAACTAATGGACAATTTTGAAAAAAGGCCACACCGACTGTATTAGCTGTATGACCTTGCAAGCTCATGGTATGAAGAATATTTCAAATAAGGGTACGTTATTGCACATATGTGTTTTCCAGTTGTGTGCGTTAATCTTGATGCATTGCTTCAGGATATAACAAACGATTTTCTATAAATGCTCCAACTTGTAGATCCACCTCCTGTTTTCAGAATCTGCCACCTTCCTCCCTGTGAAGGTTCGGGATGTAAATGCAAGAGTCATCACTGTGAGCATAAAGACGTTTGCATGCAAGGACAACAGAGGTGAGTCATCCTCTTGGGGAAAATTCAGAGGTAAATGAAGGAGGCTGTGTTACTTCAGTTGAGAGGTCAGTGCTTAGCATGCAGGTGAACACTGTGGAGTCAAGACATCTCATTGCAACTAATGTAGGACTCAGCATTAGACAGGGCACCTTGTTTAGAGGCACTGATATAAGATCATAACAGACACATACTCACCTTGTTACAGTGTGTTCATCAGTGGAAGTACAATATATGGGGGTCTTGTTTCAAAGAAAAACACTGCAATGCCCCAAGTAAGACAAGTGTGTAAGTGTGTTTGTGTGTGCACAAGGTGTGTTCTAATGAAATTCAGTATTGATCTGGGCAAAATAGACTTTATACATCATTCATGCTCTCTATCAATCACACCCTTCGAAGTTTTCCAAAGCTGTTTGTTTTAGAAGAATCGAGAAGTAGGGGGGTGGGCGAGAAAAAACGCTGAGCAATAATTACTTTGAGGAGTTTAAAGTATTTCATTCAGCCTTTTTCTCGGGGTGTAACAAGCTTATCTGTCAAAGACAATGTCTAATGAATGAACTGCTTAATTTGAAATCGATTAGGGTTCTTTTCGGTTGAGGTAGGGGGAAAACTTTTTCCTGCGCAGCTTTGATGCTTAGGTGTTTAGAACACAACACTGTTCACCTGTTTTTAACATATTCACGTAAGTTTTATTTCTTAACTTTGTATTGTTAAATTCTGTTTGATAATTGGATTTGCTTCATATTTGTACACTTCTCGTCCATTACCTGACAGTAGAAACATTTAAACCATGGGAAGACAAAGCAAAACTCTGTTATTAATTCCTTATCTCCATTGCTGAGATGGTGCCATCCTCTCCTTTGTATGGTTGGTGGATGCTGGAAAAATCCTATAGGGTGGATACAGACAAAAAGCAAAGAAAATAAACACAGGACGTGGTAACCTGACACAGGAAACCCACTGAATGCTGGGAGTGAGCAGTGAACCGTACTTCCTGTAGGACAGCACAATGGTAACAGTGGCCCCAAATTCCTAAAAGAGGTTGTAGTCTCAGGGACAAGGAAGGGCAGCCTGTGTCCTCCGCTCCAGTTCTGATAAGAGCAGAGATAGAAATGGCATTTATGTCATTCTCTCTGCTTTTGGAAAACAAAACATCCTGAGGTTGTGCTGGTTATTTATTCATTCAACTTTAGGTATAAAAAAAAGAAGACATGATTTCATTTTCTTAGTTACGTTGCATACCCAAGGAGTATAAATGCAGTTTTGGCAGCAATGACATATTCAGTAGTCGGATGATTGTAGGAGACATTTTTGCTGAATAAGTGATGATGAACGTCATCACTTTACAAGAAGAAAATAAAATAAATAAATTTGTTCCTGATCTTTGAAGATTTTTTTTCTCCAAAACTTTGTAGGACTGAATTCACCTGCTTTCTTCAGGTTCTGTCACATGGCTCTCTGTGAATCCCCTGAAACAATAATAGTCTATGCTTAAATGCACTTTTAGAGGTTTAGTAAATTCAGAAATGGATATTATTGCAAACGCTCACAGGCATTACTTAAACCAGGATTTGCAACGACCTCATTATGAGTTGCACTTTTTTAAAACAAGCATATATGACTCCAGCATACTTTCTGTGTAAAATAATAATAACAAAAAAATCAATTATGTTTTAATTAATGAACAGAAAAAAAACACAATGTTTTACCTGCTTGGCACATTATAACTCTAAATCTTTTATTTTTGGGTTTTTTTGTTTGTTTGTTTGTTTTTGTGTCTCTCTCTCTCTCTTTTCCTGTCCTCTCAAGCCAGACGGGTGAGGCAGATGGCCGCTTGTCTTGAGCTTGGTTCTCCTGGAGGTTTCTTCCTGTTAAAAGGGAGTTTTTCCTTTCCACTGTTGCCAATGAGCTGGTTAGGATGGAAGACTGTGGTGAGGTGAAGATTCAACACAATTTGTTTGCTTCTTTAGATGGATTTTTTTGTCTGTACAACATTTGTTATGACTTGACGCTATATAAAAAAACTGAATTGAATTAAAATCAATACATTTTTTTATTATATTTTTGTAAATCACAGATAGTTTCTTTATTTTCCTCATTGTTTCATTTTGCAGTACAGATACAGTATGTTCATGATTCGCTATAATTAAATTGAGTTTTTTTTATTAAAATAATTGCAGAAGATTTGATTTTGGAAAATCATGACTTTCTGTTCTGCCAAAACACGTTCATTGCTTTGAAGCTTTAAACCTGCAGGATTAACAATGGAAAATGAATAATAACCACACTGTATAAATCTTTAAGACTACAAGTCATGCTGTATAATTATGTAACTCGTCTGCTGGTGCAAAAGAGCACAATGAGGTCAGTATGTCTCTAAATCTGATGGAGTGTCAGCGACTGGTCCACCCTTCCTCCTCCTCCCATCATCCTTCCCTGCTGACCTCACTCAGTCTGCCCTCAGAGGAGATGAAAATACTGTAAAACAGTTTTGTCTTGCCTCCAGATCAGCATGAAAGTGACTTTCCAAACTGTTTCAAACTAAAGGCTTCTGAACATAAAACATCATAATGTGCACACACATGCTTACTAAATATTTTACTGATATTTTGACTTTAGGCGTTGATTGTAAAACGCTTCACACAACTTTAAACAAACTGTAAATAATATCAGCTCATTTTGTCTCATTTTGTCTACAGCCCCCTCTCCCCATCTTTGTTTCTTTATGATACCAACACACACAAACACTCAAAAAAAAAAAAAAAAACAGTGAAAAAGTGGAAGTAGCATGTCTGGACTTCTTATCTGGGTGTTTTGTTGTTGACCCCGCAGCCTGAGTGTGTATTCATGAACAGTTCCTGCTGGCTCTCCCTGTCTAACCAGGCATGCGTGTTCGCTCACTCTAACCTATCTGTAGTATTGTCCTTTCAGTATCATTATCACTGACCCACACGGCCTCCTGTCTCCGGGGCTCACATGAACCAGTACTTCCTCTGAGGAAGGAAATGTTCGTTGCCCGTGGGCCGGTGTCACACAAACACACTGTGCCCAAAAAAGCAAGTTTTACAGAAAATTTGGAACTTATTTTACATGTCTTCACACTAATATTATCCTCTTTAAAAAATACATTTCTATTGTATTACGGTAAACTTTTTAAAAAATATTCCAGGACAGATTTGTCTTCTGCAGCAATGATAGTTTATCAGAGACTGATGCAGTAAAGTGGGAGCAGGTGGTGGAAGCAGACTTTGTAAAAAGACCACAGTAATCAGATCTGCAGCTCAGTTAAAAGGCTGAGAGAGTTTGGTGCTCTCCAACCAACCCATCCAACCACAGAGCAGGGTTAACTTGTCCGCACCTGGATTCCTGCTCGGCAAATGCAAACGTTCCGCTCAAAAGTCTCTGTCATTCCCTCAGTTCTTGAAGGAGTTGAAGCTTCTAGCAATCAGCTACTTAAAGGGAAAGATCGGATCTTTTGAAGTGGGGTTCTGTGGAAAGGTTATGAATTTTTAATATCTTACCAGATAGTTCTTTGAACGAATGAAATCTGGATGAAAAAAAGTGTTTTATGTCTTACCAAACTGATGAGCTAATGGTTAGTTTGAGCCGGGCCAAGACCAAAGTAGATTTCTGTCATTTTCAAACATTTCAAAGCAGTTCATGCAAATGCTTCAACAAACAAACAAACAAAACAAACAAACCAATAAAAAAACTTAATGATGCCATCAACTTTGTGCTATAAAGTTTCCTATATAGAATATGTATATTAGTTTGTGAACACAAATAGCAGCAGCAGTAGCTAGCTGTAGCACTTCAAGTAAAGCTTCTGTAAAGCTTTACATTTATTGTAATGTGAAACATATATGCTTTAAAGATTTTTAACGTATTTTGTTCAAACCGTTATAAAACTTTCTAGGATGCCGTTTTCTTGGACTGCAATCCTACAAAAAATCATTTCCATTTCTTCAAACTGAAGCTGTTCAAAGAGCTATTTACAGCAGGTACATTACCTGTAAGTGGCGGCTGTGGATCTGTGGCAGGGCAGTTGACTTGGGACCACCATGCCCACATATTGTGGTGTCCTTGAGCAAGACACCTACCATATTTATTCATGTATAATACAATCTCGAGTATATTACGATCATATTTACTTTAGATTAAAATCATAAAAAATCTAATTATCAGTAACCTGTTTATAACACTCACTGTATGGGAACATGCATTGATAGCAATACATAACTTATTTATGTTTGATCTGTTTGTAACCTTTCAACTGAATCGCACTTTATAAGATTTGAAACATACTTTTAATTACATATAAACTAGTTAAGTAAGAAAAAAGTTAGTACCTGCTAAAGATATTTGGGATTCATTTGGTTGAACTTTATAAATCACCCATTTAACACAGAGTTGCCTTTCTTGCTTCATTCTCATAGAGGATCTTCTTCCGTCTGACCCATCCACTTGTAGCCACAATAAACGGTCTCTCTCTCATTCATACAGTGTGGTGTATAGTAATACTGTGGTGGTTGCTATAGCAACCCGCTAGTCAGACGATCTCATTACTGGCCCTTAGACATTTCTTTCTCACTCGCTCTCTGAGGAATTACCACTTTTCATTATGATTGCCCTCCCCTCTCTCCCAGCTACCCCTCCTTCTTTATCTCTGTCTTCCCTTTGCTCCCTTCTTCTCCCCCTCTCAAAGGTCAGATGTCCTCCGTGGTGGAGAGAGAGGAAATCTGTAAAAGCGTTGAGATCTTTTCAGTAACCCCCTGCCCACCCCACCACCACCACCACCACCACACACACACACACACACACAATCATTCAATTCCTTTCTATAGCTGCAAAGAAAAGGAGCCGAGAAAAATAAATAAATAAATAAAAAAGGGAGGGAATAGAAGAGCTTGCGGTCTGCTGTTCTTTAGAGCACATTTTAAAATCTGTTTCTTTTCTTCTGCCCTTCTCCTTTCACTCCTTAAAGCTTTCTTTTGTGTGGAAATATCTTTTTGAACTTGTGATGAAGCGTCGACAATCAATAGCTCCTAAAGTCACAAATACACATGAGTACATGAACAAATGTATGCACACACACATCCCAACAAACTTACACACCTTTATATTTCTAAGTCTCAAAATGTTCTAGATCAAAATGTTATATTGTGATTAAAAATAACTGCATTTTTTAACCATTACATACAAGAGCATTAAATAGTGATCAGTAAATTTGATGTAAGCATTCTGCTTCACACAAACACAAGCAAAAATGTGCACAACACATATAGATCTCATTTAAACCATTTCCTATATTTTCTTAAACAAAACTCAGTTTGTGTTTTTGCTGCAAAGATGGCAGAAACTCATCTTTGATCTCCGCTGCATCTCTGGTTTTTTATTCTTCATCTGCCACAAAGGGACAGTGGCCAGTGGGCAGATCCATATGCTCTATTGCTCCATCAGACATTGATCCATATAGGGCTCTATTCAAGTGCACTGGCCACACAATTGATCCTGGTCTCTCTGCTGTGGTAAACATTTTACCCGGCCTGCCCCCATCCTGATCAATATCCTTCTTTTAATAATGTATCTCATTGATCAGTTTGGTCCCTGAGTAAATTGATCAATTATTATAATCTTTTTTTTGGCAGTATAGTGTCAGTTGAGAGGCAGAGTGCTTTAGGATGAATGTGTGGTTCTTAGGCTCCCTCTGCTACTATTAAGACTTTAAATAATCTTACCTGGATAAACTGGACATAAAATGTTAATAATATAGATTTAAAAATAATATTATTCATTATTGTTATTATTGTCATTGTTATTTTAGAATATCCAGCATTCAGACTACTTCCAAACCAATTTTAGAGCAATTGCAAACAAGATATAGTGATTTCAGATATTTTTTTGTTTTTGTTCACATCTACATCAGATTGTGCAAAAAGCAAAAATTGCCAAAAATTAAAAAAAAGAATACAAAAACAATTGTCAAACTGGTTGACTCGGTGGTGCTTTGAGTTATCTGTATGAAGTTTGCATATTATTTCTGTGAGTAAGTTGTTTTTTATTTTATCTTATTTTATTTAGCATTCTGCATTCCTCCAGTGCAAAAATATACTTTTGGGACAAATAGGTGGCTCTAAATAGACTTTAGACCTGTGTGTGTGTGTCTAAGGTTGTCTGTGTCATTAGTTATATTTGACTTGTCTACTTTGTTCCCCAACTCTCACTTGCTGACTGTTGGACACCAGCTCCTCCATGACCCTGAACAGGACGATATAGGTACAGAAAATGAGTGAGTTGTGAATTATTGTCAAATGTGAAAATGTGCCACTGTAAAAATTATTCCTAGGTTTCAGCCAGTTTCCACTTCTTTTCATGGTAACTTAAGTTTATGAGTAAATACTTATTAATGGAATGAATAAACCAACAAAAGTCTCACCTTGACTAAGAAGCCAGTCTAACAGTGGTGGTGGTCTCAATACGTTTTTTTAATACTAAAAAGCTAATGTAAGTTCCCAGTTATCTGGAGATGGTAAAAAATAGACTTCTTTTATAAAGTTATAATGAATGTAGTCCCAATATTTGAAGATAGAAGAAAAGCAGTCTAATATTTAATATTTAAATAGAGCAATGTTCATTCAGATTTTCAACACAGTGCTTCTTTAATAAAAACAATTGGGGAAAGTTTTTTTTTTTCTAATGCAGGGTAAATAAAAACAACACAAATTTTTAAAAAAGAACTTTTAAGAATGTGCTTTCTGTGAATTTCTCTGTGGGTCAAGAAGCACATTTATTTTTTTCCCCCTGTAATGAACTTCAAGGGCATTGGTTATCAGGATTTGTGAGGTAAACACACTCCACCTACATTTCATTACTAGTCCTAATTATCCTCAGTCACCGCAGGCTGGTGGGTGTGTATGTGGGGGTGTTCATTTAATTCCACGGGCACAAACAAAGGTGAGCGAACACACACCCTCATTTAATCTTAGCACAGTCACAAAGACACTTTGAACGCACGTTAAATGGTAACGCAGTGGATCAATAGCTAGCTCGTGCCCCTGATTTCACGAAAGGAAGCAAAAACTGTGTTTCAAATCCAAAGAGTTATCAGCGGCACAGGAAAACACAGATGAGATAAAGGCTTTGTTTGTTTGACCTTGGTGAGATTTATCTCTTGCTGAAATATCATACACAACTGGCCATGGGAAAAAAAATGAAGCAAATGTATAGTAAGAGTAAAAAAAAACACATCTTATTTCCTTTTTGAGACTGATAAATGCAAGCTTTGTAAACATTTCTAGATCCACCCACAGGCTTTGCTGTCCGCTTTCGCCTCCCAGTAGGAAATAGTTGATTCTCTTGGCAATAAGCAGATGAGCAGGTGTGCTGAGTGTTGCCATGTTGACTGTGAGCTAATTAAAGTCTCATTTTATAGTCTTTCACCACACCTATTTTAGATTTAGAAAAAAAGTCAAGTACACTTTAGAAAAAGCGGTTACCAGGCCCACTCTGTCTCCTGTTAGCCACCTAAAAAAATGCTCTGATTTATTTATTTTTTTCTTCCGCGGTCCTTGATGCTGTGTAATGTTTGTTTGTTTTTCCAGAACACAGGTGTGAAGTATGAACAGAGCATCCCTTTTTATATCATGCATCAGTCCTGAGGATGTGCTTCAATCCCAGATCATTTTAAATGTTTGACAACAATAAAGGCCTTAAAAAAGAAAAGACATTGTAATAAACATGTAAGATTTACATAAATTGGTGAAAATAAAAATGGACAGAAACGCTTCTACAAAATAAAGTAGATTTTTTAAAATGGTTGATACATTTACTAAAAAAAAATCTTCAAATCTAGATTTGTGTGTAAACTTTAAACCTAAACTGTATTAAATAGCTGTTTCTAAGTTATTTTGGTTTATATTTATGAAAAGTTTTGTTTGAGGGCAAACATACCAGCTGACATCTGTTTGTGTGTTTGAGAGTTTTGTGTGTGTCTACAGAGAGAGCGCTAATTGTAAAGGATGTGGCAGGTTAAGATAAGGTTATCTTGACGCAGCGAAACGTCTGAGAAAGAAGGCCAGAGCTTGCCGACGGAATTAGATTGATTAGAAGACCCATATTTGGGCCATTTCCAGATAGCCATTGCTGAGCCTCATCCCTTTTTTTTTGCTTGGCACGGCTCTGCTTTCCGTCCCTCACCCTCAGCGTACGCTCTCCCTTCCCTGACACTCCTGCTGTGCAGCAGGACAGTTGATAGTGCCACAGCCTGTCAATCAGACACTAACTGACTGGCCACTGCAAGGCTGAGATAGTCTCACAGAGTACCCCTTTTGACATCAACAGTAAGGGGGAGAAAAAAAAGCAACAATGTATGCATCACAGCAAGAGAAAGTTCCTTTCTAGCTGCAAAATTCTGCCTCCTGATACAAAATCCGTCAAAACTTGGGAGAATGTAACTTAGAAAGCCTACTCATAGAAGAAAAAAACAATCTTTTAGACTTTACTTTAAATGCATAAAATGCAAGTCTTTACCCCCCTCAGCACCACTCAATTCCTGCCATCAGAATCCTCCATTACCCAAGCATTAGAAACAAATTAACTCTTCTCAGTTGAATAGCTTGTCGGAGGAAGTGTGGGAAAATCCTCTATTAGGCAGGAGTTAAGTGGCTATTGGAAAGCTGGAGATGGAATCCTGCCTAATAAAGGCACAGTCAACCATTGGAACACCAGCTGAATGGAGAGAAAGAAGTGCTAATTAAGAGAACAAAGTGTTGTCTTACAGGATTGGCCATTATTGTGAGTTTTAGGGCTCATCATGCTGGCATTCCTGGATTTCCCAAAGATGATGGGTTGTGTGTGACTGTGCGCAAATAGTCGGCAAAAGGGGTAAAAAAAAAATGTTTACTTCGGTCGTGATGACAGAATGTAAACAGATAAATAATGGATGTTCCCTTCTCCCAAAGGCCACTCTGTTTCAGATGAGTTTCATCTCTGATTTTGACATATCGTTAGCCACGCAAACCAACACAGTGCTCTGAAACTATTTAGGGCGTTATGTCTCATGCAAGGCGAGCCAACTCTAACCGCAGCTCCAGTCTCCTCTGCCTCACAAAATCTGAGCTTTTTCCAATTTTCAAGCTGTGAAAAGTGAGAGGGATGGCAAAACAGCGTCATGGACCGAACCGGGCGGAGACTCAAAATAAACTCAAGCAGGCTTGGCTGAGTATGGGGCTCCAATTCTGTTTATCTTAGTGAGACTGAGCATTGGGAGCCCAGTGATGAAATCAAAAAAGAAGAAAAAAAAAGGAGGAAAAAATTAAACACAGTTGAACAGGCCAGTGTATTTGGCTGGGGTTGCCATGGTGACAGAGTGCATGGATGCAGATAAACAGCACGTTGAGTACTCGGGGAGGAATGCAGCCCTTCTGCCTGCGGTCTGGAGAGGAGGTTAACACTTCTCTTTCTCAACAGCTTCACCACTCAACAACATATGGGACCAAGAGAGGTGCAGGAGAGGAGATTGCATTTTAATTGCATACATGCATGGAAATGAAATGAGGGGACAAAGAGAAGCTATGCAGAACGGTTGATTGCATGCTGATTTAATAAGTACACAGTCAAGAATGAGAAGAATTATGTAACAAGAAGCATAAAAACAACTTTAAAATGACAAGTGCATAAAATGTAGACTTTTTGCATGGCCCTCTCTAAAAGCATGTTGCACTTTTTAGCACCTTGTCAAGTAAAATTTACAAGGTTGGGGGAACATATCCAAGCTCTTCTGAATAGTTGCAGGTAGAAAGAAAGAATGGGACAAAGGGGGAGGTGTTAAGGAAACGCTAATTTGGTGAAAATTTTGTGGCTGTGCCTCGCTGATAAGAGCCCCCCTCCCACCCCCCCTCTTCAGCTCCCTCAGACAGAAATGGGGAAGCCTTGTCTGTTGCGCCATTAGCAGCCATCCCTACAAGGCCCTGCTTTTTCTACATGACCACCTCTCAATAGGGGCAGAAATGGAAAATGGCTACTTAAGCAACGATTATCCAACTGAAAGGTACCTGTCACAAGAGAGAAGTGGCGAGAAGAATAGAAGGGGGCACGTGTGGGTACTGAGTGATTTTTAGTCTGTGTTACATGTTACTGTAAGATTAAAACGAGAGTTGATGTTTAGTGAAGGCATGAAGGAGGAGGGAATGGGTGGAATTTTAAAGAAAAGGGGGGAGAATAGGAACAAAAAATATTGATGGGGACACAGAATAACCGTTAGGGTTTGGATATAAAGGACCTAGATGAGTTTTTAAATGTTTTATTTAATTGTTAACTTTCACCTATAACCCAGCTTTTTTAATATTCTGCTGATAAACTGGAATTGTGTGGCTTGTTTCACACAGCGCTGGTGGGAAGTCCATTATTCATCCCAAATAGGGGGCATACCATTGGCTGGTACTATTTTTAACCAAAGCACTCTTCTATCACTGTGCAGCATTCACTTGTAGTTTTTTTTCTTCTTCTTCTCTCCAGCATTTTGCAGTTAAAATGATATCATTATGCACTCTAATTGTTTGTCTTTTTGTCTTTTTATTTTCATGAGTCACTGTTATCACCTCGCCCTACTGCCATCCACCATAACATGTCTACTTAGGGTTTTGTAAGGGATCCCTTGTGCTGCAGAATTTTTAATGGTCCCCCCAGGCTTGGCCCACGCCACCACACGGGTGGCTTTATGGAAGCTATTATTAGTGTTTACTCACTGGCACTTACAGGGTCGACAAGCGTCCTGTCCATGTGCAGTGAGGTAACCCTGACTTCTAATTTTAATGTTATGGGCAACGGCACAGCTCTGTCTTTTTGCGCAATCGTTAACTCCGTGACCATTTTACGAGGTATTAACTGAGTTGTAATTTCGACTCAGTGACACAATGTAAGAGTTTAATGCTGTTTTAACTTGGGATCTAATTGAAAACAGTCTCTAAGCTCTCGTGTTAAGTGCCCCAAATCAGAAATGGTCTGTTTCCTAATGTTTTATGCTTTATTTGACGCCTTCTTAAGTTGTAAATGTAACAATCGATGGAAAGTGTTTGCAAGCATGTGCAGCAATGTCATTTTAAGAGGTCTTGAGCAATATTTTTTAGACTTTCTGAAGATCTTTTAAACATTTTTCATTGAAACAATCAACATTTTTGCTCATTTTCAGTTCAGTATTTCTACCTAACTTTTGGAATAACTTGCTCTTAACACTGACCTATGAAACATTTAAGTAAAAAAACAGTTAAAAAATAAATCAGTGTTAACAAATAACATGACTGAATAAAGAAAAATTTTCTTTGAGACTTTACTTGCTGTTTGCCTAAATAACAATCCTTTTTTTCCTCTTTTTTTTGCTGCCTATACCTAAAATGTCATCTTAACCCAGTTTGACTGAGATTATTGTGCTTTACTATAAACAATGTGATTTCATTGGAGCTATCGTAACAACAATTCAGAACGTTTTTGCCACAGCGTGTGGGAACTCAAAGATTTGATTGGACAAAAAGATAGAGAGATTTAAAAATAACTAGTGTGGAATAAAAAAATCTAAAAGTCTTTAAACTGTAAAAAAGTCTGCAAACTGAAACTGAGAGAAACACCACATGGTTTGTGTTCTCAGCTTTTGACTAATAGGTCTTTTGGTTTTACCTTGTGCAAAAATTCTGTGTAGTGACAGTGAAATTGAGTGTCTTTAACAATTTCGCTGAAATGCAATAAAACTAACTAAAAGATATATTGCATAATGTAAAAGCAGTCCATGTCCAAAGAATCATCAAAAAGTGAGAAGAACTCTGACCTAAAGCCACTTTAAAAATTCCAAGACTCCGGCTGCTTTGAAGCATAATAAACAGAAAGGATGAAAGCTTCAAGAACTGAATTGAACTGACACAAATTTATACTTAAAACACAGTAATTAAGACACACATGTGCACATACACACGACCATGTACAGAGCAGAGAGAGAGGTTTGGATGGCGCTCTGAACTGATCAAATTACCTCATCTCACATGTATTTTAGAGGCCTGCAACCTGATATGCATGCAATTGTTATTTTAAATCACCGTCTGGGAAAGCTGGACCCGAGGTCCACAGAGTCAGTAACCCAGGGGGAGGGTAACAGAGGGGGTAAAGAGACAGACTACAGCTCAGGGCTGGGAGGTGTAGGGGGTGCAGTTTTCCTGAAGCAAATTAACATTCATTTAAAATAAATGAAACTTACAGGATTTTGCTCCTAAAGTTATTTATTTATTTTTGGTTTAAATGAGGAAAAATTATTTATCTTTATTTTGCATGTTTGCCATTTTATCTACCATAGCCTCTCTCTGTCGCACGTTCCACCTTTTATCTGTGATTATACCTGCAAGGTTAATGTGTGTGTGTGTGTGAAGGCAGGGAAAGTTGCGTAGTGCTGACTTCAGGTCCATAAGAATATATTTCACATCACAGTGCTGGGCGGGCAGCCTGCCAGAGGCCACAGGATAACTGCTGCCTTTCTCCTATCTGCAGCCCGGGTTAATTAAAGTTCCTCATCTCTCGTGAAAGTATGCTTTTAAACAGAGTGCTATGTGTCATTGGATTGTATTTCAGTCCTTTTAATAATGGGCTCATTGTGTGTATCTTGGAGTGTGTGTGCACACACGTATGGGGGTGTTATTTGTGTGTGTGTGTGCACTGATGCCTTTGAACAATCTAGATGCAGTTTTATTTTCTTGGACCGGTTTCTCATGCAAGACTTGTGCACCTATTTTAATGCTGAAAATATTTCTGATGTAGTCATGTTTGACTTTCCGCAACTTTAAATATTTAATCGTCCTCTCTGTGATGACTGCTGTTTAAATGTTTGACATTATTGCACTTGTTTATGAGAGAGTGATCACTATTTGTTTCTTAATTTACATACAATTAGGAAAAATCACCTCTTTAATGATATTACCATAAAGTAGCTACTGATTCCTTTTCAGTAAATCCTACACCTAAAGCCAACTGAAATACTGTAAAAAAAACACTTATGGTAAAAAGTTAGACTTCTTGAAGGACAATTCAGTGCAGACTTGAAGTGGACGTCTACAGGACCGGTCCACGCGGAGATCAGTTTTTTACGTCCGTGTCCGTGGTGTCACCCAATAAACTGCCCGACGAGTTCACATCAAACTGTTTTGGATGCGACACCAAGAAGATAAAGTTGGGAATCTGCATCATTTGTGGACAAAATGGAGTCAAATTTTGTAGTGTCCCACAGAGGACATCACAAAACATAGAAACTTTATGATACATCAATGAAAGTATATAAAGACTTTCAGAGAGCAACAAATTTGTGGGAGGAAATAGCCGAGACCCCTCAGGGAAGTTCTTTACTTTTGTTGTTTTAAAATGGAAACTGTCTCTTCCTCCTCGTCCTCAATGCCATGACTGAAGTTGAGAAAAATTAAGGAATTTGTCAGGCGATCAGTACGCTCAAGTATGAAGTCTCAAAAGTCCACGGACACGAACAATAAGCGCGGAGTCCTTGTGTCTCATGGACTGTATACAGTACACCTGAGTAGGTGGGGGCCTTTCCACATATGAAACCTTATGCAAAGCGCTTTCACATACATACGTGCCTTTGAACACCAAACATGCACATACACGAGGGAGAAAGAAGGGTGAATTAAATGTTGAATAGTAGTACAGCCAAAGTACAGACCAACAGATTCTTCTAAAATAATGTCTGATGCTTTGAATCCACAGGGTCAGCTGAAGTGGGCTTCCTGTAAGGCTGACATTAACTAAGATGAAGATAAGTGGAAATAAATGATTACCGGTGTCTGACAGTCATTCTCAAAAACATCCGATAAACTAACTGAAAAATGTTTTAGAAAACATTTAAATCACAAACATGTAAATAAAAATCAACCCTCTGCACATTTACAATCAACCACTTTGCTTTTTAATCATGACCACAAAGATACAAAAATGCACACAAAGCACTAACTCTATTGTCACTTCTATAAAACTGCAAATTGCAGCTGCCGTAATTGCATACATTGTAAAAGAGCAGTGTTGGATAAAATGGAAAAAAAAATCAATCATTTACAGTAATGTATTCATGATTTCTCGGGAAGATTTTCATTAAAGTTTCAGGAAACCAAACCTGACCTTCCTCTGTTGAAACTTATTTGCAATTTATTTACTCATTCATTCCATTGACTTTTTCCAGATCATTGAGCTGTGGAAACTAACAGGACTGTACTTACTGTAAGCATCCCCCTTTATTTCATTATTTACTTAATTAGAATCCATGAAATGGACTTTGTGTAACCTGCTGTAGGGCAGGCAGATATGATGAGAACACTGAAAGTTGTGTTGCTTTCCCCAGATTTACACACTTTTCTCTCCCATCTCTCATTTCCCTTGGTGATTTATTGGACAATGATCTCTTCTTTTCCTCTAAGGAACAGCGTTAGCTGTAGGCATGTAGCCAGCAGGACCTGCTTTAATTGATGTCAGTAATCTGGTCACCTTGAGAGATTGTTAAAAGGGCAAATCTCTATTAGTTTTAGTTTGAGGGGCAAATGAATACACACATACTCAACCAGGGATATGAATGCACCCAGTTTCCAAGTGCAGAATGCCAAAAGCTGCACAGGATTCAGAATGTTTGTGAATGTAAGATGTGCTAGCGTTAATCTTGTCCAGCGCTGTGTGCTGCGAGTACAACATGAAGGTGGAGACTGAATCTCTGCTTTCTTTAAATGCTATAGAAACACTTTCTGTCTGTGGCAAAGTTAAGATAAGTTTTCTTTTTTTCCTTTTTTTGGTTGGATAAGCACAAAGGATTGCATCAGAAGAAGCCTAAAAGAATCTACATTAGGAAGGGATATCTGTTAATTAAATCTGTCCCAGTCTGATCTGTATCTGCAACACGTAACTTACACTGCCTCCAGTGCTGGATCAACACACACAACTTGAAATGAGACTTCTTGTATCCCATCCTTTATCAATACACCATTAACTTCTTACATATTAAATTATGTTTAGTTTTACATACTTTATTTAACAGATCTTTGACAGACTTTAGTTGCAAAAAAATCAGCCCATTTTACAAAATTTTTCTTCTTTTTATAAGGAGTGTCTTCTTTTTTTATGTTTTTTGTTTATATTCTCCCAGCTTGTTCTTGAAATACTTCAATGTCTCGGGACTGTCTGGCTGAAAAGTACAGGGGCTCTAAGGTGCTGGGGGGTGCAGGGTGAGTGTGGAAGAACCAGGACTTGGGGTGTATGTGGACCAGATGTTTAAGCTTTCATGAGTCTGGGGAGGGGCATCAAGAAAGGACAGCAAAGAGGGGGTGATGTTAGGCTTGGCGGTTGGAGGGGGTCTTCATGGCTGTTCTCAATTACCTTGATCAATGGAAAAGGGAGGGCATGGGTATGTGTGTGTGTGTGTGTGTGGATGTATGAGTGTACACACAGAAAAATATGAGTACTACAAATGCAACATCAGATGATCCCAGAAACAAAGTCATGGTATAAAAAATGTTCAGTTTAGTCAAAACTATCTGTCTTTTTAACACGATATATTTAAATACATTAAAAATCTCAACATTTTTTATTCTTTCACTAAATGAACTCTTCACTTTCTGATGGAAACTTATAATGTTTTAGGCTCTGAACAGGGCACATACCGATACTTGCATAAAGTGAAGGCATTTATTAGAGCAGCTTAAAGCAGCTCAGTTTGCTGCTTCAGACTCCAATCGTTTCATTAGCGTTGCCTAAACAACTAGAATATAGTTGCACTGCAGCCGATGGCCCTTTAGATCAAGTGCTGGTTCTGCTCTGTGTTTTAATTAGGATTATATGTCCTCTTTAAAGGCCTCTGAAGCCCTTCACATTTAGAGCCCTATAGGGTTACACAAGATTAAAAGCTCTTTTCCATCTTTACTCCTCTGATAGATCTTTAAAATTGTGCTCAGTTCCCTGTCTCTGGAACATTTTATCTTCCAATAAGATGGAGTTTTAGGGGGGTTGGGGTATTAAGGCGAAGTTTGGGTGTGCAAGGTTTTTTTCCCCCATTTTTTTCCTTTAAACTTTTTCCTTTGTATTTATTCACTGCAATCGACATTGTTGGTTATAATGTTTTCATTTAAAATGTCACTTTCATCACACAAAGAGGGGTGTCACATTACAGACTATAGCTTTACTGTGTCTTCCACTTCTGATACTGCGGGTCTGTGTCCAATCACACAGATCTTCCACAGTGACCTCTGACCTTTACTCCCATGAGTGTAACAAGAGGGAGAAAAAAGGCACCGATTTCAGTGGAAAAAAAAAAAGCGAGGGGGCAGAAGGCGGGGGCGCTCAGGCTGGCTGCTTCTAGCTGTAGACTACTGAAAATCCCTCCAAACCCTCAGCTGCTTCTTGAAACCAGCTTCATTCTAAACACTTGAAAATCCTTCACATGTGCAAACAATTTGCTTTCACAACTTGCTCTGGATGAGAATGACCCACAGACGTCCACGAGCAGACACACAAACACAGCAACGAACACTGAGCCAACATGCAGTTACACACATATGACACGAGTACATTCAGTCTGATGACCCACACGCGCACATTTAAGCTGACTGCTGACACACAGCAAATAAAGAAAATGAGACACAACCTTTTGCCTTTGCACACATTTAAAACATGACTTTATTTTGTGCTTTGCACCTTGTTACTCTGCACAGAATGCTGATCAAACTACTTATCAATTTGTTTTTTTACCCATGATTTTGATGTAAAATGTGTCATCCTAAAATAATATTTGTTAGTTGCACCTAAAACTAAACTTAGCACAAAAAGTGAGGAAATGTGTGTTTGGTAGGTTATTTCTTTGTTGTACCAATGTTTCTTGGCAATAAATCTTATACCGGGAACCTGATTGGCAGCACCTGCGGAAGCTCAAAACAAGTGTCAACAGCAACAACAAAATAAGCTGTTTGGGAGAGAAGATTTGGCAAATTTTTTGCGTGCGTAATCCACATACTCAGCTCTACTGCTCGTCCCACAAATGCATGTTCCTTTCAAATGTGGCACCATTTAAAACAGAAATGAACAGATTTTCTAACTAGCAGTGTAAGCCAAGTTAAAATAATATTCAGAGATTTTTTTTCAGGGGGACAAAAGCAAATTTCAGTCATTCTTTAAAAATTTTAGTTACTTATTGTTCTGTTCGTTCCAACTGTGCAGTAATGAAACAAATAAGCAAAACGACACATCATAGCTGCTGTATGGGAGGTTTCTGACACCCCAGCTAAGAGGTCCTGTTTGATCTAATGTTACACTGTGTGCGACTTGTTAATAATATGGAATGAAAATGTACATAAATACATGTATCAGTTTTTGCAGTAGATTAAATGTTGTTCTCAGTGTTTTCTTCATTCCTTCAAGTTAGGTTTACATCAACTCAACCACAGAAACAGTGAGTGGGTCATTATACAGGCATAGTAATCAGAGCTTGAACTATTTTCATTTATTTTCTGCAAGTTTCAGGGCCAAAAAGTCTACACTTCTGACACATTCACCAGCAACATGAGCATTAAGCACTTTTAACTTAGCAAATAGAGCAAACTAAATGTGTGGTAAATGCTACAACCAACAAAGCTAAAAAAATATATACAGTCTCTTAATCTGGTCACTACTATGGATATTCTTAATCAGATGTATACATTCCTCTCCTTTATTTGTTTCCAACATGGTATTGTCACATCAGGGTATGGACGTGGGTTTTTAATCTGCTTCTTCTGAAGTCACAAATCTGCAACTAATGAACAAGAAGATCCATTCATGCTATTTAGTACATCATTTACAACAATTCTTTTAATAAGCAGACTTATTTATAACTGCTGGAGGAAAACAAACTCATTTCTTCTTTGTTTTCTATTAAAGAAAATATGTCTTTGTACAACACATTAAAAATAGTTAATTAGCCAACAGTGATTTGTATTCTGAAGGCTAGTTTCTTAAGAACCTGTCAGGCTAAATCTGCAGTATTATGTCTTACTAATTTAGGTATGGGGTTGTGCAAAAATTATCTGAAAATGACCAGAAGGTAAAAAAAAAGATCAAAGTTGCAGCTTTGACTTGAAAAGACAATTGATTAAATGTTCTTTTTAAATGGTTTCTAAACGTTTTTGTCTGAACAGAGTGTGACTAAATGACTAAAGATTCTCTGTGGGTAAGATCGGTGTGATGTGGATAATCATTATATTAATGATACATGCTCTCGTGCAGTGCAATTTAAAAGCAATTATGAGATCTGTAACCTTTTCATCCAATCATCAGCGAGCGTAGGGTGCTACGTGTCATTTTGTGTCACCTGAACCTGTAGAATAAAGAAACATGAATAAAATCTGAATCAATCACACGCTGCGGCTAATCTTGACGGGAAGGTCAGGAAGAGTTAACGTATTGATAAATGCTTTGACTCTGTCTGCAAAGCAGGAGGTACGGAACAGACTCTGTAAAAATATTACGTTACACACGTCTGCCCAGATTTTCCTACCAGTTAAACTCATTTTACCTTATGCTGCATTTTCCAAAAAGTGCCATAGTCAATGCATAAATAGGAGTGCAGATTCACACACATGCGTGCACACTCAAACACAGGCCTCCAGTTTTGCCACAGGATGCTGTTTTCCAGCTGTTTAAACCACGGCTCAAATTAGCTGCTCAGCCATTGGAAGGAAAGGCAGGCAGGATACCAGTAATTACTGTCTGATTGGTAGACTTGCTGCAATTAGCAAGTTTAAGGCTTGGAGATTTGCATGCTTAAAAAAAATTACTGCAAGGTGCAAGTGCAGTAAAGATTTTTATACTTTAGTTCAAACACTCACTCTAAGTGAGGATAAAAAATATGTCTCAGTTGTGCAAACCTTCTGTAAAAACAGTGATGTTCAAAAGTTTTACGCAAATTTCATACATGTGTGTAATCAAAATAAACACAAACAAGGTGGAGGAATTTTTCTGCTCCGTGTTTTTGTGCTGCAACCCCTGAAGCGCTGCAGAGACTCTCAGCAGTGGTCTGCCGTTATCATAGCACATTTAACAGGGGGCTAATCCAATCAGGTGGGATAACAGGGTTGCTCTCGGTGAGTGGAGTAGGATCAGGCGAGGGCTCTTCTGCTTCCCATTAGTGTGTGTCTCCCCAGCCGGGCCTATCCTAATCCCATTTCCCCATCTAAAGCCTTAACCCAAACAAGCACGCAGGACAATAATCTCCGGTCACACTTCTGTCGGCTGCCCTGGGCCTTCTGATGCTGCTAATGGAGGGATACCAACAGCAGTGCCAATAGACTGCCAGCAAGACTAGATGTGCTTTTGTTTGCCAAAAACACATAACTTACATTCCTTTTTTTCTTTGTCTTCACTCTTGCCTTTTTTACTTTTTAGTCTCTCTCTCTGTAGGTGGTTCATGCTTCTTCTGTACCACAAAACACATTTACAGAGAGCGAGTTAGGCATAGATCTTTTTTTTTTGTTTTTAGTTTAGCATGTCAGCAACGTGGTTTCATAATATATGATTATAAGTACCGTAATCTTACAGTTTGCACTGTTGATCATGACAACTGTTTTTAAATCTGCATTGTGAAGAAAATGAGGAGGATAGTGCATCCACAATGTGCAATGGAAAAAAAAGTCATCAGACTTTTCAGGCAAATAAAAAAAAATGTATGGGGAGGGAAGGCAGGGGGTTTTTTGGCTTTCCTACCACGTCTTTTTGTCCCCGTCAAAAGCACATGTGCCCCAGATGCAAAGCCTCGATCCAAACCCAGACTCATCTTAGACGCCACCCTGTGTGTGTGTCAGATCACTAACAGACTCTCCAAGGACCTTGGACAAAACAGTCATTCTCCATTCTTACATCTCTTTAGGCCCATGAGAAAAATGAAACCCCAAATTTGTAATGAATTTCAGCAGAAATATGGCAACTACAAAAGTGGGTACATCAGCTTTTAATCATCACATATGAAGCAAAAATATAATGTTGCTTAAAACTGATCAATGAACTTTAATTCTTGTGGAAAATAATAAAAGTCAAAGACTAAAAGGAATATACAGTATGTTCCCCTTTTTTATTTGTGGGTTATTTAAAATAAGACTTGCTCTAGACTATATCAAATACAGTCTTCATTTTTTTTCACCAAATCATCCCATTGCCTCAAAGTCCTACTTTACAATCTCCTCCATGCTGTTGGTACAGTGAACAGATGGCGGTGGTGGTAAATAGGCATTGCTGCTCAGGAAACGCAAACAAAATACTATGTACATAAAACAAAACAAAAGAAACATCTGAATATATTTCTACTTACTCTGATGAAATGATAAAAACTCATGTTACCTCCAACACACTGCTGGTTGCTGTTCAGAATTGAGTGAACTAAAAGTCATTGGTTTTGTTTGGTGAAACCCTCTTTGTAACACCTTCAAAGGATTAAATAGGCAAAGTTTTCTGTTTTCTTCTGTAAAAATGTGAGCTAATCATAAAGTCATTGTCACTGCTTAAAAAAATCCACGAGGAACAAATAGAAGTTATGGATAGCTGTCTCAATCCTGACTCAGCTCACAAACTTAGTGTTAAAAGGTCTTGAGTTGAAACATTTTAGACTTTAAAATTTTCTTGGTATCTTTTCCTTCCCTTTCTTTTTAAAGATGACAAAGTAACCAGTTTTGTAAATTACAATAATTAAAGGGGGTTGCTATCTCACTAAGCTATACAGTTGACAGTTAGCGATCAAGTGATCAGTGAGGGTAGATTTTTGAATAGCCAGTTTTTGAAAATCGCAGCCTATCACGTTTTATGTTCATGTATCGTAAAACTGCATTCTTGGTTGTGCACATTATTTTGTTGCCCACCTTGGCCAGGCCATCAACAGTCATTCCCATATTTATGATTTCATCTGTTGCACATTTTCAGTGTGAGTCAGGCTGAAGTAAACATTGTGACTATTGTGATAGAAAAGATGCATGAAAATTTTGAACATGTACAAAACTCAAGCAACAGGACAGCATGCCTGCATTATAATCCCCTTAAAATTGCAACACATTTCTAGAGACAGGATTCCCTCATAAATGTTGTTTGCCCACTAGTCACAGTCCAGTGAGATGCCACCTTAAATGACTGACTCTCACTCCCCTACTGGACTGGAGTGGAGCACAACCATTACTTTTTAGTCTGTGTCAACTAATTTACCTTTTTTTGAAGTTTTTCATGCTATAGAGCATGCAGTCAACAGGCTGCAGGAACTACTTAATTTGATAAAAAAAAAAACAATTCAGGTGCTAAAGCTTCAGTGAGCATTAGATGAAACATGTCTTTGGTAATCAATAAGAAGTTGAAACTGATTACCTTTCATTTTGGTGTTTTAAAATTGCAAACTTGCGGGGTTATGCAGATCCCCAAATCATCCATCAAATTTGCTTGATGATGTTGTCTCTGCTGTTGTTGATTTACTTAGCCGTCACTAATGACTGCATGATGATAACGTCGCTCTGTTACTGCCAAACTCACTCTCCAAAGTTTCCTTGAGCAAAAGAAATCACCAAAATTAGTTTAGATTGTTCCAAAAATTGTTGACAGCTGCGGTGCCTGGTTGTTGGAGGAAAAAGTTCAGCTATATAAATGATCAATGGTACTATGGTAGTCAGATCTTAGTTAGTTGATTGCAAATGCATCACATTTTTTTAACCTCATCACTTTCTCTTCCATGTTTTTGCTGATTTAAATACATTTTAGCCACCATTTTACTTACCAATAACTTCATTATTTTTTCAGTTTTTTTTATGTGTTTGGCATTTGTTGAAGAAACTGCTCATGTTATCACTGTTAGTTACTTTAAAATGAAATTGAATAGCCAACATTAAGCTCCTTCAACTCGGCTGTTAAGGTTACAGATGTGAACAAAGTGGTACCTCAGAATACAGATTTGGAACAAAAATAGTTTTTGCTATTTTTCATATTAACATTTGATGATGTTAACCTGCTGGATGTGGTCGATAGTGAAAAAGTCAATGTTTTTAACTTTGAACTGCACTACAGTGTGCCATTATCGCAATGTTTGTGAACAAAAAGGGCACGAATAAAAGAGCATTCTTATCTTTTTTATGTTAGATGATCTTGTAGTGGAAACCTCATGTGAAAGAATCAAGAAAACTGTCTCTGGCCGCAGGCCTCGGACAGGCCCTTTGAAGAGACAAAAACTCTGTTCCACTTAGAACTGAATTTAGGCGACATCAGGGGCCTCATGTACAAAGACTTGCGTGGATTTCTTACTAAAACTTGGCGTACGGTCAAATCCAGAAAATGGCGTATGCACAAAAAAATTCAGATGTATCAAACTGTGCGTACGACCAAATCCACGCACATTTCTTTTGTACATCACAATCAACGTGGATCTGAGCGCATGTGAGACACCTCCCCTGACACACCTTCATTTACATATGTTAAACAGATGCAAATTACTTCCTGCGTGTGTGGTGGACATGTTTGCGTAATCCCTGCATGATCAGAAATGATTTCTAGATTCAGGAAAATAATTAATTTAATATAATGTGGGATAAAAGAAATTCCTGTGTAACCATAGGAGTAAAATTTTTTGTCAAGCGCAAAGAACGAGAGATTTTTTGTGTGTGTGTCTCCGCGTCACAGCACTGTGATGCGCACCCGACACAGCCCTCCACTCTGGAAATATTAACTTTGAGCACAAGTTTAATAACATAATTACTGTAAACACAGAGAAACTCAGATGTTTGGTAGAACATAGATCTTTGT
>JARVJO010000394.1:16697648-16710043 GCA_031762555.1 Cynodonichthys magdalenae | reverse complement strand
ACCAAAAATATCACTTTACATCAGATAAAACACTTGAAGAAAACCTTAATGGTAACATTTAAATAAAATAAACTGTTAAATATCATCTTAAGAAATGGTGAATCTGTGCAAAAAGTTGGCCTTGTAGAGCAGAGGGTGTTTTATGTGCAGAACCTCTACAAATATGTATTCAATTTCATAAAACCATTCAAAACCACTCTGTATAAGTTCTGAAGTTCCTTCAACTTGTGTTTGTATTTGATGGGTTTTTGTGTTTGTGAGAATGCATGTATGCAAGTTCTTTACTGAAAATGTCAGTGTATCAGAGTGTGTGGCATGTTTGTGTGTTTACCGAGCTTTTTGTGCGTGTTTGTGTGCGTGCACCATGCCTGTCGGGATGTGGCGGCCCTCTCAGCCATGTCATGGACAGCTTCGTTGAGGGTGGCAGGCGGGGAAAATGATGATGATGAAATTAAAATTCTGCGCCTGGCAGAAGGGGCTGCCGCGATTTCACTGGCGGCTGTGCGCATCGATCTGTTCCAGCATTTGACTTTCAACCATGACAAAACTGTGGGCAAATTAATTGTTCTCCAGGATATTAGGCATCAGAGTCCATTAATCCTCTCTGGAGCACCACGCCGCATGAATACTAATCGTCTTTCCAGGCAGTCGTCTCATCCCGTGCTCCCTTTCTTTCGTTTTCTTCCTCACTCGTCTTTCTGACTCGTATTTTGCTCTTAACGTGTATCCCCTTCTCTGTTATGTCTTTACGTTTTTTTTTTCTTCATCTCTTGTTTCTGCTCTGACTGATTCTTTAAAAGTTTTATCATTCATGATTTGCTCCTTAAAACGGACAAAAAGCTGGTGTTTTTTCATCTGGAAGCATTGAATGTGTAGAAGGAAAAAAAAAAAAACATTACATTCAAGTTATTGTTTAAAGCTTGAGCTTAAAAATAGGGGAGAAAGTGTGAGCTAAAAAAATGGTGATTGGGAAACATTCAAAAAAATAGTCTGTCAAGGCACTGAAATGGGTTTTTGAATTATACACTGTCTTTCTGTATATTTCACCTGGATTACTTTGCCCAGATAAGACTGTGCTAATAGCGCGGTATTAGTCTCTATAAGGATCAGCTTGGCATTTGGGAAAGGGAGGGGGAAAAAGCAGCCCCCCAACACCAATTATGTAAGATATTAACACATTAGCCAGAGCAGGATCTAATTGGATGGCAGCCCTGTGCACCATGACAACAATCACCTAGACCCTGTTTATCTCGTAATTGATAGTCTGGTGCTTAAGCAGCAGACGCATCAAAAATTCATACAGCAAAATGAGAACCGGCCCTTCTTTTCAAGCCACATATTGATTAGTTTTTATTTTCCTCCCTCTAACCAGGTAATTGTTTGAGTTTTGGGACGAGCTCCTGTTATTGACGTTTCACTGTGTTTTGATAGATGGCCGGTGGGCTGCGGCACTAATACTGTAAGATATCTGACACTCAGACACACGGGGTCACAGCTCCAGACACAATATATTCACAGCCCTTACTTATCGACAAACCATCTCAAGTATTGGCCATGTCCCGTAATAAATATGTATGCTACAGAGGGGTATTTTTAAGGCACAAATAATTGGTTTTCAGTGTATTGTCAAGCTACCAGCCCAAAGGAAAAGAGCTGCCATTATCAGAAACTAATCTAAAAAGCATTTTCAAAGACCATTAAAGAGCAAATGAAATAAGCATGTTTTAATACCAAAGATTTTCATGAGGGATTGAAATAAGTTCTTAAAGGTAACAGATTTTAAAACAACCTTATAACAAATATGACAACTACTATGATTGTTGATAGTGCTAATAAAAAGAATCAGCTTGCTGCCAGTACTCCATCACATTTATTTTCTCTCTGAATCAGTTCACCTGTCCAGGTTTTGATTCAACACTAAATGCTGGGATCAGTGGGTAATTAGCAATAACACTTTATATGACTTAATAAATATGCTGCTCATCACACACTATTAACAGTAATTACCTGCTACAAAACCTTTAAAATTCAGTCCTAAGAATATAAAAATTCAAGCAAGAACTCATTAGCCTTGCTTAAACTTTAATGTTTGTTTTTTATTGAAGTGGGGGTTTAGTAGAAAGCTTGTAAGAAATTAACATCTTACCTGCTATAGGTATGTCTTTGAACTTGAAGAAATAAGGGTTAGTTCTGACTGGACATTCGGTGTAACAGGAGGTCTGAGAGGGACCAAGAATAAAGTAAATATACAGTGTGTGCTAAAGCAACTATAATCTCAAACAATCGTCCATACTTTATTTTTTAAACCTATAGAATGCAGTCAAATCACACATTTATTGACAGGAAGTCTGTTCACAGTGAAGACATACGTTTGGTCTATCATCAATTTTTTACATTGTTTAACTTTTTTTGCTACAGTAGCTTTGTTGTCAGTGCCCATCAGGCAACAAAAAGAATAATCCAAAACAAAATGATCTCCAAACCATTTGGGCAAGTTTATTTGCTGCCGTGACTCCTGCAGAAGGGGGCAGGCAAAACAAACAAACAAAAAAAGATGTATGTTCCATTTTGAAATGTTTTCCCATGGATTGTATTAGAAACAACTTGTGGACACTGCCTTTATAAATTTCCACGTAATACAAAATTGACAAAACTTAAAATTCATAATGTGCAGTTTTTGAGATCTGACTTGCTTACAGTAAAATGGCAGTAATCCATTTTTAACTTGGATTCCCTTGAACTAGCTGTTGGCTTATCAATAACAAGCTGTTATTCAACAACAGGTAAGTTATTTACTGCTCATACCTTTTCCACAAAACCCTACAGCAGAAAATCAGAACTATTTATTTAATATGAAAATGCTTTTTTAAGGCCCACTACCAAGTTATTTTATAAACCAGCTTATACTTATTGTAGAGATCATGAGTTCTTTCATTATTCCTAATGAATTGTCCCAATCTGTTCTCCTCCTTAGACAACTTGACTGTTTACTTTCCACAACTTATACAATTATTAAAAACCCTTATTATTTAACTGTATGTGTAATCACTTAACTGAGTTCTATTTCAAGTGAAAATTAGCAGATGCATTTTTAGACATGAAGTTGTTCATGTCATTTCTCTCATTTGGGTATTGACAAAAATATTCACAAAGCTAAACTTATACTTGGTTGTGCACATTTCTACCACAAGGTATCCACTCTGCAGTTAATGCCAGAATAGATTGTTACTAATAAGAAGTGTTTCTGTTTCTGATGATACCTCCAAACCTCTATTTTGGGTTGAGATTGTTTTTCTACAGACCTTTTTAATGAGAACAGTTTTACAATAATTTTGTATTACCACAAATTGGACAAGGTGCAGTGGTTTTGTTATGAAAAGCACACAATTATTCTTGTGTATTGGACTTTAAAAGACTGTTAATGACAGAAGGAGAGCACTGGGCAGACTAGGAGTCAAAAGAGCAGAGTGAACAAAAGAATTAGCAGGAAAAGGAAGGAAGTAGAGCATGGAAATAAAGGTGAGAAGGTAGGAGCAGGAGAGCGAGTCCCTCGTGGGCACACTCTGACTAAATCACTCCTCTGCTCCCTGGCTTCCTCTCTTTTCTTCTTGTGCTAATTAATTGGGCTTGGGAATCAACACTCTTATCTTAAATCTGCTCCTTAATTGAGCGGTCCTTTCTGCCAGCTTCAGACAGCTCAGCATGCATCTTCCGCATGATTTGGAGCTAAAGATGCTGGTACTTTATTGCCAACAACATAACTTGAAAACCACTATTAAACCAATCACATATTTACCACAATTAGTGTATTGCCATGTTCAGGGCATTTTATTTTGTCAACCCGTTTACACAGAAAGCAAAATTGAAGGTATGGTTCAATTAGCTTGTTCTGTTCTTTGTAGGCGAATCAGGCCTAGTTTACACAACGCTGCTTTTGAGGGAAATTTGAGGGCAGTTTATCTACATGAAGTCAACAATCAGGTTCTCTGACTCTGAACCTTTTTAAATCCAGTTCTCAGGGTGAAAGTTTTTCTAAACTCCAGGCACTGTAATTTACCTGACAGCAAAAGTATTTGGATATTAGCACTGCGGTGGAGTCAGTCAGTCAGTAGTTATTCTGCAAATCATGCCAATCTGCATAGAATTTAAAAAACATGTAGCAGCAACTCTCCTTTATTGTTGGTCTAAACAAATGTTCAGATATTTGCCATTTTGAATGTAACTCTTCTCGTGTTTGAGACAGAGATACACACAATGCAAAAACCACAGCCCCAACTAGTGTCCTGGCATGGAAACTAGAGTGGGTTGAATGTTTGTTTGCATCACGTCTAAATGGCGATTGTGTCACATTGGGCCTCATGCAAAAACATTTGCGTATTCTTATCCTAAATTTCTCTTACTTTTGTTCGTATGAACGGTACTTACGAACATGACACGTCAGATTCAACAAATGCTTCTATCTTCAGGAAAAGTGTGTAAATGAGCAGCGTAAACTGATGAATGCGTATTCAGGTGCTCGTGCACGAGGAGAAGAGGTTAGCATAAATACCACCCCATAAACACCATATAAGGCTATGATCCCTGCCCCACATACCAGGAAGTGTTCATTCATGAAACACAGTGCAAAGTAAAAAGAAGAACTTAACGAGTTCAGAGACTGACGTCCTGCTCTCAGAGATCAAGAAAAGAAAATCTGTCATTTTTAGCTGCGTCAGCTGACCTGCTAAAGCCGAGAGATGAAATGATGACTGCTGTTAATATCCTGTCTCCTGTGGGTCGTGTACAATCACAGAAATAAAAATTGAAATCATATTCATCTCTCTCTAGTCCTGCTCCGGTTTTCCTTTATTCAAATATTTTTAATTAAACTGTAAACAACTGTGTTAAATAATTTTCATTTATTCAGAAGAGCCACATAAAGCATACAGCATTTTAAAAATGTCTCCAAGATATGTCTGGCACTTCAGAGAAAATAGCATAGCTGATGTGCTGAATAAATCTCAACAAAATAAAATTAGCTCATTATACACCGAGGTAAATGAAACTTCAAATAATGCATAATTTGAGTTGGTTTGTAGTTTGAGATTTTTAAACAATTTATATCATTAGTCTACATTATTAAATTTATTACATTTAAAAATATAATTCTAATTTGAACAGCATATCCTATTGTCAACATAATTATGGAGTGTGATTTATTTTCAACTCAAAATATTTTCAAACTAACGAAATATAAAGTTATTAGTGAAGAAAAACCGTCTGGATAACAGCAGACTGACTACACGTAAAATATACGACAGGTCTGGACCTCACGTGAATTTTGTTCATATCTGAAAAAAAATTAGAATACGAGAAAATTGTTGAATGCCACAAGTTCTCATAAATCACTCGTACGCACAATTTAAGAACAAATCTGTTTGTACGAACGGTTCTTGCAATGAGGCCTAATGTTACCATGTGAACAAGAAACATATTAGAGGTCAACAATGGAAAATCTATAGTTTTTTCAGGATATTGTTCACATTTACACTGGCACTGTGTCCAAAACGAGAGGCTGGGTCCTCTGAAGGCCAAATTAGCCAGCCACTTACAACACAGACAGAGTGCTGTCCAAATCCGAAGATTCCTCTGATGTGGCCAATAAATGTGTTCTTCCTTTTGAAGGACTAGTCTGATGAATCCTTCCTGGCCCACCATATCCCATAATGCATTGCGGGCCGACCCAAGATTTCTTTTTACTAGCTAGTAGTAGTAAAGCAAGGGAAAGGAATACGTTTTAAAGAAAAATCTGGCGGTATAAAATTTACAATTTTCAAGCGATTGTGTTGTTAATACTTTTCATCATTTGTATAAACATGTTTTTAAATATTTTTGTCAGAAAAAAAATGATCTGGTATAGCGAAATAAACATGCACCTACGGCAGGTCCATTCGTTCTTCAAATATTGTCTTTAAGTTAATTTTATTGTTTTGTGAAATTAATAATGCTAATATATTGATATTTTTCTAATTTTGATCTAATTTAGCTTCTGTTTAGCATCGCCATGGTTGCTAGGCGACAGGACGTACGCAGTGGTAAGGTCGGGAGGCTAGACCGTCCAAATTCACAGCCACTTCTTTCCAGTCTTCACGGCCCACCAGGGCCACCTAGGCCGAGTGGGCCGGGTCCTTTAGAGGACCCAGCCTCTCGTTTTGGACACAGCCCGGTTCTCAGTTTCTCTCCATTTATTATTATGACGCTTACCATTTCAAACTGCTGCTTTAAACTTGCAAAGGTTGAAGGATTTGTGGTAAAGGATATGCCATAAGTTCAGTGTGAAAGATGATATTGTCTAAATTTGGTGAAATTTAATCCAAAGATTGTGACCTTTGTGTAAAAAGCAAACAAAAAAGAAAAGAACTATAATTTGAGAGTCAGACAACTTCTGACAAAATTAGTGTAATTTTCCAAAAGGTTGTTTTTATTTTTTGAATTTCTTGATTTTCTTTTAAGCCTGTTTAATCAGTTTTACTTTTTGTTCCCTGCACAACACCAGATTTCTAATCATCACTCCTGCTGTTTTTACAATTTGCCCACTTGTACTTTCTTTTTCTTCCCTTTGCGTCCTTCAACCACCATCCACCTAATTCCTTGACAGGACCATTTTAAGACACTTCTTTTGTAATCTGATCTTTTTTGTCTCCCAGTTTTACTCTCCAAGTCAATAAATAAATAAAGAACAATAAGTACTAAGTACTCTCCAGTCAAAAAATACACTAAAAACAACTAAACACTTTTTATTAGCCTCTTTTTTCCTCATCCAGACAAATTTCTGAACAAGATTAGTTGGTCTGGTGTGATCAGGTAGTATTATTTACAACAGCAATAGTACATAGTTATAGAGTCATTACTTGGACAAACCATAAATTACTTCTGTGGTTTCTTGTGGTTGGTGGTGTTGAGATATTTAAGCCTTCTTGCTTTTCATCATTATAAATCATATAATACAACATGTCTGTTTTATAGGCTGAACTGTGGAAACATAGGTATGAGGGAAAATTATAAGGTGTTATGAACTGTTAGTCTCTGGTAATGTCAGTACATATGTCATCGTTTTCAGTGAGTCCATTTCAAGAGGGAAATGAACATTAAAGAATTGGTGGGACTACATGCCTCAGAATCAAATCTGGTTCTACTTACAGGAAAAGTTCCCACCCACTTGTTCTCTCGTTTGTCCAGTTGTGAACAGTCTCGTGCACAAACACACATTGAGAGTGAAGTTTAATGCGCCGTGCACGCCGAGAGCTGGTCCACCGCCGCAGCACTTTTCTTCTTTGTCTTGAATTGAGGGAGTGATGTCATTGTTGCTCCGGGGTTTCTGAGTTACTGGGATGAGGTCTTAAAGGGTCAACACAACCTTGGATTCATGCCCCCCCCCCGCACCATGTCCTACACATGTTACCTTCTTTATTCAGTTTTCCTACAGAAGCTCTCACTTTTTTAAACTCTCATCTGGATTACATTCATAATTTGTAATCTTAAAACATTTTTTATGGGATTTGGTGTCAAGTAATCAAATTTTCTGAACATAGTCTTAGAATGTATCAGATTTTCATAAAATCAAACAAATGTGCAAATCGCTGATTTCCTGTAAACCTTCAATTTATCCAACACTTGTTTCTTGTTTTCTGGTAGTAACAAGTGTCCCAGTCCACCTTCTGTGTAGAACAGCTGACAGGTGTAGAGGGCCAGAGTAAAGCAACGTTACATTTTCTTAGATGACTTCTCACAACCCATTAGTACATTTTTTAGAGGAGTTGAAATCCTTTTTTCAATATCATTCATTGAATGTTATGGTGCATTTATTTATCTACAACATGCAAATTCTCCATGACTTGAAAATGTTGAATCTTGCCCAACTCTTTTGTAACTTTGAGGTTCATATCTTTAAGTGTGTCTCAATTCATGGGCTGGGTCCTCATGAGCACGTAGCCCAGCTGGGCCAGGTGGGCCACATCCTCGCTGGGCCGGGAATGCTGCTCAAATCTGCTGTGAAATGAGACGGTCTATCCTTTGCGTGACCACGCGCTACCCCGTTACCATAGTGATCAGTTTCATATCAGACTGAAAATGCGTTGGGACACGTCTTTTTAGTGGAAAAATAACTTCACAGTTAAAACGTTACACGAAAATAAATAAAAAATCAATAAATTGGGTTTAGCTCCAGTATCAGCACTTGAAGTTGCATTTTTTTTATTTAACATCTTAATGCAGCATAAATTTCAACAGTGAAGTTGCTTACTTACTTAAATCACAAATTGTTCAGTCCGTGGTGAATTTCCAAACTAAACCGACCGAAAATCAGCCTTATCAGCCTTGTTGTTTCCTCTTTGCCATTATTCAGTTTTTTCCTCCATTCAGTCAGTCAGTCATTCCCACTCTCACCTGTTCCCTGTCAGCATTCAGCTCAGGTGTCTTCATTTCCTCATCAGCCTCATTCCATATATTCAGTCTGCTCTCCTCCACTTCTCTTCATTGCATTGTTGGTTTTCATGCCACAAATTGTGTTCATTGTGATTCTCCTTTTTATTTATCTTGAAGATCTGCTGCCAAGACAGCTCTTTGTTTTCTTGTTTTTAAATTAATATGTTTGTTTTTAAGCTCCTTGTGTTAAATCTGCATTCCTGGGTCCAATTTCTGCTGCCTCCAAGACAAGGTTGTGTTTTTGTCTGAGGCTACTATTTTTTTGTTTGTTTGTTTATTCAAACCTGAGCTTTGTTAGTTAAACTTTTTGTATTTTTTGCTCCCTTCTTAGATGATTTCCAAAGCTTAATCAAATATGGCTTGCTAAAACTGAAGCTAAAAGACACTAAGTTCATTGCAATGTAATGAGACACTAAAGTGTCCAAACCAAGAGTCCATATGTGAAGAAATGAGGCTAAGACCAGGTTCGAGTGTATGCATAACCGTCTGGCTCATCTGGTATTTGCATTTAGTTTATTGGTAGAATTAGTAGACTAAAGAGCAGACTTCTCATGATCCGGTGGAGGGGGTGCCACACTAATCCCAGCATAAACAAACAAATACAGCTTCACAAACAGAAACAGGCCTCATAATAGACACTTCAGCACACATAGACAAAAACTCATTCATGAAGAAGAGGAGAAATAATGCACTCAGTTTCCATTTTTCATCTGCTTTGCACAAACATTGATGTATTTCTAAAAGTCCAAATCTATGCTCCATGTTTGATCACTATTTTTGTGTTTGGTCCTTTCATCAGATGGAGATAAATATGACGTGACTTTTGGAACTAATCTCAGTTGTTATCCTTTGCTTTACAATTGAGCCCCCAACCCCCTCCAAGCACCTGGTCCCCCTCCCCTCCACCCTACCACGGCTCTCCCATTGCCCCAGCACAGGTCCTGGCAGTAAGGCAGAGACGAGTGGCCCCAGGGTTCGAGGATCCCAGCTGTGTAAATGTTTTCAGTTGCTGTGTGACTAGAGCTTGGTCCTTCTTTTTGATCAGGCGCCAAGACAAGCCCAGCCTCGGTTGTTCTTGGCAGCTGCTGGGGACTAAAGAATGTCAGCATGACTTTAAAAATATGACGGTTTGTAATTTGGACCACAGAGTGAAAACTGAGCCTCTGGTACAGTTTGTGATCATCTAATTATGCCACCCCCTCCCTCCCGTTTTCTTGATTTTCCCCCCAACGAACCCCCTCCCCCCCACTCTTTATTTTCATCCAGGAATGAAGTCGTAAAGCTGCTTTGTCCCCTGTGAATTATTTTCAATGTAGGCGTAATGGCTTTGTGCCCCGCTGCATCACTTTTCCCATGTTTCCTCTCATCCTTCCTTCACTGTTGAGTAGTTCTGTGTGTAGTTTACATGGTAACTTGAGGTACAGGAATCGTATGTGCGCTAAATATTCCTGAGCTTTAAATCTAGTTGATAGCTTTAAGGAAGTTAAATCCCATAACTTTAGGTTACCACCTTTTAGTTAAACAAATTGCTGCACAGTGTGGCTTACTTGCTATAACAAACTAAGAAAAAACTATATTAGAATATTAATTTTTTTTTAAGTCAATGCATTTCTTGTAATTTGCTACACTTGAATTGGAAACATGCTAAATGAACACAAAGATTTGCCTTTTTAGTTGTATCTTGATGCACATTACAGAAGGATTTGTGCTCTTATGCACATAAATGAATTTGTCTGTCCATCTGAAAACGTGCCAGTTTGTCTGTGCCAGCATCGGGTGGGGGGGGGCATTTCTCCCACACAAGTAGATTTGAAGAACTTTTTGCAAATCCCTAATCTCAAAGCTCAAGCATAGATGTGTCAAATATTTAACAAATGAATGAGTTTTTAATCTGGCGCTCAGGGGAATGGAGTGTCATGATAAGGTTCTTTTTTTGTTTTCCCCTTCATTAGCATAATTTCTCTGGAGTACATGTGCCGATTTCTTCGGCTTTGTTTGGAATCCCCACTGAGATCTGAAATTGAGGCAGAGAATTATGGGGAAAAAAAGAAAAAAAACTGAGATGTTACGAACGTGTAAGTGCACTAGTAAAGGCGAGCCTTGCCAGCAACACAGCTCCCATTGTATCAGTCATTTGCTCTTAATTGGGTTAATTGAAAACTTAAATGCAAGATTTGTGTTTTCCCACTTCTTATACCCTAATTAAACTATTGTTTTGCCTTTATCCACTAAGAGTGAGCGCAGACACTGTGGCAATCTGCTACTAAATGCAACTTAAGCCATTAAGGTCTGGATGGAGGATTACAAATGTTGGACCACCTCTAATCAGAGGTCCACAGAAAATCCACCTAAGCGGGAAAGAAATGATTTATTAGGCTTACATGCAGATTTACTGCATAACTTTTTTTCATCAAAAAATCAAGGCTTAATAAGAGGTGGCAATAAAGATTATTCTTGGATCACTCTGTTTACTGCAATAAAACCTTATCTACTCCAGTAGTATGTTAATATGTGAGTGAATGATGGCTTGTCAGAGACTTGAAAAGCCCAAAGCAAAACTATTTCTGACAGTGAATAAAGTGGAGTAGCTTGATCTGGATGAACCACAGTAGTGGACCCGCTGGGCCAAGATGACTTATGGTGTGCGCTGTGTCTCAAGACGATCCCTTTTTCCTTTTTTTTTTGTTTTTTTATTTTTTATCACATACTCTGGCAGCAACTATTACAGCTTCAGAGTCTGTGCTCACAAAAATTCTATTTAAAACTCTCTTGTCAGATACTTCCAATGACTGTGAGGTTGAAAGGAGAGAGACAGACAGTGGGAGTGCAGCTGGAAGGGAGAGTGAAAGAGGCTAAGAGGGTGGCAGAGCTAATGCCCACAGATACAGTAAACAAATTAAGTCAGACTTTATTTTGAGGGGTCGGGCGCGCTGAGCATGAGCTGGTGTCTGGTCTTGGTGTCAGCTAGAGGACCTTCATGCAGTATGCGCAGTCCATCTCACGCCTTAATGAGGCAATAGGAAGGCATGCAGGCCAGGGCATCAACAGAAAAAAAAACAGCTACAAGAAAATACCAACTTAATAAGGCAATACAAGCAAATTAATGATTTTTAGAATCACATTTTAAACAAGCAGTCCTTCCCAAACATGCAGAGATGCAAGGGGTGGAAGAAATCTGCATGTGTCAGTGTGTAAGTGTGGGCATGTGTGGGTGTGTGTGCGCGCGCGTGTGTGTGTAAACGAATTCTTCTATAAACCTGGCAGAGCGGAGGCTGCCACAGACATCAGCTCTGCATTTGCATATTCATGGCTCAATTTGCACTTGGCTATGCAAATGTATGCAAACATCGTTTCAGAACATTTCAAAAATAGAAACCAGCATTCCAAACGACGTTGTGCCTCTTAATATGCAGCCAGACATGTAAAAAAAAGGGAAGTAGAATAGGCCAAGTAACGTTTGACTATCTGATGTAAAAATGAGAGCCATTCCACCAAATTCTCCAAACAAGTTCAAATGAGATAAGCACAGCACTAGGCTTTGCTGTAATGTAGTAATGCATTGATTATAAATCAGGGTTTTTTATGCCCTCCTTGCCATTTTACTGTGTTGTCTTTAAAACCAACATGTATATGTAAATATGCTCTTTTCCTACAACCAATGTTGTAAACCAACCCTCTTTCCTCAGGCAAATTCAGTGGTAATCATATTTAGATATGTGTGTGTGTGTGTGTACTTGTTTTTGTTATCTATTTAGGACCGTTTCTGGTATACCCACCTACCTTGTCAAGACCAGTAGTCCTAATGGGGACCAAAGACTGGTCCTAATATGGTGGAATTTCAGTTTTTGGTTGGGGGTTTAATTTAGAACTAAGGTGTGAATTGAGTTTAGGTTAGTTTTAGGGTCAGGTGAGGTTAGCGTTAGGGTTGATGG
>JARVJO010000394.1:16675284-16688573 GCA_031762555.1 Cynodonichthys magdalenae | reverse complement strand
GTCGAACCGTGCTCGTGGAGATGGGGCTTATGATGATTTATCCCTGCGACACTATATATCAGTTACATACAAGAAAATTATTTAATTTATTGTAGTAATACATTAGAAAAAAATTGGTCATAATTTACTTTGGTGTATATTTGTTTTTAATAAATATAAATACACACACACACACTTTATGAATGATTTTTGGGAATAAATATGGAAATTGGCACGGTGAGAGGAAACAAAATCAAAGTGGATTATTGGTGTCTTCCAACATTAAATCTCGAAAATGTCGCAGCGATTGATACAAATTATTTTTCACTTTTTTTATCAAAATTATTTTTGCATGCCAGTTTTTCAGGAAGAAATAATATGCTATTTCTGTTGGTAGTGCCCCAATGATGCTACAGCCAGCTGCTGCTACTGTATGCACTTGCAAATAATCTTGCAATTCTATGTAAAAAAACACATGCAATACAAGATTTCTAATTATATAAAAGTTTTTAAAACAGCATTCAAATGAACCACTATGAAACTATTGCTTCAACCTGGTGCCATTCAAATAGGTTTCTGCAACAGGTAAGATATCAACTGTTTATACACTTTCCACAGAACTCACTTTAAGAGATCTGATCTATTGCTTTAAATTAATTTAGTCAGATCAATGAGGGAAAGCCTTTACCAGTCTTTATTTAAAACCCCCTTTTTTAAATTTTATTTTAAATATTTTTTTCTGCACTTTGTCAAGCCTGTGGTAATGGCTGATTGGCAGCAGCTTCATAGATCAATACTTTTACCCTGATTGTTCCAGTGAGTGGCCAGCCATCTTGTCCTCTCAGCTTTTGACCCGAACATAAAAAGCGACATGCTCTTAAAGACAATGATGCCTTGCTGATGGCTGTGGAAAAAAGCCTTATGTCTTTGAGCAGAAAGCTAGCACCCAGACCCCTCCAGGTCCCTGGAGATGAGGCAGAAAAATGGCTGTAACTCAAAGAAACTGTCAGAAAATGCAGCCGATGATTGACTTTATCAATGATCATTTTTCTAATGCATAGATATGTTTTAAAGGCCTGTGATACGAGCAATCTCATAAACGAGTCGTACCTAAATGCATGGGACAGCAAGACTTTGGATGTGATGAGATATTGGTAAGCTTGTGCAGAAAGGTTAATGTTACCCACCGAACGTGCTAATGGTTTTAGTTTGACAATGGCCTGTGGGGGATAGGGGAAAAAACCATGCAGACGCTAACTCATTGACACATAAATTGTACATTTTCAACAATTTCATTATCATCCACACCATTTTACAGTGACATATATCAATAGGAATGAAGTGGATGGTCTTATTTTTCTTGCTCCCCCTCCCCAACCTCACAGCCTTGAGAGGATATTGATCTTTCATCTTTTCAGGGGAAGAATCACATTATTGCCAATGGAGAATAAAGTGCCCGAGCCATATGGAAATTAAAGCTCTAGGAGGAATGTCATGCAGCAGTAAAGTAATGCATGTCAAAACATTAGTAGCATTCATCTCACTAAAACAAGTATAGATCAGATGATTTGAAACATTCTAATACACAACAATGTACTTTGTTTGTAATAACATGAACAAAAAGACTAATTTTATACTTGTATAAAAAAATATTAATATATTTACACCTCGATGAACCATTTGCTGTCTGCACATAATGCATTTTGTGTTTGAGGTGACACAAAAGCAGCTGTAATTAACTGTCTCCAAAGATAACACACAATATGTGATTACTTGGGGAAAAAAGTAATGAACGCACAAATACAGAATATGTTTGAGCATTCCCTGCCAGAGTGACAGAGGTGAGGTTCCTCTCTGTGTTTGGTTCTGAGGAGGCAGACAGCAGCTTGTGTCGGCACTGGTGAAATAATGGATTGACCTCTAGTCTGCCCGCCAAGAGTGGCTGCATTATAGCAAAGCCAGTGTGAATAAAAGAAAAGATGGTTATTTTTAGCGCTCGATTGAAATGCTGAAGAAATCTGTCACCGGGCTCAGAGTGCATCGTTGTGAGGGAGATAAAATCACTGCAAAAAGACGACAAAGGAGGGGAAAAAAGGTAAGGGAAAAAAAAATGACAGCTAAAAGAGAAAACTAAAGAAAGCTAAAACTTCCCCATTCCAGTGTTGTCAGATGATCCTGCTGCTCATGATTGGTAAACACAACAATAATCACAATGCTAAAAGCATGTTCATAATTTACATAAATTAAACATTAATCCTGATTAATTAGCATATATATTTGAATTAGGATTTGAAGGCTTTAAGGCCTATTTTGATTATCCCATCACGATTTATACTTCTGATCGCGCTGGGAAGTGGATGCAACTTAGTCTATTCAGCATTGATACGTTATGCTAATGGTGGCTAATACAGATATGCAGATTTATTTAATTACTAAGTGGATTTTAGTCTTCTTTGCCATGCTTTCCCACCGAGAGTCAAGTATATTTGTTTTACTTTATGTTTAAAGAAGCTTACTGGGGCTAGCATTCTCCAATTAATGCAAGAGGATAAAGTTTACTGAATTCTGGCTGCTTTCCAACTTCTTCCAGACAATAAAAGCCATCCACCTCATCTTTATGATTATGGCAGTCCTGAGAATCATCCACATCATTGCACTAATTTACCTCATTAGTTACAGTAGTTAGTGTTACCACAATCCTGCTATAATATGTTACCCACATTTATGGATAATCCGGAGGAGCTAAATGTGTTTGTGTCGAGTCCCATTAGAAACAGAGAAATAATAACTCTATCGGTTGCATAAATCAAAGCAGTAAACATTCCAGTTTATTGGCAAGGGCTACTCTTTTTTATGACCTAGGTAAGTTGACTACAGGTCATACTTGTTTATTGTTTATTGTTGAAGCACAAAAAAAATCAATGGTGTGTATGTTTGGATGTTAAGGGTTGATCTATGGAAGATATGAAAGATTTGTCAGAGCTACAAAAAAAAAAAGGCTAAAACGTTACAGCAGCAAATTGACTTCATCTGATATCTTGATTTTAATAAAGCATTTCTGAGCATTCAGCAGCTAATTATGATTGAAAAAAATTGTCATGCCAGGTTGGCCCAATTTTGACTTTTCAAATATCTTAAGGACATCCCGATTATTGTGATGGTTCTAAAGATTATCTTAGGAGATATTCCTGCCATGTGTGGTGTGTTAATAGTGATCTTGTCGGCTCGAAAGGACATCAGGACTACTCCAATCTCAAATTGGGGCTATTCAACATGTTGGGTATACCATGTGTGGAGCTCCCTGAGGACAAACAAGTCTGTTGATTGTGATGTGAAGCCAATCAGAAAGCAAGGTGACAGAAACAAGGGGGGAAATCCAAAATGCAGAAGACAAAACAACTGTCATGGAGCACCAGAAAGTCTTTTTTGTTTTATTTTTTTCTCTGTTAAAAAAGGTGCATACATTTTTGTCATGTTTATTTACTCTGACCTCACGTTTGATCTTGCAAGATTTCCTGTCTGACATCTGAATGTTTGTGAGTGAAATCTATTCATGTGTGTTGTCTTTGTTGTGTAGCTGTGCACTACACACTGTAGGACCCAAACCTGTTAAACGTGATCATTTCAAACATGTACAAGTGTTGTTCTTTTCCTCGTCATTGAAGGTGTGAAGTAACTCACAAAAACAAAATGCATGAAACCTATTCATCCCTCTGAACACCCTGTAGCCTACTAACCACTGCCTCCCCAGCTCGACAGTCACAGGAAACGGCTCATGTACGGCACCGCCACCCTCCACCTCACCCCATTAATGCCTCCATCTCTCGTGTCACATGCAACATTGCTTGTCTGTTAAATTACATTGATCAAGGGGTGATAACTTGTAATAATTGGATGTTAAATTAAAGAGCTCTCTTCTAGTTCTTGCCATCTCAATTTTAATTGTCATTGGAGGCAGTTATGATGATATATGAGGGATTGTGTTTTGCGCAGTGGAGCATGACCCTGATGAGTAATGCGCCTTTTGGTTGCCTGGCATCTCATTCTCGGCCCTTGTTTTAATACATGTCGATTGGAATGTTAAGATGACTGTGGCATTGCAAAAACAAGCTTTGGGCTCACGAAAGAAAAGATTACTGCTATCAACCTACAAAACATATATTGTTCTGCATGTGTTTGTGTACACTGCTTCACCATCCTTGTGGTTTTATGTGTGCCTTCAAATCAGTGCAGTTTACTTGTCACATCCTGAACCAGCTGTGCTATCATCTGACCTTGCTGTGAAAAAACAGAGTCCTTACCCCTTATTATGAGAACATGAGGTCAAAGGCACAGTCATATATGACAGGCACCTCCTCAGTTCCTGACCTCTGTCACTTCTCATCTATACGAACCACTATAGGTTCGATGTTTCAGAGAAGGACACCAGTACTCAAGCATATAATCCACTGAATTCATCCTTTAGTGCAAAGCTCTTCACACGCAGTCTTAAAAAAAGTCACAGGGTGAAACATTGCTTGCTGGAATTAATAGCATCAAAGAGGTGTGCAAAAGATTTGAAGTTCATCTTTTTAAATAGCACCCTGCATTTCTCTGTTTCTTAGTTGAAAAGCAAGAAAACAAAAATAGCAATTCATAAAAAGTGTCACTTTGAGGAATAAAAGCTTACAACAAAGAAATGGATACAAAAGCAGAAAAAAAGAAAAAGAACAAAGCTTGTTGGAAGGCAGCCAAAATCTCACATTAAAGCTCATGCAGTCAGGACTGATCCAAAAATAAACCAATCGAAAACTACACAAACAGTCCAAAAGACAAACCTGGCGCACCCATAGATAAATATATGCCGCTGCAGACATGTAAACACGACAATGCAAACATTCCGGTGCATCCTTGGACAATTTACAAGCCCAAGCATCCCCCCCTAAATAAGCAAACACGCGCAGAGGTAGATAACAGGTGTGCCAACAGCTCCTGTACCACAGCAAGAGACAGGCTGCTGCCCCATCACAGAGTCTTAAGGAGCAACAAGACCTAGAGTAAATACCTACAGTGGCCACACACTTGCACATTTTCACACACACT
This sequence comes from Cynodonichthys magdalenae, assembly GCA_031762555.1. Taxonomy (NCBI): domain Eukaryota; kingdom Metazoa; phylum Chordata; class Actinopteri; order Cyprinodontiformes; family Rivulidae; genus Cynodonichthys; species Cynodonichthys magdalenae. Next base: position 16,683,512 of record JARVJO010000394.1, on the reverse strand, counting down.
CACACCTCATATGAAAGCTAATACGGCAGCAAATTACCATATTCAACAGGCTCATCCTGTTCTACTCACAAGCAGATAAATGATATGCCTATATTTAAAGAACTATCGCACATTAGCGTCATCGTGACATGTGGGTGCATGTGTGGGTGCATAAGCATCTTCATGCATGCATACAGCGCACATACACTCAGCTGCATGGGACTGTGTGTGTACGCCTCAAGATCATCCTCCATCCATCCTCCATCCATCCTTCTTTTCTGTGTGGTGTGTGTGTATCAGGCTCCCTGGTGATGTGGAGCCAGCTCAGTGAGTTGACAGTGGGGGGGAGGGGGGAAGCGCTGACGATTAGCATGAGCTTCCATGGGGTGCTGCAGTGGTTGCTGGGAGGTTTCGTCGTTGCCTTGGACCTGTCTCTTCATCAGAAAATGACAACCCCCCATGGCATGATGCACTTAGTTGGTTTTGAGAGCCAGCTGCATCTAAATCTCCAGAGTGGCAAGGATTTCTTTCCCCCCCCTTCCCATTTTCATCACTATTGACACAATCACTCCTTCTTTTATTTTATTTTTAATATAATTTTTTTTAAATATTCTAAACAGTCCTTCTGACTTTTTTAATACTTCAGACACATGTATGGTTGTTGGGACTCTACAACTAGTGCTGAAGTTGTTCAGACACACAGAGTTAATATCTACTCACATAAAGCAAAAAAAAAAAAGAGTTAGCTATCAAGAGTAAATCATAAACTGTCCTTCTGGGCTCCAGCTGCAGTTATGGTTCAGTAAAGTCAGTGCTTGTACTCATAAGCAGTTTTTTTGATCAGTGATGACATCTTCCCTGGAGGAGTTTTGGCTGTCTTACCTATCTCAATGCACTCATGACTGACAGGTGCACCTTGATGTAAAGCTTGTTCAGTTTTGACTGTTCGTATGTATTTGGGTTGGTTTGATACAGAGACATTCACGTCTGAATGCTTTGACCACTAGAGTACACAGCATGATGGCCCCCAAAGGTTCCCGTGTTGTGCAACACCTGTCTCCTCTTCCTCATCCCCTCTCTGCTCCTCATCCTCCTTCCAGCCTGTCAACTCAGAGAACAGAACAGCCTGATGAAGGATGTTAAACATGAACTAGGTTTTGGCTGCTAAGTGTGTATAGCTCTAATTATGTTTGTCCAAAACATAATAAAAATTCAGTAAGCGTGGACAATTACACTAGGAAACTTGATAAAGGCACTAAAATTGCTTTTATTTCCTTGGGTTATCAGTGTCACACAATAAAAATAATCCTATTAAAAAAAAAATCAGATTAATAAATAAATAATGATTAGGTCTTAAAATTAACTAAAACCTAATTTAAAAAAAGGTAAACAGCAGATAAGCAGAAACACATCCCAACTTTCAAACATGGAAGTAGGAGTATGATGTTTTAGGCTTGATTTGCAGCTAAAAACCTGAAGTACCATGTGAATTTTATGTTCAATAAAACTATTCCATTTTGGAAAAGGAGCGAAATGTTTTCAGCTTCAGTTTAGAAATCCAGTCGCTCTATGAACTATTTTCTAAAGAAAAGCAAGTTTGAGTCCAGTTGTGTTACAACTAAAGACTGCCTAAAATGGGGTCATGCAACAGGACGATTCAAGGCGCAGCAGCAAAACTACAATGAAATGACTGTAACATATGTAAATGCTTAAATTATGCAATCAAAATTTAGACATTAACCTAATAAAGTGTTACTGAAGAATCTCAGTGAAGTAATGGCTAAAAAACCTTGTAAAGCAGATTGGGTGAATAGTTTCAGAGGTCCTGCAGATTTGGAGTCAATATTATCTCTCAGACCCTGTCTTTGGTCATTATTGTACTTGACAGTATCTGCAAATATTAAAATCAATTTTTGCATTTGTTTGTGTTTGCTGATTTTGCATAAAAATCTGTAATCATAGCCAATGTGTTTTAGAATCTTGTAATCAGACTGCAATGTTGTCATATTAAATCTAATTATGCAAATATAATAAACAGAAGGCACCATCTAACAAGCAGCACCAATATTACCAAAGAGCTCTTTACAATCACAACTAAGGTTCCAGAGATGTCCAGAGTCTGGCTGTAAAGTAGCTTAGTGCACCATTAAAGTCATCAGCTTAAAAGTTTATAAAGAGGCTAAAGCAGACATTTTGTGTCCACAGGCCCTCTTCACATTGTACGCTCCACAAAATTGGGCTTTAGAGTTCAGAAATGAAGAAATCATGAAGACAGGCAAGTTCACAAGAAACTTGTTTCAGTCTTCCAGAAAATTGAGGCTGGAATGGAGGTTCACCTTTTCAGAATGACAATGACCCCAAGCATACTAAAGGAATGGTTGAGCGGTTTAAGGGGAAACATTTGAATGTGTGTGAGGAGGCTGGTGAAAGCCCAGAACTTCATTTAATTGAGAATCAGAGTCATGTCTTAAAGATGTCTATGTGTAGGCAGAATCAAGAACCAGACTTTTAAAGCTATATTCCAACAGACTGACAGCTGTGTTTGTTGTTATTAGCTTCATAAAGTACCATAGAAAATACACAAACACTTTTGGTACCTTTAAAATGGTGGTCATCTCAAACAATAACCACTTTAATTCAATAAATAGGATGTTTTTGTTTTTTTAACTTGGATGCCTGAAGTTTGATTTATTGCTAATACAAAGCAATTTTTCATCAAGTTGTCACTTTAAAGACCTATATTATGAGCTTCTACTATATTCCCATTGAGAGAGTACATCATATATGTTTTCAGTCATGAAATTACACAGTCCTAATCTGAGGTTACTAATAAAGTCTTTAGCATCAAAGCTGTCAGGATAAAGATTTCTAAACAATTTTGCAAAAACACACGTTTACTTACAGTGGAAACGAGTGTCCGTTCATCTGATCTAGCACCAGCCCTTCAAAATATCACAACAGTATCCACATCTTTGTCAGAGAAATGTCTTTAAGTGTGATGTGTTATTGTTTTATCTTTTCAAAGCTCTTGGAAAAGTTATACCCCAATTTCACTTTTGGTTTTCTGCCCAATTTACCCACCAAAGAATCTTGGAATTTGAAATGAATGTCATTTATAAATGATTGAGTGTGCTGAAAACACTGTTGCAGTAGGGTGCAAGAGTTGCATGGATGACAATATTTAACTCGTTTTATGTTCTATTCAGTTTGATATCTGCAGTGAGACCTTTTATTGCTTGTTTTCAGAGCCGTCCTCAGGGCCTCCTGCTCATGTGGGATGCAGGCCTTTGATTATTTCTGTTTTTCATTGTGCTGCTTTTGATACTCTTTGTTTTCTGCCAGGTATGATAGCACACTATGATCACAGGTGCAATGAGAGGTATGCACAAGGGTGGAAATGTCTGGAATAATATACTACACTGTCTCTTTGGCATAAGGAACATATTTAGACGTTTAGTAGTAATTTGATAATCTTTATTTAAATGCAGTTTTGTTGACAAATACATACAAACATCTGCAACTGTTACAGTTATGTATATTTTGCTCTTAAACGTCTTTGAGGCAATTATAGAATAGTCAATTCAATTGTACACGGCACATGTAAGCACATATTTTAGTTAAATTATTGTTTAATAAATTTTGCATCAGTTTGCTAATGGACCCCTTGCATTAAAGGACAAATGTGCTCTGCCTGTAGGGACAATTGTCTCAGCACTGAATGCAAAGTGTTTCAGAGTAATTTTACATTTTTGTGGGTATAAAACCCCTCTGTCAATAAACTTGTCATGTTTGACTGAAGGGCTGCTTCATGCCATGTTTCTCTCTCATTGATACTGATTTCCCTGTGGGAGAGATTTGTGTTTATGCGTCTGAAGAGCACATTTCAAACCCTGAACCTCTCCCCCAAACCCACCCACTCACACACACATACACACACACGAATGCAGCATTCTGACAGCCCCTCAAAAATTTTCACATCATGAGCAAAAGTTTGGGTGTTTAAAACATTTATGACTCATTAGCAGAGAACTTATCCCTTTTAAAGTCTTTCATGTATAAATCATGTGTATTTTGATTTGAAGGGGCCGCTTCTGTGTTATTGATGAGGCGCTCGACTCTAATCAATTAGTAATTGGAGCACAGCTTTTAAATAATGCATTTATTAGGCCTCGCGATGTGTTTAATGGCAGCCTCTTGCAGTGCAAATACGTCTGAAGTGCCCTAATGAGTCTTTTATGGGCCAGCTCGGGGAAAATGGCACATATCACTCTGTGGCATTACTGCACAATAGTGCTTGTTTACACTGAATTGGCAAGTCAGACAACCGATGCACAAACATCTTTACAAAACATTTTTGTGGTTATTACGCCCATCTTTTTGCACCTGATGGAAAGAGCTTGAGTTGATGCTTTTGGCTTGTCTCATTAATTTGTTTTCACTGTGCTGAAGGTCTGCATAACTTCCAGCTACGTGCCAAATTAGAGAAGTGCAATAATCCCCATTATCTACAAATGCAAAGTAAAACAGCAATCAGTATGAAAACAGTTCAGCTACATTTTTGACAAAGCCCAACATCGTGGTGCAGTCCAAGTTCCCAACACTGTGGCAATTTTCCAGTGTAATAATTATCTTCCAGCTCATTGGTAAACCACCTGTGTGGAAGTGCACCACCTGCCTGAGGACAAACCCCCGGTGAAGGCCTGAGCTGTTTAGCCAAAGTCTATACCACCAGCCAGGTTATGCACACCATCCATCATCGTCAGCCTGACTGTATTTGTGGTTTGTCAGCGACTTGTGTGTGTGTGTGAGTGTGTGTGCACATGTATCATGCACATATATGTGTGTGTGTGTGGGAGAGCAGAGTATTGTTGGAGAGCTGTTGCTCTCCTGGCAGGGGTGGGTTTTAATTGGAACACCCAGTGTGTGGTATGAGTGCCGGTGTCACAATGAAAACTCTAAAGACAGGCCCACACTGATTCACTCATATGGTGCAGCTACTGTCTCCTAAGGGGCTGCAGATTAGAAAGACGTTTACAACTTTAAATACCCATGCATCACGTTCCCTGCCTGAGCCTGCATGTGTGGCTCACATATGCCCGTGTTTGCGTTCGTACCTCTTGATGTGTGTTGCCACTTAGGGGTCTGTCAAATAAATTCCCATTGCTGATATTGATATGACAAGCAGACTGTTTAAACACGAGTGCATTGTTTTTTTATGTTTTGTTTTTTTGATTTGAGATTACAATCAGCATGCAGTGGGCTGACAGTCGACACTCTGGCTGCAATATGTGAGACTTGTGTCAATAATGCATGCATACAAATATGTTTACCACAGCAAAACACTTTGCTGTTGCGACAGGTTCACCCTCACTTAAGTGTGTGTGTGTGCTTTGAGTCCCCAGATGCTATAAATATAATTTATCAAATGTAATTTATTGTTATCTCTTCAACCGTTCTCCCTGTCTAAATGCCCTGAGTGATAGTTTTCTCTTTCTTGTGTCTCCTCTTATAATATTTTAAGTTGTGTGCCTCCGAGATGTATTCATCCACCTTTATTACAATTCCCTTTCAGTCAGTCTGTTACTTTATCCTGTTTTTCCTCTGGTTTTACCGTCTCATTTGAATTCAACTTGCATGGCACCCGCCCCACTCACTTCCACACAATGTATATACACATGCAACCCTGCATGCATCCACAAACACACACACACTCACATGTATGCACCCCCACCCCTCCCCATACACACACATACATCCAGTTATACACAAATCTCAGCCCTCCCCCACAAGAACAACCAAACACACACACTCATATACACACTCGATGTTTCAGCGGGAGTGGTGCCTGACAGGAACAAGTGACAGCTCCCTAATTACCTCCTCACTGTAGACGCTGACGCTGCCTTCGACGCACTGCTCATTTTCCTCTTTTTCCTTCCTCCATCTTTCCTTCCCTGCCTCCACTCTTGCTCACCCACCCATCCATTCCCCTCCTTCGTATCCCCCAACCTCTTCTTCTATCTCCCCTGTGGTGAATTATGCATGTCCAGGAACTCCCAATCTGCATTCACACTAGCCAGGCAGAGACCCAACCACCTATACGTTTCCTTCCTCTGCCCTTCTCTTTGCTCTTCCCATACTCTGATTTCACTTATCTTCTGCCATCAGGGATGGAGGACGTTAGAAATTGGTGTTCCTTAAACACATTTAATGAATGCAAGTGGCTGATGTGTGATAAAAAAGTAACTTAGAGTTCTCTGAGTTTGGAAGATGTCTTGTTGAGCCTGAGCTCTCGCCACACGGCTTCCCTCGTTCCTTCACATGACACCTCTACCTCACTTTAGGTGTCAAGTCAGAATCTCAGTTTGCATTTCCACTTGGTGCTCACTAACTCCCAAAGGTACGTTTTGTTCTCATAGAAACTGGAATCCTCATACACACAACATAGTCATCCACTTTTGCATTCAGACTAATTATAAAATGGATACAAAGAAGAAAAAGCAGAAACAAGAAGTAGTGAGGATGTGAGAGGAGGCTGAGGGAATTTTTAAAGCGAACTGGAAGGAGGAAGACTGTTAACATGGCGGGGGGGTGACGACGACACTAGGCCAAAAGAGAGAGACAGGAGAAAGAAAGGACAGACAGAAACAATTCTTTCAGAAAGGAGTTGGAGAGATAGCGTGCAGGAGCAGAGAGAAAGCACATAAAAAGGGGTGAAGCAAAGGGGGTGTTGGTGGCATGTAGGCAGCTGATAGAAAGCCAGTGACAGCCATCACTCAGGGGAGAGAGTCACCAGGGTGCTGGTTGGATGAGCCACTGCAAACAATGCAGCTTCTTTTCTTGACAGTGCTGTTCACAGGCTTCATTTGCTATATTGTTTAAAACAAAAAATGGACCAAAAATACCAATATTTTTTAACAGAGACAAATATATCGACCGTATGCCTAGAACATTATTAATGATTCTTCATGTCCCTTCAGTCTGGATCAGATTTAAAGGTGAAGTGAATACAGGAAATCAACAACAAAAATGACAAATTGTAAAATAAAATGTTAAAAAAATATGACTAACACATTTTCATTTTTTAGCTCACTTTCTGAATGTAAAATATTCTATTTCCACTAACATTTTATTGTTATTTAGCTTAATGTTCTAACATTTTGCAAAAATGTTTTGTTAAATTTTATATCTAAATGTTAAATTCCAAATCTAAATGTATAAACATAAATGTAAAAATGAAAGCTTAAAGGCTGTGGCAAAATGTTGAACTGTACTATTTTGGAATGAAACACAGCCTCTGCTGTTGGTGCTTTTGATATGATGTCATCTTGAGACAAAATATACAGCTAATGCTGCTAACGCTGCTGACTCTTCCCTACAAAACACTTCAGACTGCCGTACCACAAGTACCATCCATTTTGTTTTTAATAAACACATTTAGATTTGACATTTTAAATGCCATCTTCTGCAGCATTATTTAAGTTGTTTTCAGTTTTTAGACCACTTAAATTGTCTCAGTTTGTAAGTCATAGTTTTTTTGTTTCTTTTTATAAGCATAGGTTTTTCCAAGTTTTGTCAGCACCAAAAGGATCGTATGGCCATGAATTATTACACTGAAACAGACTTTTAAAGCAAGCTCTCTTTTCTTCATGTGTAGAATGAGCTCTCCTCTTACATCCTGCTCAGTGCATTTTATGTCAGGTGCTGAACATGAAACCAATAGATGTTTTCATCAGTTCAACATGTATATTTCCAAAGAAAATAAGTGGCTTTGATGATTTACTGTCGAAATAAGGCTTAAATAACAATTTAACAGTTTTGAAAAACTTTTATTTTTCGACTTCAAAAAGTATTACTGTTTTTCCTCTTAGAAAGAGCAGGCAATTCTGCCAAGTAGCACAACAGCAGTGTTTGTGCTGGCTCCTGTGAAAGTTCTGACTCATAAAGGTTGCTTTATAATTCCTACCCTGGCAGTGGAGTTTTACTTTAGTCACAGCTAAACTAATTATTTAACAGCAAGAAGTCCAATATTTTCTAAAAGCAACACATTCTGCCCTTAAAAAGAGCTGATTCATTTTCCCACCTTTTCTCACAACACTGTCCTGATATGGCTCAAATAATATTTATATATATATATATATATTAGGGGTGCAACGATACAGAAAATTCACAATTCAGTTCGGTTCGATACTTTTGTCTCACGGTTCGATATTTTTTCGATACAAAAAAGAGCTATTTCCATGCACTTC
>JARVJO010000394.1:16664399-16675184 GCA_031762555.1 Cynodonichthys magdalenae | reverse complement strand
ATTTAAAAACCCTTAATTTTTCTTTTTTTTTCCTTAAAAAATAATTCACCAATTCAACATGAGTTTTGTGGTGCAGAATGGTGGAGGAATGAAATCCAACCTGTTCAGTGAAATCAGTGACATCATAATTCTTTTTCTTAGTTTGTGTAATACATTTAAATATTGTAGAAAGCAAATATTTGGTTGGGATCTATAACTGTGAAGGAAATTTTGTAATTAATTAACTGAATTTTTGATGCAGTTTTGTATTTTTATACTTTCTGATCATTGCAGCATTAAGGCTAAAACAGAGAAAGATTTGGTGTGTGTGTTCTCCTGTGTTCTGTCTGTAACCTAAACAAAAATGAGTTGCATTCTACGTCTGATGTAAAAGGTAACACCTCCAGGGGTTTAACCAGGAAGAGACTGAAGAGGTTATAATGTTGAAGTTTAGAAGTTTTTTAAGAAGTTGTTAGAGTTTTGCAGAGTCTCTGTTCAGATCCAGCCTGGACAGACCAGCTGCTGTTTTGTTTGGGTTTAGCCCAAGGTCTTATGCTGAGGCTTGTGCTGTGTACTGATTGGAGTTAGAAGACAAGAATAAAGTTTTGAGAAGAAATCCAAGTGGATTCCTGCTTTTATTCAAACATACCATTTTGAACTATGCATTATTTCTACAACTAAATAACTTTCGGAGTATTGAAGATGGCTGTCACAATTAATCAACTTAAGAAAACACAAACATTTCTATAAGTAAGTCAGTTTTGCAAATTTAGGTGTCATGATCTGTGTTTTACGTTTGTTCATTTTACCATGTTTGAGTTTGTACTGTTTATTTTCCATGTTTTATTGAGGGCTGTGGTTACTTGATGGACGGTGTCACTGTTATAAATCTGAGATGACAAGTTTGAGTCCAGGTTGAATCAGGAAGGCCATCGCCTATTGCATGAATCTAGGATAAGGGATTAAACCAGGATTTTGGTGTAAACCTGAATTAATTAAGCCTTGAATCGTTTGCATGGGAGGGGAAGCACTTATGTTTCCATGGTAATAAGTGCTCTGAAACTAACCTGGTCCCGACCAGGTTTAAAGTGGAGTTTATGTAATCTGTGAATGTTTCTGAGCAGTAGACAGCCATTTTACTGCAAAAACTGTTCATCAAATCAAGTCTTACAATCTTATATCATCTAAAATATATTTTTGATCTTGTTTTGAGACCGCTATACTAAGCAAGATAAGAACATGTTGGATTATTATTCTTGTTAGACTGAAAGTTTTCTTTATTTCAAGACATCTCACTAAGTGCAACTGTCAAACTGCAGATTATTATTTATAAATTTGAAAAGATTCAGAGTATAATCTAGTATTTGAAACTTATTTTCAGATGGTTAATTTTTGCAGTGTCTGATCAGAAATCAGTGTTGCATACACTTATTGAATTTATTATTTTTTCTTTGCATTAAAATATTACAGAATAATTTTTTAATTTATCAGATTATCTGTGAAAAACTTAACCTCAGCTTTGCCTTTGAAGTATTCTCAGAGCCTAAATCAAAGCGATCAGCTGTTCCTTTTGTTCATTTTGTTAATTTCAGAAATCTTAGAAACAGATTCAATGGCACAAAAAGTTATTACTTTTAAAATTATTGCAGCATTCAGTCGGTGTTTCACTTCATCGCTTCATATGATCCATAATTAACCATTACACTGCTGGGAAGAAGTGAGATTCACGTGTCTTACTGTGCATGCCTGATCAGGAAATCTGGGATCCACCTGATGGTTCTAGTAAGCAAACCATGAAGGTGCATTAATCCTAAACGATTTACAGCTGGCTTGAATGAGCTGCCCTGTTTAAGCGTGGCTTGGTGTTAGAGCAACAGATTACAGCTGTTTACAAGTTGAAGGCTTGTTCAAGCTCAGTTTACAGCTGATATCCTGGATGTATAAATCTGACTTTTGTGAAATGAGCTCTAGGTGTAAAACAATTGCCACAGGTGGTGTGCAAACTAGCTTGTTGTGCTTAATACCTGCAGAAGGGAGCATCCAAAAAAGAAACATTGAAAATATATCTTCTTTTCATCGCATATTCACATACAACTGTGTCCTTAGATTAACCAATTACAGAATATCATCTGTCTTTAATAACTATTGAAGTCAACTTTATCTGTTAGCAACACATTGTCAACTAATAACTAATAACTTTTTATTGATGGAGTTTAATGAAAAGTTCAAGAAATATAAATGTTGTAGGGCTATTGGAAAAAAAATTGTCTTTGCAATTGTTTTCCAAACCTGAAATATATATTATGATATGAAAAAATACAGCAACAAATAACATGAATAACACTTTAAGTTATGCTGCCATTTTGACGATAAAACGGCACCGACCTTACTGTTGTTTTCTGCATGTTAAAAGTCTGTAGTTAAAAGCTATTCTTGTTATTTTTAATTGCATGCTTTTATTGTGCTGGGACCTGAGTTCCTGTTTCCTTCTATCGTGTGCAAATGTGAATTTGGTTTTACCACAAATGTGTTGCCTCTGTGTCTGTTTTAGATTATGTTTCCATTATGTTTTAATAACCATATTTTACCTGTTTTCCTCCAGTTCTCTGCAAATTTTGCTCATTTTTGTCAAGATCCTCGTCATCTTCCTCCCCAGCTGGAGAATTCAATGACAAAACTTCTTTGAAAAGTGTTGCCGTTATTGTCCCTGAAGTTTCATAGCAAAATTAAAGTTTTAGCTTTTTTGACAGAGTTGCAAAATAAAATCTGTAACAAACAACTGTTCATTGCAATGACTTTTTAGTGCTTTAGTGGTTTAGTCCCTAGATAACACATTGATTTAATTTACCTTTTACATCACAGGACCTGTGATGGGACTATTGTACACAACACACACGTGTGATGAGGATGCCCAAATGACATATCGTGCAGCTCTATCATGTAATATACTTTTAGTACCAGTAAACATTTGGTACCATTCCAGTTCATAATGGCTGTCACAGTCAAGTTTGAACAAAGCTTTAACATTAACTCTTGGAGTTAACTCTGTTTGCAAAATGAAATTAAAATTTTAGAAAGTAATGATGGTGATGAGCAAACAAACAAAACAGAACTCCCTTTTTTAGTCATTTCAGTGTGTGCTCGAGAGCCACAGTGCTGCAGAGAGACTGCTCCTCTTCTAGCAGGAGGAGAAGGTGGGATGGAGTGTGGGGGGTCATGAAGAAGCAAACTGAGTGGCCGTAATAGCTTTTCAAGGTAAATTAAGATGCCAGGAGCTGCTTGGGTCTGCCTCTGAGCAGTGGTGACCCTTTTTTACGCAGGTCGTCAGCGCCTCCTCACCACTGCACACTCATCACAATAGTTTCTTCTCCCAATCAGCTTTACAACACCGTTTATCTTACTGCCACTGGCCATGATTTATTACCCCTCTCCCTGCCACTGTCATCAGGCCTCTGCCTTTCTGCAAAGTCACTACAAGGCCCTTGTTTCTCTCCGAGACCTCTTGTTCGACTCAGCAGCTTTTTACCTGTTGCTGCTGCTGGTCTGACATGTCTCATGTTTTGTAATGAATTGTCACAAAGCTTTAATGTCACTTTTCTCTGACTGTAACAGACTTGTTTCCCAATGTGTAAGTAATCTGCTCTTAGAAACAAAACATGCAGCAGTCAGTCTCTTTTCTGTCTCCACATCTAGAGGATAACAGCAAACCACAGATAAAAGGTATCTACTAAAAAAAATGTCTTAACAAGTCTTAGAATCTTATATCCAGCCAAAAGTATTTTTGAGACTGATATACTAAGCAAAAGCAGAATGGTTTAGATTATTAAACTTACCTTGGTATTTATTTATTTTTTTCTTATTTCAAGAAGTCCTACCAAGTGCAGTTGTGTTACAGCAATGGCAGATTATTTTGCCTAATTTGAGAGGAATCAAACATCATCTAGTATTTTTTTTTGCTTATTTTTAGATGGCTAATTGTTGCAGTGTAGACAGTTTCCATCGTAAAGCTTTCAGGTTTCATAATAAAAACATCAGCAGTTTTGCATGTTTGAAAAAAAAGCAGAATTAAGCAATCCTTTTGATAACGTCTTAAACTATGAAAACATTTTGCTGTCAGAATATTTTCTAAAATTCAGTAAAGGAGAAGTACTATAGGATAAACATAACTTTGTCATTTGAGGTGAATTCCTTCCCCAGTGTATGTGTCAGTTTTAAAACAGCAGAGATGATTTGGGGCTTATAGTATACGTTGCACCTCTCCTTTTCACTGTGCTGGAACAAATGTTGCTGTGATGCCTAAAATTGCAGCATGAGAAAATTACAGAGCATGGGGGGGAAAAAATGAGCGAGGACTTAAGCACGGGTGAAGAAGCGTTACGCTGTTGCTAATTACTTCCTCATTAGCAACAGTGCTTAGCCATGTGGACAATAGCAGCCGAACAGCTGATAAAAACACATGCAGAGGCTACAGTTGAAGGAACATTGCTGTGTTTTATGTCTTTATTGGCTCACTATACATTTTAGCACGAGGACATCCAAAGCACTGGGGAGGAAGTTGGTAATTAAAACAGTAAGCAGGGTGTGATGATGGATATTTAGTTTAGTTTTTTTTTTTTTTTTGTGCTTTTGATTCTGCTGTAGCTGTGAATCTCTGTGCAGTCGCAAAAACTGAGCAGCAGCAGCCGCGCGACACACTTGCTTTCCCCACACCTACACCTTTTGCTGCCTCCCTCCCTGCCCCCCAGGCCTCCAGATGTTGCTGTCACCCCTGTTCTGCGGAGGCGCTGCAGTGTAGAACTGCCTGAAGTGATGACAATAAACACCTCCGCCATAACCTGGGCCTCCGCATTTGCATATTTGCCGAGTTTAATTTCAGGGGGAAGTATGCAAATGTATGCAAAATGAAATCCATCTCCTAATGACATGAGACGATTAAACAATTTTTATGCTTAAGTATTCTATTTAATGAAATCAAATGGGCCCACGCGCCACGACAAATTTGGCGAGGCATGAGCAAAATTTGAAGAATTGACCAAAAAAAAAGAGTGAGGAAGAAAGGAGGGGGTTGGGGGTGCGCAACGGGGGAGGTGGGGTGGAGGAAATGCCTGGTTGGTGTTCATAACAGCTTTTATAAAGTGTCCCTCACAAGAAACAAAAAAGGCTTTTGAATTCAAATAAGATTTCTATAACAATTATAAAATCTGTCAGTCCCCCCTTTTCATACACCCACTTACTCAGTTGAAAGAACAGTGGGTGATGAAGTGCAAAATGTACGTCTAAAATGTTCCAAAATAGCATCTGTATCAGTATTGATGTATTTTCAACTAGTTCCAAAAAAGCTTCATATAATAGTCCTGCCTTTTCTTTTTTTTTTTTTTTTTTTCTAGCACAAAACTTGGAAGTGCTGTATTAGCTCACTCTTAAAAAGCAAATACTCTCTCTCCCTCCGCAATGGCGCTAAAACTGAAACACACAGTTAATACATAGCTTAACAAATAGAGAAGTAAAATGTTTTTTCTGTCCAAGTCGCGATCACCCAGGAACAGAGTACATAACAAAGGAGACAGCAATGTGATTAAAGTTGGAAACAGAGAGGGGAGAAAGAGAGAGTAATATGTGACTGCTTAATTGTAGCTTTGCAGGGAGCTGGTGACTAATGGCCTTTCCATGGAGCTGTTCGAGCCATGAGCTGCGCATTAATATAAAGGGGGTTATTATTATGTTTTAGCTTCAGACCTGATTAATCACATAGATTTACTTCCAGCTCAACACGTTATATAGGGCGTTATGCTGCTGTTCGGCAGCCATCAAGCTCATGATGCAGCCGCTTACACCTACTTAAGATGCAAATACTGGACAGTTGTTCTTTATGGTTAAAGGTGGTTAGAATAATATATTTATATATAATTATGACAGATAAACAAAAATAAAGCTCCTTGTATTTGATATATTAGCTCATTTTAATTAAAGATGAGTGAAGCTGTGTGATGACAGTGACAGTGTACAAGTCATGGCTCACAACGTGGCATGAAAGGCACACAGCGTGTTTATTGTGGAGGCTCTCTTGGCTTCCATGCAGCCAAAGAGCACCGAAGGCCTTTGTTGGACCGAAGGCTTGCAGGGATTTCTTCAGTCTGATGCTTTGTTGCCCCATAATCCCTCTGGCTTATATGTGATCCCTGCCTTCCCTCAGACAGCAGGCTAATGGAGAAAGAGGAGCGGGAGCTCTCCTCACGGCACGTGCCTCTCTCCAAGCAGATAGAGGAGAATGCTCTATGTGTGTGTGAGCATCTGTGTGTGTGTCTAAACCGTTGATTACTGCTGCTACAGATGTGGACACAAACGGAGAAGCAGAGTCAAACACACACACACACACATACACAGGCATATGCGTTCAAACCTGGTTAACTGCGGGGTCGGGTGATGGTGAAGGGTTTGGTGGCTGAAAAGACCCTGAACTTGCTGTAGCACTCCAATCGATTTTAGGCTCCTATCAAGATCCCCTACTCTTATACCTCAGAGCTCCAGATGATGCAGTGTTGGGAGTGGGATGAGTCAGGGCAGCTGGGGGTCAGAGTTGTCCCTGCCAGTAGTTATAATATTGTCAGATGCACAGGGACCGGACCGACCTGAGAACACACTCTTTTACACTGTGGATCTGTGTGTGTGTGTGTGTGTGTGTGGTGTAAGCTTGCGCATGTGTGCAGTCACATAGTTTTTGTCTGTGGTTGTGTGCAGCATGTGTGTGTTCAAATGCCATTCAGCACAACTGGATGCAGATGTTAGTCTTAAGGGATTTGAGGAGCAAAAAACAAGGTGTGGAACTAGATTATTAACCCTAAAGATTGATCTTCACATGGTTTGCTGAAATTGGAGTGTCTGTGTGTACGGGTGGGTGTGGGGGGATTTATGCAATCCTGATAATCCTGTGGGCTTTGATGCTCCAAATCCATTGTCACGCTATACTTTTATAGAGGGAAATTTCCATGACTTCAGACCACCACTTAGATTGCACTTTGCACAATCACACACACACGTGGCTGCTACCCATTCAACATTCCTGCCTGAATACCCTGGCATCACATTTCACTGGACAAGCCTTAGATGTTATTACTTTTCTTTATTTGCCATTTTATACTCGTATAAGTGGACTGATTGTATCCGAATCCCAGCAGTTGTACGTGAAATTGAAATATTTTTATATAACAAGACTTCATTTCTCTCTTTTTTCTCAAGACGTACTAAAAAACAGACAATCCTGGTGCCGCAAATCCTGTTTATTGTTAACAACCACTGACATTGAGAGTAACTTTTTAAGTTTACCTTAAAAAACAAGGCAGCAGCTGACTTGTTGGTGTAAAATAAGAACAATCAAAACCAGAAAAAAAAGTCAAGTTAAAATCACAACAACAAAGGGGGGAGTCTGTGAAAAATATTTTCCTCCTTGCTTCAGATAGTTCAGCGTTTAACAGTTTCTCATCACATTTGCATGAACATATGCGTTCTGTCTTCCAAATGAATTTCTGTGAATGTGTCGGGAAGTTAATTAGCTCGGTGTTTTTCTATGTCATTGAGTGTGCACGTGCATTTGTAATTGCATGTGCGCACAAAGTGTGGCTTTGAATGTTTCAGCCCCCCCACCAGTAAGAGAAGGCAATGTCACAATCATATTTTTCACAGCTTGGGGTAAATGTGACTTGCTAAGTCATTCTTGTTGTTTTTTTGTTTTGAAGACGACAGCGCTTCTCTGCTCTTCTCGTTCTTTGTGGAACCAGCAAATTCTCTCCATCGCTTCACCTTCCTCTCTCCAACTTTTCCCCTCCTCTCCTCCTCCTCACCCTTTTCCTTCTCTGTGGGATGGTCATTTAATCCATCTAACCAGCTGGAAAGATAAATATTCCTTAGTGGAGTGTGAGGCCCCTGCTTCTCCACGCAGACCGGAGATGAGGAGAAAGTCTCCTTCTCTGCAGACGTTCGAATGCCTTCATAAAGTCCTCTACTGAAACAGATGTCAGCATGAAGATGGCTTTTTCTATACATTTTTTTGGGAAAAAAAAAAGTTATTTTTTATGTTTTATCACACTTTTTACAACAGCTATCAAGCATTAAGTCATTTTATGCTTTTCAGTTTAAAAGACTGGGACTAAATTGGAAGCTGAGGACAACGTGCTTATTTAATCTTCTTCAGACAAAATGCCTTTAATCAGAGAAGTTCTATTTGTTCTTCCATTAAAGAGTACCTTCATCACGCCTATAGTGTGTACATTTTCCAGGCTGCGTTTGGCCGATGATCCCTGAAGGAGGAACGTGGATGGGTTCCTAAGGCTGACTCATGGTTTCTGTTTGGAGAGGTCCAATTCAGAGCAGGTCGGCCCGCCTGGAACCTGTGTTTACACAGCCTCTCAGCCCAGACTGGGAGGCCCTATTTTCACACCCAGGTGCTTTCCAAAGAAAACCTCCTGCAGAGGCCCCTTGCCTAAGGTACGACACACAGAAAACCAAACTTGCTGCCTCAAAGTTCCTGCTGTTGTGTTACACGCTTCAGCTGCACACTTATTATAATAACACAGAATCAAGTACAAGACTTAATGGAAAAACAGTGTGTTTATACAGGACCTAAAATATATATTACTGCACACATGAATAGTGTAGGTTTACTAGCAAAAATTCTCTATATCTTATCTTGGCTTGTTTTACTGTGTAGTAATTTGTCTGCTCTGTGTGTGTCTGTTGGTTGAAACAGTTGGAGAAATTTGTATTCTGCAGGATGATAACCCTTCAGACAGCTTCACTTCTCGGATGAGTCAGCATGACCCCTCTTCCCTGTTTCAGGAGTGTCAGACCTTAGACTTCAAAAGACAGAAAGATGTTCAGTACAGGGTCAACGTCAAACGACGTTTGCTGTAGAGGTGCAGAGGACTGAGCCTTCACCAAGTGGTGCAGGAATGCGAAAGCAGGCAAACAGTTTGCCAATTTTTCTGTCGCACGCACCTGCCTGTTTGTGAGACAGGAAGGGGGCTTGGGTTTTCAAGGACATTCAGATAAAACAACACATTCTTTCTTGTGAAAAAAGAGCATGAAAAAAAATCCCAATTAGTACGAGACCCACAACTCTATCAAGATTTATTTTCATGCTGATGAATATGAAATTATGGGAAACTATAACACTTAAGAAAAACAAAGCTCTGCCCTTTATGTGATGGAGTAACAGAAACTTTGGACATAGATAGCAACAAGAAAAAAATATATATTTAATACTTGGACTGATAACTTTACTGAAAGTCTTACAAAAACTGTTTTTGGTTCAAACTGTTCTAAGAGCTCTTCTTCTTCTCTTTAAACATTCGTCAAGATGACAACCACAGTTGCAGCTACATTTTTTGTGTGCGTTGAAGATGCCATGATTTCAGCAGAATTGGGAAGATGTGGGTTTTGAGAACATGAGCTTTAAAAGGTAACAAGACGTGCTGAAAAAACAAACAAAAAAAATCATCAGTTACAGATTTCACTTTATGCCACAGAGGCTGGAAAAAGAGAACATTGTAGTAAAAAAACCACAAGTTACCTGAGCTTTACTGTTCAGTTTTCTTTTGAGCAAATGAAAACTAATTAAGATAAAATATACATTTAGTATCATAATATAAAAGTTATATATTATTGTATGAACATAATGAAATTAAGGTTTAAACTAACAATAAAACTTTGCTACAGGAGCTGACACCTAAATTTACAGAACTTTTTTCTTTCTTAACCCGTTTGGATTTAGATGAGAGTTAATGACTGGTAGAAAGTTTAAGGGTTTTGGATTATCCATACATAGAAAATAAAATAATCTGAATGTCTTAAACATTTTGTATAGCAAACAGAATTTAAAGCCTTTTATAAAAAAATCCTCATAATTACCAGTCTGGCCAACAAGAAAAATAATTGTTGCTTCAGAATTGAGTTCAATAAATTCTCCTTTTTTTAATCAATTCAGAGTGATTTTTAAAATGTACTTAAATTAGGTAATTTGCAAAAATCTTGTTGTACATTTAGGCGTAATCATTTCTTCTGTGTTGTGACTCAATTTCAAACGTCAGCAAGTCTTTGTTATGAAAGGAAGCTGTTATTTACAGTGCAAAGGCATTTTTTAAAAGGGACAGGGGCTGGATGAGTGATCGACTTGCCTGGCCAAACAGCTTTCCCGTTTACTCTCACTTGCAACCCTAAATGCAGTTATAAGAACAGTGAATGGACATAGCGGCTGCAGCACAAAAACAATAACAAACAGGAACTGGATTAAATGATTGAAAACTATAAAAAAGACAATACTCAGACTGCCCTAATCCTGACATCAGGATTATTTTATTTACAGTTTCAAAAATCAGATGTGCGTTCAGATCAAATACTCATTATACAAGATAATGCTTTTTTTAGATGCAACTAAAGGAACACCTCAAACCCAAAAACTCTGTATAAATACTGTATCATTCCCATACACACACTGTATTCAACACATGTATGAATGCTACCCGACAGACATAGAAAGAAATAAACTTAGTTAGATGCACATTTATTAATATACATCAATATGCTGCCTGAATCCTTCCCACCTAAGGTCTATTTCAAAGTAAAAGAAAAAGCTATGCATATATGTATATCATGATTACATTCCATACATCTTCCAAAATCTCATTTCCATCATTGGTAATTCTGCTCTACAGGAGTAATGAGTGTATTATGCAGTTATGACAGGCCTAGTTCTTTTCTTATCCACTCCCCATCATGCAGCATACCCGCCTTTGGGGGGGGGGGGGGGGGGGG
>JARVJO010000394.1:16644195-16659745 GCA_031762555.1 Cynodonichthys magdalenae | reverse complement strand
CACTTTAGTGAAGCAAAGTAAAACAAAGGAATCCTTATAAATGACTTTGATTTACTTTTGTTGTTTTTGATAAACTGATTAATATAAAGGAAACTGAAACAAAATGAACTTGACAAAAATACTTGTTTTGATTAAATAATACATTTTACCATCATTGCCTCAGATAAACTCGGAACCAACAGTAAATAAGTTCAATGAAACCATATAAAATACATTTCTTATCTAATTTACTATACTCTGAAACACCCTCATTGTCTAATTTTAAATTATATGAAAATGAATACTTAGGAAAAAAGAATGCATTTTTTTCCCAAAAAGTTTTATTTTGAGTGACAGATGTATGTACAGCAAGGAGGAACTAATAAACAAAAATAAAAGCTATATATACCTTTGTTAAGCTTGTCATGGTTTTGTAGGTTAGAACCTATGCAAATCAACATGAGCTTGAGTGAAAATAAACAGAACTTTATAGAAAACAAATGGCTGTGGTGGCAGCAACAACTTACAAAAACTGAAGGAGAACATGGAGGAGAACCACAGATGGCATGAAGCACAGACAGTGGAGAACTGATGAGTGAATGGGGCAGAGGGAATAACTGAATTGGGGCTAACAAGGAGCTGAACTTCATGAATTAAGCACAGGTGTGAGTGGGCGTGGCAGGACTGAGTAATAGGTGAACTGAGGAGGAAATGACCAATAACAGGCTAACACAGGTAAGGAAAGGAACAAATCAAACATGTTGAAAGGTTCAGCGAAACAAACCATGAACAGAAAAACAAACATAGAAAACCTAAATCCTGACAATACAAACATATTGTTTATCTAAGTCAATCAAACATGTTTGCTTTTTGAGTGTAAGAACACTTCTTTACTAGAACAATGCTAAGAAGCTAATTATAGCTTAACATTCTAGCTTAATTATAGCTTTAATATCTCTCTGGTGTTTCAGTGCTGCTGGTGTCACCACTCAGTTAGAACCTCATATTTTCTCAGCTTTTCGGCTATAAAACCGGAAACCCTAAACACACAGAAACACTGTTATCCAACCTAACACAGTGAAGCATTTTCCTGTTGGCGCTGTCTCCAGCCATGTCTCATTTTAATTCCCACATGTGGGACTGCAGACCCGTGCTTGGAGGCCAGAAAGTGTGAAGTCCAGTTTAAAACTAGTAGTGACAGATTTAGGGTCCAGGCTGGTGCAGCAGCTGCAAGCTCTATTCATCTTCTCAAACTTTTTGAAGGAGCTGCTGAATTCTCTGAATAAGCTAAGCTGGCCAATATAGAAGCTCAATTTGAAGATCGAAGTTGGGTTTATGAATTATTTTGCAAGAACCTTTAGTCATTTTAGTCATTTTTGCACCTGAACAATCTCTGGAAATGTGTTTTTTCTTTGTATATTAAGGAAATAACAATACAAAATAACTAAATAAAATTTTTAAAAAACACACGTTCACATTCAACTGTAGTTTCCATAGTGTTGTCAGAAAGGAAATAGTGAACTTTTGTACTTGTATGTAGGTTTTCCTAAACACGAGAAGGGGGTCTATGATGTCACTAAGTGGGAGTTTATTGTTTTGTGGAAGTTTGTCCGATACACGATTGGTCGGTTTGACTTTTGTAGGTGTAGTTTGTTATAGATGTGATTGGTTGGATTGATTATTTTGGGTAAGATTTCAAGAAGCCATAATGATTCAGTTGGATGAACAGTATGCAGCTAGGGGGATGAGTAGCATACCTACCCTACTTACAAAAAACCTCCAATTTGAGACAAGGATTCAAAAAACTTTGGGTTTAGAGAAAACAAGAGCTACTGTTGTGTACACGACCACTGCAGAAAAGCTCCTGTTTCACTCAAAAACTTGTCATGTAAAGAATCTTAGCATTTGTAGCAGATCAACCAGCTGATGTCCAACTTTAAACCATCAACAATTTTGTGATGACTACAGTCTTTTAAAATCTGAAAGCCATTTAGAAGAAGAAATGGAAAAATATGAACATTGAATTTCAGCCATTGACCAATATCTCTTATTTTCTTACTGAAGCTCATTAAAGAGAAAAAAAGAAAAAAGTATTTGACAATGAAAAGTCTTAAAACAGCTGACAATGTATTTAAAGATACGGAATGGACTGATGAAACCACATGGAGGCATTTTGTCAGGCCCGTTCTGACTTGCAATCAATGGCACTTAAGTTGAAAATGCTGTTGAATCCTCCATCATACATATGCTAAATACACCATTTTTCATTTCTTGTTAATTCCCTTTCCAAAGCCTCCTTCTATTCCCTCCACCACACATAATCTGGCTATAAAGGTCAGTTTAGCATAATGACATCATACAGACGAGCATGGGCAAACCCAGATTACTAAATTTGACTTTAATGTGGCTTTTCAGATGAAACAGCATTAAATGACATTAACCGTACGGCATTCACTGGCAGCTTTAATGGAGATTGCTCAGGACCGGCCCTTCTTTACCCTCTTTGTATTTTTAATGAGGTGACAGAGAGAGGCGAGATTGGAATAGGATGGTCTTACAACATGCTGAGCTGGGATCAGATACAGTCTGTCTATTTGTGTAATGTCCCATCAGCTCGCTCACAGGGCTGGGGTTAACTTCTTCAGTGTGACTGACATTTTTAGAGCAAAGGCAGAACTCAAAGGGACTTTTAGAAAAATATTACAGCAATCACTGGCATGATGAGATCATTTTCTTAAAAACGTTTCTTTAGGTTCAGACCCAGATTAACATGAACTGAATGTTCAGGGGATGAACAGACTAGTTTGATATTACCACAGTTTTGATCTGTGTGTTTGAAGAGTAATTTAATGTCTGCTTGAACCAGATGCACATGTTGCTGCAGCCAGAGTGGAAAAACAAATTAATATTATTAAAAAAAAATAAAAAAAGGTAAGTCATATGACAGCCTTAAACTCAAGAAGTCATCTGGCTCAAGTAAGCAGTTTTGAAGCATTCATCTGTTTCTCTGCTGCTTCCAAAGAAATGTGTTATTCTGCTCCATCTCTGTGGCAACAGAAACCTTCCCAACACAGAAAACATTAACACAGGAGGGAACTGAGCCAGAGGAGAGACAACAACACAGGGGTCATGAATTAAACAAAGTATGTTAGAAGCTTTGCTACACTTAATATTATTAAGGTCTTTATTAATTGCTATTGTGTGACATGGTAAATCATATCCGTATAATGCTCTTTGTTATGGTTCAGAGCAATCCTTTCATAACAGACTCATGGCATGCTGGTCAGGAAACAATACGCTCATCAGCTCAGAACAGCATCTGTATATGACACACATTTAACAATATTAACACCTAATGATAGGCTCATGTTACATAAGACAATATTACAACCTTTTTCTTCCCTTTTTAATTCATGACTGAATATTGAGTTATGATTTTCTGGCATAAATTACAACACTGGCACGTAAAATTCTGTTGGGAATCCCACCATATGCTCATACAGACAATACAAAATGATCACTTTTAGATGTTGAGTTACTCAACTTGTGAGCTTACAATAATTAATACACTGACTTAATTTACACATAATTATTCAATTGTTTATTTAATTCAAGACAAGTCTCAACAAACAAATTTAAACAAAAAAACTTTGTCCAATCACCCTAAACCAATATTTGTTTTATTTCAGTCCATTATCTTAATGAGACATGAGATCTGTGTAACAAAATATAGAAGCCATTATAAAAACACAAAAATTGTGCAATGGCGGCCTTTTATTTACTCGATTTTCGTATAGGACAAAGTAGACGTTATGTAAAGTCATTAATAAATAAAACATCTAATTATTTATTTAATTCAAAATATAATAATGCAAAGTGTATCTCTAAATATAAACGTGCATGTATATGTGGATTACTTCCAACCATGTATGCAAAGGAAAGCAACATGATAAAGTCAGAGAGGCTAAGGAAAATATTTAGGTTTGAACAGGGTCCACGATATTATTTTTTTAAACTCTTGTTTGTACAGTGTTTGTTCCTGACTGAATTGACAAGCTAACTGCAAGTATAGGTTAATAGCTGCCTTTTTAATCCAACTCTAGTCTAAAGAGTTAGATCTGAAATTTTACATCAGCATAAAAATCGTATGGTCCGGATTATCGCCTATTGTTTTCAGAAGGCTGACTCTTACTCACAATAACAGCATTGTAAGAGGAAGACAGCTGGACTCAGAAATTTCAACTCCCGTTTTATGACGGGTGGTTTCTTTTCCCAAAAATATCTTCCTTTACACGTTCCTCTCTATATGGGATGAGAACATCTTCATCCCTTAAAGAGTGACCGCTGCCCTGTAGATGAGTGTAAACTGCAGAGTTTGGCCTGATGATGTTGCTCTTCTGTGTTGGGCTGCTTTGTTTCCCCGATGTATAATCGGTCTCAGTCCTCCTGGCACTTAACAGCATACACAAAATTACTCTGTGCTGGGGGACTGGATCTTTGGGGTGAACAAGTCTTTGCCATAATGTGTTTTGGGGTTTGAAAGCCACTGGAACATCATGTTTAGAAATAAATAGCTCAGTATCTCTGAAACTCCCTCAACTTACAGAATGACCACTGCTCTGGGTCTGGGTTTGGGGTCCTTATTATAATTTGATGGCTGGCTGGAGTCCTGTTTGGTTTTCTTCTCTGCTTTGAGGAAAGCCCAGTTGAGAAAACCACACTGCTCCAGGGCCTGTCTTATGTGGGATTTCTCCTTCTCCCTGGCTCCTGGGTTTGTGGGGACACTGTCTGCTTTGTAGTACAGAGTCCTGACTCCTAACTTGTGTTCCAGTGGGTGATGGGAGTAAAACTGCAAGTACTGGTCTGTTTTTTAGATTTTTCTGCCTGGATAATTGAGGTGCATCAGGATGATATTTAGAAGTTTTTTGTTTAGTTTTTTTGACAACTTAAAATAACAAGTTGCTTCTTTTCGAAATACTGTACATTACCATTTGTTTTTATTCATAGCTGAAAGCAAACACATTTGTAGAACAGCTCATATCTGAAACATTCTTTAGGGAGGAGCATTCAATTTTGCACACACACTGTAACAGATTTCTGTAAATTTACAGTGGATTTTTTACAGTATCTTACAGTATTTCATTATAACATTAAAATACTGTGAAATAACTACACAAAATGTAAATTTTACGTTAAAGTTACAGTACTGAAACTACTAATTCAACTACTGTAGTACCTACAAGTTAAATAGCTCAGTTATTGAGTAAACTATTTAATATTTTTATACATTGCCAGTGACACTGTGCTGCTCTTTTGTTCTTTGTTTTACAGGCCCTAATCATTCATGTGGACAATAATCAAATGCTGCAGTCCAGCCATTTCAAGTGTTAGTGCTCTGCTCTCTTTCTTCATTTTACTTTTCTTGTCATTAACACTTGTTTGTGCAAAAGACTTGTGTCCAAGCTAGACTGTGATACATTTCTGTTATAATGTTGTTGAATCTGGGTTATTGCTGTTGTTTTTCTTTAGCATCACACTGTCGTTGCTGCCATTTTACCTGAAATTTATGCTGTTAATGACAATTTTTATTCAACAACTGAGGTTGGGATCATAATTTCACGAAAGTTGACATCAAGAAATTTGTCATTTTGTTCTGTAAATAAAAAAAAAAAACATTTTAATGAATCTGCTTTCTTATTTATTTTGTAAAATATTTTATTTTAGAGTCATGGGAATTTGCAGATTTTTTTTTATTTTGTAAATTGATATGCACATCCTGTAAATTACGACAAAAATAGTATTTTACTCTAATCATACAGTTTTATACTGTTAAATTAAATTACAGTACATAAACTATAAAATAACAGTACAATGTGTGTGTCTTTCCTAACAGTAATTTACTGTTATTTTACAGTTACTTTACTGTAATCCAATTTACAGTAATATACACTTGAAATAAATTACAGTTACTGTACAGTAAAAAAAACAGTACATTACTGTCATCCCTGCTGCCAGTAATTTACTGTTTTTTACAGTGAAATCCTTTACAGTGTACTGTATTTAAACACACTCTGAATCATGAAAAATCATTGAAGTTAAAATTATTATTGTTAGCAAACCAATAATGATTAGATAATTAGTGCATCATTGCTAAAATAACTTGCTCTAGTTTGATTAAGTTAATATTAGTATACTAATGTAATTTCCATTCTCTTTGTTTCTACAATCAGAACAAAGATTACAAAAATGCTGTGAACTCTTGCTACAAGACAATTTAATACAATTTTAAGCTTTCAAACTAGTCCAGGTGTACACTTTTTAAAGTACTCTTAAACTCAGTCTGCTCAGCACTCCTGAGCTGGACAGCTCTGCCCAGGATCAGAAGCCACAGAGATAACAGTTCCAGAAAACGGCTCCAGTGTCCCAGCATTGAACCCGTCCTGATTGGGTGATACAGCATTCCTGTAAACACATGGAGCTGATAATGGGGATAACTACATAATCATATTACCATCATTTGGTGTCAGCTTCACAGTGTTACCACCCAGCCTTGTTCTGTAAATCTTTACAGATTAGAAAAAAAACTAAATCTTACTTTTACATATGCTATAATTCTTTGACTGGAATCTAATGTTATTCATAATGTTATCTTTTTCTGAACAGTAAAATATGTTTTTGCTGCATATTGCAATGGAAAGTAAGAGGACTTTGACCACTGAGAATTTTCCGCGGCGATGCTGGTTGGGGTTCTGACCAGCAGCGGTGAGAGTGGTCTCAGACTGTGGTGGACAAAGGATGTGGTCATAAACAGTGTGTGCCCAGGCGTCACTGAGCTCCAAAGACAGGCATCTGTATGTGAGCCTCCTTCTGAGTTGGATAAGATGTTACTGTAATGTAAGCAGTCAAGCCCAGAGGGTTGCAACAAATATGTTTATTTATTTATTTATTTATTTATTTATTTTCAAGTCAGGATGAAATCATTGTTGTATTTCACATGTTCAAATTTTACTTTGGTTCAAATCTTCAACACAAAATTTGCTCTGCTCTTCTTGAAACACACTCACTCCCCTCCAATTCAGAATGAAAACATTCTGTCATATGGGTGGTACTCATGTTTAAAAACTAAAATGAACTCCACATTTTCTTCTCTTTTTTGGTCTTTTATTTTTGTATTTTTTTGCCAATAACTTCAATGAAAAAAACATTTATTGCTTTGGTGTTTTGCACTGTTTTAACCACAAATCCTCTTGCATCTGAACTGTTGGGGTTTGATGTCATTTTTGTACCAAACAACTTGCAAACATTAGATGAACCATTAATTTTGCTTTACAGCAGAATCTGAAATGTTGATTTTACCCGGCCTTGGAACAGCTTTGGCAGGAATATGCAGAGCAAAATATCAACATTAATGCCATCAGGTAATTCTTTAACCTAAACTTACAATGTTTTTTAAAAAGGTGTGCCACTGATTTGTACTTTCGACTGATTACGGTAATGACTTGGTTGTCAGTTAATAACTCAGAAAGAAGTGATCTCTTTATTTGAATTAATCAGATGGCATGGCAGCAGAAAAAGTCACCTCAAAGCAAGAAGGTGACAGGATCACCTCCTGGCTAAGGCCTTTCTATGTGTAGGTTACATTCTTTCCCTGTGCATGTGGGAGTTTACCCTGTCTCCTCCCACAGAAAACATGCATGTTAAGGTAACTGATGGTGAGAGTGTAAATAGTTCCTCAGTGCCATCAGTCAATTCTCCTCAGTATCTGCTTCTTTGCTCAAGCTCCGCCCACCCTCACCTGTTCTCAGTTGTCATTTAGCCTAGATGTATCTTTCCACCTGCACAGCATTATTATAAAGCAGCATGTGTGCTCATGCCATGTCAGGTTCTCCTTCATGTTTTCCTTCGTGTTTTCCTCAAGTTTTTCTTGTACTTTTTATTATTATTTTTTATAAATCTTTGTTTTAACCAAGTTCATTGTGCTAGTCTGCAACCATTACAGCAAAGTTTAAAGAGATTGAAATAAATATCAAAATAATTGCATATATATATATATATATATATATATATATATAATTCTCAGAAAACCCTCCTTAAAGCACACACTGAAATGAAATCTATATGAAAATAAATTATTCTTCACAAATATGATTAGCTGATTTGTTTTGTTTTAATATGAAAAAAGTAGCAAAAAAATGTCATTTGATTATTTGCTGTTTTTATTTATGTTTATCTTTTGGGGGGCATCCTTTTAGAAGGTGACCTATGACCTATTATGGTCAAATGTTTTCTCTTGCTAGTTTTTTCAACACCTGCATTGGTTTAACAGCACCTGGTGTCTCCAAGCAGTCTCCCATCCAAGTAATCCAGACCTAACCCTGCTTAGCAGCCTAGATCTGACGAGATTTTGTTATTTCCAAATATCTATTAATAATATTATATAAATGAGATATTTGGCTTACTAAATTTTTGCCACTTACTGTAAAGCAGAGTGAAGTTATTTGCTCACGTTGATGTTTATTTGAATGCCAGTGAGCCTGCCTGAAAGTAAATTAATTCAAACAGAAGAGACAAAAATCCCTCTGAAATGAAACACAACTTACAGTAGCCCATATTTCTATTAAACGCAAGCAGAAAACATTTAATGTACAAAATTTAAATGTTGCTCAATATTGCCACCTTAATATGTTTCGCTATTAAGGCGTAGTTCACAGTTAATAGACAAAAAAAAAGATTAAATCTCAGTTAAAACCCAAGACAAATAGGATTTACTCGAGCTGTTTAGCATTTTTGATTCAGATAGGAATCAAATGTTGAACCAAAAGTTTACTTTAAGGTACTCATGTGTATAATTAATCTAAATTATTAACCCAAAACTCTAATAGGTCTTTGTTGCGCAATCGTGATTTGCTGTTAGTGTTTACACTAAGGCAAAAGGATTTTTTATCTCGCTGAAGCCACTGAGGCATCAACAGGACCACACTACAGCTGCAAAGCTAATTAATGTGATTTATGCTTGTTTGGTTGCTCGCTAGCTTGCACATTTTTGAGGAGAGCAACATCATCTGCAAGTCATTGTCTTTGGTAAATAAGAAAAATTTGACTTTTCAGTAAGCTGAACTCTGCCGTACTCCTTTACTTGGTGGTCTAAAAGCACACAAAGCTTGCTTATTCTGTCTGACACGCATGCATGCTCTGCTTCAGCCTGTGTATTAGAAATTTTCAAAACTTGAGGTACACTTTAAACCTTAAATAAGAAGTTTCATAACTTGTGATATTCCACTTTGACAAGGATGAAGTGATTACACATATCTTGCTTTCTGTGACAGTTAAAATCGTGTCCGTATACGAAGGTGGATCACTATTAATTCTTTTGAGTCCTGAAAGCTGAACAGGGAATTTAAGATATTTATAGTGCCACAGCTGTTGCTGAATTGCGGCAGCAGATCCTGCAGCTCTCCTGTGTGTTTGGATCAGTCAGTGGCAGAACCCATGAATTTCAGGAAAATGCCTGATGTTCGTATTGCTTCATCCAGTTTGTACTTCCACTGTTTTGCGCTGTCTGCCCCTCGGCCACAATGCGCGGTGGGAGAGGTGGGACTATTTAAGGCGACCGCACTGCCGTTTTGGCTCGAGGGTCCACATGTGCACCGGAGGTCCTCATTTTGATTCTAAACTGCCTTGACACCAAAACAAACAAACTCTCCTCACTGCACCAAACAGGCTTGAAAAATTATGGGCACAGGGAGGGATATGCAATTACAACAACTAATTTGCGGTCACCAAACCAGCTCCAGTCCCAGTGCCCCCCAGCCACCCTCCATTTTAAATAGGGAGAGTGTGTGTTGGTGCGCTAAGTGTGTGTGAATTTTTGGCTGGTGTTTGAGAAGAGGCTCTGGGAAAAGTTCCCCCCTCACAGCTGTAGCAAGGTCAGGCAGCACCAGGGCGATTAGCGTTGCTCATCACGTACAATTAGGGTTAGCGCTCTGCAAGGAGGCATCTGTTGCTAATTGAAGCAGAATAGATATTGAGGAGGTCCACGTTTTCCTCATACAGGAAAAAAAAGAAAGCAAAAAAAAACAAGCTCAACTGAAAGTAAATAGATTTTGGCTAGTGTGAAATTAGAACTGTGAGCCACCTGCACATCGTCCAAAACGATTCTCTCAATCAAAGGTTTTGTGTGGAACTGCTGAGAATGTGTTGGGTATCGCACCAACAATAATTAGTAAAGCAATTTTAAAATGAGAGAGGAATTGGTTGAAAAGTCTTGCAAAAAAAAACACAAATCCACATCCAGGCGTGCAGTAAATGGACAGAAGAGACCCGAGTTCTGAAGGAAAGAAGGGGGATGGGATGCAAAGACAAGAGACTGAGCACGTCAGAGCAGAGCCAAAAGGATGCCTGTGATAACAATCTGATGCGACTGAGCTGTGCGCCCACTGGCCAGCTGACATCAGCCAGCGCTTCACTGACCAAAGCTCCCGGCCCCTTCATGCCAAGGCCAGATGCAAACAAAAACAACCAGGGTGAGCATACACAGACATACATCCAAACAGATTTTGTGCTCAAGACAACGCTGAAAATCCCAAAAATGAAAAGCAGGATTGAATTTGTCTACAACTGTACAAATTTCACTAAGTATATATCGCTTTAAGTACAAATATTGCAACTCGGACTGTTGTGAATACATAAGCTTTGTGAATGTTGAGGCATTTTTTAATCCTTTTCATAATTTCTTTACAGTATGAACTCTTCATGTCGTTTCGGCTGCCCTGAGGTCAGAGAAGAGGACGAAGCAATGGCATTTAGCTGGACTGATGGAACAAAGTCGGCCCTTTGGGAAGGAGCATTATTTTTCTCAGCAGTCAGCTTGTGACTGTTAGAGGCTGTGAAAGCAGAAAAATGTGAGTAGGAGTGTCTTGATATTACACCTGAGAACTAAAGCGTGATGATTTTTTTTTCTTTCTAAGTGTTTAGGCTCCCTCCCATGTCCAAAACACATTACGCACACAAATTACACGATCATGCTGAGGTGTCCTTATGGAGTGACAGAGCTCATCAGGGTTTTAGTTTTTGACGTTCATTGTTGGTTAGACAAATGAAGGAATGTTTGAGTTTGGAGTTTGGCTCGTCTCGCAGAGGTAGTTTCTGTTTCACAGGGCCATCCGAACGTCCATCAACCTTTGTTTCTCATTTTTATGTAAGTGCAGGTCTTAACTGTTTGGACTGTAAGTCACCTCATCAGACTGAGAATGAGCATTTTAATGAGCACTTTAAATGCCAATTTGTGTGCGATGTCTTAATACTAAACACTTTTTGGTATAAACAAACAAACTTTTAAAGGTCATTCGTGAATGCAGAGCAAGTGTGGTAAAGAATTGTTTGGTTCTGCTGTGTGCAGCAAAATAAAAATAAAAACAAACTTAAAGATTGATCTGTTCTTCATCCACTGTTTCCTCATGCAAACATCATTATTACATGCTAACAATAGATAAAATATAATTAATATTCATGGTGTCCCAATACCAGCATTTTTACTAGTACTCATACAAAATGTCCCAGTACCAGTATTGATACCTGGATCCTGGAATTGATACTCCATTCAATGTGTTACAGTTTACATTTCAAGTAAAAAGAGGGTCAGTTCCATGTGAGAGTTGTACAATTTGATAGAAAATCTTATTTGCTATTTGTATTTATTTTAAAATTTTGCAACAGTACATATTATGCTGTATGTTAAGAGGGACTGTAGGCCTATAAGGAAGTAGAGCCACCTTGTTCTAAACAAAATAAATATTTTTTAGGTGCAATGTTTAGGTTCTAATTCATTAAATACTTGATATTGATACTCAGTGTCAGCGAGTACTCAAACTGAAGTAGTTACAACAAACATCTCTTATTTGATGAGGTTCTGTATTATATTAATATGTAAAATTAAAGGTCTTGCATTCTTTGAAGGAACGAATATTGCCAAACACATTTCAAGTCAGACTTTTAAATTAAGATCATTTAAAGGAGCCATAACATGCAAAATCCACTTTTTTAGCTGTTAAATGCATTTTGTTGTGTACTTGGAGGCTTTAGGAGTGCAGAAAAGTTGAATTTAGTTTCTTTCAGTGCTGCAAAGATATTTTTTATTCTGTTTGGGTCATTTTTGTAACCCATTCAGTTTTTACCCTTCTCTATGACATTTTCTGAACTATTATGTCACAGTATTTGCAACAGAAGTTCTACATAAGGTATGGACTTATCAACTACAGTTTGTCGTTTTCATTCTCCTCTGGCTCCAACATGTTCAATTCAATTCAATTTATTTCAATTCAATTCAGTTCAGTTCAATTCAATTCAATTCAATTCAATTCAATTCCTTTATTAATTTCTTTAAAAATAAATTTTATATACAATAAAAAGAAAAAGATAAAATATGAAAAGAAAAAGAGTAAAAAAAAAGAGAAATATCCAAATCACAAATAAAATGCAATAAAAGGAAGCAGAGAAGAAAAAAATCTTATATCTGCCCTTTTTTCCCCAAAAATAAATTCATATAACAAAAACCTATATTATTAACAAAACAGAAAACAAGAACATTGATTACCTCTAGAACAACAATTCATATAGATACACATTA
This sequence comes from Cynodonichthys magdalenae, assembly GCA_031762555.1. Lineage (NCBI taxonomy): Eukaryota > Metazoa > Chordata > Actinopteri > Cyprinodontiformes > Rivulidae > Cynodonichthys > Cynodonichthys magdalenae. The sequence goes on along the minus strand of JARVJO010000394.1, from coordinate 16,647,141 downwards.
TACTATTTCATATTTCTTTAACAATCCAACTTTTATCATTTTCTTAAACGTACACATTGTTCCTGCATTTTTAACATCACTCCCCAGATTATTCCATAATCTTATACCCTGAATTAAAGTACACTGTTCCTTCAAACTGGTTCTACATTTGGGTTTTTACAAACATCTCTGTCCCTTTAAGGTTATAACAGCTCTTTCTCTTAATAAAATTTAATTGGATGTTTAAAGGTAATGTAGTTGGATGGACAAATCTTCTGTTGTGGACATCTTGAAAACAATTTGTAAAAAATTTTTTTGTGCACTGCTATCAGTAATCCCCTCTATCAAGCTAGAATGGATTGCTCTGAGAGCTGGAGGAGGGCGGGGTGTGAAAAGCCTTGTTCGACTGGATCTGAGACACACCTCAGAATAGGGGTGAAAGAGGGGCTTGTGGAGTTACAATAAGGAAGAATTCAGACCAAAGCATTGCAGTTCCACTTTAAAAAGACCCCATTTGAATTATTTAAATGTGAAAATGAAGGATTTAAAAGCATGAAAATTGACTGCATTAAAGCCATTTTTTTTGTTTTGTTTTCCTAAGGTAAACTTTCAGTGGTGTCCATCTTGAATCTGGTTGACTATAAGGATGCATTATTTGTAGATGTGCATCTATGACTAACTTTCTGAGAGCTATTCCCATTCAGTGGATCAATAAATATTTTGCTAACAGAATAAACAGTGTACACTAAACATTTTGTAACATTGTATTATTACCTAGAACTATAAATCATAAAATGTAATTATTTGTATATTATCTGATCAGTTTTGTTTGGTTTCAGTCTTTTAAAAGTTGTTCCTTATTGCTGTTCTTCATTGTTGCCATTTTCTGTCCAAAGCCAAACGTTTTACAAGTTAATGAATCAGGTTTAATAATGAAAACGAATATGCTGACACCTGGGTAAGACATTGATTTAATTTCTAGTAGAAACATTTTTTTGGTACATGCAAAAAAAATTAATAAATAAATTCTGCATCACAGCAGTGAGCCTGCACATCAGAAATGGATTTTATTTCTGGCTTGTTAATCAGCGAGAACTATCCAAATCTGCCCGGTCTGCCTACAGTTGCTCTTAAATCCAGCTTTGTAATAACCCTCTGTAATTAGGACTGAGACACACTAACAAGAGAGACTACCATCATCATCACTCAGACACCTCATCATCATCACCATTCTCATTATCAAGCCTAAGATCAAATTCCTGGCTGCGGGATAGTGGGACTTCAGTGCACCTGATGTATTGTGTGTCATTAGATTGTTGTTATTACTGTGCCATGGGGAGTCAAACAGGATGGAGATTCACTCCTGTAATATTCTGTTCAGCCTACCAGGGAGGACCCACTTGACATTCTCTACCAAATGACAACAATATATTAAAGCAAAGGGCTGACACAATAATTTGTTTACGCTCCCATCTTTTTCTCCCTTTTTTTCTCCCCCTCTCATCAGCGACATGCAAACATAATCCAACCAGCTGCGTTGCTGCAACACCGAAGTCCTTCTTTGCAAAGTCCAAATGTTTGCATTCTTGTCTGCTGTGAACCACGTAGCTCAGACGATCAATCTCCACTAAGATAAAATCAACTTGTAGGCTGTTTAATTTGTCTTAATTAACACTGTAGGATCCATTATCCAAGTGGAAGGAAATGAAACCCCTGAGTGACGTGTGCGAGCGGCGGCGGGGCTTGTCCGGGCAGACTCTGCCAGCCTCCCAACACCTTGCTTCCCGCTCGGCGCTTCAGGGCAGCTACTTGCTAAAAAGGCAGCTGCCCGATGATCGATGACTTCATCTAGTCTGCCTGATTCCTCCACTTGTGCTGAGAGAACACTTAATGTAACGGGCCCACAGAGAAACGCCTTGATTAAATTGTGAGAGTGCAGAGCCACGGGGAGCCACTTACCGGGAGAAGCTTTCTGAGCAGGAGTCTTTACCCGACCATATATACACTCACTGACGTATATGTGATGCCACAAACACACAGCATCATTCTCAGCTCATTGTGCAACTCAGGAAGCATGTACGCACACACACGTACTACTCTACTGTGTTGCCAGCAGGGCCAGATCATTCAGCACAGCTGGTGTATCCCAATGTTGACTCTCCAGTTGGGGAGGATTGCTTCAGGGATTTACCATATCACTGTAGGCAGTGCAGAGATTGATTCAGTACGAGTCCATCAAGCTTTATCTCTCCCCAAGGTGCATGCACAAATCTCTCCAATAAATAACCTATTCTTAATTCTGATTTCTTAATGCAACTCCTGCAGAGAAGACTAATCAGTTTCAGGAAGGCCGCCGGATAATTTGTTCACGAGTATTTTAAACAGAAGCTCCAACTAGTCTGAAGACCCGATTGCATTATTTCCCATCCTGAAGACCCAACACCTCGCAGGTCTGGTATGTACATCCTCGCGTTTTCACCCTCAGCTTCCCCTCTCGTTCTGTCACGCGCACGCATTACAACTCGTGGCACTTCTTTTCAAGCCCTCCCAACATCTGCTTGTTCTTCCTCTGATTAAAAAAATCCTCCGCGTTTCATTATCGCTGATTTGCATAGTAATAGCGTGCATATTAAGCAGCTACTTCAGAGGGTGGGCGGTCTAATGAATGCCGCAGTCTCCTCTGTTTTAACTCAATTTTTCCTCATCCATATTCAGCCGTGTGCCCCCTCCTGGCTCCCTCACGACCCCCCCTCCTGCCCTCAGGGATGGCAATTCTGTTTCCGCTGAAACGCTTCCTCCAGCCTCTCCCCAAATCCCAGAACCCTCTCCATTAATCCAATTAATTAGAGCCATTGATATGCAGCCCGCTTAGACCAAGCAGCTGTTTGCCTGCCAATTGCTTTGCTATAAGGAAAGGGGTGGGGGGTAGGTGTGTGTGTGTGTGTGTGGGGGGGGGGGGGGGGGTCA
>JARVJO010000394.1:16610775-16644143 GCA_031762555.1 Cynodonichthys magdalenae | reverse complement strand
CCCCCCCCCCCCCCCCCCCCCCCCCCCCCCCCCCCCCCCCCCCACAGAGTAGGAAGTACCACTATCCAGTGCAAATACCACAAAACTTTATATAGTGTGACATATAGTAAGTCACCACTTACAACATTCTTAACACGACACTCTTTAAGGTCCTAAGGAAGCATCTCATCGTTATGTCAGCTACCAATAATCACAACTCATAAAACCTGTTTAATCAAAACTCTAAGGGGTAAAGACCAATTAGTTTTTTGTTTTGTTTTTTTTTCCCTTTCACACGATCATTAGACTGTTTACATATCTGGCATGTTGCCACTGTGTTGACTTGCTGAGTCTGGTTGGAAAATTGGCTTGTTTAAGGAAAAGAAGGTGGTAAGTAACAATGCAGTCCATTTGGTTTCATTCACGCTTGTACAGTTTTATTACCCACGAGCTTTAGCGCCGTCAGCTGGGAAACACAAAATGAGGGCAAAAATCAGAGAAGAAACAAAAACGTGTGTCTTTTTATTCAATCAGGCTCCATATAAATACAAATGTATATGTTCCTCCAAGGTTTGACAAAAGGAAGCTAAATGTACATCAGTGGATGATAATTCTCTCAATAAAGGATTGAAAATAGAAAAACTGAAGAGAGATGTCTCTTGGCACCCGGAGTAAGAGGTGTGCCTCCGAATTACCATACAGAAATGAATAGCAGCGACAGTGTCTAATGTTTTGTGACACAGCACGAATGTGCTCCCTCCCGGTCCAATCCAGAGCTGAAGCTGCTCATCGGAGATATTAGATTAAGAAGTGCTGGAGTAGAAGGGTAATTCACTTTTCTGCTTCACTGGCTATCATTGCCAAGCTAAAGAATGCTGGTGGTAAACTATTCCTGTTGTCGCCACCAGCCTGCACCCCCCCCCCCCCCCACACACACACACACACACAGATTTTCTTTTTTTTCCCCCAATTTCCTCTTCCACAAAAACAAAAATCACATGTTTTATACCATCACTCACATGTTGTTTTGTTCTCTGAACTGTTATCAATATAAAATTCACTCATAAGATAAACAAAATTGATACTTGTATAAATTATTATGTTGCTGCATTTTTAAGCAAATGTTTCTTTTCACATAGTTTCTGAAGTTGGAATAAGATTGAAATAATTTAGGATTCAGTTCAGTGACTTCTAACCTTTTGATGAGATTGTTAACTTTGCTGTGATGGGTAAAGTAATAACTAATATTTTAAATAGAAGAAAGATTAGAAACTTTTATGCAATGACATTTTAGCATTATTTTATTACATCTGTGTAGATATATTTAGCACAAACATAAGGACTTTTGTGTTTGGTAGATTATTTCTTTGTTGTAACAATGCTTCTCAGCAATAAATTTTATGATTAGCAGCACCTGGGGGTGCCAGAAGCTGAAAAGAAGTCTCAATGGCAACAGCAAAATAAACTGTTTGACAATGACGAAGACAATTTGGGAAATTGTTCATGTGCGCAACCCACCTCAGTTCTAGTGCTCCTCCCACAACTGCATGTTCCTTACAAACGTGGCACAATTCAAAATGAATTTAACAGGATAAGATTTATTGCCAAGAAGCATTGGTAGAACAAAAATTAATCTACCAAACACATATTTTCTTGTTGTGCTAACCTTATTATTTTTCAGCGTGACAGGACTTATGGAATTATCAAAAAGGAATATACATTTTTTGTTCCTGTGGCTCTAAAAAGTGACAGAAGATGTACAATATTTTTGTTGAAATCTACTTAATATTTCCCCCCTCTCACTTTTACAAAAACATTTTTGACCACATATGTGTGGGTGGTAAATATCGTTCTGATTACACTTTTTTTTTTGCATTCACACCAGTACAGAACATTGTAGCTGAATCTCCTTCAGTCTAACAGGTGTCACCAGCTCCAGTCCAAGCAACAGCTTTCTATAAGAAGTCGTTTCTAATCTGAGCTGCTTAGGTGCAGATTGAAGCAGCACAGCAGGAGTATAATCAGTGTGGGCTGGAGTGATGGGCATCATTTTCCTGGACTGAACTGAACTGAGTAGACTGTCAAAATGTGAGGTGGAACAATTTTGCATTTGTTTTGCTATCTGTAATTATTTATTTATTTTTTTCTTTACTGGAAAAGTGAGGTATAACATTTAAACAGTTGTGTTGTTGCATCAACCTAGCTTTGCTGTTCCTCTAAAACGGCATTTAAACAAAATTTTCAGTACATGATTTCTGGTTAATGAGCGACTTCATTTTGATCTGTAGTTGCCTGGTGACGTTTAGATTAAATTGTTTAAAACTTTGTATGTTGTGGGTGTTGTGCAGACATCCAACCTTCAACCAGTTTTAGAGTGTTACTCCTGGCTGCACGGGGAATGAAACAACTATCTGATGTCTGCATCCAGGAGATGATGATGGGGCCTTTGGGGCCAAATAAAATGTTAACGAGGGCCAGATTTGGCCCACAGGCCTTGAATTTGACACGTGATCTAGATGATGTGTAGGTTTCAAATCCTTCAGTGCTCAAATGTTTGATTTTTCTAATCATTTAGGAACAGAGGACGTGTGTAAACCAGCACAAAGCTTCTGATTAAATACTGGTCCAACATCTTCATGGTCAACAGGCTGCAGGTCCGTGCACAGAAACACAATCTGTATTATTTTTATCACATCTGGTTTCTGTAGGAAAAAAAATAAACATGTCTTGCTTAAAAAATGAAAATGTTTATGAGTGATTAGATTGAAATGTGTCTCACCCTGCATGGTTGTTCTGAGCTGAACATGTGGAAAGGAGTGCTACTGCTGAGTAACAAGAAAATAAAGCAGGATAAACAAAAAAAATAAAATTCCACACAGGATGACATCATTGTTTTAACTGCATCCAAATCTATAACATGATGTCCTCATCATAACAGCTTCTTACTGAGTAACACTTTGGACTGCTGATAAAAACAATGTTTTATTAAAAATAAATCTAAAATGATAAAAAAGAAAACAGCTTCATTTAGCTGCAGATTCAGAAAATGCAGTTAATATAAAACATTTAACCAGAGTCAAAAGTTTAACAAGTTACTTTTTTTTTCTTCTGAACACTCCTCCCATAGGCACGCTAGAGAAAGTATTTGCTGGATTGTGTAGCATTCAGCCAGATGTGTGAACAGCATGTTCCCCCCACAAAACTTAAACTTTTCCTTTCCAGTTCGTGGTTGTGAAGCAGAAGTGGAACCTAAGCCAAATCAAGACCAGCTTTGAAACAGGATGCATAATGCAGTGGAGGTGAAATCAGATGAGAGGGAGAGGGCGATTTGTTTATCCTCAATGAAGTGTTGACGTTGGAGGTCTTTGATTTAGGAATATACAAATCAGTCTGTTTAAGATACGGTGGTGCCTCATTTTAGAGACGGACAAAGAAAACACGAGCTCGAACATGAACATGCTGCCGAACCAGGGGGAACACAGGCTTGATTTGTTTCAGCCACAGATTCACTCCCTTCCTTTTCCCGCTTTCTAAAAGGGTCTTTCCTCTTTGTGAAACATGAACAAATGAATCCCAGATTGATTACAGCACAATTAAAATAATTGTCATCTAGAATAATGTGGCCGGTGCTGAATATCAGACGTAAATGATGATTAACATCCCCTTCATTTATTAGCATATTGATTTGAGCATACAACAGGGTGAACACATTAAAGTAGAAATGTGCTAAATCCTCACTTTTCTGATCTTTTAGCTTAGTTTTGCTTAAATCTCTTCCTAAACTCAAATCTGGACTGATTCAGAAGCACTCAGGACTCGCTGCAAAGTGATGAAGTGATGGTGGAGAGATAGATCGGAGGTGTCTATTTATCTAGGTGAGGAAGTGCCTCTTCGCTGCATCCCCCTGCACCCCCCCCCCCTGCACCCCCCTCCCCACACTCCCACGCTTTCCCTATGTCTTCTGAGGCAGAGAGCTGTGACTGAAACACATCGTTGCACCTCACTCGGGATGAGCTCCAAATAAATGGGGGTATGAGGGGTGGTAGTTGTGGAGGGGGGGTGGGCTCTACAGAACGAGCATTAGAGAAGGAAAGGGTGGCGAAAGGAGGCAGAAGAGGAGAGCTTCTTAAAATGGCTTGTCAAAATAATGAAAACAAATGGTGCTGGAGTCTCCAGAGATGGAGAGGAGAACTTCATTTGCGAATCGTCTTCGCCGGGGGTTTCAGCTGTGCCACTCTACTGCTGCAAGTCCTGGGTGGTGGGACGAGCGGGGGTGGGGGGGGCCTCCTGCACACCACCACTCTCCACATGGTCGAGAGAAACTGAGTAGAAGAAAAATGAGAGCACTCAGTGTAATAATTGTTCAGGGTCAATTATTCCCACGATGGAGCAAATCAGGCTGATATGTGTTAGCTCACAAGCGGGAGGAGAGCTGCTGTAGTGCTGCGTGGAGATGATACGCTGTGATGCCTGGGCAAAAGGAAACCGTGTGGACCGATCGCCCTCTGACAGCTTATTCGTGAATGCATGATGCAAATTCTGGGTTTTGTTTAAAAGAAAAAGTGATAAACAAAAACACATACATATTTCCCATATAAATTCAGCTCCAGAAATGAATCATTACTTGATACCCACTTTCATACCTTTAGCTGTTCTCCTCCTCTTTCATCCTCCTTTTCTCTTTGGCAGCTAACATCTTCTTCTGCTTATCATGGTTTCCCCCTCTTCATCCTCCCGCTCTCCCCAGCTTTGACTTCATCTTTCAAGTGCAGCAGCAGCATCTTCCCTCCCCATCCCCATTCTTTCCACAACGCCGTCCACCGTCTGCATTCCTGTCACGTGCCAACCAAAGGTTATATGGCCCACTTTCTTATCAGCTGCATTGTGGGATATCTCTGCTCTCAGGCCTGTCTTTTGGAGAGCTATCTGTACCCCCTCCTCTCTCTGTTGACTGCTGGGAGGACAACCTTTGTCGACCTTGTTTTTTTTTCCCTTTAACATAGCAAAAATAAAAAGAGAGAGAGAATGTGATGCAAAGAGTGGGAGTGGAAAAAAGAAAAAAAAAGCTGCCAACGTCCTTTGAAAGGTGTGATGAGATTGGTCTAGAGTTAGCCTTGTAAGAAAAGCGCCGTTGGCCCCTCTCTCCTTTTCCCTCTCCAAGTACAGTAGACATGGAATCAATATTGCCCACCCACCCCCACTCCTGAAGCATTCTGCCCCTGCGCGTGCCGTCCACCTGTCTACCCTGTATGGGTGGTTTAGGTGTGCTGCTGCTGGGGAGCGTGGCGGGACATGCGTGGCTGTTTGACAGAGTCGTCATGTACAAACTCATTTTGGTTCCAGTCAGACTTTTGCTCTAATAGGCGCGCACACTCAAGGTCTTTGCGGTCATGCCGTAACAGAGCAGCAGTTTGATGCCTCTCTGCAGTTCTGTGAACTCCCACAAAAGAGAAATGTTTTCAGCCTCTCATCCTGCAAGATACAGTTTAGGAAGTTTATTGTCAGAGGGGAGGGGGGGCACAAAGGCAATTTAAACCCTGAAACGAATGGCTTTTTTTACACCCGTGCACACGTGCTCTAGTCTACTGTTTTGCTTCCAGGCTTATGTTCTCCGAGTTGGTGTTGTCAGACTCTTACGAGTCAACTCCTATATGATCTGATTTATCACTTATTATCTCTTCCTTCAGGCATATCTTCATTTTCAGAGTCTGTCATAAAAAAATCCTACAAAACAGTGCAACAAAATCAAAGAAAGTGCAGCTCAGCAGTGAACCTGACACACTTATCATCATCATGTTGTTTTGCGAGGAGGGCAATATAAACTTCTTCATGCTTTTGTGTGTTAATTTGTAGTTTCAGTGTCATAGAATGAGGTCAAACAGGAAACACATGTAGCTTTATGTGCTGCTATCTACTATCTGCTTACTCTTTTAACACCTGGGCTTTGATTTTTTTATGCACTCCTGTTTTCTCCCGGCTATGAGATGAGAAGGACCTAATAATTATAAAACATATCATTTTCTTTAGACAAAGTAATATGTTTTGAGGTAGGTGCTAATGTGAGAGCAGTGTGGTTAAGTAAGGAAGTGTGAACCAGTTTATGTCATTGTCTCAACATGACTTTGTGGTAATAAAATATTAAACAGTGCCACACATCACAAGGCTTTGTCCACTTTTTCTTTGAAGTGCTTGAACAGTAACTACCATGAATAAAAGAAGTCATTGTTAAAATATTTCAGACGATAAGGGACAGATGTTTTGAGGCTTTTTGCAAAAAAATTGCGTAAAATAACAAGTGTTGTTCTTTTTAAATACATTTAATTGGTCAAATATTTTATTTATACTTTTCATATCAGATTCTGTAATCTGCTCCCAGACTTTGGTAGCAAACTGGTCAAAAATAGCATTTTTCGCAAAAATCTAGTTTGAATGAATAATTTTGCAGAAAACGTGCAGAGCAGAAGCAGAAATCAGTAAATATGTAGCTAAAAACTGTAATAAAACAACATCTGTTGCTAGAAGCAAAAAACTTCTGAGAAAGCTATGATTAGCTCAACCAGCTAAAACTAGCTAAACTGTATCTCAAAACCTATGTATGGAAAAATTGCAGTAAAAGAAACACAAAAAGCAAAAACCTAAAGCAAGTTTGCCAAAGTACAAATCTTAATTCACAAATACAAAGTCTGGTTTATAATTACAAATTATATATGACCCAAATGTCTGCCCATAGAGATCTCACTGTATTTCTATTGAGAAAAAAATATGTAAAATGATTTAAAACGTAAAGTTACAAATAGTTACTAAAATTCATAGCACAAAATTCCTGATCAAATTAAATATTTTGATGTGTGATTAGTTAAAAATATGCAAAATAGGTTTGTTTGAATTAAACATTCAGAAAGAAATAGAAACGATAATACAATAAATTAAATGCAGAATCAGCATATGTTTGTTAAATTGCCTTAAACTGGTACATCTTGTAAAAATTTCTACAAGACGTGTTATCTTATTGTATACTTGTTTGAACATTTAAAAGACTGTCAAAATATGATAACAAGAAATCATTATCACTCGAAGAAAAAAAAAACATTAACAAAAAAAAAGTTCAGGCATTCTTGTTGTATAAAGCCAACCTGCTGGCTTTGCCTTTCTGATTCATGTTAACAATCTCGCTCTCACAGAGGTACCAGACTTTTCCCCTCTACTCCATCATCTAATTCTAATGCTGAGAAACATTTCACATGCTGACCTGAATAATTTATCGTTCTCCCATACAATCCATTTGACTCCCATACAATATTTCCTGGGCTTTGATAAAACAATCACATCAGTGCACATTGTGTAACAGAGGAACAGTGACAGCTTAGGTCTGAGTTACAGTAGCACGGAACAAACAGGATTACCCATGGTAGGTCTGCTCAGAGACGGAACCAACAGGCAGCCTGCAGGTGACAAATAAAATAAAATCTGATGCGTATTAAATCTACGCCACATGTTCCTTTACTCAGGTGTTTTGTTGTCAGTATTTAAGGTGTAAAATGTGACTCGAAAAATAATGTTTTCATCACGTTCTAGTTTTGAATGCCAGGTGATCAAGATTTACAACACCATGAGAATTAATGTCAGTGTTTTGTAACCTTAAATGAGCTGTTAAGATAATTCAATTCAATTCAGTTTATTTTTAAAGCGCCAAGTCACAACAAACGTCATCTCAGGGCACTGTACACAAAAACAATCAGTCTAAGGAAGCCAGCAGACACTTCACCACAGTCATTGGTGACAGCACATTGGTGATAGTAGAAAGGTAAAACGCCCTTTTAACAGGAAGAAACGTCCAGCAGAACCAGGCTCATGACAGGCGGCCATCTGCCTCGAATGGTTGGGTTTGGGAGGACAGGAAAGAAACACAGAGAAAACAGGTGAACACTAGACTTCACTAAATAAATCGAGCACTAGAAATTTTACTTAACAGTCGCATCGCTGAAAATCTGAATGCTTTTATCTGTGTGTTCTTTGCTGCTTCTCTGACCCTGTATGAATTAACCAAAAAGGATGCAACACATCAGCACTGAATGTTTTTACAAAATGCTTCTGCAGCCCATACTGAGATTTTACACCAACACAGGCAATAATCAGGTTAAGTCACCGTCATTCCCTCTGATGGACCCACTCGGGACCAAATAAGGCAGACTTTAATCTCAGTTGACCATTCAGTTGTACACAGGAGAGCCAGGTTAAGAGAGGCGATGGGGGAGTGTTCAGCAAGTGAGGGCCATGGTGGTGAAGCTGAAGAGGTATTTAATGAAGTAGAGGATCAAGATGCAGAAAGCTGAACACACAGGGTGGTGTAGGTGGTGCTAAAGGAGTAAGGATCATGTGTCTCTCAATGTGTGTGTTTGTGTGTGTGTGGGTGGGGATGCTGGTTGTGCTGTATGCTCCACGCCGGCGCAGGTTTAGGGGAGGAGGCCGGTGGTGCAGTCAGTGAGCCTCAGGGTGGGAAGAAGGGCTAATAAGATCACTTTTTATTGGCCTGCAACCCCAGAGGAGTGTTTGTTTGTCTGCATGCATGATGGAGGGGATAGAAAGTTAATGCATGGGCACAGAGGAGCAGGAGACTGGGTTGGTCACTGCTGCCCCCTGCAGGGCATGCCACTTGCATTTTTGTGTGTGAGCTTATTCTTTGAACATCTTGAAGAACACACTTTAAGATACCGTGTAATTGTCACTTATCACATCTCTTTTCAGCTTTTGTCTTTGACTGAGAATTATCACAGGAAATTCACATCTCCGCCGCAGAAAAAAATAAAGTTTGTAAGCTGTTTCAATCACCAGTGACAAACTTTTTAGCTCTCAGAACCAAAAGCACTCGTTTTTGAATGACTTTATTAAGTGCTTTTGTGCTGAGAGTGCATTTAAAAAAAAGAAACAGAGAACATTTTGAAACTCCTTGTCACATCCAAAATCAGTTTTTGTTGTTGTTGTATTTTTGTGTGTGTGGAAAGATATAGGAGTGAGAATATTGGGGTTTGGTGTTTCAATGGGAGGGGGTGGTGGTATAAATTCAACAAGAGGAGGGGCAGGATGAGGAGAATATCAATCGGGCATGCAGCGAGAGGCAGCCTGCCACAGTTCGCTTCAGGAGAAAGATTAGAGAGGGGATCAGTGTCATCAGCAGCAGGAGAGTAATGGTGCGGGCCAGGTTCAAGGCTGGAGCCAAGAACGTATTGGCATCACAGCAGCGGCCCACCCCACCCCGACCACCACCCATCCCATCACCTCCATGCCGACACCCCCTACATGAAATAGAGGTTAACCGCCAATCTAGAATTTTTCCCCGTCTTTTACCGAGGGTGAAAACTACCGCTGGGAGTCTCAGGACAATTTTTATATAGGATTAGAAAACAAAAATCAATATTTAATTATCTTTGAGCTTTTTGTGTCACTGCATCTTTAGGTCAGTAAGTGTTCAGGAGCCAGGGTCGCCCCTGCACTGTAAGTGAAGGAGTTGGTAAAGAGCCAGTAGCGTTTTTCCTTTCTTTTTTTATCCTTTCTTTTTCTTTTCGTTGCACATGGTTGAAGATGCATGAAGGTGTTGCACCCTTTGCAAGAATTTAAGTCTGTTTTATTGACTCAAGGTGGAAAAAAACCTGCACAGTATCTGAATGGTTCATTTACATATGCCTTAAAGTAAATAATAATGAGCTTTGATGCCTAAACAAACTGTACAATTAGTTCAGTTATAGACTTAACTTTTTAATTATTGGCTTTTTTTCTTTTTTTTACAACAGCATCATACAGCAGTACAAAGGAGTGCACACAGATTGCATCCTCCCCAGTACATAAAACACTGGCTGTTTACACGGCTCTCAGACGTTGTATTAGATTAAGGTGGCCCTTTAGCTTTTTTTTTCCCTGTGGCAGTGGCCGATGAGACTGTGGAGTGGATGTGACGGCCGCTTAAGCGGTGACAAGCAGAAGGTCAGTGCCGCTGATGAAGGAGTGAGGCCAGCTGGCCCTCTGATGTAGCCATCCTTTAAAGCAGAGAGAGAATCCATCCTATTTAGGGCAGACACCCAGACACGTCCAGGAAGGACGGTAAAGGAGAAAGAAAGAACACCGGGGGTAGAGGAAACAAAAGGAAGCAGGGGAAGGTGAAAAAAAAGTGGCAGAGACTTAAGAGCTCCAAAGTCCCCATTCAGATGGGTGCCTCTAAAAGGCAAAAATGTTCCCCGAGTCCACCCCTGTGCCCCAGGCTATTTATTACAGTGATGAAGAGCAGAGAGGTCCACTATGAATCAAATGCTCACATCCTATGTGCAGCACATCAGGATACTCATGGGCAGATACTGTCTGCACTTGATTGCAGTGATGTGTTTGTGTTGTGTGGGAGAGGCAGGAGAAAGAAAGAAGAAGAGAAAATAAGAAACCTTATCTGTGACTAACCTTACCTCTGCATTTTGGATTAGATTAGATCCAATCAGATGAAACTTTAATGATCCCTGTTAGGAAACTGAAGCCAAATATAAGATAAGTGAACAATAAAAATAAAGTAGTTGCAGAACGACAATCATGACAAGCAAATGATAAATCTTTTAACAATGAAATCATTTGAGCAACATTTATTTGAAACTGAAATTGTGACTTTTACATACATGGGCTTCATTTTGTTTAGTGCACATCTGCACTCCTGAAGCCGACTTAGCATGTGTGCAGGCATGGCTGTTCTGCACTGTGCTGAGCCAAGCTACTCCAGAATGCATATGCCTCATTTCCCTTTATGAGAATGAGGGAAGTCCCCTCTGCTGATTAACTTTTACATAGCTGGTTGTAATCATAGACCAATGGAAAGTAGAAGGTTGGCGTGGGTGCAGAGACTGATAGTGTATCACTAAATAAAAAATGGGAGATTTCATTACTTTGTTCAGAGCAAGGAAGGTCAAAGAAAGCAAATAAAAGGAGATATTAAAACACTAATTTTTTTTCTGCAAATATGGTTTGGTTCATAACAAATTTTAACTCCTGTAGTTAAAGTTCCTTATTTAGAAATTAACCTATTAAGGAAAAGCATTCATGAAACGTAAGACACACCTTCATGGAGAAGTTCTAAAGGTGTTATTGTTGCACGTATGAGTGAGCTGTCAGGATATTTCCTCCTCCTAACCCAATCCCTGTTTCACGCCCCCTCCCTCCCTCTCTCTGACACCTTCCCTGAGCGTAATACACACCAGCAAGCAATCGATACACACTCAGCCGAGACCCAGGAGGAATTGTGGCAGTGTAGGCACCACGCATTACAAGGTGGCCAAGGCCAATAAGCTGTGGAAGGCAGAAGGAGAAAGACAAAATTGAAGCTTTAGCTAAATAACAGCTTCTCCACACAGACTTCTCTCTCTCTTATTTTTTTTTTCCCTTTACCACGCTTTACGTCTTTATTCCTCACAAGCGGAGGCATTTATTCAAATTTAGATATATACTGTCATTTTGATCAAAGTGACATTAATTTGGGGGCAATCTGTTCCTTTCTTCAAAATACTCTCTCACCACCCACATTATTATGCTTATTATTGTAACAAATTTGATGAAATGCACAGAGCACTAGAGCAAGAGATTTGCAACTACGTTTCCATGGCAACATATCGCACTGCCACCGCTGCATCATACACATAAATGACAGACAGAAGCTATTAGGCACATTGAGACGCAGGAAATGCAGCCTGTTTGCATACGAGTGAAAGTCAGCGTGCCAACGTGCATCCTCGTGAGTGTGCACGTCTTAACTTTTTTCTTTTTCTTTTTTTTTTTCTATTGAGCGACAAAACCTCAGACAGAATATAACAAGGGAATAGCTCCAAAGTATTTATGTGCAGAACATGTAATTAATTTTGATGGGATTTGTTGCAGTAAATCACAGTTTATTTGATAAATTGATTTTTCTTTCTTTATGTTATTCCTGTGGTACAATCCCCAACAAAACTGCTCGACTCACTAACAAGGGGAGAGACAAAATAAGACAAGTCATGCTAGAAAAATCCCAGAATGCCTTGCAGTTTCACAGCTACTACAGTGAGTGAAAATGAAATGCCTACAAGTGGGACAAGTCTGACACGAGGTTTCATTCAACGTAACGTCAAGTGCATTCATTTTCTGTTTGGTTGTAGTGTGGTCCAGTCAGCTGAAATCAAGACCCTCCTGTTTTGTTTTATGACCAAACTGTGACAACATAGAACAATTCCTTTGCCGTTTTAGTTTAATTACTTTTTTTATTTTTTATTTTGCCAAAAATAAATCACCAAAAAAACATTTAACAATTGGCTACAGCAAATGTAAAAGCAACAGATCATCAGATAAACATAACAAAAATCTGCTAATGCAACTTAGCATTTGGTTTTTATAAGGTTTGTCTGTATGTTTGTTTCATTACACTGTTGTTCAGACACTAGATGTGTTTTTTTTTAAGATGCTCAGATCAGCTAAGCTAAAGTGACAAGAAATTATGGTGGTAACAGGAGCCTTTATTTTTAGCTTAAATTAGCATTTGGACCAGAAGAATTTAACATAAACACATTCTGAAATCAAAAATAAAACTTAAAAAACAGGTTTTCCTTCATGCCAAAGCTTTAAATGTAGATGTTGCAGAGTCTGCTGACATTTGGATGTGTTCAGCTACTGTCAAACTGAGAAATTAGCACAATATCTGTTAAATAAATAGTTACAGTCATTTTTATGTTTACTGTGTATGATTACCTGTGACTCAAATTTGGTTAACATCAAAACTGAGCTGTAGATGTGTATTTAATGATAAATAAATGTTGTCCAGTGGGTCATAAAATATTTTACTAATAGACCGAGTTGACTTTAGAAAAAAATCTTGCATGATTGTTAGCACTCAGAACATATGTTGGGGATGACTCTCAACTACTATCACACCAAAATTTGGCTCAATATCTGTAAAATCCACTGAATTATTGCAGTTTTCCCTGCTGGCTAATTTAAATAGCTATGATGTGCATCTTGAGTCTGATTAATTCAAAACGTTTATCAGTTGTAGAGCTAGATCCAATGACTTTCTGAGTGTGTCCAGTGGGTCATGAGACATCATGCAGACAAACAAGCACACACACACACACAACTACATTATATGTGCTTTTCATTGCAGCGAGTGATAATAATGCAACACATTTCATGTCTTTTGGTATAAATTTTACCCTCAAAATAAATAAATGAACAGGAAAAAATAAACTTCCTAAAGTTTTTACAGATTTATTACACTATTTTAAAGTGTAAAAACACAGAATATATGAACACAAAATTTATTTTTTCTTTTCTTTTAATGGCAGGCATTTATAATCTGTACACAGCTGAGGAAGTTAGTGACAGAATAAAAAAAACAGCTATTGATGAAGAGATTTTCACAGAACCAAAACATATTTCTGCAGGTGATTACATTTCATTGTTGTTGTGAAGTAAACAAGCAAGTTTTTTTTTTAAACTGTGACAAAGTGCGGCAATGTTTTATTCAGACAATTTAGCAGCTGTTCTCTGGTCATAAATTTAGAATGAACATGCTGTATAGTGCATTAGTTTGTGTATGTTTTTGTTCTGATTGGTTAAAAGCACTTCACCATTTAAGCTCCCTGCTGGTTGAAAGATCCCCTGAAGTTACTGAAAGGAAACGGCCTCCAGCATCGTCTGTCCCTCTGATTACAATCAGTGGCATCCAGATAACAGCATTTGGGGAGAATTAGATGCAAAACACCTGTCATTTTCCCTGAGGAATTCACAGAATGAAAAAAAACAAGAACAAAAAAATAAGATGTTTCATCACTTTTATTTTACATATCTTGAATTCTAACTTTTTATTCAGATTTGTTTAGTCCGAAGGACAATACTGAACAGGTGTATGTCCAAGTATGTAGATCCTTTCTTGACTCATACATAGCCAAACTTTATATCAATGCACTGAAGAAAGTAGTACAGCTCACACAAGCTATTGAATGGGGGGTTCTCCTGTCATGTGAAAGTATAGGACAATGGTAGGTTATGCCTGGTTTAGCATCAGCAGCTTCATTATTCATATTTTTTACTTGTTTTTTTCCTCTTCAGACAATCTTAAGGGCACTTGAAATGATGGCTCTGAAATAATTTTCCTGCCATGTGTGGTGTCAGAAAGTGAGGTGATGGAAACATGGAGGCATATCCAAAATACAGAAGACAAAACAACTCTCATGGTGTACCATGAAGTCCGGCATACATAGATGTTTTTTTTCTGCTAAAAATGGTCCATAAACTTTCACCAGAGCTTCATCCTCATCAGCCATGTTTACTCACGTTTGATCTCGAGAGGTTTTACAAGGTTTTCTGTCTGACATCTGAATGTTTGTGAGTGAAATCTGTGTTGTCTTTGTTGTGTGACTGTACATACGACCAAATCTGTGATATATATGCTTTTAAATGACCCTGTGTGGGGTTTCTCTGGTTTTGAAAATCAACCAACCATTTTAAAATCTTACCGTGTGAACCAGGCATTAGCTGTCATTGTTGTGGTCCCGCAATCCTGAGGCAGATTCGAGCCCAGGTTGTGTCAGGAAGGGCATCAAAAACACTTTGACGATTCCTGCAGTGGAGAACAGCTGAAAGAAATACAGAAATGTGAAAGTGGTAGTGGTATAAATAAAACAACTTTTCACTAAAATAACTACATTTTAAAGTGTTTATTTAGGATAGCAATAATCTACTTAATAGCCCATATCAGACTAGCTTTTAGTTAATCAGTCCAGTCAAAACAAATCTGTATTAATTCACACTTCTCTTCAAAAAGCTAAAACAGATAAAACAATAATTGCTCACAATCTTTCCACAGAAACCCAAGTCAAATAATCCCTTAAAGCAAACCACTTTGATGTCAACTTTTCTATGAATGTTCAACTCCAAAAAACCTTTTAGTTTTGTGAGCGACCACGGAGATGTTGCTTAGTGTCATGAGGACCCACACTCACCTCGCGTGCACATTTACACACCGAGTGATGTTTGTGAAAGAGGACACAAAAGAAGGTCCTGCTTTTATTCTCTTTCACATGTCTATTGGATTTCTATGAATCTCTTCTCCCTTTTCTTCTGCGCTCTTATCTCCCAGTCTGCTGCTGTGTCTCCTGTCTGAGTGAACCAACACTCACCTCCACTAGCTTTTTGGTTGTTTTTTTTTTGTTTGCCACTACCTCCCTCAGCTCACCTTCATCTCCTCCTGTCTCCTCATCCATCCTCGCCCCTTCTTCACTCATAAATTGACTCTTTCCAATTACATGAGAAGTTTCTTCAATTACACAGTAACAGATTACCTGACAAATTATATATATAAAAAAGAAAAACTTCCTCTGATGAGTCTGGCCCAAAGCTTGGGTTATTTTTACAGCTAATGAAATTTGTTCAGCTGTAGCCTATATCAGGGATCTTCTGTTGTTCCAGTTTTGTCCTGTTTTAATATTCTTTACACTGATAATTCTTTTTTACAGAAATAAGCATCATTACAGACAGTTTGCTCCCTTTTCCTTTTGTGTTAAAATTATTTACCCATCTGTTTAAAATAAAATATTAAAAGCAAACGTCTGCTCAAATCTATCTTACTTTCTTTTTACTACTGATCAAACCGTTTAACTCTTATGTGTAAGGTTTCAATTAAATACAAATGGCAATATTCTGTTTTATTTTTACCGTAAGAACATTTGTTAATACTTTTACAAATCTTTTCTGAGCTAAACTGGAAAAAGGCTGACCTTTGAAAAGATAAAATCACAAATAATATTCTTTTTTTTTCTGCTGTTTCAGGATGAATCGCAGAAGAAATTTCCTTGTGAAGGAGTTTTGCAGCATCTGAGAGGCGAGATTAAATGATTTAGGTTGCAGACAAATGTACGTACCTTTGAGCATTCATATTTCAGCTGTAAGTGCGCACTCGTTTTTCACGTCATGTATTCACTCTAATATTCAGCTGTAAATTGAGCCGTAAAGGGATGGTTTTCGGTTGCGTGTCTGCTCAGGTTGAGTGGAGTTTTCCTCGACTTGACATTTAAGGATTTGACTTGAAAAGCAGCGTGACACCAAGTTAAATGACAAACTGTTGCCATATTTAAAGTATCAATACTCGGCATGACGGTGTAATTGAATATTAAGCAAACTTAATGTTAAACATGAGGTGGTGTGCTGTAATTTTTAAGAGGAAGTGCACGTGTGAATATGCAGACTGAAAGCAACAGCTGCTTATACCTCATGATAACAGGGAGTATTATTGTAGATTTTCTTTTTAAGTATGGCTCTAATGGCTTTTTGAACTTGCCAATTCACATTCAGCTGTGTGTGTGAAAGCCCTTCTTGTTGTGAAAGGTCTTTTCATTATGAACAGCTTATCACGTCTCGGGCTGTAAACTGTCTGAATGCCCGCTGCAGCGTTTGAAAGGATCTATTTTCCTCATGAACAGAAACATTCCATCCAGAGGAGAGACTTTTTGGTGCTGGATGGGGCTCAGGACGCAGAAAGCAGATGCTGGTGTTGGAGCGCCGCCAGCCTGAGCAGGAGACCAAGGACCTGGATGGTGCACACGAACAGAGAGGGGAGAAATGTTTGCTTTTTAGATGTGGCTTTCAAATGGAGGGAGAGCTATAAAAAGCATACATCCAGAACTGAGCCTCAAAGTCAAGGCCAGAGGCCTGTCAGATGAGCACATGTGCAGTATCGCTCATTTTTTGGAAACAATCATCCCATCCTCTCACTTAGGCCTCCTTGAAAACTGTGCCACACTACTTAGAAAAGAAGAGTACTTTTGTAAGATACTTTTTACAACGAAGATACTACTACTAACTACAACTAAGATACTTTTTACAACTAAAATACAACTCATGTTTGAACTTTCCAATCCAAACAAATGTAGGTATGTATCAAAGACAAGACTTAAAAGCTGTGGTTATGCACTGTTTATGCAATTAAACTTAAAAAAACAACAAAAAATCTAAAGGAAAACTGGATTTCGTCGCAGTCTGTTGAGGTTTGGACTCAAAATGCAGACAGGACTCATGGATCTTAGTAAAACAAATGTGTTTAATAAACTAAGAAAAACAAAGAGCTGACGTAGCAGCCAACAACCTACATCACAAAGGCACAGAAAGGGCCAACATTGCACCCATAATGCTGAACTGCACAGACTAAGACGGAAAAAACAAAATCCCAACATTTGGCAGGGAGACAAACCGGAACAGGTGTGGACAGGGCAGGAGCAGAAACCAAGGGGCAGGGATCAACACAGAGGAAAACACTGAGAGCTGAAAACAAAATACACAGATCCTCACAGATCTTTGCCTTCCTAGAAACCATATATAGTCTCGATTTTATAATAAAAAGAAAAAGTGTGTTTACCAAGATGATAAAACTGTAGAAAACCTTTCCAGCTTTAAATTCTTTGTGTTTGTTTTAACCTTTACTTCATTTGCCAAACATAATTCTGTGCATAGTGAAAACCTACATACTTGACGGCCTTTAAACTTGACTCAATAAAAGATTTTCACATACAGTGATATCCTGTTTAATTTCTCCATAGTAAGAAGTAAGAATTAACACAGAACTGAAACTAAATCTCTGACCCCTGTAAGCTTTCAAGAGCCCTCCCTGTAGGTTTCAGGGACATAAATCTGAGAAATAGTCGTTGTGTTGAGCACCTGCTCGATGGCCAGACGGTTCACCTCAGCTGCGGCGCTTTAACGACAGCTGAGATGACTTCTCAAGGCAGCTCTTCGCTTCCAGGTCAAACTAAAATACACATTCATGTTCTGAATGTATTCCAGCTACATTGTGGTGTTAGTCAAGGCTACAGTCATTTTGCTTTATGATGAGTAGTAACACTAAATACTATGAAGTATGTATATTCTAGACATTAATATTTGTCCTTTTGGACTCAGACCTAACTAAAAGGTTTGAAGATTTAAGCTCTAATTTTTTGTATTGACCCAACTTTTAATTAGCCAGCTTTGTTTGTAAATACTGTATATATTTTTTAAATATCAGGTCACAATCATGAACAGAAGCATTATACTATTTTATCCAGTGTAAAAATGATATTTTTATTAGAGATATAGAAAACAGTCTACAGAGTCCTTCACTAACATCAGTATTGGCCTGATGCGAGTATGTGACCACACAAGTAGTATGTGTGTGTGAGCTGGCACTCTCTACTTTGTGGGGATGATACACTCATACTTGTGGGGACCAATTGGTCCTTATGGGGACCTAAGTCTAGTCTCCATGGGGGCAAAGGCCATTAGTGGGTCAGGAGTTAGGTTTAGAGTGTAAATTGAGTTTAATTTAGGTTTATGGTCAGGTATGTACCTGTGAAGTTAGGTTTAGGGTAAGGAGTCAGGGTTAGGCTGTAGAACTTAATGAAAGTCAATGCAATGTCCACATAAAGATAGATGTACTAGATTGAGTGTGTGTAGGGGTGTGTGTGTGTTCACCTGCATATGTGTTTACAACAGACAGTGGGTCCGCTACAGTCTTCAGTAGGTTGCCATAAAAGCCAAAAATTAAATCACACCCTCAGGAGTAGTTTTACCAAAAAAGAAAAAAAAATCCCAGCCAGGAGAAAGCTGTAAAATGTTATGTGTTCTCTGGGAGCACTTTGAATGGACGAACGTTGACATGATATGAGGTCTGAGCTTCACTGGCCATCGGCAGGAGATGTGCCCAACGGGAAGCAAGACCCACTAACATTCCTACTTGAGGGATGTAAGAAACCAAGACTAGAGAATTTGGCTGTTATATGTGTTAGGTTTGGTATTTCAGGCTGCACAGTGACTCAGTGGTCAATATTGTTATGTAACAAACCAGTTTTAGGGTTTAAAACTGATGGGTTTTTTTGTGGAAATTTTTGTGTGATTCATCTACGTTTTCCCGGATGTTCCTTGGGGCACTCAAGTATTTTTCTCCCCACAATCCAAAAGACGTGCATATCCTTCAAACACAAAAAGTCAAAGACATGATCTTTATATTTAAGAAACTTGGCATTATACACATGATTTGACCCATAACTGGCATGTTTTCTTTTGAATTTGGCTCAGCCAAAGTGAAACAGGAAGTGACATAAAAGGGGAACTTGTTCAGAAACTCTTTTTTTATTGAAACAATATTATTTGAATTCTGACTCTTCTTCATCTCTCTGCGATAGTACGGAGCCCGCGAGGGGACATGAGGGAATTTTTTGGTTTTGCGTTCCCTCGCAAAAGTTGTTTATCACTGTTGTTCTTGCTGGTTTATCAACAAAGTTAGCCTGCTACTTTAATTCAGCTTCGGAATGAATATATTACACAGACATGCATGGAAGTATGTAATATGCCGATATTTTAACGTAGTGCAGCCACGCAACATCAATGTCAATTTCACAAACCTATACAGACACATCCTGTTTTAGTAACCGGATATTTCAAAATAAAAGTCGGATTTATTTCAGTTCATACAAAACAAAGTTTTGCGTGGGAACGCAACACAATATTGCGAGGGAATGCAAACGTTTGCGAGGTAACGCAATAAGTATTGCGAGGTAACGCAATAGTATTGCGTGGGAACGCAAAAGAAAAAAAATACTCCCATGTCCCCTCGCGGGCTGCAATCTAAAAAACATCAGATTCTTCTCTCCTGTCTGTGTTAGCCATTGTAGCAATGCTTTGTTCACATGCAGACATTCCCGTTTGACATCACTTCCTGTTATGTGCAAATATCTCAACAACTGTTTAAATCAGCAGCACAAACTCTGTTTTGCAATATGTTATCAGTGTTATCTTTCCAAAAATGTTTTCATATTCATTACAAAAACTGATGTCACAGGCACTTTTAAGAGAAAAAATCTATGATACAGGAGAAGAGAAAAAATACAAAGAAAAAATGAATAAAAACAAATAAAGTGCGTTTTTGCATTTTACCAACACAGAACTTATAGCGTCTTTGTAAAGTTCCGTTTCCTGCAAGGATATTGCATCTGGTTGATCAGAATCAGTAATAGAAAGGAGTTTTGAGGAAGGCAGTGTATGAAAGCTTTTTTTAGACATCGTAGCACGTTGCTGTAAAGCTTTACAGTTAATGTGAGCTGCTCCTTTGGGGGCACAAGCATGGATCGCCAAATGGACGTCTGAGTGACAGCTCATCAGAATAACAGGCCGTGATGTGAGGGACGCATAACCTGCTGCACTAAAACATTCCAAATGCACAGAGCTGCTGATGCTGAGTAAACAGAAAATGTAAACGCTGGTTATTTAACGAGCCTCCACCTCTCCATCGTCGAAACAGCCCCCTCTCGTCCCCTCCCACCCCCTGCCCTCGTCCTGCACCCCTGCCCCAGCATCCTTGCCTCTTTACACATTAAGTATGCATTGATTCAGCCTTCCCCTGTGTTATAAATACAGCATCGATCCAGCCCTGGGATCAATAGACTCATTCACATGCATAGAGCCACTTTGATAACTCTCCTACTCGCAATAACATCCTTCTCTCTCTCTTTCTTTCTCTTTTCTATCCACTTCAATGGTTTCACATACCCCTCTGCATCAATCACTATTTTCTTTCTATAAATATATAAGTACAGACTATTATAATCTGCTGTAAAAGTCTTTAAATGCAAGACATCATACTTCGATCTATAACTCATCTAAATCTGTGGAACCATAAGTGTGTGCATGATGTCTTACATTATTACTAATGGAGTGAGTAACTGTGTGTGTGATTGTTAAACTGCTTCTTATAGCCCAGATCAGCCTTCATTGGGTCAGAGACAGTGGCACACAAATGTTTAGGCAATTCTAACATGAAGGTTTCTGCTTCTGTGAACAGCCAGCTGAGATAAGATGGTCTATTTTATAAAAGTTCAAAGTCAAAAATGAAAAGATATTTTGCTGTTATTTTTAATAATTTCAAAATAAAATAAGACAAATCATTGTTATATTTTTTATATATTTATTTGCACAAAAGTATATTTCTATGGTTAAAATAATTGAAATTTTGTTTGCTTGTTTGCTTGTTTGTTTTAATAAATTGTAAATCTGGGGAATTCTTCATGAGCTACTCCTCTATAGATTCTGTGGAATGTCACTTTTCAGCTGTAGAATTTAATCACTTTTTTTTTTGCCCTCAGTTTTTCTATTTTGTAGATAATTTGATTTTTGCTTTCAGCATTTTTCTGGTGTTGCTCTATGTTCCCCTTTGGCACTTACCAGACCATAGCAGCTCCCAAGTGGAAGCTAAATCACCGGCTTCTTTCGTTTATAAGTAGAAGTGTCAGTGTGTGATCTAGGTTCTGTTTTTCAGAGTGTGAGTGTGTTTATAGTTGCAAATAATGAAAATCTGCTGCACGGATGTGTATGTTAAATGATAACAACTAAAAATGTAGTTTTAAAAAAACATTTTACCATTTATAAAACTTCAAAACAGATTAATTTGTTTTGCTTATTTTTCTATTAATTCTAAAACCGTTTAAGCCAAGATTACAGCAGTAATGTCACCTAAATGCTGATGAAAATGTAGGATTTACCTTTATGCCTTGTGTTTCTTTTTACTTGATTATGCACATTAAATAAAATTGTGTATGCCACTTTGGTTTCAATCAGCATCTATTCATTTACAGGCAGAACCAGTGAATGATATGCACGCTATCAACAGCTAAAAAAACATCTTATACTAGGAGAAAAAAAATTAAATGTTTATTCAGTAGCTGATGGGTGAAAAGTAGAACTGATTTCCCAATTTTACATCAGTGCTGTAATTATTTATTTTATTTTTGTGAGTTTTTTTTCTGTGTTTGGTAATAAAATTTTAGAAACAGGAACTGAAAACAACAACAAAAACACATTAAAATGTTTTTTTTTCTATATATAAAACAAGAAAAAATCAGCCTGCATATACTTAACATAAAACAACATCCATTATTGTTCCTGTTTGTGAATAAACAAAATAAATTTTAACATATTTTTTTCTATAGATTAGAAATGCTGATTTTTCATTTTATCTACCATCATTCAGTAACATTCCCACATCCTCCTCTTCTCTGGAAGAGAGAGGGCTGAGTGAGGTTGTTGATGATCTTTACAGGGGTCTGTCCCTGTTGTGCACTTAAGTAGCTCTTCATTGCTTTTATGGTGACTCACTAAAACCTGTCTTGTAAAAAGCAGTCTCTGGAAGGTAACAATGAAGTGGGAGAGATTCATAAAAAACAGAGAGAAGTGTGCTTCTCTGTGTGTATCTCTGCCAGGCTTGAATTCATGTAGTTCAGTCCCTAAATTTGCTAGTTAAGAAAAAAATAAAGAAAGTTTTTTTAGAAGTGTAATATTTAAAATGCAATGAGCAGCAATTTCTGACAGTTTTAATGTTTTAAACTTCAAAATGTATATCCCTTTTCAATCTCATGATATTTGAACAAAGTAAACGCTGGCAGAAAATATCAAAACCAATTTGTAAATGTGTATGTTTTTTTTCTTTTTTCTCTCTCAGTGCTAACATTTAGAATAAACGGGAAGAGTCCATATAAAATGAGTCTCTATGGAACATTGAAAATGACTCCTCTTAATGTCAGAACCTCACTTTACATTAGCCCAAGTGTAGAACAAGCAGACAGATAATGTCACTTTGTCACTGCGCTGTGCTGCTGCTCCTTCCTGACGGGGAGAGGTTTGCCTGGCAACGTCTCTCATCTTAAAGATCAGCCTTAATTGTGCCACCGTTGAGGAAGACCCTGTCATCCTCAGCAGAACTGTAATTGGCTTCAACCTAACTTAACCCCTCTGGAGCTTTATTGTAGAAATGGCAGTGGGGGAAAAATTACATTATGAATAGATCTTTTGTGAAGCAACACAATTTTATAAATTGCTGTAAACCTCTATCAATTATTTGAACAATGCTGCAACACAGCGGATTGATGGAAGCAGGTTAGGAGTGTGTAATACGCTGCTGAAGGAATAAAAGAAATCGAGGATTTGAGTTGCTTTGAGTGGCGCGTCTCAGGAAGACATTCTGTCAGGATATTTTACTTGCTCACCAAAAGAGAAAGAAAATCTACCTCCATCATTACTCTCCATCAGTATGCTCAAATTCTGAGATTATTACAGCTCAGGTGAAAGAGTGTTCTCCTTTATTCTTCAAAGACATGCAAATGTCTCTCTCAGTGTCTTTTACCTTCATTCCAGTAAACCAGGCTTATTAAATGCATTAGGGAGAATCAAAGTTGAGGTGTGCTTTGAGTGAATTCAAAGAGGATGATGATAGGAGCTGTAAAGAGAAATATATAAATATATATAGAGAGAGAGAGGAACCCCTCTTAGACCAGAGGCATGCATTTTTCTAATCATACATTATTAAAAAGAATTTAATACATTTGATGTTTTATTTGTTCTTGTTTACTGATATATATACATACTGTATGTGAGAGCAGGATTACACTGGAGAACACAAAGGAATCAGAAACCACAGATTTTTTGTACTGTGGAATCAAATACTCTGGTTTACTCAGGTCCACTTGTTTCTGGATGTTCGGACACATAATAAATTTGTCACAAATGCAATTAAGGCTTTGACTTACTAGCAAACCGAAGAACCAGGAAGTGACTTGCGTTTAGGGATATATTGTTTTTCTTTTAAATCCCTTCAAACTATTCATACTATATTTGCACTGCTCTTCTTAGGTTTAAGCATCAAAACTATTACTTAGTTTTATGATTATTTTGATAGAGACTAAACCAAAACAGTCATTTTAGATGCTGGAAAACAACACAGAAATACACTTTTACTACTAACCAAGTTTAGAAACGTTGGGATGTCCCTGTTTCCCCGTTTAGACCATTCTATATTGCATGAACTTTTTCTGACAGGTTTTATGTTTTGCAAGTTCCCACATCCCCAGGAACAATGGCAATGATATTTTTCCTACATTTGCAATTCCCTTCTTAGCAACAATGACCGAAAAAAAAACCAAACAGATTAATGTTCCGCTATTTTATGTTTGATTGTTTTAAAACTTTTTAATATTTTATTGCTGCTGACATCCTCTGCTCTGACTCCCGTCATTCATATGTCTTTTGCATCTACGTAGCTTTTGTTTCCGTGGATGTGTGGTATGTGAGGCAGCTTTCAAGCGCAAACAAACATGCAATTAAAAACAAGTATGTCTTTGTCCTTAATGCGCCTGCACCCATTCCTGTATAATACCTCATTTAGCACCAATTAGATTTCAAGTTCCCTTTCTGCTGCTAATGCTAGGACTTGCAGGGGCTGCGCTAAATTAAGCACTAGATCTTCATTGCAGGCTGCAAACCAATTGATTTCGGCTCTTAATCAATCTCTTTCATTAGTTATACATTCTTCTTTTTTTCTTCCCTTCTCGCCTCCCTCGCTCCGCCTTGTC
Source organism: Cynodonichthys magdalenae (assembly GCA_031762555.1). NCBI lineage: Eukaryota > Metazoa > Chordata > Actinopteri > Cyprinodontiformes > Rivulidae > Cynodonichthys > Cynodonichthys magdalenae. Next base: position 16,619,745 of record JARVJO010000394.1, on the reverse strand, counting down.
TCTGGAGCCAGCAGAAGGAGAGTGACCTATTCCGGCATGTGACACAGAGGAGAGTGATTTGAATGATAACCAAATAGCTAGCACAGCCTTGGTGGTGTTTAAAGATCATATGTAAATCAAATGTCTTGAGGGGGGTGGAGGGTGGAGGTGGAGAAATTGCTTGGTGGGGTTCTGTCAGAAAACAATTTAGTGATCGTTAAAAGGGATGCCTCGCCATCGCGCAAACCTCCGCAAATTAAATCAATGCAGCCACTGGTCTCTGCCCCTATTCGCTTCTATCAAGGCCCCCACTGCTTATCCCCTTCTCCCGCTCATTTTTCTTTTTACACATACACACACACACACACACACACACATAATGATAACCAGACTGGAAGACAGAGAGTGAATGTCTGAACCCTAAAGATTTTTGTGGATAAGGAAGATAAGGATGTTTTTATTACTCTGAACCTTCACACCTTTGGAGTTACGACTGACAAAAAAAAAAAAAAAACTGGAAGTGCTACACCAAGACGTAGATAACACAAAGCGACACAGTGTGGCACATGCATGATGACAGGTGTAATAATGCAACATGAGATGTTGGCTGATTGAAAAAAAAAAAAAAAAAGACCCCACCCAAGACAATTTTCACAGTCCTGCTAATGAGACGAGTTAGGGAGAGAGCATTTCTACAAAAGACATCAGAGCTGCAGTTTTAAAAAAAAAAAGCTAAAATCCTAACTCTCTAGCCCCCCCTCCACCCCCAAGAGAACCAGTCATGCTTGACTCGTATCCCTAAAGCCTGTACGGATGTGTCAATCACAATCCCAGGGGAGGGGGCTGCATATTTCCGAAGACTAAGAAAATAAAAACATGTTGTGAAAAAAAAATGTACATTTGGTAAATGGTAGCGACATCACTCATTGCAACATGTTTGCAGAGCTGTGTTGCTGATGCATCCTCCTGATGTGGTTTTGAGTTAAAAGTCAGGGTGTGTGGTTTTTTTTTTGTTTTGTTTTTTTTGTTTTTTTTTTATTTTCAGCCTTTACCATGCAGGGATACAGGCAGGGATGGCATGTAAATGTACATTTTGCTGTGCTAACTGTAGGGGCTTGCCATCATGTACAATGTCACAAATAACATACAGTGAGAAAAGAAGGAAAAAAACATGCTATGTGCTGGTTTGGAAGCTTATGATTGCACACACACACACACATATACACACACTTTCATAACAATGCAGATATTTTGCTGCAAACACTCATTGTGTCTGCTTCTTGTCAAATGGCACCTGATATCCGCCAGCGTCTGGGAATCAAATTAAGTGAGCGACTGCTGCCGAGGCATCCTTCTCTCTTTTTTTTCCCTCATCCTCCATCCCTGGGCATAATTAATTTTATCATCAGCGTCATTATTATTGTTAAATTGTTTTTCATATTTCTTTTTTTTTTTGGTCCTCCCCACCCTCCCTCTCTCCTTACCCCCCCTCCCCCTTTGCTTGTTTGGAATGCCAAAGTGTATGCTAATGTGTTTTGGAGATTGCCAGTGCACACAGAGATGGAGAGAGGTTGGGAGGAATGAGAATGAGAGAGGGTCTGAGATGAGGAGAGACGGAAAAGAAGGAGGGAGTCCGATGGGAAGAGGAGGAGGGCGAGAGCAATGAGGTTGGGAGGCAGGTGAGGTGGTGGGGGGGAGGGGGCGCATTACGTATTCCGCTGGCGTGTTTGGAACCCAATTAATCAAGCAGAGGAGAGGAGAGATGCAGAAAGGATGAGATCGCCCTTCACGTTGATGAGGCCTGGCCGGGGCAAACGCTCAACCACCTGAGCTCCTAACAGCCATGCCGACGCACAGGAATTATGGCAATACCTCCACTCTTTTCTCTCCCAAACACACACACTGGCTCTCTCTTCCCTCCTCCTCTTCCTCATCCCTCTCTTTGTGCTAATGTAACACTGAGTCTCCCCTCTGCTACTTTTTCTACTATTTATATATTTTTTGCCCCTGGTACACACGTTCAAAAGTTATTCTCTAATTTCTGTTCAGTAAAATAAAACATATGAAACCACCCTATAAAAAAGAAAAGAAAAAAAAACAGGAAACATTTTATATTACAAGAAAAAACATTAATTATCATGGAGAGCTACTTTTAACACCACCTTCTTTGGTTGTGCTGCTCTATCTCTTCTGGTTTGGGGTCAAGTTTGTGGCAGCAAGCCACCACCAGCAATCGTTGGGAAATTGACCGTCTCGTGGAGAAAAAGAGAAAGAGAGTAAAACTCCAGTCCCTCGTTGACTTAATTTGATTCCCCTCCCCAGAATGCGAGCCAATAGATCCTCTATCTACATAGTGCTCTGTGCAGGGTCTATAAATATTGACCCTTCATTTCCTGTGTGTGGCATTAATGAAGCATTTAGTATACCCACAGCATTATGGTGGACCTATGTAAAGCCACCTCTCCCTTTGTCAATGCCATTATCTCCGGCATACACAAACAGAACACAATAGATGGGAGAACACAGATGCCAAGAAAAGACCCCAACAAAGGGGCTATGTACTTTAAATGTGTTTTCAGAGGCAAAGCAGTTCAATAATACAGACTTTTAATTATGATGTAAACTAGAAATGTACATGGTATACCCACCTACCTGTTGCTGAATTTGCTTCTTCTAAAATGTGTCTTTCAGTGTTAATAGTTAATAGTTGTGCAACAACTCGCAAAAAAAAAATTAAGGGACCTTTAAAAAACTGAGCTTATTTGCAAAAAAAATGTAGAAAATGTTTTTTCCTTCATTTTCACACATTTTTTCAAAGCCTCAATAATAACTTCTTCCTCATTTAATTTTAACCAAACCTTTGTTAAATGTTCTAAAGCAAATTAGAATTTGTAACGCAGTTGTTGTCTTGGATTTCACAAAAACCATTTGGAGTTTTCAGTTACTTGCAACTTAATGTTCTGTGTGAAAATACAGACAGGTCCCGTTTTAATAAACGAGAAAAATAAAATAATTTTTCAACAATCTGCAGGTAAAGAAGCCAATTTACACACGTTTTTTTAAAGAAGAACCCATACAGAGGACATAATTTTTTATTTTTATTTATTTTATTTTTTTTTAGACACAGTTTGAAAAGGAGGAGTTTTGCAGATGATGCATTTAAACAGTTTTACCCACAGGAGAGAAACATCTGGGCTGAGTTTGACTGAATGTGTTTAAAGGAATAACATATTTTTTGTAGTGGATATGTAGTGGATATGTTATAAAACAGGCCAATAATGTTATGTTGCTCTAAGAAGAAGTTGTACAAACTGGAACTCCATCAGGGATACAGTTAACAAAATTTGACCTCCTAGAAGTTGGTGTTGACCAAAGGTAGAAGCATTTTCTCCACTGAGTCTGAGCTGCACCTTTTTTTTCTATTTTATCACCCTCTGAGTGTGAAGGACAGTTTCCCCAACATGTCCTCTTGGAGTTTCTCTCTCTATCACATCATTTCCCTCATCTCTGCAGCTGCACCCCTTGTCTATCAACCCCCCACTTCTCACCTGTCACCCCCTCACCTCACTACTAAACACCCTCCATCCTTTTTTTGGATGGGGGTGTGTGTGGGGGGGGTCTGAGGAGGGGAAAAAAATGAAATAATTTTGTTGTGGGGTCCCCGGGCGGTTTTGTAATTTCATGCCTGTGTATGATAATTTTATGCTGTCCTGCGTCGCGTAACTCAGGGCTGCCAAATGCTGACAGGTGATAAATACGATCTTTTCCGCCCCGTGTGCAACAGACCTGAAAAAAAAGGAGGGAGACAGACATGGGGTGGGGGGAGTGGGGTCTGGGGTTTGAGAGCTGAAGGTTTGGTGTTGGGTGGGTGAGCGGGGACGGAAAAAGGGGGACTATAGCCGAGGCCTTGCTGGAAACAGTTTGCGCAGTGGTGTCGCCTGTGTTGGAGCAATTTCACGGCTTGCCCACCCCACCTTACTTTACCAACACACTTTCACTCACTTACAACCTGCTTCCCCACATCTCCCTTATCTCTGCCTTCACCCCCCCTCCTTCTCTATCCGCCATCATTCTCCTGTATTCCCTTGCCCTTTGCCTCCCCCACAACACCCCAGGAGAGATGGAGCAGACAGGAACCTTCAGGTAGCCTTGAACGGCAGGTAAAGTGATCAGGGCTACTGCTCTTTTTTCCTTTTTTTTTTGCTTCTCTCAGGAATAATGGAAAATAAATATAAGGGCAGTTTGTGGAGAGGCAGCTTTCTCCCACTGCAGGAGGACTTTTATGTGGCACAGTGGCAAAAGAACAGTGATGGAGGGGTGGTGGCGGTGGGTGAACAGGGAGGACAAGAGAGTGACCCAAGCGTGGAGGACTGATGACTTTCTGAGTGACGTAATTATTCGCCTCCATGCATCGTGCCCGTTAGAATGATGATATCCAGGGGGAAGAAAGAAGTGGAGTCTGTGCACACATGTCAAATGTACACGAAGTACAAAATGACCTTCACATTATACCTGCACGTCATGTGCAATATAGTTTATAGGTTATGGCACACACATCCTAAAGTTAGTCATCTGAAGCACAGTTGTTGTTTTTTTCTTCTGGAGAAGGTCCCACTTGAAATTCACTTTCTGGCATTAACATAGAAATCCCACCCTGTTTTTTCTTGTATTTTAGGTGCAGTGCGTGAACCTGCTGGCATTTATGCATGGAGGTAATATGAAAATTGAATATGATCGTTGCTCACAGCATATCTGTTGATTCGGCATCACGTCCAAGAAATCCACTCAATCACTCCGGAGATGTGGGAGAAGGGAGGGGTGTCTGCATCGCTGCGGTTCCAAGTCATTAAGCAGCCAGAAATTAATTGACTTCATGGTGCTTATATGACTAAACGTGGGTTTAACCCAGCCACAGCAGCCTCTATTAGTATTGTACTGTGTGCTTCCTGGAGCTGCAAGACTGGTGGCTTACAGCGTGATTCAAATTAGCAAAAACCAAGTCGCAACGTCCAATAAGGTATGATTAAAAGGTTGATTAGGGTTGACATTAAAGGTGGATGTTAAAGATGATAAAGTGTCTCAATAAAACTGTGGGTAATGAGAAATGAATGCTTTGTAATGTAAAATGTTACCTTTAATTTGTAGCCTTTCTGCTTCAGGTACAAAACCACATTATTTGGTTGCTAGTTCATATTTGTTTCAGAAATTGTAACTTCAGTTCAGATGTAACAGAACATGTTTTTCCCATGCAAAGATGTACAAAAAACCTACACATGTATGGCCACACACTCACACACACGATTGAGACCCCCTCCTCGAAGTTTTTGTTGACCTCCGTGTTCGATTTCTCTTTCAAGATTCAATCAGGCTGAAGTCTCCAGAGGCGCAGCAGAAAGGAGAAGGAGGAGGAAGTGAGAGTGCGAGCGTCGAAGGCAACAGGAACTTACTGACTGTACTCAGTACGTTCCTGTCCTGCCAGAATAAAGACTGTTTATTGGAACGTGTGTGTGTTTGTGTGTGTAAGGTTGTTTTTAGACCTGACTTAATGTTTTTTATGCCACCGTGTGGTAATCTTTGGCTACGCTAATTGATCATTAAGTAATGAACTGATGGAAAGATGGGGAATTGGAAAAGTAAACAGAAAAGTTGTTCATCAGCGATATGAATGTTTTAGTTAATGTTCCAGCAAGATTTATCTTTGAAACCAGTATTTCTGAATGCCATGTCTTCAAAAATGTTTCCAAACATCTGCAGGGGTTCTTAATTTCCTTGCATGACTGAAGTGTTGCAGTCTGGTCACTTTAAATTTTGAACATGTTGCAAACGTTTGTGGGACAAATTATATTTCAAAATATATAGCAGGAGTGATGTTAGGGGCATTTCAAACTTGTCTCACACATTTTTCTATTTAGTTTCAAAATTCGAGACCACTAGAGCTGTATTTTGAGAACTGCTTGTGATAGAAAACATCCAAAGCTACAGCCCTGAATGTCCAAGTCTAAAGGTAGAAACTAATTGTAAAAAAGTGATCCATATCTTCATTTCAAAAGTGGACTTCACTTGGGAACAACAGAATCTGCACAGCCTCAAAATAGAGTTGTGAAAGGTGTGCACAGAAAATAAGATTTTCCAAAACTGGACACACAGAATGCAAACTTGCATTCTGGTTGTTTGATCCAAACCCGTCAGATATCAGCAGGACTAGAACCAAAAAGTTTCTATTTTTCACATTTTTATTTTGCAACTTTGATTTGAAAACCATAGTTTTCATCTGTCACAGCCTATAAGATACTGGCTTCAATGAAACATGGAGAATTTGTAGTTTTGTTCTTGTTAAGCTCTCAGGCTTCCTCGGTGAACCGCTGCACCTGCAGAGGTCAGAGTGCTGCCACTCGGAGCGCGACTGTCTTAAAGATTCAGTCTACTCACCAAACTGTGCAGTATTTGAAATAAAAGCTGAGACTTCAGGTAAGTAATTCAGGTATTTTACTAATTCATTTATTTAAAAATGCATTTAAAACATTTAGAGTGTGCAAGTTAATAACATAAAATACTGTCAGATTTATAAATATTGTTCATTTGTTAAAACTATTAGCTGATGAGAAAGGGCTCTCTCAATTTTTGCACTGCACAAAAAATCTGGATGACATGAACGGAGCATAAAACAAGTCAATAAAGTGATAAATCAAACATACTTTGTCTGCAAATCATATTCATTTATGCCTGTGACTTTGACCCAAACAGAATGTGGCTACAACAGGAGAGGCCTTGCTGGACAAATCATTAAAACCTTGTCTAGGAAAAAAAATCCCAGAGCGCTTAATAAAAGTGTATGATTAAAATTCAAGCAAGGATGGTTGTTACTCCACACACAATGAGTGTCTGCTTAACATACAGCAGTAATGCAAGCCCCAGGTTTCCTTGTCCCAGGACTCAGTGCTTACAAATAGCAAGGTCTTTTTACATTTTTACCAGGTCTAAGAAAACCAGCTGCTCAGACATTCATGAGCCCCATCAGAGCCGAGTTTCAGGTGGAGAGTAGTCTCACCTCTAACACCACAGAGTGTTTCTTTCTCTCCTTTTTTCCTTTTTTTTTACGAGTTTAAAGTAGAGTTTGTGGATAACAGTTGTATAAAAAGTGGATGGTCAGAAAAACCACTGAACTGGTAGGTGGTACATCTCTTCAGCAGGTTGTTAAAGATTTGTCAGAGCTGTATGTGTGCATGCCCTGTCAGTTTCAGCACAAGGGAACTCCTAAAACGGGTCGGGTCACTGCTGATCACATGGCTGAGATAATGGCCAAAACAACCTTGACAAGAGTGGAGAGGTCTATCTATTTAATTAGAAACTTTAATATTTCATTTTCTGCTATGCCTCATTAGAGCCCTTCCATCATAGCCTCGCAGGCCCATAAGTACCACCCAGCAGTCTCTCTGCTCTCGAAGGATCCTCGTTGGGTGGATTTTTTTTCTTTTTCTTTTATTTGTTTCAGCCCTTAGAAAAAAGAAGTTTTAGAAGACAGTATAGAAATGTTTTCTTTTCTCTTCAGAGTTTGTCAGATGCTTGATGCTTCGGTTTCTCTGCAAATATTGAACCACACTGATTTGTTTCACAAATGTTGAGTGGGTTGCATCAGCAAAGAGCTGCGCTTTTACTAGAAATGTGACTGTGGAAGGAGGACAAATGTATATCCAAGCTTTTAGAATGAGATACTTTTTTTAATTCAGGTGAAAGTTTGAGAACTGAGATATTTGTGACTAAAGGCTGGGATTCTGTCACCTGTCTAGTTTGTTGTATTTTAGACAGAAAACAGTAAGAAATTAATCTCCATCCATATTTCATTTTTATTAAACTAATTATGCTAATTACAGTATGTTGAAATGATGCATAAAATGTTTATTTGTAAGAACATATATGATACAAACTTTCAGACATCACTCATACATATAACCCATGTATATACTGATACTTGAGGCAAACATTTGGTTAAATTAATGTTCTTTAGTTTTTTGTATGCATGCATTTTCACTGTTCTACTTCAATATTCTCTATCAAATGTTTTCTTTTGTTGGTTTGTCACCCATTTAAAAAGTATTTTGTGTACTTTTTGAGGATAGCCTCTTTCACGCTCTCCATTTAGTCCTGCATCAAATCACTGCAGTAGTGGTTTGTTATCTGCAGCTCCAAACAGTTACTGGAAAGCAACACCTGAATGGACATGTTGAAGACCTCCATCAGTGCCGCATGGGCACAAGGTCAGCAAATACAGTATGTCTGTGTCACAAATCCCTATTATTTAACCTAACATTTGATTTGACCTGGGACTGGAGGGGCATTCCAGTTTAAATTTACAAATGGGAGCAAGTAAACTTAATAAAATAATAGTAAACTTCCCAGTTCTACTGGAACGCACCAAAAATCTCCATTTCACTTTTTTTTTTCATTGGCTACTTTTGATGCAGCCCAGTTGTACTGGGAAATAGGAATTTCCTTCTCACAATTTAAACTGGAACCCCCCTTACTGGGAATTCCCTGTTGGAAAGTGGGAGAGTTTAGAATTCAAGATGGAAATACTTGCCCCGCTCTATCTGTCCGAACTGCTACGTCATTACAAACCCTCTCAATCCCTCAGGTCAGCTGATCAGCTGACTGTGCCCATGAAGAAGAGCTCAGAGTAGACCGTGCTTTTTCTGACGAGCTCCTAAATTATGGAGTAACCTTCCTTTGGACATCAGGCAGGTGTTGTCCCTTTATGGTTTTAAATCTCTTCATAAAACTCATCTCTTCTCTAGCATTTGAACACCATTTGTATTGTTGATTTTTAACATTTTTATATAATTTTCCTGATTGTATGAGTAAATGAGTGTTTTATTATGTGTACAGCACTTTGGTCCTGTGGGTGTTTAAATAAAACTGGTATGGTATGGTATGGTATGGTATGGTATGGTATGGTATGGTATGGTATGGTATGGTATGGTATGGTATGGTATG
>JARVJO010000394.1:16591832-16610766 GCA_031762555.1 Cynodonichthys magdalenae | reverse complement strand
TGGTATGGTTTGGTATGGTATGGTATGGTATGGTATGGTATGGTATGGTATGGTAACTTAACAGCAGAGTCAAACTCGTTTACTTTTACTTTGTTAAAGCTTTGTTTCTATGCAGGAAATACCACGTAGAGCTCAATTGCTGTTTGTTAGTGGTGCTTAGCTGTAGCAATAAGATGTACATCAAAGTTAATTACAACTAGCCCATTGACACCTCTGCTTTAGATAATACTTTGTAATACCCCTGTTTACACAATACATACTATATGTTGTTTAATCAGTTAACACATCAGCAGTTAAAATTATATGGTACTTGTCTGGAGTTACTGATCTTTCAAACTATTTTCTTTACAATTTAGACTCATGCACTCGCCACAGGTCATTTTGAAATGTGTGGCGCTCTGGTTGGCAGATGACTGCTCCTGGTCCAGAGCTACAGTCTCCATAATATAACTCATAAGGGGCTGTGACTGTTTGGCATCTCCTGCTGCCTGTTATTAGAAGAATGAAGACGTGGTCACCTTTGTTTCATCGCAGGCACTCAGGTATTCCACTCACCTCACACTCTGAACTATCTCCACCATGGGACCAATAGGATTTCATCTGTTCTTTTCTCCTTTTTTATCCTTTTCTTTTTTCCCTTTTTATTTTTCTTTTTTTTTTTTGTCTGGTATCACAAGGGGCTCAGTGCTAGTTAGGAGAGAGGAATCTTTGCCCAATCATCTTCTTTTTTTTTTTTTTTTTTTGTCCCAGAGGCTCCCTGGTTGGCCCCGGTAATGGGAGGCAGAAAAGTGATGACAGGACACTTTAAAGGGTGATTCTGTTCAAGGGCACGTCACTCTGTCACTGACAACACTTTCATCCTTATCAAGGTGTCTGACCAGCCACGGCTTGTGCTGCTTTATCACTAAAATTACACAACCTGAGAGATAAAAGTGATAATGTATATTTTATTGAATAATCTTATATAAGTTAAACAAGACTTTATATAATGACAAAAACAGGTGACAGAGGTATACATTTTAAAAATAAGGAATTCTGCTATTTGTATTAATGACACTAAAATTAATAACTCATTGTAAATGTGTATATGCATGTGTTTGATGTGGGGGGAACAGGGGGGAGGTTATTAGTCACAGTGTGAATGTGTGTTTTTGTCTGGTTAAGTTATAGGCTTGTGTGTAAGCAGGAGTAGAAGGGGACATAAAATATGCAGGATAATTACCAGGAAGAGGTTGAGACACAGATGAAAAGCCTCGTATTGATTCTTGAAAGAACCTGACAGCTCCCCTGAATGTTTTATTTCTTCCGCATTGTTTGTTTTGCATATAAAGGATTCCATTTTCTTGTGAATTTTGATTGCCGTTGAGGCGGTTGGACCCTCCGCCTGCAGAGCGGTAGGCCACGAGCTGCTTTAACTTGAGAGAGAGAGAGAAATGGTTGTTGGATGGATGTGACCCCAACAGCCAGCCTGAGGTGTCAGAAATACGGTGATGCATGAAAACAGCTTGAAACAAAGCAAAGCACAAAACAAAATGGAAAAAAAAGGAGTTCTCTGCAAAGAAAGCAGCGTTTGCTTTTACTTACCACGATAGAGGCAAAAACATACACACATGCACACATTTAGGTAATGAAAAGTCAAGCGTGAAAACAAGGATCCGGATCTGGTGAGCCCACCGTGAGTGCAGGAATGCATCATCGTGTACCGTCCCAGCCCAATGTAAACAGCCATGCACGTGTGTGTGTGTGTGTGTGTGTGTGCACGCCTGCTTTCAGTAAAGCTGCTTTCCATTTCCCCCCGGTGCCCGTTCCTCCTCCTTCAGACCTTTGTTCCACCAGCTACCACAGACGCAATCCCACTGCAGGATCTCGTACACAAACACAGCATCCGGATCACCCGCCTGCAGACCGCTGCGATCCCCATCCCCAGTCCTGCTGTCCTCATTATCATGCTCGCAAAGAATGTGGGCCTAGCTTTGGGCAAATCATAAACTTGTACAAGAAATGGCATCAATAATCATGTTATACACTGTCACATCTGAGGCAGAAAATGAAACTGTTTATCAGATTTACTGAGCGCATGTTTAAACAATCTCCACAGCAGATTATTCTCAGATTTTCTCACTGGCACACATAACATGCAGTGTTCTGTTTAACTTTAAGAAGACAAAAAGTGAAAACATCTTTTTTTTCCTTTTAAACATTAAGGACTGGGTGGTCAGAAGTAGAGTTAGGGGTCAAGTAAAGAATTACAAAAGCTTTTGCTTTGCTGAATTGACAGTCAATCTAAAGCATTAGTTGATTAAACTAAATTGGAAAAGTCAGGACTTTGCAAAAATGCAACAACTCTTTTTCACTGTTTTATTTATACATAATCTTATATGTAATCGAATCACTTCCAGATTAAATTTACAGGCCTTTGGGCAATAATAAATATGCAGCTTTTTATTGATCTTTAAAGGAAATTCTCCTTTAACTTGTGCTATAAGGGCAAAGGTCAGGGTCAATCACAACACACAACCTTTTAAGTCAAAGACTATTCACAGTCTAATCCACATAGGAATTTATTTGCAGTAAATCTGATTTAAAGAAGGTCTTTCCAAATAGAGGCCACCCTGCAGCTTCATCATTTTGTATAAATGGGTGCATGTGCAATAGTTTCTTTTCTTGGAGGAATAGATCTACAGGTTCTCACTGGAGCTGTTGAAGAAAACTTCTTGTGTAGCACAATGAAGCTAAAACAATCATTCACCCATGTTATATTATCAGCTGTGGAATAATCTCAAAAAAGGCTGTAAAGTAAATTTGTGAAAATATACTGCACAGTGAAAAAGATACCCACATTAATTTTAACAAGAAGCCCAACAATTGAGAGCTGAGCCTTTTCTTGAAAGCACTCATAACACATTTTTTTCTAATCATGTTAGAATTTGTTTATTGGGCTTATAAGGCTAAGAAAATCACCAAAAAGAAGGTTTATTTTACATTAAAATACAGCGCATGTGGGAAATAAAATGTGTTTGATTTGCTGACAGAACACTACAACTCAGATAAAAGTGAGCACAGTAACGCCTACATGTGGAAATTTATTCCGCATTAAGGAACCATACAACTATTTTTGTGTGGACTTTTTTTTCTTTATGTTCCTGCCCCACACCTCCTAATTCTTCAAACAGCTTCAATCCTAACGCACTCTTAAGCAACACTTCCACCATCTAAAATGTCACTCCTCATCCCACTGTCACCCCTATTTCAAACCATCACCCCCATCAATGCCATTTTGCTCCCAGGCTGAAAAGCAATTGAAACAATTTTCTTGCAGAGAATTATTGTCCTTAATTGCAATGAAGGGCACGTTTTCCCATCATTCCTTGGGAGTGTTTTTCTCTCTCTGGGTGGAAATGTAGGCATTGCCACTGAGCGTGGGCTCTCTGAAAGAGGTCATAATTACATCCTTCAGTATGCTCGCCGTCGGCAAGGATTTTACGCTTCATAATTATTAAATGGCAGATTCACTCTGCTTGTGTGTGTGCGCGTGTGTGTGTTAAAATGCAGGGTGAAAGAAGTTTGAATTTGTTCTCCAGTGAAACACTAAAGACACTATTTGTGTAATCTGTGCACACATTTTCCAAAAGTTCTTTCTGTTTCACAGTTTCTATCTTTCTATATTGCACCAATCACACTCTGCTTTATTGGGTGTCACCAAAGTAAACAACGCACGCATAGCATCAAACTAATTTATCTGTTTTAAGACGCACGGCAAATTGATTTCACATATATAATATTATTACTGAGGAGCAGAATGGAATCCCAAACAGATAAATTGTTTTTGGATTGTTATTGAGACATTAGTAAGTGATATTGGAGATGGCAGGCGAAGTGCCATTCTAACAAGATAAGCTCAACTTTCCTCTTTCAGCACCATTTCCATATTGTAATTATACCGTCTCATTCGCAGCTGAGATAACATCCAACACTCTACATTCCTAATCACTCTCCCATCTTTCTCTTTCCTTCAGCTCCCTTGCTGCCGTGCCGATGGTGCAAACTTTCACTAATCATTAAAAGAGCTTTTGGTGATATTATTTCACCAAAACGATAAAATAAAACCGTTTCGACAAACAAAACCATTCTTTTAATTTCAACACACTTAAAATATGTGAAAGCCTCCTGTCAGTCTATCAGTCAAACAAATAATGAATTACTTTTATTGTGAGTTATAACCTGTCAGATTTAATCTCTCCTTCTTTGATGACTGGTTGATGATTGGTTCTCATCACAGACCCGGTCTAGGTCGTCTCCTCACCAAACTCTGTTCCCTCCTCCAGGAAGTCATCATGCAAAGAGATCAGAGAGGTGCAACAATATAAGAGTTTATTTATTAATTGTAGCTGCAGAGTAAACAATTAAACTTCCTTCAGCTCATAGTTTTATTCTATACTGTATTTATGAAATAAACATGTATGGACAAGGGCGATTAAGATACACACCGCTAATTATTCAGTTCCTATCTAGTCACCAAGGAGAAATGATGTAAGAAATTAGATGAAAGGTATGTTACTATTGCTGGGAATGAATGGAGTTTATTATGTTTATCAAACTTACAGATTTCATTAAAATCATTGCAAAAAAGACCAAAAATTCTAAAACATTAAAAGGTATTTCTATCTACCAATCTGCCCATCTATATACTTGGAAGTTTTTAAGTCAGTATTTTATCAGTGAAAAGAGATGAAAAAAATTTCAAATTTGTTGTTTTGTAGAAATACAGGTCCAAACTTAAATATATCTGTGTCACAATCAGATTATGATTATTACCAATACACTATATTATTACTGAGAATTCAATTTGTACAATTGTCTTTTTGGAGCTAAAATTATAAATAGTTCCAATGTGTAGTAATCAATCATAGCTTTACCAAAGTAACAAGAAATATTAAAATTTTAATCATATGTTTTCTATATGGTCTTATATTCAGTAGAATTACAATCTGATCCATACAGTTTCAAATAAACTGGGCCCAGTGCAGAACTTTTCAATTGTGTCTTGTATGTTTGCTGCTCTATAATAATAAAATCAATTAGACGCTCTACTTTCCCTGCAGAACCAGGATATATTCAGTGTCGAGGGAATCAAATGAAAATAATAAAATAAGTGTGATTCCTGTGTCTCTGGGGAAAAAGAACCATTTCCTGCAACAAATCAAAACTTTCCCTCCTTTCTGCAGAGCGGGTGTCGAAATCGCCTTGTTTAGTCTTGCTCCATTTCTTCACAAACATGCTTTTTTTTCTCCCCCTCTGAAAAAGGTAAGAATCAAGACTTTTCAGTTGTCTCGCAGAAAACAGACACCTGAGTTGGAAAGTTGAGTCGTTAGATCTCAGTAGCATGCGCTCCCCTGGGGAACGCCACAGCTCAGGGTACTCATCTCGCGCTGCCGTGGAGCGCTCTCAAAATACTGTTGTCACATAGCGATCATAGGCATTCACTGATGGTACACAAATAGTGCCTTGCGAAGCTCTTAAAAGCCCATTAGACATCATGCGTGGAAGATGCCACTGCTAAATGCACCTTATGCCAAAGGAAGAACATAAAGACAAACCCGATGCACAACACTTCCTGTTTTCACCTGTTCTCTCCTTCCATCTCAATATGTTTGTTGATTTTTCACTGCATTTTATGCGGTGAATATGAGAGTGACAGCATATCTCAGATCAGGATGTGGCATTCTGTGTATTCATCCTGTGACACGGCTGTTTTATGGGTAAAATCTGACGTTTCAAAGAATGTTTCACTGCTTGCTGTGTAGGAGCATCTCAGAGTGTGACACTGCGGAGCTGATTTTATCATACGGTGAATCTGGAGGTCAAGTATGGCCACAAAACTGCAGGAAAATACCATTAATACACATGTGGACTTCTTTGTATAGTATGTGAAAGCTAAATAGTGCCATCTGGTGACATTTGAGAATCAGGTGGCTAATGAAAGTGATCATGTGAAACAATAAAAACAATAACTAGGGAAATTTCCTCATTAAACAAACACACTGTAGCTCACACTGATGTTGCATTTGTAGACTTACTCAATTTTTAATTTGGGCAAACAAAAATGTCAGTATTTTAGCCCAAAACAGATGCTGTGTCTAATTTAAAAACAAGTTTTCAAACGTACTAACTACATAAAAAAAATGTTTGAAGCACAAATACACCAGCTCTAAAAATGAACACCAGCATGAGATGCCACATTAGGAGGCAAAAGGGGGGAAAAA
This sequence comes from Cynodonichthys magdalenae, assembly GCA_031762555.1. Classification (NCBI taxonomy): domain Eukaryota; kingdom Metazoa; phylum Chordata; class Actinopteri; order Cyprinodontiformes; family Rivulidae; genus Cynodonichthys; species Cynodonichthys magdalenae. Next base: position 16,604,503 of record JARVJO010000394.1, on the reverse strand, counting down.
AGCAAACGAGAAGCGGAAGGTAACATTGAGAGAAGAACGAAGCGAAAAAGGAGATGAGGGTGGTGGTTGGGGGGTAAACAGTGTTTGTTCGCCCCGTGCTCAGAGAGGTAGGTGAGGATAAATGGAGAGCAGGGCTCCGTTTGAGTGTGAGAACGCGTCGGCAGCCTCTGGAGCTCAGTGATCACTCCTGCAAATGGTTGCTGTGGGGATTGTGGCTCCTAAACTAACAGGTTCTAAAGAGGCACAAGCTCAGAGGGAGGGGAAGCAGTGCTTACAGCAAAGCATCAGTTCAGCCACTGCCTCTAATTGCACTTCATTATCTTGTATTGATTTAATTAGCAGCTGCCTTGCTGTGTGTGCACAAGCTCATGGTATGCCTTCAAACAAAAGGGACCAAAATACATATATACACTCTATATGAGTCTGCTCAGTAAAGTCAGTCATATAACAACACTGAGCTTCATCACTATAATTACAATCAAACAATCATAGAAATGCAATAAAAAGGTTGAAATCACAAGTGAGTCACCAAACTGAAACACTAACTGAGATCTAAAATCAAAATTTCAATTTACTCTTATTTATAACGGATGTGGAAAAAACATTATTCAAACAGAAAACATCTCAAATGTAACTCCTTGTATTAGTTGTACCTGTAGAATCAACCTTGAGAGGAACTTCCCTGAAAGGATAATATATCAGTAAAACAAGTAACAGTATGGAAACAAACATAAGATTAGCATCAAATACTCATAGATCAATATGTCAGACATCAAAAAGTTTAAAATAAATGTCTCAATAGCAAAGCTAGTATCGCCAATTTTGATTTTTGTCAAGTTCATTGAATCATTTTGTCATTTTTTTCTTTAAATTGTCGATTATGATAAAACAGGACTGAGATTTTAGGGCAAATAAAACTGTTCTGTTCCGTTCACAACAAATAAAACAATGCATAATGACAAAAAAATAAGCAACAATGAGACAAAAATAATAAAATAATGTCAACAACACAACAAAGAAATAACTTGTATTGCACACAGGCATGATAAAGAAAGCTAATGATTAATTCCAAACAATTTATAGACTGCACTACTGAATTTATCTGTAGAAAAATAGTCTGTAATGTAAATAAAGTGCAAACAAATGAATTAATTTCATAAGGCAAGTATCAAACTGATACAGATATTCATTGGTATTTATAGTATCAATGCTTAAATCGATACGCCCACCCTTGTCCCGATACCAGTTTTTCCTCAAACATAGTATAAATATGAGTACTTTAGTATACTCACAGATACAGAGTACTCACTGAGTTAGAACTTAAACATTGCACAATGACTTTAAAAACACATTTTTTTAATTTTGTTGGTTCTCCTTCCTTACAGGTCTACAGCCCCTCTGAATGCATCAAATCAAATGTACAGCATGACGTGTACTGTTGTAGCATTTTAAAATAAATCTAAATGACAAATAAGATTTTCTTTCAACTTGTATAAATTTCTTAAACACGGAACTGACAAACATTTCACTTGAAATGCAAACTGTAACGCATTCAACAGAGTACCGATTCCAGTATCCATTCCGATTATTGGCACATTTTAAAAGAATAAAGGTAATTGTAAAAATGCTGGTTACAGGCATGAACATCCTAGTTTTAATATTGAAACTAATATTGGTATTGGGACATCAAAGAAGAAAAAAGTTTAAAGGTTGTTAGAAACAGAAATACAAAAATAAAGTCCAAAGATGGATGAGGAAGTTGATGATAAGGTGATTAATATTGAAAAGTCCCTTCAGATGTCCGTCTTTTACAATCTCATCCTCTCTGTATTTACTGTACAGTATGCATCCAAAAACTGGGATAATCTGAAATAAATACCTGCTAAATATCTTAAAGTTGTTTTTCTACTCTTCAGACAGATCAGAGGATCCCAGATTTAGTCCAGACTTTTCTGATTGTAGCAGCTTTTTGAACACCTGCCTATCTGCCTCCTTGACACGGATCCTTTGAAGACTAAAATATACCGATAGAAGGAATAAAAAGTTCACATTCGTACAAGCTTTAAAATCTGGTGTGTTTCATTTTACCTCAGTGCTTTTTGAGACAGTTGGCTATTTGACACCATTTTCCAAGTAACACATCCGCCAAAATGCTTCCCTGCTTGTGCGTTTCTCTGAAAAACAAAAAAACACATGTATTTGTGTTTATATTTATTTACCTTTTAAACCTGTTTTTTGTATGAGTATATTTAAGGAAATACGAGGAGTCAGAGGTTTGAGATGAGGTATAAAAGAAGGAAAATAGCAGATATACAAACAGGACCAGTTAGCAGAGGGAGTGGAGAGTTAAAAAAAAGAGAAAAAACAGTAGCAATCTGTTAACACTTAGAATGAAAGCAGCCTGGGGTCAGTTTCCTAAACCAAAAAATAGACACACAGTTTCAACCACTTGAAATTGTAAGATAAACACTTGTTTAGGAAGGATTGATAAAGGTATGATTTCAGTCTTTTCACTGCATTCGTCCTCCCTGAATCCGAAACTCTATGTTTGGTCTAACTTCTCCTGGACGGCGTTCCTGCCTCCCTTCTCTCTCTGCTGCCTTGGCACACTCAGGCAGAGATGGATGGATGGACTTGGCAGGCTCAGATAGCCAGCCTGGTGATGTGAGAAAAATCTGTTGCCAATACAGAGACGGTGCAGATGGACATGACATGTTGCTATTTTCTGTTTTTGTCTAATATTTCTATATTCTTTCCCCGTCTCTTCTTCCCACATGTGTTTAAACACATACTCAGAAGGGTCTCTGCTCGTAGACTTAAAATTGGCCATTAGTGTATATGTTCAAAGGACAAATCCTCAACGGCTAATTAACAATTATTAACTGTTCTGCTGCAAAAGAAGACAAATTATCATAAATTACTGGCTAATTAAAATGTGATTGCTGGCTCAATAGTTATAAATCATTAAATTTTAACACCCTTATCTCATGCGGACGGAACCGATTCAACAAAAGGTCTATTAGACTCAAACGAATTCAGTGGTTTCTTTCAACACACACACCACTTTTTTCTGTTCCTCTTTCCCCACAACAGTCATTAGCCATAATTACTCTATAATGCATGGGCTTTATGCGTAGATATTATAGGACAATTAATCGACTGCATAATTGCATTAAGAGAAGTTGTATACAGAAGCTGCTCATTTGAAACTTCATGCAATTAGTGCATGAAGATGTGCTGAGGTCACAAAACAGGTAAGTGTTCAATGTGAAGAAAGTAACGTTGAGTGGTGGAATAAATATTCACATAAAAAGTTACTACATTATAAGAAAATGAATCAGATTAATGAGACTTGTAAGAAACGAGTATCATAGGACAAGATTACTACATTTAAAGTGGAAGTTTAGATATTTGATATGTTTAGACTGATTGTAAAAAAAGCAGTTAATATCTTACCTGTTGCAGATAACTCTTTAAACGTTGTCAGACTGAATAAATAGAAAAAAACATTTCAGTGAAATGATGAGATAATGGTCGTTCAAAGCAAGACAAAGACAAATTTAGATTGTGACTTGAAACTACTCCAATCTGAAAGGTTTTATAGCGGTTTATACAAAATTATTTTATAAACCTTTGATATCATGTTAATTTTGCATTTTATGATCAATCATTTAGAACTTATGATTATGTGTCTTGTGAATGGCAGTTCGCTGCAGCACCCCCAGTAAAAATATTGTAATATTTCTGTCAGATGTAATGTGAAACTGATTTAATTTGAGATTTGCCTTTTCAGTTAACATTAACTCAATTTAACTGTAATTTAGAAAAATACAAAAATAATTGGTTTGCTTTAGTGTTTTTGACAAGCTGCTTTAGAGTGTTTGTTCAAAAATGTTATTGCAGATGCAACACTATAGCCACATTACATCATCAGTGAGGGATTGTACTTTTTTTATTTACTTGTCTGGCTATTTTCGAGTTAGGATATGGGTCAATGTAAAGTGTTTTTTTAAGAAATTGATGTCTTACCTGCAGCAGAGAGCAGTCAGCACTCTCAGTTTTTTACCATCAGACAACAGACAACAACAATCTACTTGAGAAAATATCCTGAATAAACAGGGTCTTTGTTAGTGGAAAGTAATTAATTGTTTTTTGACTTATTATTATGACTTTATATTGATCTTTGAAGATGCAGAAGTCATAACAGTTGAAAAATGTCATATCTTTAATTCAATGTGAACAATAAATAAATAACTTTTAAACCTTTTTTGAAAAAAAACTAATATGTGAAACCAACACATTGTTTTTTTGGAATACTTTTAAAATATATAGAAAATATATCATTTTTGTTGTCATGTCACAAATGCAAAAAAATCTTTACATTTAGTATTTTAAGAATTTTTTTTTAACCTGATTAAATATATTTAGAATAATATCATCAGAAATATTTACATATAAATTACTGATCATATTCCATCTTCTCACAAAGGTGCATTTGTCATCCCAAGGCTTCTCTTAATAATTTTTTTCTGTCTTTTTCCCTTCAATCCCTCCTCTTCTCTCTAACAAGCTAGCTCTGGGCCCAGCGAGGTGAGCAGGGGTGAAGTTGCAGGGAGGAGAGGTGTATTGTTTAGAGCCGCTTCCCTCTGACATCCAGGTAAATGGGTAAGTGTGCACTCTCATCCATATTCCAGTAACCGAGGCAGAGGCATTTGGCCAGAGCATGGCTGGGGCCAGGACATGAAATATTAAAGGGATAAAGTGAAAGGTGGAGTACCCAGAGGGCCTTTGGACAGTTAAACAGCTCTTTGTGTGGATGTGTCTTCGCTGGCTGTATCCCCACCTGGCATCCACCGCTCTTAAGAGGAGGGAATTGCAGAAAGCCCGCATTCTGCACTTCAGCCAAGGTCAACATACACAACACCAAGTTAGCATCAAACTGTGCTCTATGATCAGCTCTTACCGTTCTGAAGCTGTGTCAGTGATGGACCATGTTCACAGCTCGCAAACAAATCAATAAATCTGTAGATTGCATGACTGGAGCTGGGGAAAATGGAAGAAAAAAGTGAAAGATTGAGCTCTTTCCTTTTTTTTTCTCCCTAGATTCACTTGGCAAGATGAAACCCAGCCTGCTGTTTGACTGGTTGTGTTCCAAGCAGGGACTCAGATATATCAGATTTCAATTAACCACAGTTCATGAGGGCCATCCACAGAGGTGACATGGTCTTCACACCCTCCATCCCCCTGTTTAGTTGCAGCCCAAGGGAGTAGTTAATGAGATGGCTCTCTATCTGGCTCTCCATCTTCCCTGCCTTTCAGAAGGAAGCCTGGCACTCAGGGCCAAGGAGACCTGTTGACACCTAGGGCAGGTGCTTGGCCCATTTGACTGTGGCCTGCAGCCTCCAAGCATGTTTGGCTTGCAGAGGCCACACAGTTTTGCCCCTCTGGACTGCTGTAGGGGGGTAGATAATGAATAGTCAGATTGCAGGTGTGCTGGTGCAAATGTGTGTGTGTATGTGTGTGTGCGCATAAACAGAGATAGACAGCGAGTACAAAATATTTTCAGATTTAAAAGTCTGAAGCTTTTTTTAAAATGCAATTTCTGAGTAAGTGAGTAGAATACTGAAACGGAATGTAGTAGTTTGACAGTAAAAAGTCCAAATTGTCACTGTGAATGACAAAAGGACACTTAACCTCCAGTTCACATTGTTTGCATGCCGATTCAATCAAAGTAAATGAAAACAACAACAAAAAAGATGGTGAATTATGACAGTAAATCAGAAATAAGATGCAGAAAGCACAAATTCATCTATAAGCACAGTCCTGAAAATGTTAATATCCAATCAGTTTAACTGCTGCTTGCAGTGGATTGATATTAGATGGTGGACATGATGAGCTGTCCAGTGCGATCTGCAGAATAAATAGATGTGACTCTGAAAATACTGATTTTTACACCAAGTTTCATCATGAAATATAATAAAATTAGACGGTTGATTTATATATTTTTTTTAAGTTCAATCTTTTATTTTGGACTCAACCACAGAGAGAAACAAGGGAGGAAAAAAAAGACTTACTCTGGTATTTCTAAGATATGCCAGCAACATTCATAACCAGAGTGGGCCAGAGAGTTGGGAGGATGCAACAGTGCATCTGTCACCAAGAGGGATGGTGGTGTCATCACCAACTGTGGTGTGGAATCACACAGTCGCTCTTAGATACGCTTCTTTATGGAGGCACTTTTTACATTCTGCTGAGTAGCCCTGGAAAAATAAAAGCTAAATCTCTGCTGTCACCATCACCCTTTGCAACACTATAACATTGTCCACTATCTGGCCTCTTCACACGAGGGAGAAACACAGTTTTAACAAAGTCAGTGGTGCTGCATGCATCATACCAAAACAAAGTTTCTGTCTTTATGCATTTCTTGTTCTGTGCACATGTGTGTGATTTGCATTCACAGAGTGCTATAAAAGACATAAGGTATTGGCTTTAAAGCACAACATTTCAGAAAAGCAGTTGAACAGTCGGTAATGAAGCAGACAAGAGACCCAGATGATGTGAAGGGCAGACAGGCAGTGTTTGGGGGGGGTGACAAAAAATGGGGGTGATACATACTGAATTAGTCAGACAGTAATAGCAAAAAGGGCTGAGTATAATATGAACATGCTATCGGCGGAAAGGAAAAGGAGGTCATGACCCAAAATATGAAATCAGGCAAAACAATAGCAGAGCTGAAAGAAAAAGAAAATATGTAAAGGACTGAATTGACGGGGAAGATTTACATCTGCATTATTTATGAGAAAGGAATATGATAATCATTATAAAATAGACAGAGGCCAATTTTCTCATATAGAAGGATCAGAAGAGGACAAACAGACAGTGAGCAGTAAAGAATAAAAACAATGAAAGAAAACTGAATATATGTAAATGTTGCCACTGATTTTTTTCAGCCAGCTGTATGCACAGTGTCAAATATTTGAGTTATTACTGAAAGCTTAATATCAAACACTATCTGTATTTTTACACAAAATTGTGGAACTGTGCTGTTTTATCTATCTATTCATGCAATCAATAAAAAAGCAGAATCAAATGAATAGCTACACACATGAAGCGCTAAAGGTTGGAAGTTTCTCCTTTTAATACATACATCTTACTGCATGTGTTAGAAGTAAACATTTACTGTTGTAAAATATTACATCATTAATTACACTTTAAATCTGTTTATGAAAAGTTAGTCATTGCTGATAATTTGTATTAACGGAAAACAACTTTGTCAACCTAAGGGTCATTTGTATTTATTTCCATGATGACAAAACAGGAAAGCATTTCATTAACAATGACTCCTGCAGAAATAAACACAAATTTTCTGCCAAAGAAAGAAAAGTGTCAAATTAATTTAAACATATATCGTAATGTGGGTCTCACTTAGGATTAACACAAAATGTAATCTCCCTAAACACTCCAGGGCTGAAACAATCCATCAAGTAACTTAAATATTAGATTGCAAGCAAGTTTTTTTTTAAAGTAATTCTCAAAGGTCCTCTTGTTTCACTTTAACAACTATTTCACAAGTGCTGACTTTACATTGAAAACAGCATGAAGCAAAACAAAATAAAACAGAAAGAAACATGCCTAAAGTTTGGAATTACTGCAAATAAATATGAAAAGGCATAGCACTGCTTTTCTGAAGTAAGTATTTAGGAATGCTTCTTGTTTTGCAGAAAGAAGAGAAGACAAAGCTTAAACAGTTCATGCAGTCATGGTAAAGTGCACACTTTGTGTTGGAACCAGATGAAAATCATTGGATCGTTATCAGGTCCTTGATTTCATTAACCACCTCCTGAAATAAACCACATATAGAACTCCAAGTCATCATTTATTTAACTTCGTCTAAGTTTAATTATGAGCAAACAACACTTTTACTGCATCCATTCGAGTGATGATAAGTAGCAGCCAGGTGCTGCTAATCAAACGTGCCTGATTACCTGATGATCAGTAAATGTGAGCACTTTCAGAACAGCAGAAGTTGTTGTTCTGGAGTTTACTAGTGTGTGTTAGTGCAGATGTTAGAAAATCTTTTAAGAAAACAATCCAAAGAGCTATTTATTTTTCTTAGCCTGTAAAATTTGCTTCATGGTTGACTGTGACACTGGTCTTCTAACAGTCTCAGTGGGTCCTGAGTTGTTTCTGAGCATCGTTCTTAAAGCTTATCTTATTTTTTTATTATTATTTTTACTTGAAAACGAGAACCTCGCCACTGCAGCTCATCATAATCACTAACAAGACAATAATATAAGCCTTGTCAAGTTAAAATACATAATAGCCACCTCAATGATTTTACTAATTAGTTTCAAAAATCATTGACGGTGTGTTTTGTAATCATTCTACCCAAGAAAAAGAACAATTCAAATAAATAATTAAAATCTCAAATCCAATATTCTAGTCTAAGATGAGTTTATGTGAACTTCTGACCACAACTACATGTTACATGTTGTTGCATTATTTGAATGTAAAAACCAAGCTTCACTGTATTATCAGTCAGTTAAAGTAATGTTTGCTTTGAAGAAATGCCAACAACATTATGTCCTCGGACATGGCATGGTATTAGGGCCAAAATTAAATAAGTTTTCTTTTTGCAAAACAAAGAAAATGGGTGACCAGCCTAGGCATGCTAGGCATTAGCTTCTCCAATGCTGATGCATATAGTCTCTTCCACATTTGACAGTGTCGACCACTTAGTTACCGCTGCCAGCCTACCATTAAATCAGATCAGTTGCTGGCTTACAAAGACGTAACCATCACTAGGTGCACAATAGTCTTAATTTTGGCCTGAATACCACACCATACTGGGACTGTTACAAAAAAATACACTAATTACTTGGATCACATGTTCCGTTGGTTAATAAAACCGATTGCATCTTATCAGTGGACACACTCCCTCAAACTGCTGCAACTGCTGTGTGTAGATTTTGTGAGACTTCCTGTCCTCCATTTTCTCAGGTTCTCGGTTCTCTGTTTTTTTTTTTCTTTTATCTGTAGGGTGGTGATACAGTGTCAGATTGTCGCTTCCTCTGATCTGCAGTCACACAGCGGATTCCCAATGAGCATGTCACCGAGGGTGAGGTGGGGGGGGCTCAAATGCTCTGCTCGTTACTCTAAACACTGCCTAATTAATAATGTATCAGAGAGGACGCGCTGAGACACAGCAGGGCCTCTCTGCTTGTCAGAAGCATGCACTCACACACACACACACACACACACATTTCAGAAGAAGCTGATCAGTCCCACCCTTCTTCTATGAAGGCCTCCTCCCAAATCTCCTCTAGATATTCGGATACAGAAGCAGCGGGAAGAAGCAGATATGTGCCTCTGAATACATGTCAGCCCATTGTTGATGAATCCTGCTGAAGCCGGCTCTTTCACATGTGTACATGGCGGCTGTGTGCACTCACGGTGACTACTGGAGCTGGGGAACTTTATTCATGTGAGCTTTGTTTCCTCTGCATGAATTTTCATAAGTGAAATTTTATGGTAAGCTGAGCTGGTGATGGGAGGAGCAGGAATGGTGATGGAGGTTAGTTTCTTCCCTGGCAAACGTTCAAACATGCAGCCACCCACACTCATATCCTACTAGGATGTTTTGTGGTCCCTGGAGGGAGATGACAGGTGACACTGTGTTGGCGTTGACAAAATGACTTCCACTGTCCGGTAAAATTGTCTGTTGAGAGCCACACTGATACTTCTTGCTTTAGAAAACAGCAACATGCATTACAGGCTTTTTTTTCTTCTTCTTCTTTTTCATTTTGTCAATCAAGCTGTGAGCCATGCAACCGTCAAAAGGTTTTGTTGTTTTTTAACTCATGTAGTGATTCATTTGTGCTCTCTTTAAAATAAAAAAACAACATTAAACATTAGTTCCAAGAATCATTAGAACAACCAACTAATGTACAACCATAATCTATTCATAGATTAATAATGGCACCGTGATATTTATATATATGTTCTACAGCTGACATCCACAACTCTTTTCTGCTTCTTTTTTTCCTTTTCTCTCTTCCTCAGATTTGATGTGTTTGGTTTTTTCTTGTTTGTTTGTTTGTCATATGGAGAGATGTAAATTTAGCCACCCCAAGGGAGAGCATCCTCACTTGTGACACACACAAAAAAAGACTGAAAGAAAAAAATACATCAGAATAACATAAGTCAGAATAAGTGAGAGCAGTGGGAGGAAAATGTAAAGGAGGAATTGTGGTTTGAGAGGTGTGTGTGTGTGTGTGTGTGTTGGAGGGGGGGGGGTGTTCAAGACTGGATTTGCATTTTAATTTGTTCTTCTTCAATTGAGTTCAAAAACAATTAATATATTAGCAGCTACTGTTTAAGAGTTGGTTAGAGTTTTACATCTGAGCAAACTGTTTCAGTATTTAAGATAAAAAGTGAAATAATGAGCGTATTGTACCTCCATTAAATTCACTTTCCTCCTGTCACTGCCTCTCAGTCAGAACATCACCTCCCCTGATCCATCGAATACATCGGACATCTGTGTCACCACCAGCAAACTCTACTCATCCTGCCATGTCAGAGGCTGTGGTCCATTTTGGTGTGTGTGTGTGTTTATGCATGTGTCGTGGGTTAATCTAGGTCTCAGAAGGGGAGAGGGGAAGAGGCAGCGGCCCAGGAAATGAAGCATCCCTCTGGGAGTCAAGGAAGCAGCAGGGTGGAGGATTATGGCTCCAGGGAGCACAAATGTGGTCTATTATGTTTATTAAATCAAACAGTCGAACCCTGGTGTGTTACTTCTTTGTTGGATTAAAACAGCAACATTTAATTGTTTTTTTTTTAACTAAAATGTTTACAGCATTTAAAACCATTGATATGGGTGTTATGTAAGAGCAATGGTCTGTTAGAAACATTACCAGGAACAACTACAGAAACAAACATAACAAAAAGAGGCTTTAAGAAAAACTTCCCGCCCACCTGTCAATCACTTCTGGTCATGTTTGGATTGTTTAATCTTTAAACAAAGACCATCCATGTTGTGGATCTTATTTCTATCTCTAAATGTCAGTTTACACCTCCCATCCTTTATGTTCTAATGTACTCACAGTGTTGCATTGACTCATTTTAGAAATCCTTAAATCTCCTGTGGTAGCCATCGGCTGCCTAAACATAGCTCCTTCCTTATGGAGCTAAACTGGGGCCATAAATTTTGTTCAAGATAAAAAGTTTTTGAAACTGAAAAATATTTTGAAACTGAAAAATATTTTGAAACTGAAAAAGAAAAAGGCTTGAAACTCAAAGACTATGTTTGAAACTGGAAATCTTTCAAAGATCTTGTGTTTTTGGTTTCTAATTATTTTTTCAGTTTCAAAGTTATTTTTCAGTTTCAAACTTTTGACCCTGTTTTAGCGTGGGGGCGGGCCTCTGATGTCAAGCGGTGTGAAATCATGACTGACAGCTCAACACGGGCTGGACAAGCTGTTGCATAGAGGAACCACCCTATTCAAATTGAATGTTGTCAGTCCATTATATGGCCCTTATCAGTGGTTATCAGTCCCAAACAATGTCTGTAGAATGTCCCTCCTCTACCTCCTAGTAGGTTAGAAGGCACTTATTAATCATTGTATACCTGATAATGTGCATTTAGACGTGGTGTGTTTGGCTCCTCCCCCTGGACGCAGAGCTCAAGTGGTCAGCCCGGTTCGCTGTCCAACTTTGCCAGGGGAAGCACTCGATCTGCGGCATGGAGGTCCAGGCTGTAGCCAATGTCGCCCCAGACATTGCTAACAGTTGCTAACTGATAGACAGCGGAGTTTTCCAGGTCTGCTCAGTAATGTTTCAAACTTAAATCAACTGATCTCTGTGGTGCGTTAAACATTTACTGAAACATTTGTGTTTTTAGTTCCGTTTATTTGATGATGGGAGAGAGGAAATTTATTCTTAGATAACCGAATTCCAATAGTGTGATGTGGCTCAAATTTCTGTCAGCCATAGCTCCCTGAAAGGTTCATCAAAATCCAAGATGGATTTATTTATTTATTTTTACACTAAACAGACAAAGGAACCCTGCAACAAGGATTAGAGTAATCCACCTTCCTGTCCCCTCTTCTGTTGTCCAGGAAAGAGAGTAAACATTTAAGAACTGCTGGAGACGAGCTCAGAGCGGCTTGTGCTCCAACTGTCACCGTGCAGAGTGCTTGTTCATCATGATCCTCCTGATGTTGGCATGATCATCAGCAGCCCGCCCACTCGTGCTCTGCTCGGCTGTGTAATAAACATTTCCTGAAAGTGATGCACCACAGTGATCAGTTCATTAAAACATGTCTCCTCGCACTAAGGCTGCACTGCATAGAGGCGCTTCCCCCATGTGGTGGATTGGGGATCCCTGTTTCTGGTGTATAGGGATGTGCCTGAATAAGCTAAAAGGCTAATAGGGTACCGTGAACTAAAAGCAGACGAGCAAGTGGGGCTCGATAGCCTTGACAGGCAACCCACCTAGGAGAAGGAAAACTCTGACGTTAAACCTGGATACCGTCAACACTTGTCAGTTGTCTACCCCTGGTGGATGGCAAGTTCACAAATGTTTTAAAGGGACAGTATCATGTAAAATCAACATTTTTGAGTTTTATATCATGTTATAATGTTATCCTCTCATCAAAAACATGTCCAGAGTC
>JARVJO010000394.1:16550240-16575389 GCA_031762555.1 Cynodonichthys magdalenae | reverse complement strand
AATAAACCAATTTCGATACGGCTGAAAAACCACCTCATCCTAGCGCAAAACAATTTTGTCGAAAAAGGGAAGTTTTTCAAAATTGACATGTTTCCATTAAGCAAATTTATTTTCTAAATTTTAATTTGCGCATTTTCATGGTCAATGGAAATGCGACTTGTGTTAAGCATATATTTGGTCAGAATAACCTAAGCACATTTTCAGATTCCTGGCTTTGTAAGATACATTTTGATACCTGGATCATCCTGTTATCAGGAGCAGTTTCAGAGACCGGCTTGTCTTTCTAATCAGGCTAACCCATGGTTATTGGGTCTGAATCCTATTTTTAGGGTATTTTATTGAGGAATTGTTGAAGTCATTTTAAAGAGGAAACCTCAAACAATATGTTATATATATCACGTTTACCAATTGGAAATAAAACGTTTTGCTAGCTCTCAGGGAAAATAACAAAAATTGAAGGCTTTTCTGCTCAAAATCTTGTTTTTTGTAGCTACTGTTCAAAAAAAGGAGCTTCAAAAATTGTTTAAGATTATATTTTAGATATTTGATTTAAAAGACCCATAGATACGTATTTATTCACTAAATCTGAATAAAATTTGTTTGTTACAAATGTTTTGACCATTGCTCTATAATAGCCTGTTTTTCCACATACAACTTAATCCTCAGTTGGATGTGATGAGTCACATATATGAAGTTGGTGGGCCTCCAATATCAGTTTCAACCTTGTTTTCAGCAGCAGGAATGGCTGTCTTCCTTTTGCTTCCTTTCTCATCCAGCAGGCCTGACTTTGATGAGAATACATGCTTCTTGCTTTGCGTCCAAAGAGTGAATGTACAGCTGAGCCTGGTATTTACTGATGTGTGGACTGGTTGTTGCAGGCATGATGTGAGAGTGTGGCAATCCTATCGGTTGTACCTTAAGAAGCAGCTGGATACAATGACACAGAGAGCACTGCAACAACTTATCTGGAGGAGTGCCAGTGCCATGTTGGCATGATGAGGTGCTACTCTAGGCATGAGGCCAATCCTGCTTCAAATTCTTGACAACCATGCTACGCCCATGTGCACACAGGCACCACATCATGGATCTGCTGCCACCACACTTCTCCATGCAGGAACCCAATACACTGCCACCTCAATAATACAGCACTACAACTTTGCTGCTTTTTTATGCTTAAAACCCTCCACAACTTGTCCTGTTTTATCAGATACAAAGGGGAGCCCACTGTATTATTAAATAATGTCTGAAGACCAATTTCTATCACCTCATGTGCTTTTTATTTATCTTGAATTAGAACCATATAGATCCAAAACACGAGCAGGAAATTCAGAGACTGAGGAGGAATATTTTTTTAAAAAAGAGGGTGATGAGGAGCAAGGATGATAGCCAAAAGCCAATTTTGGTTTTAAGTGACCCGTTACCTCCCACTCAGTTGACGACACTAAAGGCAGCCGGCAGAGGAAAAGAGAGACCTGGAGCTCTGCTTACATGTGTCCAGTCAGAAGCAGGGTACGGTGGAGGAGAGATGGGGGCAGAATTGATTGAAGGTGGTGGACCATAAATGAAAGTATTGATTTAGGGGTCAAAGTCATAGGATGAGGTCTTGAAATAAATTGAAATAAACATATCAATACATCAAGTATATTACACCACAAGCACATATACTTTCACAGATGTATTATGAATCTTGTTTAGCTTAATAGATGGTTGATTAATGCACATGTAATGGCTTTTTATGGCTATATGTTTGAAATAGACAAAGCAATGGCAAAATAGATTCAATCTTTATTGCCACTTTAAAATCATGTTTGATTATATTTTGAATTGAATTTTTAGAAGCTTTAGGAAATGGGGATTATTGACAATGATAAGGTTTATTTTTCTTGCTAGAATCTGCAGCGATACAGGGAAGTGCTTCTTCAAACAGTAATCAACTCAATTAACAGAGATTTGCCATTTTACTGTGAGCTCCTTTTAAAATGTAGTTTTACAACACAAATTGGGGAATGAAAGACTTTAAAAAACAGCATGTGTGACTAATATGAGTCAGTATTTCAAATGTGAAAATTCATCTCATCTGCATAATAATAGAATAAAGAGCACACCATAAAGTGAACACTCAGGAAAGGTTAAAGTACTTCCAATTTATGGGTCAAAGGGAGACGCTTTAGCTGGAAGAGGGAGAGAAATTACTTGGCTGGGAGACCAACAGAATCTCGGTGTAAAGACATGGCAGCCAATTAAGAGAAAGGTCAGACCATAAAAGAGGAAGCAGCAACAGGAAAGCTTTACACACAGCATCTCCTGCTTTTCAACTATCTCTCAGTCTGCAACCTCTCTTATGCTAACAGAGTGTCTCCATATTTCTTTTAATGACAGTTTGTTTTACGAACAATGTTTTATATGGATGTTTTTTTTAGATGAATAAAAGTTTATGTTCAGCTGTGCATGAGTAGGGGACCATGTCTTGTTCAGCCATTGCTCCAAACCAATTTTTTAAAAAAGGCTTTTTTTTTCAACTGGGCCTGAAACTCCTGCTTGAACCAGCATGAGTCTTTGTTGGTGCAGAACCACATAATATATTGAAAACTGAGAAAATTCAACATATCAGTCCCATGACATCAAAATTAGTTGCATACTATTTAAGTGGTGTATCATTAAGGGAATACATTGAATGTGCCACTCAGATTCAGTGACCTGTCTCTCCACCACCCCAAACACACAGCTGACATATAACGCAGTTGTTTTGACATCCAGCAAAAATCTCATTTTGAATGAATAAAATGACTCTGCTGCACATGTAGCAGATGTAGCAGAACAATTTTGCGAAATTGTGTCAATAACGAATTTCACAAAATTGTTTAGCAATATTTTATAAGATGAACTTTTTTTAAAGCAGGTGTTGCAGAGCCAGAACGACAGCAGCACAGCTGACAGGAGACAGGTATATCCCACCTACTCACCAACTCAGCTGTATGACTACCTCAGATGTCAGCATATCAGTGCTGGTTTGTCTCCAGCCTCCCATGACACCTCAGTTGTTAAACCACACCTAGGTAAGAAAAAAGCATCTTGGGCCACTCAGGAAACTATCTGTCAATGAAAATATTGAGTTTTGTGTTTAAAAATCCATAGTTTGTGTATTAAATACTTTGTTTTATTCAAGTCAAAACAATAAAGCTGAGTTTTGACTTAACTCGGAGCTGCATTCACTACTTTTCAGTAAAACTTATAATTGGTGTTTGCAAATTTTGTTTGTAAAAGTTAAGTCTTCTCACATCGCCAGCTGGCATTCATAGCAATTTTGCTGTTTTTATTTGCTTCTTGAGTAGCAGTAAGCCTTTTTTTTTCAAATAAAGAACCATTTGCTGCATGCAGGGTATAGCAATGACTCATACAAACATCACACAACCCACCTTCAAAAAACAAATTACCTCCAAACAAAAGTCAGATAAAATATTATGATGTCTTTTCTACATATATCTTTAAAGTCTTTTTAGACATTGCGGGGAGAGGAGGTGCTCGGAAAGAAAGCAAAATAAAATTGAATCTCAAACATTATTATTTATTTAACTCTTCCTTCAGAGTGACTTATATACACAGAAACAGTGACACCTTGCCCTGTCCTCACCTTCCACCTGCTTCTGAGCAGCTGGCCAGGCGCATGGGCATGGGAGCGTGGCAAGAGGAATGACATGTGTAATGGGAAGTGGCATGACAATTAGAGGGCTTATGTGATGCTGGAGGTGGGCTGAGTGTGAAGACACAGTGTGCTTTACCATAAACCAGCATGAATCTGTAGGTCCTGAACATACAACAAGCTTGTCTCACACAAAACTCTCTGTAACAAGTCAGATATAGACAAGCTGTAAAACCAGCTGTACATAAATCTTGAGTGGAAACTATTTTTAACAGCAGGGCTTAAGTAAAAATGCAATCCTTGTCATATTGTGGCCAATTACATTCAGACTTACTACAAAAAAGACAATAATGGATTAGAAGAATGTTGAGGAGATGGAGACAGACAGAGGACACAATGACTTGTTGAAGTAAAGACAGAAATATTTCCGCTTATTTTTGTCAAACATGTGAGAGCACATGGCGGTTTATGACCTCCACAAACCTCCTCCTTTTCTCTGCTGCAGATATCCTGGAAGGTGACAGCACCCCTACACCCTGTCACCTTTTCTGCTCTCTCTCTAAGGAGCTTCTGCGCTTTATGTTTCTCATCTCTGAGCCTTGAGAGCTGAACAAGCTGCACCCACCTGTCTGGTGCCTCTGTCTGTTTACTCCTCCTCAGTTTTAATAGTAGACTTGGCTTCTGTCATCTTTTGATGGTTTTTGCATCAATGCTACGAGTCAATTTGATCAAGTGATGTATTAAAAATGGTTCTCGTGTTGGTAACTTACTTCATCATCAGGTACGGCATTCTTTTCACTTTATTTAAGCCTGTATCTAAACCTTCACACACACTGAGCAGCAAAAGCAGTAAAGAATATTACTGTACCATAAATTATTCCCCCAAACACAAAAACCAACAACAATATTTCAAATTTATGATCTGAATATATTTTAAATCAAAATACTCTGAGCAGATTTTTGCGAATCTATTGATATTCTGACTCTTCAAGATCATAGGTTGTCTGGAATCTGAACGTTGAAATCCATTCAGCATTTCTTTTAGTTGTATTTGTACTTTAAAAACAGTTCTTTACCTTTAAATAGAAGAAAAATTAATTGAACACTTTAATAATGCCCCAAAATTTTGTTTCAGTATAATATTTGTACAAAATTTTATCACAAAAATAAAGTAAGTTGTTATGTGAAGCCGTTGTGGTGAGCAAGACTGATCTCGTATAAATTCTTCATGACACTGAATTTGAGGGGAAAAAAAGGCACATCCATCTGGTGTTCTGTCTGCTGTCATTGTATGTCTGTGAAGAACTAAAACTAAGCAAGACACCAGAATACAAGTGTAGTTCTTAAATTTCCCACTGTAATATATTTAACATGCAAACTAAGTTTGAAATATATACATATTTAGAAGTTGTTGGTTTGCAATTTAAGTCATATCTCATGGATGTCATTCTATATGGGCCAACAGGCTACATGCATTGCAATCCCCACAGTCTTTAACCACAAACTGCAACCCAACATATAAAATATGTGTACAAGTATACAGTACTTCTTTGTTTTTGTTGAAACTATGGTTATATGCAGCAAACTTTTGCATGTGAGGCACAGATACCTTCCACACAGACACTCTAGTAAACATGAAAGCCAACAACAGACTTCAAGCAGAGAAGCGTTTTTGTGGATTGTGGAGCAGAACACAAACATTCAGTTTGACTTTCTTAGCACACGCTGGCGCACTTTGGGCACCACAAAGGCGTCAGCAACTTGGCAAGAAGATGAAATCTACGTCAGACTGAGATTCAAAATGAACTGACCTGAAGCTGGAGCGAGACTGCAGTCCTTTTTAACTTTTTTCTACATTTAGAAGAACTTCTGGAGGTCTGCCTGAATCAACCTGTTACCCTCAATTATCTCCACGTCAACTCCAGACCTGCCTCAACTTTTCAACACGGATCCCACAACCTGCCTTGTAATTAAACAGACGGACCACAGAGTCCCTCACTTCAGTGCTTTATAGTTTCTTATATTAACATCAGCCACCTGTCTTGTGGAAAACAAGTGAAGAACAGACTGATCTGATCCTACGCAGAACTCAAATTTATTAATATTTTTCTCAGCTGGAAAGCACATTGACTTAGTGGTCAATCAGAAGGTTTAAGGGCACATTTAATATACAAACGTTTATGAAATGTGGTCATATGTGACCCCAAACCACTTCAAACTGGTTCTCAGTCCATCCTCAATGCATTCCCATTTAAATGGACAGCATTAGGGGCCTACTAAATCTGTGGTCTAAATCCTAAATATTTTAGCCTTAAAAAATGGTAGCAGATGCTTAAAAACCTGAACATTCAACAGTTTCTGTGATAAATTAACCCTAATACCCAAGAACAGAAAGAAAACACGGACATTCTTACTAACTGTTTTTGTTAGTTTTTGACTACTGTTTTTATTTTTTGGTGAATTTTCTGTGAAAATATGCTATTAATATGTATTAATAGAGACAGAATTTTACCATCAGAATGTCCTTAATAAGGACAAACAGACAGAACTGCAGTTTTAATAGATTATATCACATGAAATATAAAAAACTGCCCATGATTACAACATATAATAACTAATAAATGTTTGAGAGTTAAAGACTATTAATTTTGGAATTGTTTAATTTTATCTTCAAAGGCAGTTTTATTCTGGCTCCTGATAGTAGTAATAGTCTATCTGAGGCAGGACTGTACAAAGTGTGGGCGTTTCATAAAGTAGAGCAGAATGGGAGTTCATGGTACAAAGGCCTCACTCTGGGGGTCTG
The DNA here is from genome assembly GCA_031762555.1 of Cynodonichthys magdalenae. Classification (NCBI taxonomy): domain Eukaryota; kingdom Metazoa; phylum Chordata; class Actinopteri; order Cyprinodontiformes; family Rivulidae; genus Cynodonichthys; species Cynodonichthys magdalenae. Next base: position 16,568,946 of record JARVJO010000394.1, on the reverse strand, counting down.
TGGTTCTGGCAGCAGTATGTGTTTACATTGTAATTACGACCAAATTGTCCTAATTAGAATCCCCAAACCCTGATTACTCAGAGCCTTACAACCTGCTGAGGCAAACAACCTGACTCTGCTTTTAGTTGTCAACATAGAAACCCCTGCACAATGTTTGCTCCAAGAGCATGGTGTAATGCTGGTATAATTGTCATAAAAGCTCTGATGATTGGAAAGGGACTACATGAACCTATCTTGGGAGATATGAATGGGTAAAAATTATTTCCTGGAATTTATTTATTTAATTTTTTTTCACCTTAGGCTGAGAATGTGTTCGCAAAAGAAACCATACTAACAGACCTGATGGTGTATTTTTGTCTTGATTCTTTTGGACTTTTCGCCCCTCTTCTCCCTGAACCCCCATCCTTGTCCTGAGTCGTTTCCTCCTTTCCTGTCTTAGAAATCAAAGGGCATCTGTCCTGGAAGGTTGTTAGTGCAACAAGTGGAACACAAGCACACCTGTCTCCCTCACTCTTTCTACCTGCTCACATGGGGATGCTGAGCAGAAGGCCCCATCAGTGGTTCATGTGAGACCTGTAACCCACTCTGCCAAACCCAGATCCCAGCAGAGCACACTGGGCTAACACTCCAAATGGTGTGTGAGGAGACAGGGCAGGCTGGCTGCTGCTGCTGTTGCTGCTGTGCTGGAAGGAAGCATGGAGCATATCAAACCTGAGCCAAGCTCTCCTGGGGTTCCGCATGGCTGGACGGGCCTCACGCTCCGAGACTCGCAGGGATGCATCGATCCACAGCAAGCGAGTGAGGCTTCCTCACGTCAACAATAGAAAGGAGAGTTTAGCTCGTTGTGCTCAGCGCTTTTAAACATTTCATTCATAAATTACATTTTCATACATTTCGCACTTTTCTTGTTTTAAATTCTGCTGAAACTTTGGGAATGAAAAGCACACTGACTTTGCTTTTAGATATAAACTTTTATCGAGGGTCCGCATGGCAACCCCGCCTCTGTCAGTGTGCCCCAAAGCAGCTGTGGCTACAATGTAGCTTACCACCATCAGTGTGTAAATGTGTGTGTGAATGGGTAAATGCCTGAAGTGTAAAGCGCCTTGGGGGTCCAAGTGGATTTGATAAGGCGCTATATAAGTTCAAGCCATTTACCATTTACAAAAACTGTGAGTTCAGATTAGAGTGTTCATGGTTACAGTACAAATAAGAGTTTCTGTGTTGAAATAAAAGACACAAAACAATTAGGGAAATGACCTGGGCTCTGTAGGATTCTTCTTTAATTGTGATTGATTCATGCAAGTAAACAAAAGCTGATTTTTCTTAAAAGCAAAATGAGATGTTTTCCTGTCAGAATTAAGAAGTTGTGTAGGTAAAGTGTCTTGCCTTTTTCATCAATATTTTCATGTGCATACAGTTTCAAAATGTGCACAAAAAAAAAATCGCCAAAGGAAACATCACAACAAAGACATCTAATTTAAAAACAAGAAAAGACCAAAATATACAGACTGTGTGTGATCTCTGCTTAGCCCACACCACTCACTCATGTCATGTAATGAAGCAGGTCCTCCCACTAATGAGGTTAGCGAAGGACTCGCAGGTCAAGTCTTCTGTCTCTAATCTCAATGTGCTTTTAAAAGTAAAAGAAATAAAAGCAATAAAAATGTGAAACATTTTGATTCTCTTTCCTAATTTCAAAGGGTAGATCAGATTCTCACGATCACACATCAGTTTTGTTAACAAGGTCAGATAAAGATGAGCCTTTTTGTGTCGCATTATTGACCACAGGAGATCCCATCTGCTTTACAATGCAAAACAAAATTTTTTGTTTTAGGTGTTTTTATTACAAATATGAAAGCAAAATGAGAACATGATTCAAGTTAACTCAGGAACTCTAAATAGTTTTAAATATTACATCAATTATCTTTTTTTTTTGCTTGTTTTTATCTGCTGATGTTGTTTTCCCTTGTTTTTTTAAGTTTCCTAAAAGTCTTCTGGTTTTTCATGCTGTGCAGCTGCAGTAAAGCTTATTATGAAAGTCTCTTTAGACAACCACACAGCATCAGAAGGATTCTCTAATAGCAAAAGAATATTCTGTAATGTTTTTTTATGAATATGCTAAATTAAAAAAGAAATCATAAACGTCTTGAGTCTGAAACAGACTTTTTTTTTGGGGGGGGGGGGGGGTTTAAAAAGTGCGTCTGTTCAACTAAAAGCATTCTTCATTGAGTGGCATACACAATCACAAAACAATAATACCTACATGTCTGCACACACACACACACACACACACACACAATCAGATCCTCTATCTCTGCAGGTGCTGTCACGGGCCCACTCTTCAGCCTCCCATCTTTTCCCCAGCTCTCCTCTCTTTCCTTTGTTCCCAGACTGCACACCGTCATGTCCAGGTCTTGCCTCTGGGGAGTTCAGCCTGGCAGGAGGCTTGTTTTCAGAGCTTTGCTCTTTTCTTCTTCCCCTACTCTTCTCCTCTCTCCTTCCTGAGGTTTTTTACTCTCTTCTTCTTCTTCTCGTTTGTACTGGTGCTGGCTAATTACCGGCGCATTCTACCCCTGCCAACAGCATGCTGCTGCTGTCGAGCTCAGGCTCACCTCCCCACCTCCATCACCTCTTTCCTCCCCCCTCAGCTCGCCTGCTTCTCTCTTCTTCTTCTTCTTCACTATAGTGAGTGGAGGAAGGTGGCAGATAGGAGGGCCGGGGTACAGATGTGTATTAATGAAGCAGTGAAGGGCAGGGGGTGACTCGCAGAGATGGGGGAGAGGAGGGTGGGGAGAAAAGTGAGCACGGGGCTATTTGCATGCAGAGACAACGAGTTTCACCTCTGCTACAATCCTCTGTCTCTGTCTGCTTTAGTTCCCCCCCCCCGCGTTATCCTACATTCTCTCACTTTTCCAGCTCTCCTCTCTCCTCTACCTTCTTGCCTCTTTCCCTTTGCTCTCCGGCGTGCTGCCACTGCTGATTTGAATAATTCAGCACAAGCCGGTATTCTCCAGGGCCCCATTGTCTGTGCGTGGCAGGAGAATGAGAAGGAGAGAGATAAGAAAAGAAGGGGAGAAAAAAGGGAGGATTGCTGGGCAGTGTGTGCATGTGTAAATGGCAAGTGGAGGGGGACTGAGGGGCGGGGGGGGGGGGGACTGGGAGGTCCATCCTGCCTTCTTTTACCTAGTTGTGGTGTAAATCAGCGCTAATGAGGCAGAGGAGGAATACTTCAGCTTGTAACAGACTACAGAGGACTTTCCTGAGCAAGCACACTAATGCACACAGGTAGACACGCATTTCACAGTCTGCATGCATAGAGCACCTTTCTAACCTTCACTGCTCTGCTGTGCTTTGATTATTGACTTGTTGCTAACCCTCAATCCCAAACGTGCACGACTCACTGCTTGTTCAATGTCGTCCTGCAGGTGGAAGAACACTGAGGAGCAGACAAGCAGGAGACCATTATAGGTCCATGCAAAGATAATTGGATTATTCAGAACAGATTGCTCATTTGGAGACAGAAATATTAAGTGTTTATGATTAAAGGTTGTTGTCATGTCAGAGGATTTCTTTTTCCTTGCTAAAATTGCTAAATGTGTGAAAACATGTTTTAAATTTTATAGAGAAGTAAATACACATTTGTTCTAAAGTATAGCAGTATTTCTAAACTTGTTTCTGACATAAAACATTTGTGACATGGATGAGTCCAATGGTATTTAGAATGAACTGCTTGCTGAGTAAAGCAAAGTTTTGCCTTTTAACATACTAAAAATGAGCATTTCCAACCTTTTACGGATATAATTATAAGCCACATTATGAAATTTAGAACAAAACTCAAAGTGCTAAACAGTCTAATCATTTGGTCTCTTTTATTGCTTTGTTTCTTGTATTCCCTTATCAGCTGGAACTCCTTGACTTAACCCTCCTTCATGCTCAGTACTCTAATAAAACAAAAGTGTCCAGCAGTTGTCCTGTCAATGAGCATGTCCCCAACGCTGGACCCAGATCAGCTGAACATGACAAACCTCCAGAGACTTGGGAACCACACTCCAGCATCCTCACACCCAACTGGTGATTTGTTCCCATAAGAAAATATGTCAGTAATAGCTGCACCTTCATGAATATGGACCGATCCGGAGGCTTTGTACTGTCTACGCAGCGACTTCAGTCAAGTACCTCTCTCTTAGGAGATGACACAGTAGCCTGTCAGATGTTGGGTTTTTAGAAAGACATATAATGTCTCAACATCAAAGGAATGACGCAAATGTTGTGAAAGGGCTTTCTTTGGCGAGGCGTGTGAACTCGCTGTCAAGCATGGGTAAAAAAGGGCTTTTAAAAAAAATTTTAGTAGTGTAACTACAAACACAAACTATTTCTTTTTTTTAGCACAGCTTAAGCTTTTTGAGTGGCTGATAAGTTCAATGAATAATTCTGAATACAGAGAAAGCACATTATGAGACTGATTAAAAACATTTATCACTTCAGTAATGTGATCTGAACTAAAAGGGGTTAACATGGTGAAATAAAAACAGACTGCATGTTTTTAAATAAGCTTATTGAGCAGCAAATTACAAAACAGCTTAAATGCTATTGCAGCATTTTTTCAAATTTCAATATCTGCTTGTTTGTTGTCTACCTCTTCAGAAATTTAAACTATATATAAAAAAGCGGAAACATGTTACCGCATAAAAACATTTAAATTATTCACCCCACAAAGCCAACAGCCAAATACTCTATTTTATTATTTTAAGGAATCTACATCTGTGTAATTTTATGTAAGAATAAGAAGTAAAGGGAACTTTTTTTCTGTTTGTGCTTGTTTGTTCTTTTATTTTACTTCAACAGCCTCAAACCAAACAGGGCAGAATTCTTCAAAATATATTGCAAATCTGATGGGAGATAATACGAAACAAAATGAAAAAGCCTGAAGAAATCGCTTAATTATAACACATAAATCACTGATTTCAGTCCTGGATCACCGACAGATTTTAGCCTAGGACCAATATTTTTAACTCTCTAATCAGTTTGCAGTGATATCATGTTTCCACTACACCAGCTGAATGATATCAGCATCACTGCATTCTGCAGTTCACCTGTACAGGTAAGTGCTTTAAAATAATTTACAACTTAACAGCCATGCAGTTTGAGATGTAACTTCACAGTAGAGAAGCTTACAATTAAATGCATTTGTTTAATGGTCTTTTTAAAACAATATGCTTTTACTAAATACCTCATGTTATTATTGATGCTAACCATTGTGGTCATGCCAAAATTAGTGTTTTGACACTTAATACATGAATATGGTCAGTTAAGAGCAGGATATCAAATATAATAAACTAGATCAGTTGTTCATTTTGGTGAAAATAATTAGCCTATAAGTTTGTTCTGCATGGACACAATCAGACAAATACATTTAGCTGACTCAATATCATTAAAGCCTATAGTACTTTAAAAGCATTTGTACAAGTAAATCTGTTAACAAGTCGATCAACTCTAGGTTAAAGTTTCTCATTCTTCAAACAACAACATTAAAGGACAAATCTTTTGGTCATGGGAAAAAAAAGGTCAAATTATTGCTCTCCATCAGAAAAAGAGAATTACTACAGTGTGCAAAAACTAATAAAGCACAATTAAAAGCTGTTTTATTAAAAATATGAGCTGGGACTGGTAAAATCTTATTATTTTTAGTCAACTCAGGTACATTTAAATAGTTTCATTAATATTATTTTCACAAAATAACTTGGGGTATTGGGACTAAACAGCTGTGCAGCCTTAAGAAAACCATTTATTTGTAATGCAAATTTTCCTTTAAAACATCTTGAACTTGTTAATGAATGTAAAGTTTCTGGAGCATTAGGAAATAGTAAAGCAGTTTGAATATTTCAGATTCACATTCCAGAGAATTGGGTTCATAAAGCAGGTGCTGATGAAATGATGCATCCGTACATAATGCTGACTCTACAACCTGCGGAGGTAGAATCATGAAATGTGGGCTGCTATTTGGTCATGTCCAAGGGTCAGTATAACAGGTCAGTGTACTAAATGGCAGGTTGAGGGTTCAAGCACATTTCACGATGGCAAAGCCAAAGCTAGATGGGACTAAATTCGCAAAATGGTTCAGTGAGTTGAAACATAATTTTATTACATCAGTCTTTCAACAAAAAGTCTAAATACCAGAGAATCTTTGGTATGTACCACAAAAACAATGTGTTTCAACTCTCCTATCTTCAGTTCTAGGTGGAAAATTAGTTCAACTCTAGAAAAAATTAAGTAAATAAATTCTGTGACACTGCATGAGCTGATGAAAACGATGCTGCAGGAACCGCGTTGCAATCAAAGCTGAAGGTGGTCAAATCAAATATTAGAGGTTGTGGCATTCTCTTAAAGAAAGATGGAAAGAAAGAAAATGCATTGAACATCTGTTTTACAGATGGGAGGTTTTCGAAGAGACGCCAAGAGAAAAAGGATTTAAACACAAGGAGTGGAGGGGGAGAGGAGGACGGAGGCGCTCAGAGAATCTGGGAGAGAAGACAAACATGAGCTCCAACATGGCTGGACTGGATTAAAATGGAGGAGTTAGAACACCTTTCTGTTTACACCCGCATAATAGTCTGTATTTGAACTTTTATGTCGTATAAGGAGTGAGTTTACGTCTGCAGTGATTGACTTTGCTTCCGTCTTAACCAGACTCTCCAGCTGACCTTTCCAGTTAATCCTCTTTTTATGATGACGCTGAAGTCATTTGCACCTTTGAGTAAAGTTTCAGCAATTTACAGCGTGTTCGGGGGTCTGTGTAGCAGCCGTGTGTGGCTGACGAATGCTAAATTCTGTGCCCAATAAAAGCCCCTGAGCAGCTGTGAAGGGGCAGAAAACGGGGGGCCCCCCACACTTCGACACGGTGCGGCAGAGTCCTGGTTGAGCTGCGTCACTCCTACAGAGGCCTGACAGTAATCAGGAGGAGAAGTGAGTGCTGAGGAAGTGTCAACAGAAACAAGCCCAGTGCTTCGTTTGGGCCAGATTGAACTGATAGCTCATTGCCAGTGACATAATTTAGATGAATGGTGGGCGCAATCCATCAGAGGAGTATGGCTGGTGAGGGTGGGGAGGCAGGAGGAGGAGGGCCATGAGACCCTCTCTGTGTTTGCCTGCCAGTGTAGGTGTCCCATTACCCTACACCTGTTAACAACACCAATTCTCCTGTACAAACAGTAAAACGATCCTTTTATCGGCGACAGAAAGACAGAAAAAGACCGAGAGAGAGGAGACAAAAAGTGGAGATGACCGAGAAGAGGCTAAGAAGAGACGAAGCAGGAGGAATAAAGAAATGTTTTCTTGTTTGATTTTAAAGAGACAAGCACCTCTGGATATGATGGATGAACCACAGGTCTGGAGAGACAAGTCATGGACAAATGACTCAGATACACACTTCAATCACAACTCTGCAGCATCTCCACTAAAGCAACAGGGACATCTAGTGGAGCAGGAAGTAACTCTTCGTTCCTCGCGCTGGAACTACAGTAGAAGACATGTTATCCAGAAACTAAACATTTTGGCTGCAAAAATAAAGGTTTTGTACATGAAAACCTGACAGAAACTTTATGTTAGAGTCATTCAAATATAACTCATAACATTTCTTTTTTTTTATAAATATAAAAGTTTAACTTTAAATATAAATATTTTTACTTTATTTCTTCGGCTGATGGAGGAAGTGCAGTTTCTTAAAAGAAAAAAATAATTTTCTCCATTTGGTTTACCATAATTAAACGATTGGTTGAGTTGTACTGTGAACTGTGACTTTTTTCAGTTCTGCAGGAGCAAGTGGCAGACATAAAATAAGTTAAAACAGAGGAGGTAAAGAGGACTGAAATTATTTGATCGATGAGTTTGACTACTTCTTAATAATTATAAAAAACTTGGATGATTAACATATGGTCTGTTCTTTTTGACCTATTCCAAATTTCAGGGTTTTATTTTCAAAGATGACATGATCCCATTTTTTAATCAAATTATTATTATTATTATTATTATTTATTATTATTATTTTTTACTATAATTATTATTATTATTCATTACATAGCTGAAGAAAATGAAAACTGTCTTTTTTCAGTGGAAAAAAAATATACAGTTTGACTAAATACAGCCATTAATACTTGTTCAGAGTATTTATCACTGACTAATTCTAACAGATAAATAAAAAGTTGGAGATATGTTTTAATCTAGCAGTGACCTGCATCTTCATATCATTATTGGTTTTAGTCTGATTTATGCTGAACATGGAAATTAGCTCTTTTTTTTGGTTTTGTTTTTGGGGTTTTTTTTGGGGGGGGGTCTGTTTGTAGTTAGTTTTTTTTTACTTTACACCACTTTCCTGACCTACAGATTAGTTGTTTTTATGCACATCATGTACAAGCTGTGTTTCATTTTTCATTCAGTTCCACTTCTATTTTGAATGTATAAAATATAAGGCAATGTCTTGGCGTCCAAGAAAAAGAAAGGAAAAAAAACATAAAAAAATTTGATAAATAAAAAAAAAACATTGAAACTTAAAAGTATTAAATATCCTCAGTCCTTACTTTTATTTGCATAAATGCCAGATATGTGAAGAAGACCAACTAACCACATTTATCCTGAGAAGAGTTTCCTGTATTTTACCCCCTCCTCCTCGCCTTCTCTTCCTCTTTTCACCATCACATTGTGTCTCTAACGAGTCACGTCCACCCAGCAATTATTATGAAATTAACGCTATTTTCCATGGCCAGGTGTTGCCCTGCTAATAACCACACCAAGATAGGATTCATTCATTTAGCATTTTAGTTCAGCTCAGTTCCTGTCGCATTAGCAATAGGAGCAAAATCAGAGTGTCACTCAGCTATTCTACTTAATGGTTTTGGCGATGGCCTGGCCTTTTTTTTTTTCTCTCCTTTTTCCGTCTCGATCCTCCTAACCCTATCTCTCAACCAATTACGCTGTTTAATCTAAATGCAGATAATGGTGTCCAGGACCTCCCTGTTGAAATGTCAGGTGTGAAGAGGTTATTAGCTAACTTTTAATTACTGTCCATCACTCAGCAGCCAGCCGGACAAAATGGCCCTCATTGACTGTTCGCTTATCTACACTCTGAACGTTACTATGTGAATGTTGGCAGAGGAAAAAGGAGACATTTAGTTCTCTTAGTTAATATCACCATTTTTGCACAATTACCTGGACTAAGTGTTTGGGAGAAAGACGGAGAGGAAGGATTTGACCAAGCAGATCATGTCTCAGACGGTTTAATGGAAGCAGATTATGTGCTGAATAATTTAATGGAAGATTACCTAAACTTTAAGTGTAAAAAAAGAGTTTAGAGCTTGACTCAACTGTACGAATGTGTTTTTGCAGACAATAAATTGTCTTAGCGTTTAGAAGTGTTAACATTCGGACAAAACCAAAGGAGCACTTTTAGAAGTTGAGCATGTTTCTATATTCCAATTTTTAAAACAAAGACCTCACTCAATCTGTGTCGTCAGAGTATGTGTCGAGAAGGACTTTCAGCTACTACCACGCCAAATTCTGTCTCAGCGTTTGTAAATTTGAGCCGTTTTTGTGTTTGCTAAGCTTGATTAGCTGTGGCCGCCATCTGGAATCGGACTGACTCCAACAGGTAATCAGTTGCAGATGTACATCTAATGATAACTGTGAGAGTTTCATCCAAATCTGTTCGCTGCTTCATGAGATTTTCACAAACAGACTCAGACAATTACATGTATGCGTGCTTTTCATGTTGGCAAACAGTAAAGTTATCACTCTGGTTATAGATAAAAGCAAAAATCAGAATTAAATGTGTTAAACGTTTGCAGGCCGTTATCCTGAACTCCTCTTGCTCCTGCGTTAAAGCCTCTATTGTGCATTTAAAGACCTGCAACCTCCTGACCCAAGCTTCCTCATATTCCATTTCTGCTCACCAATCCTTGAGTTGGGGCCTAAAGTAATAGAGCAGGATACAAACTCTGACCTCAGTCTGGATCTGAAAACCTTAACGTCAGGATTTGTAAAGAAATGTGCAACCAACTCAGGGAACAAATCTTGGTAATTTACTTAATATTTTTCTCTTTTAATCCAGCTGACATCTGATTTATATTTTTACATATAAACTCGTGAAGACATGCAGGTTTAGACTTGGGAAATAGTTTTGATGTTGGCAAGTCTGACTGAGATGTGTTCTTTAAAAATAGGACTCTTCACCAAAACAATATGTTCAGTTCCATGTTTTTATTTGAACTTTACAATCAGACAGAAACCCTTTCAAACACACATAGGCGATCGAAAAAAAAGAAAAACTACCCAGTCCTTGAACTGTCTTTAAGCAGATTTACTATTTTCAACTGTGCAGAGCAAAGCGCTGATGAATACAGCACCTCAGAGGAAAACCCTCCTTGAACTCACTTTTTATTTTTATTTTCCACCTTTTACAGCTTTCCCCCGCAAAAAAACGACATTGTGGGGAGAGAGCTGCCGTTTCTGCAGACGTCCTCCTAAAAATGGAGGATCTGGTTACAGAGAGCTGCTTCTGGATCACACATGAAAACAAGAGCACTATACTGTCACAAACCTCTTTTTACACTCAGAAAAACATATTAACAAATATTTTGATCCTAAAAATACTAGATAATTGTAACATTTGTTACATCTTCTACATCTTTGAGACACAAAGATCTTCATGGTGTCCATGTTCCCATTAAATTTAAAAACAAACGGGTTTTCAAAACTAAACACCCTATAGAGGACATCATTAGGCAGATTAAAGTTGTTTTTTTTTATCCCAACATCCCTACCTTTGAACGACACTTGTGTGAAATTTAAGACTTTAATTGAGCCTCACTGTTCAGTTCTGGGTTTTATGTGTGTTAGGACCCTGTTCTCTGGGCTCTGTGGTGAATTACAGCTGACCCGTGAAGACCTGGGCCCCGCTTCTTTTACCTCTGGAAACCCCTGTCATCTGGATCACATTGGGCTCAACTGGGAAGGGGGGGGTTCAGCGCAGGGCACCATTTATTTGACTAGACTAGAGGTGGAAGATGTTTGAATGAAGGTGTACATACAGCAGTGTGTTTGTTTCTGTCACACACAAACTATTTTATTTACTCATATTTTATTGTGAATTATGTGCTGCATAAATGATTTCTAGTGGCATTTTGGGCACATTTTTATATTAGTTTTTTAGAAAAAAAAACTAGAAGAAAATTTACACACAGGAGCGGCAAAATGAGCTAACCTGACTAGAGAGACCATCTGACAAGCTGCAGTTGTCTTGCCAGATGATACAAATAAGACATAAACTGAAGAATTGCAGCTAGAATATGCAATATCCTATGGTTCTCAAACGCCGGTACAAACGCCACTGGTTGGTTGTATAAACACGCACAGGAAGTTCTGACCGATCAATTGGTGCATACTTTGCTGGACTATAGTTCTGGGGAGTATGCACAGAATGAGGTCTCAGGGGTGTTGCATAAAAAAAAGAAAATTTCTGTCACAAAAACACATCAGCGAGACACAATTGCAGTTTTTCTCAATTATAAATCAGCTTTTAATCCAGACTTCTTTAGCATCATTAGAATAAAGTCTGCTACTAAAGGCCTTCCTGTAGAACTTCTCTCTTAAAATGACTTCCTACACCAACACTCCTGTCTTTATTAGTTCCTTTTCATTTTTATGATGACATTTATTTTGTTGTTCATTTAACAGTATACTTGAACAACTTAATTTCCGTTTTAGGATAATTTTGTCAATTTTAAGATCATTTACAATGAGCAGAAACAATGTCTTAATTTTCTTTATTGAATTTATGTATTTGTATTTTATTAATTTTATTATAATCATTGATTCTAATGACCTCACTAAATAATTTTGTTTGAGTGGATATGATGAGACAAGTTTATCAAATTCATGCAGATATTGGTAAATCTTATCACTTGTGTTGTTTCTCAGAGTCTTATCTTTACTTTCTAAAGCAGTTTTTGAATTCTAGAATCACTTATTGCAATGGGATTTCAAGAGAAATCACACATGAAAGCTTTTAACTGGCATGAATCACTATTAAACAGCCAACCTTGTTTCATGTTATCATCTAAAAACCCAACAATCGAGGTGTGGAGCTCACCAGGTATTAAAAAAACTCCAACTTGATGAAGTGCTGCCCTCTGCTGTAATTCTGCATCTATGCAAAAGTAACTTAGCAAAATACAGAACATCTGAACACATCATCAGTTGTCACCTCATAGCTCGTGTTTTCTTTTTCCATTTCAATGAAATATGTTGTAAATATTTCTAAAACGTATGACTCAGGTAAATAATTCTGTACATTTTTAATTTAGAAATACCAGGCAGATAAAATAAGATTTTTTTTCTTCACTCTGCACAATTTTCATTCACAGCATGATTTACTTTTTAGTTTTATTGTAATGTTTGATTGTTTTGTTTTTATGAACAAAATAAATTGAATAAAGTAAACTGAATTTTAAAATTTTGCATGTGCAATGTTTTCACTTAATTTTTTTATTTTATTCTATTTTTTTAGCTTTTCGAATTTTTAAATATAGACCTTGATTGGACCAACAGTTCTTGTCAGTTCTAATGCATAAAATCTGAAGAGTACCCCAAATACATTCATAGCCATTTCTGGTTTTCAAGGTATTCCAGTATTTGAGTCTGTTTTATGTCAGCTTTTCTATTGGCATTTTATAATCAAACATATTTATAAATTACTATTATTGGTATTTTGTCAAAGTTTCCTCAATGTGCAATGTTGATGAATGTCAGAATGACTGCAGAGCACAGCTGTAACATAGATATGAACACTGTTTTAGACTAAGTGTATTTTAACAAACTGAAAGTACCCATAAATACACATATTTATACCTCAATGCATCACAAAATACTGACACTGAGCATGCTCATCATTAACTGTAAAAAGGTCAAGAAGTGCTGATTATAATGAGACAAGAGGACAATTTTGTTTTTTTTATACATCATAGAAACAATTGGTTTTCCATGTGTACGCACAAAAATAAACATGTTCCAAACATAATTCTGCTTTAAAATAATTTTGTCTTCCATTTAAGAAAAAAAAAATACAATAAAAGCAGGGTTTATTTCTGAGCTCCTAACAAAGATAAAGAATTAATACAACTGATAATGTTATATAAAAGAAGACATATCCTGATGTCACCTTGGCTGAACATGTGACGACTCTGCTCTCGTCTTGAATACAGACTCACTCACATCCATCTCAAACACACATTTAAACACTCCATCATCTCATTAGCTTCTCAGTTTAAGGATGCTTCTCTGGTTTAGGTTAGTTGTTGTTAGAAGATTAGTTTATTAGTAGGTTAGTTTGTTAGTGTGCATGTTAGTAACAATTCATAGAGTTTTCAGAGACACAATCTTTATTTTTTGTGGGACTACCAGAGTTAATAAACTCATATTTGGGTAATTAAAAGTTATGGGGGGGGGGCTCAATGTGATGACATAATGTAATCACTGAGACTACAAGGCATGCTTAAGATCTACTTAAAATAAAACAAATACAAGGTGTTAGTAAGAGCAACAGGAGGACCATTCTAGCCTAGTTGTTAAAGTGGAAACTGTTAAGGGTTAATATTAGAGCTCAGGTTTGCGTGACAAAAAGCCAGGCACTCACCCACTGAGGCTGACCACACAAAACACACCTAATGACGATTAAGACAAATATTTAGCCTGGAAAACAAAAAAAGAACTTGAAATTACTTCAGAATTTTTTTTTTTATGATTCAGATGAAGTGTGTGGTCAACCAAGACTGACATCAGCAGCTGTTTCTGCTCCTCTTTTTATCCTCTGGTTTTTTAAGTTGCCCTCCCCCAGGTCCTGAAACCCTTCTTTCACATGATCTCTTTGACTTTATTTTGTGGGTGGAAAATTTCTTGACGGGTTATTCTGAATGGGACACTCTTGAATGAAGGATTGCAGGATCATGTGAGAGCAGTGCGTGCCTCAGACTGGCGGTATAAAGCAGAGGGTTAGTAGGTTGGTTAGAAAGTCATCAGCATTCTCAGCACAGGTTAGTAATCCTTCAACTGTTAGCAGACATTAGTACTGTTAGATATTAGTTAGGTTTTCTGTTAGTGCAGACCAGACCTGGATAAACAGCTATTTACACATAATTATTAGCATTTGCAGTAATTTGCTTAAGTGTTAAATGATGGAGCTGCTGGCAGCAGAACAGTTCAGTTAAAGCCAGCAGGCATCATTCAGTAAACTGCACCCCACTAATTCCAAATGATATCCTTGAGATTTAAAGTGCAACTACGGCTTTAATGAGGCTGTAACAAATGCTAAGAATCATTAGTAAATAATGTTTTATCCCTTATCCGGTACATTCAGTCACTAAAAGACTTGTAGCTTCAGCTTCAGGCCCATTACCAATCCATCTTGTTAGGCCGATGTGACACACATGCACACACACACTTGCAAAGAAACACATCCACAAATAGAGCACATGCAAAGAAAGAAAAAACACATGCACTCGTACAGACACCCGCCCACAGTCCCACATACGCGCTGCAGAGCGTGTTGTGAAAGGCATAGTAAAAATAGTTGCTATCACACTTTAAACTTTAGAGGTTTCACAACAAACAAAAAAAAAGTGTGATTTACACATTATTAGAAGGTGAGAAAATTAGTCATTCTCACACACTAACACATAATATTTTCATCTTTGTGCGCCTAAAATATGTGAGCAAAGCAGGTCTCATTACATGCCAGCTTTCATAAAAACGGCTACCAAGAAAATACTTCAAAACACCTTTTCTTATGAAGCATACAAAAAGAGGTAGACAAATTGTAAAGAAAAACTTATTTGAATAATAGAGTAAAAACGTTTTCTGAGAAAAACAAGAGCTCAATAGGTGAATAAAAACTATGGAACACTGCAGTAAATGATGCAGGATCCATGAAATATTATCATACTAAAGCTGATTAAACAGGCAATGATGACAAAGCAGTGGTTTCATTATCTTTTTTTTTTTCAACTTATGTAAAGAAGCTGCAGAAGTTGACTCTCGGCGAGGAAAGATTGTAACACAGATATTTTCCCTCTGGAGGTACGGAGCAGCAGAAATGGCCCCACGTTCGAGTCGCTGCAAGAGAAACAGTTCAGGTAAAAATAGGAGAAAGTTTGAATTGCAGACTTTGTGCCCTCCTTGCACAACAACCTCCAATAAGCATGCAAGTGTTTATTTGAGGACAAAATGTTGCATCAATTTGAAATGAAGTTTATATAAGGAAAAATACCAAAATCCTGCTAAATGCAGGACGACGTTTGGACAGACAACTTTTTTAAGTGTTGTAAGCTTTGGAACTGCCATCTCATTTTAAGACCATAACTCACGATAAAATATTCACTTCAAGGCTTAAAAATTGGCAAAGGATTAACCAGAACTATGCTTATTTTGAAATATTGTTTTGATTCAGTACTTTTAAGTAAATTGTTTTATATGTCTTTGAGATCAATTCTATTCATGTGAAGAAGTATGAGGAAAGTAAAAGTGTTAGTACTGTAAACCTGATGGCTCCAGTCTTTAAGGCAGCACAGCAGAGGGAGACAGAGATGCCAGCAGGGGAACAATGAGGTCCTATCAGGCCCAGTCTGCTTTTTAAACCAGTGTAACTGGAGAAGAACACAGAACACAAAGCAGCAGAAAAGTGGGACACAACCCAGCTGTCCTACTAAGACGTCCCAAAGGGATCAGGCTACCTCTTCTTTTATTGTTCTCTTCAGAGCTTTTTTATTATGCAGGACTGCTGAAGCAAGCGGTTTAACAAAGGCTTTAGAAATATGTAACTATACCACTGACTGATCAAATACATGCTGGTAATTATGACAAAGATAACACATAACCTGTCCTGCTCTTGAGATCCTCCAGCGTCCTGACTGGTGCCATGAGATGAATCCTGTTTGTGCAACACTGACCACAAGATGTCCTAAAAAACAAAATAAAAAAAAATCATAACCAAATGCTAAATATGTTCATCATGTTTTTATTTAAAAGACATATTTACAACTTTGTTTTTATAAAGCCATATAATGAATTAGTGTGCTTAATTGCAAACAGCTGTTTTTATAGTTGTTTACAAATGAATGTGAAATAATACAGAGGCTGAAGATTGGCCTACATTTGCAGATGAAAAAATATGTAGGCTGGTTTCTATTGTATGTTGTTTATGCACCACAGCAACATAAGATGGTGTTTCCTAAATAAAAGGAACCTTTACACAGTTTTTGGATTGGTTCAAAATATTCCCCTCAGATCTACAGGCCATCCCTTCCATCAAATAAATCATAATAAGCAATGTAGCAGCTGAAAGTACTAATTTAACTAAATATTTAAAAAGACAGAAGAAGAGGAAAATTTTTATTTATTTTTTTCTCATACCTCAGATCCTCATGTTTCAGTCATCCTGCAGCATCTCATACGATTTGAAGAGATCCTCACTTCTTTTCCTTTTTTCCATCTTTTTCTTCTTCCATGCTGATGCCAAGCTGCTCAAAATGGGTTAAACTGAGTGCAGTGATTCTGCCTGCTGTATAAACCTCTGCTCTCCTCGGATACATCTTATCTAAAAATGAGCCGTGGCTGAGCATCCTCTTCATGGCTGCCGAGCTGAGGAAAGAAAAAAAAAAAGCAGATGCAAGAGAGCCAACAGCAGCAGCTGCACACCGACGGGGAGAGTCTGGAGAAAGGCAAGGTGAAGTGGAGACGGAAACCCGGGACAGACGATAATGAACTGAAGGTAGTAATGAGAACAGTGGCTTCTTTGAATGCGGGTAGGGGGCTGCAGAGTTTCTGCATTAATCGGCAGTCTCGATCTCCAGCTGCCGCCACAGGTTTTATGGTCTTTTGTATGCACCCCTCTTTTCATCCACCATCTGTGTTTCCAGGGCAACTGAGGATTGCCTGCAGGCACCAGCAGCTATAACACACCACAACCAGCTCAAATCAGGACAATGATGTGCTGTAATCTCCCAGTAGGCTGTTATTTTTCTCTCCTAATCAGAGTGGATTTCTTTACACATGAATCATAATTAGTTCTCATATAGCCAAGGCTGTAAAACTATCTTAAACTTTAGGCAAAATAATTCAGATAGGACATAATGAAATCCAAAGATGATCTCTTGGTCAGATTATTCTACTTTTGGCACATTATTTACACACTAAACCACAATTATCACATTACAACTTCTATACAGATTGCTACATGTGTTTTTGTTACATCTTTACTCTAAAATTGTTTTTATTTCTATTAAAGGCCTAATTTTTATTAAAAGAATGCATCTGCTAGGACAGAGTTAAAACCATATTTTTATAATATGAATAATCTCATGCAGTATTGTGAGATATTGCATAATTTGTTGGCGTTTGTTTGAGGATATTTCTTACTACCACACCCTTTTTTTCACTTATTATCTGTAAAATTGGCTGAGTTATAGCCATGTTTCTGCTGTGGTAACCATCTTAAATTGGAATGGTTCCTAATATAAAAACAGACATATGATTTTAAAAACTTCTTTTTCACATTTAAATGATTCAGTTGGGGTCTATAAAGAGGAACTGCAATGCTTTGGTCTGAATTCCTCCTTATTGTAACTTCACAAGTTTCTCTTTCACCCATTTTCTGAGATATGTCTCAGATCAACTTGTTTTGAGGCTGTCTCTTTCAATGCATTTGATGTTTCTTTGAGCAGAAACATTTTATTTACAGTTTAATTAAATATGTCAACAATGAAAGACTTGTCCACCCAACCTTACATGTTGGAGCCAGAGTCTGACCCAGAGTAAGAGGAGAAAGAAGATTAAATTCCGTTCAATTTCTTTGACGCACTAGTCCAGAAAATGAAAAATATGACCCAGACAAAATATAAAGATATGCAGCACCAGGACAGACTAATTTAAACTTTTCTGCACTCCTAGAGATTCCAAGTACACAACAAAATGTATTCAACAGCTAAAATATTGGATTTGTTCATTATGCGTTGTAAATTTATAATCACTGATTACTTTCTGAACATTTAATTTAAATCTATCATGTGGTTCAAAAGATACTTTGCTAACAGGCCAGTAGAGTTTACTTTTTTTTTATTTAAAAGTAAAGTTTTAAAAATAGATTTCTTATGGGATGGTGCTCAGGACAAGTCTTAGCTACTGCCAAACCAAAACTTATCTCAATATCTGTAAAACAGTCTGATGTTTATGTTTGCAAAGTTTGCTTAGCTATGGCAGCCATCTTGAATGTGGTTGACTCCAATTTAAAGAGCTGTAGATATCCATTGAGGGATTACTTTCTGAGGGTCTCAATAATATCTTGTGTTTTATCCATTTAAAGCAGAAAGTAGATGTGATCAACAAATAATAAATGAAATACACAACCTCCCTCTCTCTTCTTTGTGGTTGTTAAAAGTCCTGCTTCTTCAATCTTAGATTTCATTTTTGTTTTTCAGTAAGTAATGAGATAAGGTGGAGTTTGCTGCACTGAGACGATCTCCTCAGATTAAAAGTAAAATCAGTCCTACAGTTGTTTTCCTGCCTGTATGAGGAATTTTATTTTAAACATAGGTTAAATGTAGGTCTGAATAAAAAATTGTCTATTTTTAGTTTTGGACACTAAAGATGAAACTCAGAAGAAAGCAGC
>JARVJO010000394.1:16530998-16546082 GCA_031762555.1 Cynodonichthys magdalenae | reverse complement strand
ATGTTCTCTGCTCCGTGGTTTAAATGTATGTCACACTCCCCGCTTGTTTTACCAAATACCGTAATAGTTATAGACTAAATTAATGCAATAGTTAGACTATATTAAAAAAACTCACAAATAATACATAAATTAAACATATTTAATTAATTAATTAATTAATTAATGTTAATTGTTCTTAAATATCTAGGTCTCAGACACAGCAGGGGAAGGCATTTTTCTGCAACAACTATTTACAGTCTGCCGATATCTGCTCCTCCTTCCTTTTTAGCCAAACATGCTCATTTCATTATGAATATGTTAAATCGCTATTTATTTCGAGGGATACAAGTGTTGGCAGGATAAATTATGAGTCTGCTGAAGCTACCATTTCCATCCTATGTAAAGAAAATATTTTACAATATGCACTGATGTTTCTAGGTTTTTTCAACAATTCAACCGTCTTTATGTTTGTTTTTAGTATAATGAGACAGTACTCACAATTGAAAGGACACTAAATGAAAATAATCTTACACAGCAACCGTCATGAATGTGAATAATTTGTATCTAGTTTTTATCTGAAAATGAAATAATTGGTACATTTTTAAGACTGAAAATGGAAATATAAAAAAATGTAAATAAAATGTAAAGATAGAACAAGTAAAGCATTTTTAGAACACTAAAGAAGGAAAAAAACAATTTGCACAATGCACAGAAAAAAATCAGTGTTGGTAGAAGGGGTTTTCACACGGCCTTGGTGGAACCAAAGCTGTCACAGGCAATCTGAAAACAAACAAAAAATTAACAAAATACAACATTTGATAAAAATGTTTTCCTTGTTTCTAATCTGTTTTTTGTTTGTTTGTTTTATTTTTGTTGTTTACTGTTTCTACTTAACATAAAGCATCTGCTTAACCAGATGTTTCTAGATCCATATAAGAGTTCATTATGACAACATAAAAGCATTGATGAAACAAATTTCTAAGACAATATAAAACACATTACATTTTGGCTTTATGACTGTATTTTATAAAACTGTTTTTTCCCTTAACCGGATTGGATGCTTCTTTATTTTATAGACTTTTTTTTGTTCTGTAAAAGTACTTTGTGACCTTTTTTATATTATGACTTATATTTGCTTCAATTCAGTTTTGACTGCATTGAATTATTGTGTTATCCACAGATGATCTTCGGTCTCCTTACAGGTTTTCCAATGACTCTACAGCAAAATAAATCACAACATTTAGTAATGTTTTTCTCATTAAGTTAATGGTAATACCTTTTGTGCACGTTTTCTCCAAAGGTTAATGATTTCTAAGTTTTGTTTAGAAACTGAGCTCCACACTCCATCATCTCAGCTGTCTTATTATTCCTTTCTCGTAATGTCTCTCATACAGAGATCAGATTCAAAAAGTATCAATGCCATTCATATGATTTTTAATATTTAAACATAAATGTATGTATGTGTCTTGTGCTATTTTTAAATGACATTTTTTTCAAAACATTCAAGTAAAAAATGTTTATATCATTTGAATCAACTCTGCCTTTCAGTTGGGCTGCAGATTTTTTAACCTCTATATTCGTGTTTTGCTTTGTATGTCACAACAAAGAGCCAAGCCAAATGTATTTACAGCCTGAAGCCCTCTTTCCAAAAGAATCAAGGTTTCTGATTTATGTTTTTACCGCAATTGAAAATGTTCTATATTGCATGGTTTTCTGTCTTGCATCTTGTGCAGCATCTACATCAAGATCATGAGTATCAAAATGTGCTCCACAAATAAAATGTGACATGATTGTTAATATTGTTGTATTTGACACATCTGCAAGTCCAATATTTTTTTTTTTATTATTAGCAAAATGTCACCTGATTCACAAAAAACTCATGCCATTAACTGCAGCTGTCATTGGTGCAAAGTTTAGTTCGCTGCCTTCCAATATGCACTCAGCAAACTAAAAAGAGATATAGGTGAAAAATATTATTTATTCACATATGATTTTTTCTTTCTTGCAATTTTTTCATGATAAACCTGGGAATTGTAAATTCATTTACATTTTTAATATGAGATATTTTTCACATGTAATAATTACTTATTACAGTATTAAAATATGAATGGAATTTATATTGTACTGTACTCCAAGTCAAGTACTCATCATTGTTAAGGAAAATACTTACCTTCAAAGCAAACACACCACAAGACACAATGTCTTGTTGAATGACGTGGAACTGTTTTGCATGTCCATCTTGACACATTCATTCCCTTCATTCTGATAAACGCTCTACATAATCACAGTTAGTCTGAGTTACTGGTATAACTTTTATATTGAAATGAGCTTTTTTGTCTAAAAAGTAAGGGGGTGTAGATTTTGGCAGGTGTTAGCAGTCATTGCCGAAAAATGCCTCCTCTGCTTTATCAGTTGATTCAGGCTGATATCAAATTTTCTACAGAATGACTCATGTCACGCCTCTCTGTTAGTGGATTTTTACCTATATGAAGGATTTTAGGATTAAAGGAGATGGGACTTGGTGAGCCTTGAATATCTTTTGAGTGGTTTTGAATAACGGTGCACAAACAATCAGGACAGTGTTATGTTTTTATTTTAATGATAATAGGCTATACTTCATTAATATAAGGAGCATTCTGTTGATTGATGATAAAAGCTTGCAGACCTGTACATTATTTTAAAGACACAGAAAAGACCATTATTTTATCAATTTGGATGTCTTGATGAGGAATTCATTGAAAAGAGTGCAATTAAAATCTGACTTCTTGTAAACGCATTAAACAACCGCACTTTGGAGATAGAGTTTAACAGTTATTTACATAGAAATTCATGTTTTTGTTCATTAATTTTGCAGTTTAGCATGTTCAGTACAGCCTGCGCCTCTGACAGGAACTTCATAACATTTGTGCTTTTATAAAAAGAACTATCTACAACAGGTGAGATATTGATTGCCCAGAAATTTTATTAATTACAAGATTTGTCTTCGAATGAATAAAAACTATTCTCTTTTACTTGGATATTATGAAGTAGGATCATCTGTGTAATATTTAAAGACTCAAATAAATAAAATCAAGATTTTTTTTTTCTTTCCAGGACACTTAAGGAACATAACGTATTCAGCCTACAGATTAATGATGTTTAATTTATGTATTATGTATGAGTATTTTTTTAATATATTCTAACTATTACATTAATATAGTCTATAACTTTACGGTATTTGGTAAAACAAGCGGGGAGTGCGACATACATTTAAACCACGGAGCAGAGAACATAATTCATCTGACACCTAACTCAAACATGTTTAGAGAAAGGTATCAAAAACGTGTTTATTTTAAGTAATCTGCCAAAAGAACTCCACCTTTTCATGGCCTTCATTGGTAAGGAACGTGATAACATCACGAATATTTATAAAAGTAGCCCCGTTTTAGGTGGTGGGCAGAAGTTGGATGGATGCGCGCTCCCGCGACGGGGCATGTCTCGGCAGACATGCGCTTCTCGGTATAACACCGGAAATGGGAAATGGTAGTGACGTAATTTCCCAACAAACATTTATGAAAGCGCATTCCATAGACAAATAGGCGGAGGCTCCGGCGTCGTTCACTGGCGACCATCTTGCTACATGGCTTCCGGAGTGTGTTATTGTATCGGACTGAACTGAGGTGAGGGATTTCCATTAACAAAAAATTGTGTAATTCACTGAAAACTTGATGGATTTACAAACAGGTTAGTTTAATATAAATGTTATTAACGTGGCTATGATTTGGAGTAATCAGACAGCAACTTTTATGTTTTTAAGTAAGTATGCCATATTACAACAACATGTCTCACATTTACAACAGAACAATCCGTTTGAAAATCCGATGAAAATTGAGCAAGTTATGGTTATTTTAAAAGTAAATGCACCAGACACATTCATGTTAAGCGTGGGCGTGCTCTCTGTACCAAAATGGCCGCCATATGACGACGTCGGTCTCCATTGGCCAACAGCGGGAATGATTTTTCTAATCCTTATATATCTATGGTGCATTCCAGTTAGCCGACAGGCGGTTATGGCAGGCCATTTTAACATTTAATAGCCTGACTGAATATCTATTTCAGATATCTCTAATACATTTCTTCCTAGTCAAAATGAACACTCCAGACATCTAAAACAACATTCTTCCTATCTGAAATGTTCATTTCAGATAGGAAGAATTCTTTTGAAGATATCTGAAATACATATCCAGTTAAGCAAATATATGTTAAAACGGCCACTTAAAATGAGTAAGATTTGCAGATATCTGAAACTTACTTATTACTAGTACAAATTTGATTACAGACCACTTAAATGTTAATTTATACTGGCATAAATGTAATTGGTGATATCTGTATTACAATTCTGACTAGGAATATTGTAACTGTGACTAGGTAGAATGTATTAGTGCTATATTAGAAATGGGGCTTGTCAGCTTGCCTATTTTATGTTAAAATGGCGCCCCATTATTCTGATGAAAGACAGTCAAAATATTTTTGTAAGTATTAGTTGTAATTTGTATAAGCATTATTAACATTTCACATATCTGAAATTCCACATTAACTAGTCAAATGATCAGTAGTAGATATCTTTAATTAGATTTATACTAGTAGAAATGTATTTTGGATGTCAAGAATTGATATCTGGATATCTAGAATGATTTATTCATTTTTGATATCTGAAATGGTCCTTATGACTAGTATTAACTGGATTATGGAGATCTGAAATTAGAGTTCATCCTCTTCACAATTCATTTATGGACATCAAGCATGTTAATTTTAGATAGGAAAAATGTTATTTTAGATATCTGGAAATAAAAGTCCAATACACATGAATGGGGAAAGTTACATCATTTGTACTAGTGAGAATTACATTCTTCCTATCTAAAATGTTAGATAGAATGTTGTTTTAGATGTCTGGAGTGTTCATTTTGACTAGGAAGAAATGTATTTGAGATATCTGAGATATAGTCAGTCAAACTATTAAATGTTAAATGGCGACTTAAAATTTGTAAAGATTTATAGATTTCTGAAACTTAATTCTTAATTGTACAATTTGATTTTTTGACATCATGAAATTCAGTTTCTGCTAGCAAAAATGTAACTGTGGACATCTATGATTACAGTTCTGACTAACAGGAATGTTCTTTTGACCAGGAAGAATCCAATTTTTGTGATCTACAAATGGAATAACAGACGGGAGCACATTTTGAATAAATGTTAAAACGGCCTGCCACGCTTCTAATAAAACATGTTAAAGCAAATAAACCTTTGGACAAGTTCTGATATCAAGATTAGTAATTGACAAAGTATATTGGTCGATATTTAATTTTTATTATTTTTGATCAAATTTCTGGTAAAAACA
Source organism: Cynodonichthys magdalenae (assembly GCA_031762555.1). Classification (NCBI taxonomy): domain Eukaryota; kingdom Metazoa; phylum Chordata; class Actinopteri; order Cyprinodontiformes; family Rivulidae; genus Cynodonichthys; species Cynodonichthys magdalenae. The sequence goes on along the minus strand of JARVJO010000394.1, from coordinate 16,540,726 downwards.
AACAGCCTTCCGTAAATGGATTATTATTTTTTTTTTATTATTTAACAATACATAACCTGCTGCTTTTTTCCCTAAAATATATTTTTATTCTATTTTCCAGTGTCAAATTATGGTAACCTTGTTTATTCTACCAGTTGACTTTTTTCTTTACTTCATGAAAGTTACAGGAAAATGCAGACAATAAGAATTCTATTGCACTGAGAGAGACATCTCTGGTATGACAATAAACATGAAACTAACCTTTCTCAGAACTCAGAAGCTCCTACATACTTGCACAGCACTAAGGCTGCACAAAATGTCTAATTCATTAACGTGCAAGACATGCAGAAATAATCTGCAACGTATTGATTCATGTATTTTTCCCCATGTTTCAACAGAGAAGTGGAGGATGTAATTGTGTACTGACACCTTCAGGTTAAAAGCCAACATGAGGATTTATCTCACAATGTCACTATTTAACTTTACCACCAGATGGCAGTATTGATATACTATAATAATAATAATAATAATAATAATAATAATTTATTGTGTGCAAATAACTCAATGCTTCAACTTGTGATTCTTCTTTGAGAACCACCAGCAAAAAATAAAATCTATGGAGTAAAACACCACTTATGAGTCATTAAACCTTTCACAGTTACTCTAACAAATCTTCCAGCCATCATAACTGAATGTGTGCAGGAGCTGCAGAGATGAGATAATGATCTAAATGTTAATTGGAGGTGTTTTACATCTCAGCAGGGTGAGGGGGACCTGCGGCTTGTTGTAATGAATATGTTTTAATTGTGGCAGGCTATTTGACATTTGAAAAGTCCAATGATCCCTCTCAATTCTTGACACCCATTTGCATTTCCATCTTTAAGGTCAACTGGGTATGAATAATACATTAAGGAGGTTCTTAAGCTCACAGCTAGCTGTACCTGTCTTCACAAAGGCACCAGCTGAGCCATGCTAAGCTCAGTGAATGTTACAGAAACAATCAATTAATATCACTTTAGGAAGCCACATGTGAAGCGCGCGTGGGCATCCTGTTATTAGTGGGACTATAAGGTCACACAGTCAATAGCAGATATGGGAATCAGCCGTTTTTGATTACGTTCAAGCAGTGTGTTGATCTGAACAGAGTCACAGAAATTCATCTGTATTCAGACTTGTGTGTGACGGGAGCAATTCCATAATGTGCTTTTGAGAACAATATGGGAAATGAAATGGTTAACCTGGAAAAAAAATCAAGATCAAAGGAAAGGGCCTAAAAAAACAATCTTGGCAAGAGATTGGAAGAATTTAATGAGCAAAAATTAACATGCATTAAATCTGACCTCGTGCTTACATGGCAGATGTTGAGAGCAGGAGCATCCAAACAGATAAGACAAATAATTTGAGGGGGAGACTGGGAACTTAAACACAACACACTTTGCATTCCACTTGTTTTTTGCATAAATAATTTTAGTTGAAACAATCAATGTTTTAGCTTTAAAAAAACTCTTTCAGAGTAAAACTCTAAATTTTAAATAGATAAACGAGTACATTTTTTAGGGGACTGAATTTCATTACGAAGTCAGAGTTAGGAGAATTGAACATTTTCACTGAATCTATTACCTCGACAAGACAGATTTGCTGACTGTTTTGACAACTCATTACTAATAATTTCACTGACGGATGGGTGAGGAGGCTCAGGCAGTCGTGGCACCACAGATTGTATGGCATGTGTCTGAAATAATGTAAAACAGAGGGAGAGAAAATACTTTTTCTGGCTAATGATTGTTTAAGGTAGAACAGGATAGAATTGACAGTTTGGTGCTGATATTGGGAGACCAAAACAGAAACACATCCTCCGTCCATCTGTCTGCAGGTTTATAAGCCTAAATGAGAAGAACAGTTAATAAGTTTGCCAAAAATCTGAACAATAAAGGATAATAATTAAAACATCCAGGTTTTATTATGAAGGCTTGTCCATAATATAACTATTTTTTTTCTATAGGTGAGCTCTTGGTTCAGTAGGTGGGTGGTGTCAGTGGCTCTTCCAGCCCGGTGTCACCCCCCCCCCCCCCCCCCCCACCTCTGCTAAAACCTAATTGGTCCATCCCTGGCACCTCTCGTCACCATGAAAGCCACCAAAAACTGTAACCTACCTTGTGTATTTTTTTCCACAAATTGAAAATGCCTAATGAGGTCCCAGGAGTTCCATTCCATTACCTCCGAGTTAATTAAAGCCTGCGCAACGTGCCAAACAGTGAATAAAGATGCAGTAAAAGTGCAGGGAAGGGGATGGAGAACCGGAGCAGGGGTTTTGCTGTGATGGGATGGCGCTGACCTGCTTTTGTGTCATTGTTCTGGGATCTCCGCTTCCAAGATGGAGCAGATGCCTATGATTTTTTTATTTGGATTTCTTTCTGGGCTCAGGAGTTTTGGTTGTAAGCGCTCATTTTCCAGTGTGGTTAGCCTAAATTCTGCTTTATTAAACTTTAAAACGTCTGTGCCACCAGCAGCAAGGTTTTTTATGAGGATGTTCTCTGGTTAAAAAAAAAAAAAAGCCACATTGTAACTTTAAAAATAAAATTAAATCAAGTAATCAGGTGGATTTCAAGTTGAAGTATGACTGGAATCTAATTTACAGCTCATTATCGAAGGTTATCAATTTTTCTTATTTGCTAAGATGAAAAAATAAATCAATTCAAATCACATTAAATACAAGGGGGAGAAAAGAATGTGGAAAAACAGACCAAGACGTTTTCTTTAAGAAACCATTTCAAATGTTTATTTGACAAAGAAGGGGCACACACTCGTGAATTGAACAAAAAAAAAGAGGGGCAGGGTTGCAATTATTGGCAAAGACTAGGACTTAAAACTTCATACTAACATTAATTAGGTTTTGGCTAAAAAGTAAAATGTGTTTTTGTTTCCTTTTGCTTTTATAAAGAAACTTTATGTACATTGGTTCTTTTATACAAGAGGTTCATTGGATAAATGCATCAAAAAGAACCCAGTTCTGCAGTAAACTTTACAAAAAAATACATTTTTTCATTGAGAGCCGTAGAAAAGGAGGCAGTCAAATATTGACCAATAATATTTCTTCCTTTTCATTATTTAGAAAAAAAGTTGTTCTAATACCTATTTTAAAGAAAAGCAATATACAGCACAATGAATGAGGAGGGAGGGAAAAAAAATCGCCTTTTGTGGATTTATTCAGTTGGTTTTGTAACCAAAGAGAGGGGCTGCGACTGGAACAGGGAATGATGGGAGTGCAGAGCGGCCTGATGGAAGGGGGACGGCGGGGAGAGCATGGAGGGGTGCAGTGAGGTGAAGGGGATCGGCCGGGTGAGGATGGGTGTGTTCGACTGGCTACTCGAAGTACCGAGAGGGATGGAGATGGTGTGTTGGGAGGAGGAGGAGGAAGAGGAGGAGGAGGAAGAGGAGGACCCAGAGGCCTTCCCAGGTAAGGAGAAGTGGTGTTGCACTCGTCCCTCCGGTTTGGTGGTGAGCGACAGCGGCTGGGCCTGTTCGGAGTGGGTGGCAGCTGGAGCGGCGGGGGAGGCCAAGGCGGCGGAGGGGGTGGCCGGAGAGTCCAGCATGCTGCCGTGAGACGAGGCGGGGCTGTCGCACATCTTCTCCGAGGGCAGGTACTGCACGCACTGCTTCTTAGTCCGGAGGGAGAAGTCTGGAGAACGAAACAAAAATTAAAGCTATAATTCTTAATCGGCTGCTGACCTCATGACAGGTTCAAGTCCCACAATGCTGCAGCCGACAGGGGGTGGATGAGTGAGATGTGAAAGTTTTCAAACGTGACATTTCTCATATCGACCGGTCAACACATCACAATGAAGAGACTAAAACAGGATGTCACGGCAGATTCACATGGTACGCATGTATGACTCAAAAAAGGAACATGACACAAAACGTACATCAATATGTGCGCTGAGGAGTGGAAAAACTTTTCTGTTTGGGCTATTAATGGTTGCAAAACTACAAACATACCTGCAACTATGAGCACTGAACCTCATAAGCTGCTTGTTAAAAGAATTAAAAAAAAGCAGGGCAAAAGGTTAGTGAGCACTAAAGCACTGAAGGTAAACAAAAATACAAAATGTAAATGTGAAGTTTCGAGTTTCACGTGAGCGTCGCAAAACAAATAAAGGTCAGGCTGTTCGATTCTTTTTGCCTCAAAGTTGTTAAAAAAATAAATAAATGAAAGAAGCCCAGAAGAAGAAGAAGAAGGGGACAAAAAGCAGGCCTCTTACCCTCTGGTTTTGAGTCGGGTTTGTTTTCTCTCTTCCTCTTTTTCCGCTTTCCCTGCGCAGATATAACAATGCTGTTAAAAACTGTTGTTCAGAGCGGAAGTAGAGCCACCTCAACGACTTCAGTTCACGAGATCAAAAGTGCACTGGCTATATTTAATGCCTGTAGTTACATCCGAGCAAAGGCTAACAGGAATAAAGCAGTTTTAGGTGCCGATAAAGGAGCAAACCGTAGAAAAGCGAGTTACTCACATAGTTGTCTCGTGCTGACCATCCAGGGTAGAGCTGGGAGTGCAGTTGCCTCTCTTTTCTGGCCAGCTCGTAGTATTTGGCTTGCTCCTCTCTTGACAGTGAGTGCCACTGTGGACAAAGGACTGTCAAACACACACGCGCACACACACACGTATATAAACTCAAATGCATGTCTGAGTTACTGCTTCTTACTCGTCTTCCAAGGATCTGGTTAATTGCGGCGCTCTCTTTCAGAGTGCACTCTGCAACCACCTTGGCTCTCATCTCCTTCATATACAGCATGAAAGCATTGAGAGGCTTCTTGATGTGAGGCTTCTTGTCCTCTTCTTTCTTGGCAGGAACGGGAGACTTCCTGCTAATCCGAAGCAATAACAAGATTCTGTCAATAAATGTGTGAACGGTGGCAGAAAAGTGGGGGGGGTTGACAGCTTTTTATTGTTCTTACGCGTGCATGGAGGGACTGATGTTGTCACCGCTGGGTTCTTGCTTGATGGCTGGCGAGACGATGGCGGGATGGGGGATGCCAGTTTGGTGGAGGCTGTGCGGAGGAGGGGTCACCATGTGAGGGGAGAAACGGCTGGACACCAAGCTGAGGGGGAAAAGGGGGCAACGTTTTTAACAGTCCAGAGTTTGAGACAGTGCACCTCTGTCAAACCTGACGGGGGGGGGGTGTTTGACCCGCGTGGCAAAATTTTTCCCGCCGCCTTGCCCTCTGGGTAAATTCACTGCGCCTATCGCCTCCGTCTAGACTGAATTCATGCACACAATGTGTACTGTGCTTACTCTTTTTTTTTTGTTGTTGTTCAAATAAAGACTTTTTCAAAAGGCTCTTTATTCACCAACGACTGAAGGAAAGTGGAGTGTGGTGTTACCATGGTGACAACATGGCCGTGACACCTGAAACCTTTCTTCACGGTGAGCGCTCTGACAGCCTTCCACATAAAACACCTTTACAAAGTGCCTCACAATTTCTGATTGTTAAAGCGAAGCAGAGTTGTGTCGGACAAAAGGAGGGACATTAATCTTCACGCCGCCATAGCGGAGCTCGAGCTAACGTTGACCAGAAAAATGTGATTATTTTCAAGTGTTTCCACATGCCAGGCTGTCATGAGACGCAACGCGCCAAATAAAACATCTATCCACTCAAAAAAGGAGCAGCCGATAAATAATTAATGTACGGAGGCAGTTCTGATAGCTTCAACCCATCAAACGCCACAACGAGGTTACAAATCAGCTCGTAGACACGAAAAAAAAATAAATAAATAAAAATCAGACTAAAAGTTTGCTTCTTTTACTTTGAGACTTTAAAAAAATCTTATACAAAGAAAAAGAAACTTTTTAATAAAATTAATTTTAAAATACCCCCACTTAAAATTCACTTTCAACTCGTGTTTTCTTTTCATATAGGCTGCTTAAAAATTCAAACTGTAAAAAACAAGTTTGTGTCATAGAATTCCCTTGAAATTAAACTTTTAAAAAAAATAAACATACACCCCCCCCCCCCCCCCCCCATGATTTCCTGTAGTGCTGCTTCAAGTGATAACACTCAAACTCCATTTATAAAGATGTTCTTACTTTTACATTTAATCTCATAATGATATAACCGGTTCTGTATGATGTTGCAAAACGACTGATGGACTGATTTTTTTTTTGATTAATCAGCATCGGCCTTATTTGATTAAAAAGCAAGTTTAATTCAACTTTTTTGTATAAAGTCAATTAATAAAATAAGTCATCTCAAAGTTTGACAGAAAAAAGGTGAAGCGGTCTGATTCATAGGTATAAAGACCACTGATCAGAATTCATGTAGAGCAAGTTTTAACCGTGGAAAACATGATAACCGTTCCTTTATTGATCGGAAACAAAGTGTGACTTTTAGAGGAAAACGACGGATAACTACTCCTTTAAACTGTAACAAATATGGACTGATCTGCATCAGGCTCCATGGCTACATTTCAAAATCACATGCTAGCACGTGATATTTTAAAGCTTTTACATTTAGCAGGATGTAACGTTTAATGTAAGTTAAATCATAATGTGGATTATCCAAACACAAACATAAAAAAAAGCAAAGATTTAAACCCTCATAAGTCAACGTCTTTGTATGACATCTGCTCAAGTGTTTTTACTTACTTATGAAGCTAAAAAAATAAAAACATCATTACATTGTATTCAAATATATTTAAAAGCTGAAAGACTCGGAACATCCCAGCACCAATTTAGAAGTCAATCTAATTCAGGTAGCAGTGTAAAAAAAGAAACTTCCACGAGGCGTGTTTTGATTATGTTGTGAGTTCATATCAAGATGGAGCAGCACCAGCTATTGATCACAGACAGCCTTCTGAATATTTCATCTCACACTAACACCGGAAGCCTCGTTACAAATCTTTCCAATTTTGACAGAGGGCCAGAGAGTTCGGTCTGATGGGACATGTGGGTTCAGATAAGCTTTGATTTGTCCTAATCGATTCGGGCCCTTTCATCTCTGCTTTGTGTGTGTGTGTATGTGTGTGTGTGTGTGAGTAGTGGCTCAGAACACCAGCCTGACCACAGAAGTTTAGCTCTGAGAGAGAAGACAGGAGAGGAGTACTGAATGCCAATAATGTGCTCACTCTTTTTAAGAAGCTGAGCCTGTCTCTCACACACTCCCAACTCAAATCTGTTTTGTAGTCCCGACACCGAACACTGCTCCCGATCTGACAACGTTTTGTTCAAGGTGAAGAATGTTGTTTAGTTTTTGTTTCAAATCCTCATTTATTTTGCTACCGTTTGGCAAAAAACAAACAAAACAAAACAAAACAAAAAAAAGCAAGGAAAATGTGATTACAGTGTGTGGCAGAGGCAGCACATATTAGATGTCTGCCTTTGGGAGGGTGGTCATGTTGCTGAACACGATCCACTCACCTGGACATGGAGGCATTCATCGCCAGCGCAGGATAGGGGTGACGGAATCCCCCCGGAGGGATGGAGTACATGGGCTGGCCCTGCCTGGGAGACAAGAGGCAAAGACGGGGGTGAGTGAAAGCTCCAGCGTGAGGTGGATCAAACGCAGCTGACGGCGAGCCCACCAGCACTAATCCTCCACTCATCAACTCAAATCCCCCTGCTTGCGGAGCAGAACCGTTGCAATCGATTAGCGGAGCCGTAGAAAAACCCATAAATGTTTCGAAACTCCACCTGGTGAACTCAGATGTTTTAATTTATTATCAGTGTGATGCGATGCACCTGAACTCACACGCATTAAACTCAGCCGTGCAACTTCAGGGCAGGTTCGCAACACCCATAATGCAAATATTGTCTCAGACCGCAATAAAATCTGTTTGCTGTCAACATCTTAAAGCACAAACTCAACAATATAATCCTTATATGTATTATGAAAAGCAAAATAAACATGATTTTTATGTGACGTAGCACTTACTGCTGCATGAACCAGCTCAGAGGATGTGCAATCGAACCGACAGCACTGGGAGACAGAGGGTAGTACGGAGAAAGTTCTGATGGATGAGGCGTTCGTGGGATACCTGAAGGTAATACAAATAATAATAATAAGACACAAAAATCACACTTAACAAAAACAGTACACACCTGCTGAACTGACATTTCATCTTGATGCTCACAATAATGTTTACGTGCCTCTAGCATTTCAGCCACTATAATCTAAATCTGCATTAAATTGCAGTGGGAGTCCATCTGATTACAATGTGAATAAATATTCCCTACAATATATTACTGATCCAACTAAAACAAGACTATCTTCACATTTTGATTTTTTTAACACGAGCGGCATGTGGGATGTTCTGTTCTGATTCCTGTTTACATGTTAGAGGCACAAACTGAGTAATAAGTCAAACTCGTATTGAGCTCTGGTTTCTTATTCATCCCAAATGTGTCTTTTTTTTTCCTTCTTTTTTCACCCACAGCTGCCCGTTCTGCACAGATTCATTTGTGTCCAATCTTTGAAGGCAAACCCCAAAGTTCTCAGCATTAATTGGACCAAGATATGCTCTTTGCGGGTCACCAGATGTTGTGAAAACTTAAGAAGTACATTACGGTGCAAAGGATCTGCACACGTCATGCTGATAACATGACAGTATCTTATTCAGAGTACGGTCTAAATCAGAGTAATATCCATGTAAATGCAGCAACTGCTTCTTTTTTTTCACGCAGAGTTTCCACACATTTCCCCTTTAAAAACAATTCCAGAAACCAATCGACAGGTTTCTGTTCTTTTGATGAAAAAAAACATTTGTTCTGAATTACACAACACAGTGTACACAGGAAGAAAAAAAAAAAAGAACTTGTTTGAATGTTTTGTGACAAATTTATGGACCTGATCAAACAGCTCAAGTTCAAAACAACATAAGGTTTGTGAAACTGTTTCAGTTCAGTAAAAGAGAAAAACCTGAATACGCTTCAGGGCTTGACTTGTAAATGTCAAGTTTTTTTTTTTTTTTTTTTTATTTTCTATGGTAAACAGGCTGCATTCATAAAGCACATTTTTAAACTTAAGTTCACAAAGTGTTAACTATGACTGTATATTTTAGAATAAAGATGCAAAACAATTTAGTTTGAGTTTGATTTAGTTTCATCTTTTAGAAAATGGAAAAAAGAACTTTTCCATGCACTTTTTTCTTTTTTTCAAACCTAATCAGATCTGAAATAACTACAAGCAAATGTCAAACATTACATTTCTCCCGATTAAAACACAGCAAATGTGTCAAATTCAGTAATTTGACAGTAGTTTTCAGTGCCACTTTTACACAGAGTTGTATAGTAACTAAGTACAAATACTTTGTTACTGTACCTAAGTAGAATTTTTGTGTATCTGTACTTTACTTGAGTAATTATTTTTCAGCCTACTTTTTACTTCTACTCCGTACATTTTCACACAATTATCTGTACTTTCTACTCCTTACGTTTTAAAAAAAAGTCAAGAAGTAGAAAGCCGTCACTTTTATTTCTTTTTTTTTTGTTTTCATACCAGCTTGTTATTGTAAAACAATAAATACCATCCATATCAATTGCGCCTCCTAGATAAAGTGAATTTATTTGTGGCTGAATGAGAAGTATAAATATATAAAATTCTGATACCGTATTAGTTTGTACACAAACAAATCATGTCACACTGCAGCAGGACATTGCAGACATATGTAGCCTGGTTCGAATATATATATATATATATATTAGGGGTGCAACAATACATGTATCTGTATCGAACCGTTCAATACACCCTTGTATCGA
>JARVJO010000394.1:16512708-16529585 GCA_031762555.1 Cynodonichthys magdalenae | reverse complement strand
TTTCATTCAAAAACTGTAGTTTTGAGGTTAAACAAATGTTCAAAATTAATTCCAAAAAATTACAAGTTAAGAAGTGCCTGGAAATAGCTCTTTTTTTGTATCGAAAAAATATCGAACAGTGAGACTAAAGTATCGAACCGAACCGAATCGTGAATTTTCTGTATTGTTGCACCCCTAATATATATATATACGTAGCTATATATATATATATATATATATATATATATACACACACACACACACACACATGTACACTGTATATCAGAAGTGCCCAAACTGGGGCCCATGGGCCAAAACTGGCCCTCCAATCCATTTGATTTGGCCCAACAAGCAGTTGCCATGGTTACTAGGTTGTAATTTGTCGTCCTATGTAGAAACACAGTATTTATATCATACTATTAGCTCGACATTATAAGAAGACGTCTCACCTGTTTTTGGGTCGAGGATCTCTGGCGAGAGGTGTGATGGCGGTGTGCCGGGAGAGAAGTGTTCATTGCTGTAGGTGATAAGGGGCGTCAGTGGGTGGACATGGTGGGCGTGCTGGACCACAGGGACTTTATTGGACTAAAAAAAAAAAAAAAGACACATAAAGCTAAAAGTTAGCAACAAGTGTTTTACATCAGACACTGTGATGGAGCGTGCTCTGCATTTCTGTTCTTACATGTTTCATAAAAGATACTAAACTTGTTGCTATGGCAGTTAAAAGAAACGTGCGGCGTCATTTTTAAATGCCCTCCATAGTAAACATCCCAGTTTATGTGTGCGAAACCGACCCTGTGATGCAATCTGAACCAGCGCCGGGGAGCATTTAAAAGCCTCGCCGACACATGCCAAGATCATTACGGTCGTTTAGTCGAGGAGAGAACTGTTTGTTCAGTCCAACAAGAAAAACAACAGTGCCACCGAGTCCAAAAGTTGCACCAAGCTAGCCACAAACAAACACAATCAAGCCTGGGTAAACTGGATGAAGCTGTGAACACGAGCAGGCATCACCCTGCACGGTCTGAGTGCAACCACCACCCTGAGAGTTATAAATGTAACTAGTGCTGGAAAAACCACTTAAAATTCTGGATCGAACTTAAGATAAGTGTTGAGCTGTAAGAGATGAAACTTCTTATTGCCTTCGGTGTATTCTTTTTCTGTTTTCTAAAGAAGCGGAGGTCCGTGCCACAATCTGGGACGGGAATGAGGAGGACAATAATAATAATAACCAGCGTCTCTACTTTCATTAGGCAGCGCTCGAGCCGAGCAGCCATTTCCCCTGGCTGCCTGGCTGAATAGACCACTTGTTGGCTCAACTTGTCACATGGGAGGGTCAAGGGGTGGGAGGGGAGAAAGGAGTCTTGTTCCTCCAGGCTAACCTTTCTTCAATACCCCCCTCCCCCCAAAACCTCTGTCTCTCTCCAACGTGGTCTGCTGGGAAACAAGGTTTGCATTGAGACTTCTGTACTCTCTTTTTGCTTCACGTTGCTCAGAATTGTTCCAAATCTTAGCTTATTTTTTTTTTTCCCCACCCATGCCACTTTTTTTTTTTAAAGCAAACTTTTATATGCCTTTAAAAACTTTGGCAAACAAGAGAAGAAAATATTTACTCTTGTTCAACATGTCTATATTAAGATCACTTCGCTCAGGACATTTTTTAATTTCTGCAGACTTTGAACCTGTGAGGCAACACACACACAAAAGTTTGTTGCAGAAAAAAAAAGTTACCTTGCTAGGTTAAACTCCCAGCTCCCATATGTCATGTATATTTGAGCTTTGCTTTGTTGTTCTACTTTGTGTACAATATGCCTGAATTTTCCCGATGTTGTGAGAGTTGTTGGAGACCTCCAGACCTGGGTGCCAACACATTTTGGGAAGCAGTTCAGTGAGAATTTGAAATGATGCCCTTTAATTATTCATATCCTGGAATACATGAATCGTGCACTCAAATATAAGTTTGAAGGCACTACTTTCAGCTGCCTTTTTGGGTGAAGCGGTTCGAGGGGAAAGAGGTTTTCGTTCCAGACGTTTATTCTGATTCCTGTCCTACCTGCAGGAGGAACTCGAGGGTGTAAAGACAGATACTACATCGAGAAAAACTCTCTTCTTTAAGGCTAGGGCACTTCAATCAATCAAATCAATCAGAAAGCAGAAGTTTGATACTAATTTGAATTAATTAGTCTCTCTTGAAACCAGGGAGGATGAAGTGTTTTTATATATTTTTTTCTACTTAAAAAACACGACTAATGGCTCCAGACATGAATGCATCAATGCCTTCTTTTAGTTAGTTTGTGTGTAAAAGTACTATTTCTTAAGCCCATTACAGCTTTATCCGTGAGGTTTCACAAAGTATAATCAGAGAGCCATGTTTTGAATATAAACATCTACATGACAGATGGATTCTAGCGAGTATCTATGTTATATAGAGAAAAAGTGCTCTTTATATAGGTGTGCTTGTATGGAACAAAACACTCAGATCCGCTCTTAAAAGTCATTTGACTTAGTCATAAGAATGGGGGCAAAAAACAGCAGATTGCGGATGAGGAAATACAAAGAAAGAAATCTGTGTCTTCTGAAAATTTAAAGCTCAAAAGGCCGAGGTGGCAGTACCTTGCCTGGCTGTCCAACTTGGACTGGAGCTAAGAAAAGCACAGTACTTGGTCAATGTGGGTGGAGAGGTGGATTTCATTCAAGCAAACATGTTTTTGGATCCTGAACATCTGAATTGAATTACTAGGTAAACAGCCGACAGGGAAGAGAGCTTAGAGCAAACTGAATAACCCGGCAGCTTTGTGTGTCTTTGTGCACGGCAGTTCTGGGTGGGAGGCTCGGAGGCCTTTCCAAACTCCAGGAAAGACGGGGTGAACAAGAATGCCAGGCATGCTGAGAAATCCAAGCCTTGTTTGTCAACGCCAACAGGAAGCGGACGTGAGGGGAGACCGAGCGTGTCATGTGTCTTTAAAAAAATCGGCCACACCAGAACTATGCTATTTATCACGGTCACCGTGAGCTTCACGGCTGGTCATCGCCTCGGAAAAAGGTCAAAGGCATTTTAATTCCAGGTTAGAATAATACAGCGCCGGCAGGCATCAGGTTTCTGGAGCGCGCATTGCCTACAAAGTTTGTGAAAAAAAAAAGAAAAGACTGATGCGCATTAAGATTTTTTCCTGCCCTTCAAACTCAACCTGCAACACCACGTCTGAGTCTGTTCATCCGTGGTGTTTGACTGGAATCAAAGCGCCGGTTCCTGAACGCATTTTTGAAGAGGATCTCGTCTCCGCAGTGGGCCCAGCAGGACTGCAGACCTCAGATCAGTATTCAGTTCAGGTCTCCCAAAGCCTTTGATTTCATGATGGATCCCGGGTGTTCACTGACTAATGCAAAACGAGAAAATCTCCCTGGACTCCTAGTCAAAGGTCTGTTAAAAGAAAATGGGTCAAAAAACTGAGTATATTTTTAAAAAGCAGCACATTTTTTTAAATATCTCTACTTAAAATATCGCACAATCTGAGAGGTCAGGATCACACACAAGCAGGGAGACAAAAGGTATCTCTGGAATCCTCTATTTAAGTAATTTCTGCCATTGAGTGACTTGTGACGCACTGACAGGACCACATGCCTTGATTACTCTAACAAAATATTGAAACAAAGAGGAGACACGTAGATAGGACCAAATTTGAGTGCTTTGTGTCAGACGCTCTGGTCACTTCGATCTCATTAGAGAGTCACAGCTCCCCTCTCTAATTCAGAAGAACAGAACAAGTCGGTGTATTCAGTATTGAGATGCAGAAAAGGACTGATGGACAAATTACTGCGAGTGACTGACTGACCTCAGAGAGAGGAAGTAAGCAAACCAGGACATCATTATCTGCTGAGCGTTAATGGCTGTGACTTTGTACACTAGAAGATAAGAACTGAACCGCATCTTCTTCTCGTTCTCGCCCGTCTCCACTTCTCTTCAGTCCGGCGTGGTCACTACTGATGGGCTGACAAGTTCCCCAGCCTGCTTCACCTGCCCCTGAGGTGCCTTTTGATGTATTTATTCATGAAGAGGCAGCCTGCCGAACACAGGAACTGACACGCAGGACTTTCTTTTCTTTTTTTCCCAATTTTGGTAGACTCGCAAGTTTGTGTATGCATGGCAGAAAGAGACGTGTTCAGAGAAGAAAGCAAAAAAATTCTAAAATAAAAAATAAAATAAAAGCTTGTTCTCATCTTCCCCAGTCCTCCCACCACCACCACTAGCAAAAGCAGTACCAAATGAATGCTAAACAAACCTGTCTGTTGAATAATTGAGCGACTCAGGCCAGGGCCCGGCTCAGATTAGCATACAGGCCTTATGGACCCAATCTGCACAGCGACAAGATGGTGTTTTCCTGGACTTTTGGTATTTGCCGAGTGCACGATTTCTATTTTACTCCCACTTTTTCCTGCTCAGCATCCTCAGAATTAGTTAACATGTTGATTGTCTCACCAAGAATGCTTTCTCTGATTGTCTATTTGGTAGGTGAGACTAAAATGAACAAGTGTCGACATGCTAACATGATCTTTAATGCTTCACCCTCAAAAGTTAGCAGAAATTCTGAAGAGACGGTTAATCCAAACCCAGTCAGTCCCTTCTTCACACAACAATACCAGATTTTACACACGCGCAACTGCAGCAAAACGGGTCATCTTCAGGAGTCCCCTGCTGCTAGCTCTTCCTCGGGTCTCTCTCCCTGGCTCCCCTTGGCCCTGGGCAGTAATCCCTGGCCCCCTGTGTGTGCCCATCCGCTCCCCCTGCTCTCATTAGTGCAGTGCTGGGGCCTGGGGAGTCTGCAGGCCTGGGGAGCCAGCCTGCTGCTCTCCTCCCACTCCCCTTCTTTCTCCTCGGCTGGAGTAATGAGCACATAATCATCCTGGCTCCATGTCAGTAGCAGCACACCAGAGGGGCATGTGGGCACCTGGCCCAGAGTTGGGGTGAGAGAGAGAGAGAGAGAAGGGGCACAGGGGGTGGGGTTTCACTCCCTATCCTCCATGCCCGACGTTCACTGACTGTACCCAGAATTAGAGCGTTCCATTCCACATGAAATGACCCCCACGGTCACACGAGTCAGCAGATAAAGGACAGCAACCTCCTTTTTTTTTAATTCACAGAATAAAAGCTGTTACACTTCCAGAGAACTTTTCTTCCTTTCACCCTCCAGTAAAAAACCAAAGTGTCACATGAGCTCTAAGATAACCACATTATCTTATCTTAGGCTCAGATATTTGACACATTTGTTCCAGCTTTTGTGAAAAGGCAAAACTTCGACAACACAAACAACATTACACAACTGGTTCTATCAAAAGTTATACAGTTTGTTCGCAACGCACCTAAAAGCCTTTAAAAGGTTTATAATGGCAAAAGAGCAAGCTGCTTTTAATGTGCAAAAAAGAAAAATAACCATTATTTGGTAAGTTTCAGAAAGTTTTTGAAAAACATTTTGACCTCAAAACAACTTGTCCCTTCTGCACTGTTTCTTTCTAGGTTGAATTTCCTGATTTGACCAAGAACAAACAAAAAAAATGCATAAAAAGAAAGAACATGAATGGAATGAAAACCTCAGTCTGAGTTTAGTTACTGTTAAACTGTATTAATAACTAGAACATTTTTTTCTTTTAGTGTGGATAAACACATTTCATCTGGTCACATGTTGGCTAAAACCAAACAATAAAACTTCCTGCAGGAAAAATAAAGACACAAAGGTCACTTACAGGTCGGTGTTTATTTAAATATAATAATATAATTGGTTTATACTGAGACATAAATCACCATTAGATTCCCAGGAGCAATCTCTGTTCTCCCCTCAGTTTCCCATTGACTGCTCTCAATAAGGACTTTGTCATAAGCATTGCTGAGACCGTAGGATTCAGTAAATCAACCACAAACTCAGCGAGCACATGTAGTTAGTGCAAGAGAGTTGAGTCACAATGCCTCTTTTTAATAAAGGGCACAGATAGTGGCTTTTTGCTCCCCAACAAAAATTTATTTCTGAACTAGAAAAAAAAATGCCCCGATAAGATCACAAAAGGTGAGATGCCAGCAAGATGTTCTAGGCTCTGTGTTATCACACGTTTTCAATCCGAAAAAAAAAGCACATCCCTCAGCTAAGCCGCAAACCAAACAGGTCTGCTGAGGCCCCGCATTGTCTAACTGGAGCAAGACACCGTGATGACTAGTTCACACCTGTGTGGGAAAGTTCAGGAATGGCAACAGGGTTCAAACTTGAGAGATTTATGGTGGAGGCTGAGTTACTGTGGTAAAGACAGACAGACTGCCTGGCAGCCGGCCTGCGGGTGTTGTCAGGGGTTGCACAGAGGAGCTGCACATGAATCGATGAGAACCAGCAAGTCCACAAGGGCACCATAACTTCATTATTGCACATAACCACATTATAGTTATAGTTTGATTAAAGTGTTTTGTATCCTCCAGAGTAAACGGATTTCCTCGATAGGTTTACATGATTTGATTGATAATTGGGTTAATGTTCTGCTCGATGTTGACTGCAGGAAATGTTTTTTAAGTGTCATAAACAAGAGCCGTTAGTTGGTGAGACCGGTTAAATGGTCTGTGAACGTCCATTGTGGAGATTTTTTTTTTTGATCCATCAACAAAGCTGCTCTTTTTTGTCAAACACATTGTTTATTTTGCTGTTTTTGAATCAAACCCACAGTGGAGGTCAAAGGTCAGTGCAGACATTTTCATGAATGGTTTCCAAAGTCACAAAGATTCATGACTTCAGATTTAAAGGGATAGTTCACATCTTTTTAAAGTTGCATGCTGTGAAAAGTTTATGAACAATAAGGATCTCACCTGTTGTAGATAACCGTTTGAACAGCCTCAGTTTCAAGAAATAAATGTTTAGGTCTGACAGAATCAGAGTTAAACCAGCGGAAATATAATATTTTTACTAAACGTGCTACTTCACTGGAATTACTACAGCTAGCTGCTGCTTGTAAATAACCACAGAAGTTTATAAATGACTGTGTAATGCAAAACTGCAAAACTGATGGTGATATAAAGGTTTATAACAAAATTTTTGTAGTGTTTTAAGACAAGAATTCACTTTGCTCTTTGCTTCACACAGACAAGCTGTTAGCTCATCAATCAGTCAGATATAAACTTTGTTTATCCAAACTCAGGCCAACTAAAAAGCAATCTGCAAAAGGTGAGATATTTTTTCACAAAAACACACATCAAGAAACACAATGTGAACTATTGATTTAGGTTGAAACAGTTTTTAATACTTATTTTGTCATTTTGCATGTTTTATGATGAAGGTTGTATTTACCAAATGCCCTGGTGTTGGAGAACGAGAATCTTTTATCCCTGCAGAGGTGGGAACATCCAAGAGCGGCCATTTCATCTGCAGGTACTGTTGGTTAGAGAAGAGGAGAATAAATTACAAACAAATTCAGACACGCACAGTAATACAACCACAGTATGTTAGTAAAATAAACTGAAAGAAAGACAAGACATGAAGTTTAAAAGGTTTAATCTAAAGCTAGTATTTCACTGGGGTGAGACATTCATTCTGAGCATTCACGAGGAAGTTCCCACAATGCCTTGAAATGTTCGCAGGGGTTTTCACTGAGTGAGTCAGAGAGAAACACAAGAATTTTCAACATGTTCTAAATATTTGCTTAGCAAATTTTCTGTCAGAATGGTCTGAAGACAGTCTCAGGCTCTTCTCATTTTGTTTTTTTGTAAATCCAACGTGCTATAGCTGTCTTTTTTATTTATATATATATATGTTAATTCTCTGCAACATCAGGTTCAAATTTCCAAAGTTCATCTCAGTTAGTGTAATTCCAAGTGGGAATTTGTGTAGTTTCTTGCATTTTTGTGTCTCCAACTGAGCTTCAACAGTTACAGCTTAGTGAAGTACCACTTTAAGAGTCAAAAATCACTCATATGAGAGCTGGTGGTTTGTCTTCTCCTTGAGAAACGATATGAATGGTGTCAAAGCCACAAAGAACTTCAGCAAACACCTGTACAAGAGCCACATTTCTGCTGCTGGAGTCAGACAGTGAGTTCTGGCACCGGCGAGAGCAGGAAGAGCGATGTGAACACAGCGGACTGATGGGGGACTGTGAAATTGCAGTTTGTCAAGGAAAAACAAGAGGCCAGCTGTAGGCGCATATCGCTGCAACGGTGGGAAGAGACAGCTGGAAGAAAGCCTCGTGTACAGAGCTGCAAACTCGAAGTTCACTCCCTACTATCCCCATCAATACGTTTGGCCTTTTGACCCAAAAACAGAACCTCATTCTTCCCCCATCATTATAAATCACACATGTGTGAAAGTTATCATTTTAAAGTTCTGTGTCTGCTGCTTTTCCTCTAGTTTGTCCCTGATCACAAAAAAAAATTTACAACTGTCTGTCCGGTTATTGCTCTTTCTTCAAATCAAATCAGAGCAACATACTCAAGAAGAAGTTTGTTTTTTTTTCCTTTGATTTACTGCAAGTTGAACTTTTTTTTTTGGTATTTGTTCTCCAGCAGTGATGATAGTATGAGTCCAGAGCTCCAAAAGCACAGCAACCATCTGGTTTATGAATCAGTTTTAATACCGGAAACAGCAGCTTGTCGTGCACATGGATTTTCTCTCTGGTACATATTCAAATTAATTAAAAAGGTGTTTTATTATTGACACTGTTTGACTTATCCAGGTCTGTGTCGAGCATATGCATTGAGGTGTCAGTTTATTATCATATTTGCCTTTTGGGCTTACAAAGTTAATAAATTCGGTTTGCATCGTGCACTGAATTTTTTGTCATTTCACATTTGAATTCTTCTGCACAAACAGTTTAACATCCATCCTTTGTGAGCGTTTGATGAATGGGAAGCAAGACAATAAACAGCATTTGACATTCCAAAAAAAATGACAGACAAATCTAGCTAAAGAATATATGCAAAGCATTGTCTTGTCTTCAGAAGTGTGCAGGATAAATGATGACAAACAAGCAAACTGGAGGAGTCATGCATTCAGCTTTTGATTTTTAAAGCTCCATTCGTCATTCTGGGTTTGTAAGGAGGAAGGAAGGTTGGGTGACTGTGGGTTAAAATGGAAAAGACATTATAGCAGGAGGGGAAAAGGGAGAGGAGGGGAGTAAAAAAAAACATTTTCAGGAATGAGTTTGTTGGAGCAGGCACAGGGTATTGTTTCCTGACAGCTGGGGTCCAACAGAGCACTGAGGCAGGGGGAAGGGGGTCCCTTTTTCCCTTCGAAAAAAGGGGGAAATTCTCAGAGTTGACATCAGCCCTCTTCATTTTCACTATACTGCTCAAGGCTGAATCGTAGGTTCCAACTAATGGGCCCAAGTCCATACAACTGTCAGGAGGCAGTTGCTTTTAAAGGCTGCTAGCTCCCTATTGAAACTTTCCTCTGCTCTGTGCAGGGCGCCTAATGAATGCTACTCTCTGGAGGGAAAATCCAAAACAATGCAGTTTTCTCCGTCTAATCTATGTCAATCATGAGCCCTTCCACAAACGAAACAAGCGCTACTGTGAGTGTTTGGTCGGGTCCGTCCGTGCCCACCCCGGCTCTCCCACCCGGATCCATCCCAGTTTTTGACAGCTTCTGCCAGGACTGAGGAACATGCCCCCGGGCGCTTTTTTTTCCCTGAGCACCTACTTTTCTTTTAATTGCCAGTGTGCCCCGTGTAGCAACTGTTCACACACTCTCTGAAACATCCCGCGAGGTAACACCAGCCGCACACTGTCACATTAGCTCCCGTCCAGACTCGAGCAACACACCACTCACTGGGACATGAGAGAGAGAGCGAGAGAGAGAGAGAGAGAGAGAGAGAGAGAGAGAGAGAGAGAGAGAGAGAGAGAGGGAGGAGAGAGGGCGTCTGCTGGGTGCTATTTCATGAAACAAAAGACGGGGAATTGTGAGCTAAAAACGAAAAAAAAAAAACTTTCTTTGTGTAAAAGTTAAATACTGTCAGGAAAAAAGTTAGGTCAATAAAAACTAGATTATTCAAATAGTTACGCCAAGGTTTAAGTGATTTTAGATGTTTGCAAAAGATTGAAATTGAGATAAACCAATAACAAGTCAACTGCAAGGCTTTTGGTAATGCGTTACACATGGCCTTATTTTATTAGAATAAAATACAGACATATGGTCAGGGCTCACAGAAACGTCTGTTTCAGCCCAGGACCTGGAAACTCTGGTAAACGCACTCGGACGGAGAACTGAAAGAAACCAGAATCTAAAGTGAAGTTTAGCTGATCCATTTTCATCACTCTCTAATTGTCTTCCAGCTTCCCCCCACTGACTCCAGCACTCAGAATAGACATCAGTAGAATGTGCTACTTTTTACAAGACCCACATGCGACAAAGGTGGCATTGATGCCACAGAATTTTTCCAAAAAGTCTGCACTGGAGCCCTTTGGTTGTTTGAACAGAGAGAATGCAACATATGCTCTGGGGCATGTGGCCTGCCATAGCTGGGTTCTAATTGTTACATCGCTCTCACAGAGCCGGGGAAAACACGGCCAAGAGTCTTTGTCATCTCTGAAGTGTGTGGTGCCATGCTGCAGGCCAACATCAGAGCACGGAGAAGAGACAGATGTCTGGACATTTGCTATCGAACTAAGTCAAACTGTCTGCCAAAGGGACGCAAAACAATTCCAAACTTTGCTTACAACTATTTGTCAACTCAAGGACTGCACCAAAAAGCTATTAATCTAATAACAATTTTAGTAAGTACAATAAATTTCAATTAAAATGAATGTGTCTAATTTTAGCATGATTGACTAAAATGGTCAACCAGTTAAGAGCCACAACAACTAAAGAACTAAATATGTTTAAAGAGGCTAAAACAAGGCCTCACACTTGTGAAATGGCTTTGCCACACTTGTAAATAGCAGAGCTGCAGGAATGCCTCCACGGATCACTCCAGCAGATAATGTCAATCACCTACTGTGTGGAGAACCCCTCCCCATTGTTTTCTTTTACCCCCAATAGAAAACAAATGGGCCACACAGCTTGCTGTTTGGCTGAGGTGTTAATTACTGTCCCCGGTCCATATGAACAGTGAGTTCAAACAATAACCCCATCAGGCCCACCTCCCCGTGCACCACAGTACCTTTCTGGTTTGCTGTGCTGATATCACCTGTTCTTTATCGCTGGGCTATTGAGACCTCAACCTGATCTATGCATAAAACACAATTAAAAGATTACAGGACAAAGGTGAAGTGATAAGTAGCCCCCGCCTCGTCTCAGAGTTTGCATTAGGCCTCATTGTTTGCCAACATTCGAGGCAATTACACTGACAATTCTTAAGCAAACCTCAGTAGTCTTTGTGCTAATTAGTGTGTAATCAATGGGGAAATGACAAGCAGCTCAACTGGTCAGACCTGCACTCTACATCTCTATAAATATCAGTCAGGAAGGAAAATATTAATTACCGGAAACCTAAAAGGATAGTTTCAATCTTTTTAAAGAGGTTCTGGGGAAAGATAAGAAACAATTATATACCTGTCTCAAATACTGTAGCTCTTTCAATGGTTTCCATTTGGAGAAAAGATGTTGTGTGGGTGGTCGTGGCTTAGGAGGAATAGTGATCATCAGCTAATGAGGAGGTTGGCAGGAGTGGCAAGTAATATACTGAGGCCCAGATTTCTGTGAATTTGTGTATATGAGTAAAGTGTAATTTGTTTACGATTTATTTTTGACTAATAGCACATAGGAATCCTGCTTTCTAATATTGATTCTAATCTCAAAAGTTTCACAGCAGCCCCTTTAATAAACCTTACCATCACAGTCAATTTCCACTGCAGGGTTATCCCATCAGAAATATTTATATTCCCACTGGAAATTATGACACTACCTGCTGCTGCTATTTGTGCTGATAAATAACAATGTCAATTTATAAACTATAACATTTGTTCAAACTGCTAAGAAATACTTCCGAGTGAAGTTGTTTTGAGACACCAACAATCCACATTGGCATTTGTCCTGCTCAAACAAGCCAGTAGCTTGTCAATTTGTTCAAAGTGAAACCTTGTTTCTCCAAACTGATGCTGTTCAATCAGCTATCTACAACAGGTAAGATATTTACTGTTCATAAACTTTACGCATACCTATCCCTCCAAAGAAAGGTGCAACGAGAAAGAAATATTTAGGGCAAAGTGCTGAGAAGTTCTCGTCTTCATGTAGTATGTGGGTTTTCCGTCCTTTAAATAAAATTAGCTCATCTGACAGCGTTTATCTTTGGTATAATCAATCACCCATGAAAAAAAAAAACAGTACTTGTCCCCCTATGTGAGCTTATCACTCGAATTTCATTTAAAGCCTCATCTCTTGGTTTTACATCATATTAACTCGGCATAGCCGTGATGCTGTAGAGGAGATTAGCACGCCGCTAATAGCAAACCACATTTGAAGTGTCCATTAGCCCATAGAGGAATGAAGTTAAGTGACTATGACAGGGGCACTCCCTCAGTTTGCCGGGCCTCTATTGTGACCCGGCCGGTTGTCCTGCACTCGTATTCACAAGCAGTAGAAAAACTGGGTCAAAGGTCAGACATCCAGAGTGCTGTGGTTTCTATGGTGACGTGGCCTATTAAGGCCAGGCTCATTGGCCTCTTAACATGCTCTTGTACACAAAAGAACTATTAGTCCAAAGAGGGAAAGAGGGCATTGAAGAGGGGAGGCAGCACAGGGGAGGTCCGAACAAGACGGCGTCAAGGTTCCGCCAAGGTTTCCAATCTGGTTCGACATGTTGTCTCTGTTCACATGCATGTACATACATACAATTATCGAACAGTAGAATGAACTTAATATATGAAACTTACTTGATTACATCTCTATCGTCTAAAGGTGAAGGCAGAGCTTTAATTTTTAGTTTATATTTTTGCAAAAGCCACTGTTGGTATTATAAAACTTTAACTTTCAAAAATCAATTATTGGATTTATACAGTATACCTTTAAATAATTAACTTTTGGAATCAAAGTAAATAATATCTGCCACAGCTAATCAACATTAGCATACACAAACGTGGCAACACAGATATTAGGCTACAGTTTATAAAAGATGACATCATTTATAACCCAAACTCTAACCACTAACAGGTCATGTGATATCATGCAAGACATCCCAATACTACACAAGATTTCAACCAAAAATTCTGTCATTTATGGTCATCTTAGTCTAAAACTCCAGCATGAAAGGCGGTGGGTAATACGCATTATTTCAAGGAAAGCTAGGGCCTTCAACCAAGCGAGTCCTGTGACTACACCTCGTGTGTTTTCTGCACAAGGTAAAACAGACGACCAGCCCGGGTTTATTTAAGAAGTCCTTGGGCAAAATTTACTGCTGTTTCAGTAATAAAACAGAACTAACAGAATGCAAGACCAAGATAAACATCCCTCTTTAACTTTCTATCCCACTGAGGGACCCACAACTTCAGCAGGAGTTTGCCTTTTTTTGACAACTCAAGCAATTATTTGCTTCGAAGTTTCTTTCCTTTCTTTGGGTCACAGAGTTATTGATTCCTGCATCTGGCTTGTTAACGTCAGTGCTTAAACAAAGCTGCAGTTTATTCTCATTCTGTCTCATTTGACTCTCAGGTAATTTCAATCAAGCGGTTAAAGGAGGCCGAGGTTACAGTTAGGAATAAGTGAGTAAACTCGTAACAGAGCACAACAGCAGGTCACATAAACCCACCCCCACTGTGTAATTAGACGCAGGAGAAAATAATTATGCATCTGGTAAGAGCAAGGGCATCTCATAAAGACAGAGAGGAGAGGGTGTGAAGTTATTCAAGTCAATTATGTGAAGTCAGTAATGTGGTTTCCCATACCTGGGCAGGATCTGCTTTTAATAGCGACAAACTGCTTCCCTTTCTAAAGTCACCATGATCTGATGTCAGGACAAGCTGGATCTCAAAATGTCAAAGATATTGTCCTCTTCCATGTCCTGTTGCATTGTTTAAGCCAGTCGCACAGGAACAGAACTTTTTTTTTTACTATTTGGGGAGTAGCCCCGTTTCATTGAAACCCACGGCCGTAAACGTTCGTATAATTAACTCCAGAACACGAGGTTGTTACCAGCGCCCGACTGCATGTTTACAGTAAAGCTCAACTTAGAAATTAAATGTGCGTGTCAAAGTCTACGCCAGTGGCACACAAGTGAGAGACGAATTTTTCATTTGTGACCAAACACAAACGGACTGGAGGCAGCAGGAGTTACCGGGATAACGCAGCGTTTTCCTGCCAAGGCATTAAGTAGGGAATAATAAGTGCAGGACGCCGAATAGGGCAAATACCACAGCAAAGACCGGTAATCACTTAAAACGCACAATGAAAAGCATAACTGTCTCTTCCTTTTTTTTTTTTTTCCAGAATTTATAGATAAATATTTACTTTCACCCTTAAAGTGTAGATTTAAGTACTAAAAAGGTGTGTTTTTTATGACTGGGTACAATGAGAAACTGTTTCGTTTTTGCTTTTTCAGCTTTTCTTGGTACATATTTTAAACTTCCTAAACATGGATGATGGAGGCAGGAGAGGTAATGAAGCATCTTGAAGAGAAAAAAAGTCACTTTTGAAAAAGTGAGGTGGGCATAAGTGGGTGTAGTGGAGAAGGCAAAGGAGAGAAGAAGAAGAAAAAAACGAGCCTAAATTAAACACATTTGTTTCTGCTCTCACATACCACAAGTCTTATGAAAACAGAGGGCTGATTGTGTTCACTCTGCGAGTCCAACCACCCCCTCCTCCTCCACCCTGTCTCTCTCTTCACCACCACCCAGCTCTACTACCCCAAACCCCCCTGTCCCGAGCACCCCCCACCCTCCACCCAGCCCATACACACACACACACACACACACAGCTGCCTGCAGATGCCTCCTGTGTTTGCTCACTGAGTGCAAAGGCGCAAATCTCCAGGCCCCACAGACTTCTGGGCCCTGCCTCATCTCAGTTTTTACTACCTGACATCGCTATCACCCCACTGCTAACCTCACTCACTTCGCTCCCTGTCTCCTGCAGCTCCGACACATACACCAACACACACATCCAAATGCCACAGGTATGATAGGCTCAGCGAACGGCCCTGTCAAACAGATGAGGACTGTTAACACATATAGTATGTCAGCAGTTTTAGAGACATTTAGGGAAAAATGAAAAGGCCCTGGCAAGAAAACTTCTCAGTTGAACGAAGCTAGCTTTTTATAGGAATGCTAAACAACTGCTGCCTTGCAAGTCGACGTTTTAGACAAACGTCTCGTGGGATCTGTTTGTGCTTTGAGTTATCCATCACTCTCAGCTACTACCACATTCAATTTCAGCTACGACAAACTGACAGAGTTGTAGCCATTTTTGTGTTGAATAACATTGATCAGCTGAGGCGGCCATCTTGATTTGGACTGACTCCAAAAATTAGTTGTAGTTTATGGGATAGTTTTGTCAACCGACAGAAAATGTTGACAAAGCGTTAAATCCAAAGTTTTCTTGGATGATCTGTTAGCGCTCAGATTGCGTGTTTATGGTGGCCATCTAGAATTAGCTTGACTTTAAAAGTTAGGCAGCTGTAGTCTAAAACTACAATATGTTTACACGAACTAGCATCTATATATAGTGATTACCTTTTGAAAGTTTTGATAAATGTCATCCACTGATTCATGAGATATTTAGTACAAATAAATGCACATGCAAACACAGGCAATTTACATGACTGCCTTCTTTTCAAAATGGCAAGAGATAAAATAAATATCATGAAACTGTTAAATGTGAAAATGGAAACCAAACAAGTTGGAAAATATTTTGTGAAATATTAACAAAATGTTCCTGTGAATCCAATAATTTTAAAGCCCTTCCAGATTTCCACCAAGAGTGACACTGCATAAAATTACCACGACAGTCCTGAGGATTAGTTCTGGGTATTGTCAAAAGAGCACAGGATAATCTGTAAAGTTGCCAGCAACTTATTTTACCTGAAACCTCCGAAAAAGTCACTTCTTCGCAGTCCTGAGGCTTCGCTGTCATCCCGCTTGCACTCAGCGATGAGCCCTTAAATCATGACCCAGTGATGCGCTAGGCCATAAATTAAATTTACGTTTTTATGTAGGGGTCTCCCCTCCTGTTTTCACGTGTCTGAAATGCTGTTAAAGAATAAATCTTTCAGTCAAAACATAAGTCTTCAGGCTGGGAAGGGAAGCAAAAAGAGAAATCACCAGTTGGGACGAGGCTGGATCGTGCCGCCGAGAAGCCTTACAATAATTCCGAAAAACCATTTGTTTTGCTATATTGGCAATTAGTTTTTGTTACACAATTTGACAGATGAAATATGCTTCTACAAAACTAACACAGTACTGTTGCAGTAAAATAAAATCTCTCAATGACATTCACCAGGCCACTGAGACCTGAATGGTGGACATAAGAATCCATACAGCTGCTGCTATCTTTCATTTCTCAATACAATCTAATGAGAAAGGCGAGGTGATTACGATCGGGGGCTGCTGTAAATATCAGATTCCCAGGGACGAAGTTTAGGAGAGGCCCTTTCAAATTACACAGTATTCAGGAATGCAGAGCATGAACCGCAGAAACATGGAGCTAAAGATATTACTCACTCTTCTCATTTTAACATTTAGCTCCAATTGTGAAACACAAACAAAGAGAAAGAGAGAGAGAGAGAAAAAAAATCAAAATAACATTTAAAAAGTAGGATAGTTTATCTTGCATTTTTTAAAATGTTTCTGTGAGCTCAGAATCTGCTTCACAATGCAACAAACTTCTGCTTAATCCAAACTGCACACTTCTGCAAACAATTAAGTGTTAACCCAAGGACTGTATGCTGCTCAGAGTGAAAAAGAGAACGCGTATGGAGGGAGTGGAGGTGGGGGGGGGCACGACTGGAGAAAG
>JARVJO010000394.1:16497237-16512457 GCA_031762555.1 Cynodonichthys magdalenae | reverse complement strand
GCTAAAAGTTTTGAGGTCTTCTGGCATGGAGAAGACAATGTGCAAGATTTTGCTTGGGAGAGGCGAGAGGAGCTGTAACAGTAACTTGAGCAAGACGAGGTGTCAAATTGCAAAAAAAAAAACTATATAAATGAAAGGCAGTTTTCAGTTGAACGAATAATTGAACGGCTTGGAATTAATTAAACTTGCAAAGGAGTTTTATAAGATTAGTGTGAAAATGTAAACTTTGCACTCGTAATTACACCCATGACAAAAATCCGAGTTAGTTTGAGGGTTATAATAAGAAAAGACAAATGTTGCAAAGCGATCCCTTCATTATGGCTGCAGGCTGGTGTGGAAGAAGGGATCGGATGTGCTGAGGGGAAGCCTGGGCTTTTGTGGCCACTCAGCCAACTGGCCCTGAACCTTGACCTGCGACCCTTCACCCAGGAGGAGGTGGGGATACAAACAAAGCTCTGAGTGACATCTGAAACTAGACACTCTGCGGGGAGAGAGTGTCTGGACAGGACTCAAGTAACCCCATTAACTCTGCAGGAAAGATTTATGGCTATTTATTTTCCCCCTGCAAGAAAAAAAAAATTTCGAAAGCTGAAGAGTCACACAGCTCTGTCAAAAATAATCAAGCAATTAGAGGTTTGCACCAAGTTTCGTCTTTGCCGCTTGCCAATATTTCAGTCTTGCGCGAAGATAGGCAAAGGTTCTCCATAATTAACAACTCTGAGCAGAGCTGTGATTAGCAGTGGTGCACACATGTGCCAACAGCTCGTCTGTAAAAAAATAAATTCTGCTTAATGTGAGCAACATGAGTCTGCCTTCAGATGGCTTTACGGGAGTCGCTGATTCACCAGCACCTCCGATGGATTTTTTACAATGGATTACAGAAAGGACTCTGGGATTAGTACACTGTAAACAAAAACAGAGAAACGGTGGCGGATGGAAAATGCGCGGCGGTGAATACGAGCCTCCGTCACCAGAATGCTGAAAGCCACTGTAGTATTTAAATCAGGCAAAGAGCGAGGAAGACTGGGCCAAGCATTCTGTAGCTCAGCTGTGAGGCTCTAAGCCGTTGCCCTCGGGTCTTTGTCCTGCCTTTCAGGGCAAGTCTGAGGTAGTCAAAGACCCTATTCATGACCGGCGCTCCCCCTGCCAACACACCCATACAGCCCCAGTCAAGTCAGCCGAGAGCTATAGAGCCTTCCCATTTCACACGAGAATCAGACCTGCCCCTAAAGCCTGCTTCAGGGATTTCCAATAGCCAGTCCCTCCAACCCATGCACAAATCAAACAAAAAGGCCTCCCTGGCCTACTCCACGTCACCCAGGCTTGATTAGATCTTCTTTTCTAATGTAGCTAACTCTACATGTGGAGAAAAAAAATGCAGCTGAATTTAGGTATCGAGATATAAAAAGATTTAAACTATGGAGGCGTTGAGTTCTTATACCTTACACAAGACACATTTTACGCTAATAAATATTTTCAGACCTGAGTACATCTCATGATAGAACCTCAGGAAAAAAAACAACTAATCATGCTGATTATCTGAGGGCAGGCGAAGGGGGGAAGCCCGCTATCACTGAAGACTGTCTTATGTCTGCTGAGCACAAGGCCCTCAATCACAGTCATTACTCATGACTAATCAAGAACATTACCTCATAATTTCAAATTGAGCTGATAAGGTCAGGACAGTGAGCAATATCTCGCGACCGTGGCCCAATGTGAGGATCTCAGCCTGTCGTCAGTTTCTGCTGCCTCTGCGACTTTTTTTCTAACAGGAACCACAAGTCTGTCCCGAAATAAGGAGTCTACACATTTTAGATGACTTGAGCACGGCTTTAATCAGATTTGATGCTCTGCAGAACATTGTGACTTTTTAACAAGTACAATTGGTTTATGAGGGCAGCAGGGTGGGGGGGAAAGGGGCACTAAAAGGTGAAGTTTTTATCACCGTTGAGACAAGCTGCCACAGCTTCTGGGATAAATGAATATGGGTGATTTTAAACAAACGATTAAATTCCAGCAAGGATATAAACTCTGTCTGACCAAAAAAGTGAAGTAATAAATACATGTTTTTTTTATTATTAAAATGTCACAAACAAACTGGTTAATTTGTGGAGTTTAAAGGAAAATTCTGTATTTATGCACATTTATTTTAAATGATTTTTCTCCAGCTTTTACTTTTCCATTTTTCACATCACAATAACCTGAGAGTAACTTGTGTCCTACTTGTTTAAATGTTTTAAACATTAAAAAAAATTTGCACGGTTGCCTTCAAGATTTATGCGCTCAAACATAAGATCTATTACACACACTGTGTTTTAGAGAGAAATAATAGATATTGCAGATGGTGGGTGAGTTTCATGAGCTGCAGCCATTCAGCTATAAGGTTTTGTAGTTAGATGCTGTAAACAAATATATTAATAAAAATGTTCATAATGCAGCCCTAAACTTTATATAAGGGCAGGATTTAAATTTGATTTATGGAAACTAATACCCTGCTTAAAGAAATAGTTTGGCTCATTTGAAATAAGGTTTTGTGTAAAGTTTGGAAAAAGCTATGAATATTTCTTTGAGAGACCTTGGGTTTGGAAAATATACTTCAATTTTGACTGTATTGACAAGCTAAAGGCTAGTCACAGTGAGGCCAAGACCAAAGTGAATAGCTGCCGTCTTAAACAAAACTACAATCTCAAATATTTTATAGTCACTAAGCCATACCAGAAGTGCTACAGTTAGCTGCTAATGGTGATACTTTTTGTGATGGCTAATAAGTTTCCATGTAATGTGAAGTTGTTAAAAAAATGTAGATTTAGTTTTAAAAAGCAGTTCTATGAACTACTATAAAAATTTCTGAGCTTGGATTAGTTTTAAGACAGCAGTCTTGTTCTTGGCTCAAACTGTCTGCTAACTTGCCAATCCAGTCGGAACAAATCTTTATTTCTCAAAGCAAAAACCACTCAAAAAGTTCTTTACAACAACTCTTCATAAGAACCCTATTTCAATAGATCCAAACCTTTTCTTTTAGTCAAAACTATTGCCACCTAATTTCAAACAAGTAGAGAAAAGTCACCAACTGGGTCTGGAATGGTTCAAACCTGCTGCACTACTCAAAAAAGTCAAACCAAAAGAAGCTGAACTGACTTGGAGAAAACCAACGAAGCTGATTTACAACTTGAACATGAAGAACAGCTGCTCTGCTTACTGTCAGCTAACCCCATCCAGGAAAGATATCCATCTACTTCTTAATTTAGTATGACCACTACAAGCTCACTGATACTACACACAGACTGTACAACCCGGCCTTTAACGAACCACGTGACCTGTACGTGACCTGAAGAGGAGCCTGATGTAAATCTTAGCAGGAGCTGATGCTACGTGAGCACGATCTGATATCCTCCTGACTTTTCTTGATTGACCTGTTACTGGGAGAAAGTAAAGAGGCATTGTGGTCGGCTGTTGCTCTGTGGGAGACAGAATCCCTCTGATAAGTGAGTGCCTCAAGGTTTTGGAAGCAGGCCCACCTTGGGATAACAGGCAAAGAAACAGCAGCACCCGTATCTGCCCCAGTTTATGCTCCCACCAACACATCTCATCAACAATCTCTCCTCCTGCCTGCTTTTCTCTTCCTCTCCTGCTGCCTGCAGTGCTTAAACTGAAAACAGCTGGATGGAATACCAGACTGATGAAACCCTGTTAAGATTTGGGTGGGTGTGTGTGTGTGTGGAAAGGGGGGGGGGGTGTCTTCCTGCTGCACAATCACATTTTATTAGAACGAAGCTAAAAGTTTAGGGGTACAATTACAGAAGGAAAACATCTTTAGCTGGGTTAAACAGCACAAGTTATGGGTATGAATGGACCTTACAGACATACCCAAGAGAGTCCAATAATTACTTTAGTAAGAGTAATAGTTCATAATAGTTATATACAAATTTTCAAACATGCTAGGATAACTCTGTTTAAAAAACTCACAGAAGTTCAGCCTTTTACATGTGAAATGAGTGGCAGATTGATGTTTCAGTGTTTTTTATGAGAGACTCGATTTGTTTCCTTTTAAAGTATTTCAGATATGTTGGAGTGTTGACAGTTGCTGGCCTGTTTTTTTTTTCTACTTTCCACCAGTTTATGAACATTTAAAGAATTATTTAACCCAGCTGGAGGACAACCACAAAAAGGGGTCTGAATCTACACTTTTATACGATTCCCTCATTGAATCCCTGGTGAAAGTTCTTTCAGGACAAATTGTTTCGTGGTCATTTCAGAGTGAGGGTGACAATACGCTTCTTACAAACCCAGGGGGGCCCTTTCCTCCCCATTTGCACCAAGACCCTGGATTAATACCACAAAACAGACACGACTAAGCCAGTATTCACAAAATGCATGATACACGACTCCCTACCCCCCACTTCCCTCTCTCTCTCCTCCATCTCGCACAGCTATAATTACCAGCTAAAACTTTTATTTTGCAGACAATTCACAGCTGTAGAAGCTTTGGACTCTAAAGTTTCAGCATCAGCTATCTTTGAGTCTGACAGAATGAACCAAACACGCAGTGATTATCATCCAATACAAACTACAATTGTTGCAAAGCAGTGAGTACATCTGCAGACATGACCAGGGGTTTCCTCCCTCTACAGCTACGGCATTTACCTTTACTGCAAAACCTAAATATTTCACTCGGCAACAGAAGTTTTTTTTTTGTTTTTTTTTTAGTTTTTAGGTTTGTTGATATGTAGTCAATAACACAAACTGTATCAAAGCTTCGAAAAGTAGAAACTTTGGAGCGAATTCAGGCGTGTTGGAGATGTTCACCTTCAACCAACAACCCTTTGAACCCAAACGCAAGTTTTGCTCCAGCGTTCACAAGGAAAAGCAATGCACCAAACTGCACAGTGTAGCCACGGCCAAACATAGCAAATGAGAAAAACACATAAATTGATTTAAAAAAAGAAAAAGAAGAAGAAAAAAAACATTTGCACAGATATATTCATCTTGGCACATCAAAGGGATTCATTGATGCCACTGAACATGGGGAGTCTGCGGCTGGAGAGGGGAGATGTTGGTTATCCTTTCCTCCGAGGGGGCAGAGATGCTCCTGATGGGCCCTGAGCTCAAGAAGCCAGAGAGCGCTATAAACAGAATTCCTAATGCCAATCGGGAGAGTGGGTGGGTTTAGGTAGCGAAACTAGCAGGCTATGGAGTAGCAGGAGGAATTGACGCCAGCTCAGGCTGTCCACAGAGACCAAAGAGGGAAGGATGCAGACCAGGACTGACACCATTTCGCACAGTTCTGTGTGGACGACGTTAGGAAGTATGCATGAAAAGGAAATGCAAATGGAAAGATGCAAGTTGGCGTGAAAGCCCAAGCGAAAGGCTAAAAACTGCTTTAGTTTGTGTCGCACTAATTATGTATGATCCTGATTACCCCTCGTGCTTTTAAAAGACAATGTGGTCAAAATGTGCAACTATATATACCATAATCACTTCTTTCGTCCCCTTTTCAGCGTCCTCCGTAAGTTTAAAATATTATTCTTGAAGGTAATCACCGCAAACCTGAGGAGCTTTCAGCATTTCTGCAGTTGTAGAGGGATCTGTTTCTAATTGGACAGTGCCACCAGGTTGATGTGGATGTGTTTGCCTTTGAAGAAAAACTCCTTTAAAAACTATAAACCTAGTCAAAAATGTTAGCTCTGTTGACACAGCGCTTGGCTGGGAAAATATTTGCCCGCTAAGATTCAGGAATACAGCGCTGACGCTTGTCAGAAGGCGAGCGCCATACACTGTTCCCTCTGTTGCAAAATATCAACACAGCCTCACCTGAACGCAACCCCTCCTCCTCTTTTCCTCAACCTCTGGCACCTACAGACTTAGCACAGACAAACGTACTGCACGCATGCCTGCATGTTTGCTCATTTGCACACACACACACATGCACAGCAAGGTGAGTGAAATGCCAAGTGAGCCACCTGATGAAAAGACACCTCCACACAAACAGACTCAGCTTTTGCAGGGAGAGGCCCTTTTATTCCACCGGACAATGTCTCTGTTGACTTTTCTTTGTCTGCACATTTCTAGGCACCGAAAGCAGCAGAAAGAATGAGAAAAAAAACAAGAGCCAGAGAGGCATGCAGCCGTAGCCACTGACAAGTTCAGACTTATACAAGCTTTTCTATCTTGATCCCAAACAATTTTCCTATTCAACAATCATGCTCGGGGAGCTCGGAGTGTCCCATCGCGTTATTTGATGAAGATAGGTTTGTGCGACTGGCCTCGCTCTCGCCTGCTTGCCACCTCTCACACACAAGAGGCATTTCACTCTTTAGTGACGATGAGGATGATGTACAAGCATAGTTATCTGAAAGTGCTGGGGAAGGTGACAGGAGATGGCGTCAAGCACAGAGCGTGTGTTCACCATCTAGATCTAGGCTGTCTCTGCAGGAACAATGCAGACCTGCAAAGCGACAAACAATTAGCTGGATTTGTTAAGTCGGGTTTGTACGTGTGGGGAAATAAAAAAATTAAAAAATCACCCGGGAACCTTAACCTCACAGCAAGCAGAAGTCTGGTGGAACATCTCTGCAAACATAAAACCTCCTCCTCAGCTCTCGGTGGATTACAGCGGAATGTCAGCTCTGAGCAGGCTTTAAATCAGTTATGCTTGGCCCTCGGGGGAACTCTGCGCTGATCCCATGTAGGCCTGTCTCTCATTGCTCATGATGGGATTGCCACATTCAAATTTGTTTTCGCAAAGTTTGGGGCTTAAATCCTTTATCTTGTAGCACATTGTTGAGTGAAATACTGCATCGTGACTCTAGAACAACATCTTGTGTTTGTTATAAAGCGTGCATGGGGCACTCTTGTGAAACTGAACAGAAAGTCTTTAAAGGTAACGCTATAAAAAAGTGAGATTTAAACACCTACATCCAGGAAATGTGGGGAGAAAAATCACGGCTAACGTGCATTTATAGTTGCAAAAATGTTTACGCAGAGCTATAAAACTTAAACTCTCCATCTTAAAATAAAAAACTTGTGGATTTCATTGTCTAGAATTAATCATATGATCTACTTGACAGAGGTAACTTTAATGGGCCTCATGCAGCACAAGTATGAACCACATACCACTCAAAGCCTATAAAACAAATCCCTCAGCCTCAGCAGGGTTTTTCAAGCTATGCAATATCACAAGGTGTTTGCCAAGTACCAGGACGGTTTTGCGCCTATCTCTCTGGCTAATCTGCACGTTTCGTGGATTGATGACGCAGGATAAATTTAACTGTGGAGCTCATCAGTAGAACCGTGCTGCCAGCCAGGCGTGCTCACGCAGGCCGCTGGTAAATATCATTCTACAGATCGGACCGCAGGGAAAGGCGACGATCCACAGGTCCAAACAGCCCTAACGGCTAGAATGCGAGGCTAAAAAGGTACTAACTTGAGCCTCTCATCAATCACACTCACAGCATTCACACACTGAGCCATGAGGGCAGGGCAATATGGAGACCTTAAGACGACCGCTAAGTATGCCAGCTATTGTCTGCCTGCTTGTTTTCTGCCACAGTGATGATTGACACGGTCAGCTCACCCTGTCCCATTGACCTCATTTCTTTTTTTTTTCCTCTCAAATATGGAAGATTATACTCATCCGTTAAAAGAAATCCCCTCTAATTATTGGTAATTTGCTCCAAGTGAGGAAAAACAATTTGTGTTGCTTCACAAAAACATAAAAGATTTCACCAGAAATCAAACTTTTTTCCCATCTGTTGTTACCAAAAACCTTCAAATACCATAAAGCAGGTGTAATAAAAACATTTGTCACCGCGAAACTCCAAAACCAACAACCCAAGACAAACTACAAGCATGCAGTGGTATAAGGAGGGAAGCCATTTAGTTAATGAGCCCCAAAGGAGACCTCCAATGAAGCCATTGGGGCTGCTCAGAATAACAATGGTCAACTAACGCCTTTCTAATTGAATGGAAGATATGGGGTAGGCCCTGTGAGCGAGCCTGGAACAGTGAAAAAGGAGACAGAAAGGTGGGGGGTGGGTGTCTCTTCAGTCAGATGCCTGCCAGGCCTTAACGAAAGTCCTTGTTATTTCTGTTGTTTTTTGAAGGGGGGTGACAAGGTTTGAGGGTGATGGGATGGGTGGGATTATTTTAAGGAAGTTTGCTTAGCCCTATTCAAAACCAATTCGAGTTTGCTTTGTCTTAAACGTCCTGCAAAGTCAGTTTGGAGAAAGTCTAACTATTGTTGTATGATGTGTGTAATTTCTAATATAACAGAGTGGACTCTCAGTTATCTAACTACAGCTAATGTGAAATTTTACAGCTGTGATTATAGTGGGAGACATGCTACTTTACCAAATGCAACAAATAATTTAAGCAGTTTAAAAATCTTGCAAACAGTTGGTGTGGCAGCAGCAGGCAAAACCCCACTGCAAACGGTGCATTAAGAGCACTTGCTTTCGACTGGCAGGCCCCTTATCTAGACATTTAAAGCCTTTGGACAACGTCTGTCACAGGCAGCTGCAGCGAGCTGCCTTTGCATGTGTGTCAAGGCGAGATTATTGCATTGTTGTTACTGCAGGATATAACTCAAGAGACAACCTTTTCCTCCTCCTGTGCTGGTTCCAGCCTTAAAAGCACTGTAAAGATGGTGGTTACCAGCCTATACTGTGAAGGAAAACTCCACCAAAACAACAACAAAAAAAAAGTACTAGAACGAGTGCAAGAAAAGAAAAAAAAAGGAAATTCATCTAGTTGCGGTGTAAAGGTTTTAAAATACATGCATGTCACGAAGAAATATTTGAATACCGTGTTAGAGCAGAAACGTGAAGAATGGTGATACGGTTAGTTTTAAGTCGAGGTCACTAAATATTGATAAAAAAAGATCTAATTTAAGTGCTTTTAATGCAAGGAAATATTAACAAAAAGAATAGTTTTAAGCTTAAATGAGAAATTGTCAGATGCAAAAGTTTGTGCATGGGTGGGTGGCAGGGAGAAATTCATATCCCCCCCTAAAAGAACAAAGAAGTAGTTAGTACTGCTCCTTGAGAGGCCACTTGGAGAGAATATGGCGGTCTGGGCTGCGCACAAGGAACTTTTACGCACGACCAAAAGTTTTCTTTTTTTGTCTTTGCAGAGGGAGAGAGAGAAAGAGAGAGAGAGAGCAAACAGGAAGGAAAGCGGATCCACTGGTACACTCACTGTTCTTGCGCTGGGAGACAGAGAGCCGTTGGAGAGGTACGGATTGGTGAGGTCTGGGATCATGAGGAACGGGTAGCCCGGATAGTGTGGACTCTTAAAAAGGCCACCATCTTGCTGTCTTCTCAGTGCTGCAGAAGGGGGAAGACAGGAGTCAGGACTTCTCTAAGCACACAAGCTATCTGTATACATATTAGTACTTGTGGGTAAAATACTGCGAATGTTGTTTTTTTATATTTAAACATTCACCTTCACTGAAGTAGTCTCTTGCTTTTTCATAACTTTCTGAGTCGGGTCTGGTTTGTGGGCGCCTCTCTGCCTGCTGCAAGGAAGGACATGCACACACGCGCATACACACACACGGGGGGTGGGGGGTAGAAACTATTATAACTCTCAATCCTGTTAATCACAATCCTCTCGGCACATACTTGGGTAATTTGCGTATTTTGTTTTTTTACCTCCGAGTCCGACGAGCTGCTGTTGTTCTCCGACTCGTTCACCAAGGAGGATTTGACATCATCCAGGTCCCGCTCCGCGGAGACGTTCTCGGAGATCTTTTCCTCTTGCTCTCCTTCGTCTTTGAACGAAATCATCTCATCGTTAGCCCCCAAATCGTCCCCGCCGCCTCCGTTCAGCTGAGGCATGTTTGCGCACCAGTGGACAAGGAGGAAAACAGCGAGAAGAGTTTACTTATATATTTAAATATATTTATATGAGCGCCCCTGGTGTAGTGAACGCTGTTTGCAATAATAGTTTCAGAAGTCCTCTTTCATCCCGTGAAGTAGGTTCCGTGCTCCATCCACGTCCATAATCCACAGTTTAGAAGTTGGAACTCTGGCGCCGCTTGAAAATATCGATGAAATGTTTTGGCGTCTGCGGCCGGATGCGCAGCAAACTTGGCAAACTTTCGTCTCCTTTTGCAGCTTGTGGACAACTTGCGGTCCTCCTTGTATGTCTCTTGTGCTCCTGAGGAATGGAGGGGTGGAGGTGGGGGGGACTTTCTCTCTCTCTCCTCCTACGGAGCCCGGAGACAACATAAACTTACAACAGCCCAGTCGAGAGAAAGCAACAGTTTCATCTCCGTGTATCTATGAAGAGGAGAAAAATGGATCAAGTGAAAAAAAAGGAAAGAATTAAAGAAAGAGGGGGAGGTTTATGCACTTCTGATTCGTTTTCCTTCCCATAAGAACAAATTGTTTTTTTAAGTGTTCATCCACAAAGTTCTACCAAAAAAATAGGAAAGAGAGAAAAATGCGACAAATCTTTCAGCCGCTCGTTCCTTCCCTCCACGTTGCTGCTGGAGAGAGTGCGCTCCAAGAAAGAAGAAGAAGAAGAAGAAGAAAAAAAACTACTTGGTTGTTGAAGTGGAAGGAAAAGCGCAGGCTGTCGGTGGCTTTAGAGGAGGAGTTTGCGTTGAAAACCGACACTCCATTCAGCAGCATGCAGATCAGCTATTCTTAACCCTCAAAGCACCGAGGCGCTGCCCCCACCCCGACCACACAATCAGCCCGAGACACAGCCAGCAAATAACATATAATTAATAATAAATAAAAAAAAACGAGTCAGCATCATAATTAGTTTGACTTTTTTATTTTTTCATGTTTTGCAGTCAAAATATATTAAAAGATGGTTGATCCAACTTTTGTTTTTTCAAACTTTTCAAAAATTTAACTTTATTTTGAAATATTTACCCCACAGGAATACATTCAGTTCATTCAAAAACAATGTTCTCCAAATCTGCTTCAGGCTGCCTTTTCTGTCTTTACAGAAGTTTTCATTTGCACTTAGCTTTTTGCTACTTTTAGCTACCATTCTGACACTTTTAGCTAGCCTTTTGCTACTTTTAAAATTTAATTAGAATTTGGCAACCTATAGCTTTTACTAGCATTTTAGTACCAATGTGTTTTAGCTACAATTTCACTGTATTTAGCTATGATTTTGTCACTCTTCTAACTTTAGCCTTTTGCTACTTTGTGTTCTAAGCTATACTTTTGCTGCTTTTAGATTTTAGCTAGCACTTTGCTACTTTTAGCCAGCTTTTGAGTTAGTACGGTCACCATTTTGCTACCTTAAGGTTTTAACTGCTATTCTGTCACTTTTAGCTTTTCTAATATTCTGCTACCATTAGCTTCCAGCTAGCCTTTTGCTATTTAAAGTTTTTAGATATTTTTTTCATTAGATAGCTTTGGAT
The DNA here is from genome assembly GCA_031762555.1 of Cynodonichthys magdalenae. Lineage (NCBI taxonomy): Eukaryota > Metazoa > Chordata > Actinopteri > Cyprinodontiformes > Rivulidae > Cynodonichthys > Cynodonichthys magdalenae. The sequence goes on along the minus strand of JARVJO010000394.1, from coordinate 16,501,074 downwards.
TTTAGCTATCCCTCCATTACTTCTAGCTACTGTTCAACTTTTTGCTAGGCTTTACTTACTTCTAGCTTTTAGCTACTCTTGTTTCGCTTCTAGCCTTTTGTTACTTTTTTCACTGAAATAGTCTTTAGTGGCTTTTAGATTTTAGAAAACCGTTTTGTACTTTTAGCTTGTACCTAACATTTTAGCATTCAGCTGGCATTTTGCTACATTTAGCTAAAGTTCAGCCAATTTTACTATTATTATTATTATATTATTATTATTATTAGTAGTAGTAGTAGTAGTAGTAGTAATAGTAGAATTCTCTCTTCTCTTTCCTGCCCACAGCCATCACCATCTACAATATCTCTTTAGTTGAATGAGTTACTACATCTAATTTACCTTTGGGATCAGTAAAGTATTTTTGAATTCAATTGAATTATTATTATTATTATAAATCTTGTGTTACTCTTAGTATTTGTCTAAATAAATATGAAGCCGTAGTTGCGAGCAGTTGATATTTCCACCACAGACCACACCGCCTCCATCACAGTGAAGATGACAGGCCACACAGGTTTTAGTGACAAACTCTAAAATTACACGCTGCCTCAGTGTAAATTGCACGTCTGCGTCCAGGAGCAGGGAGGACAATGTGCGCTAACACCTGGGATAAGCAGGGCCCATTATGTCCCAACTGAAGGCACAGGAGTGAGGCAACAGGAGCAGCTAGGCCCTCCCTGTGATGGGACATGCCTGCCGTATTTTACTCTTATCCCTCTCCCCTCTGCAGGCTGAAAGCACGTTGCTCCATTGTTGGTTTGAGGAACAGGATTGTTGACCTGGTTTTGCAAGCAGTCTTGGAAGGACAGGGGGGGGGGAAGTAGTTACAACATCTTTATGTTTTTCTTTTCTTTTGTTCTCGTGGAGCAACTTGCTTCTGAACCTTTGTCAAACCAGTGGGAGGGGAAAAAGAAACTGGAGATATGAAATTATGTGGGCTCAAGAAAAGCTAAAAAAAGTTTTCCAACACAAGCAAGTTAGCAGTTTTATTGTTATTTTTTAGAACATTTCCTCATTCCAGCTTCACCTACTGTGTCAGTCCAATGCCAGTGGACCTCACACTTTTCTATTTTGCTGATGCCATTCGACAGGCTGCTCTTGTTTAAGAAAAGAAGTCATTGATGTTGTTGACTGTGTGTCAGCGAGCTGAAGGTTGACTGACAATTCAGCGGTGTCTCCATGGGCCTCATTAGATCCCCAGATTCCTTCTGGGTGTTTCTGTGTGCGTGTGTGTACGTGTGTGTGTCTGTATATGTATTTGTATTCAGTTTAAAGCGATATATAGTGCAGCCGCATACAGAATATTCTATGAATTTCAGTAATAGAGGGAATCTCATGCACAGAAACACACACTGCAGCACTTGCATGTGCACACACACACACACACACACACACACACACACACACACACACACACACTGGTGAAGATTTGGCCCCAGGGCAGCACATCATTGTTTTGTTTGTGGGTGTGTGTATGTTTTGGGGGGTGGTGAGGGGATCAGAATGCAGAGAATGTACCAAATACATTTCTTCATCCACTTTCATAATTTAATCCCACATTGTATACTTTCACAATCCGCTCTTTTTACACCTAAAATAAATGCAAAACAATGAATTTTTTTTTTTTTCACTAAACATACCACACGTCAAAGTTGATGTACACCCCCCTCTTGTCCCGGCAGGTGGGATTACAAATATTCAGTGCTCATCCACCATGGCCTTATAAATGATTAATAAAGAAATGAAATATTAAAACAAGTCAACGCAGAGAAAAAAAAAAAAAAAAAAGAACGACACACAGAGGCAGCTGCTCGACAGGAATATCTCTGGAATAAGGACACCTCTCACACACACACACACCAATTGGAACAGTGTGTTACAAAGCATCACTGGCATGCAGTAAGAAGATTGTTGTTCTGTAACAGTACAGTGAGAAATAATCCAGTTTATCTGTCATGTTTTATTCAAGTGAGAAAGCAACAGTTTCAAGACCGAATCACTTCCATCACTTGTTGGTTTGGGAGTTCAGAAATAAAACTGGTGGTTGTAAATAAAATTCTAACTGTAAAGTCCCTCGTGACAACTTTTTTTTTCTTCTCATTGCTGCACTTTGACCTTTCGCATAATCCGTTAATCTATTGTTTGGTGAAAATTAATTCCTGTAAATTTTTCATCTCTCTTTGCATCATTTGCTCCCCCGTCGGCTGCCTCGTTGGAGTTAGATGGGATGTAACAGGGAGCTGATGAGGGGTCAGGAGAGATGCGAACAGCCACAATCTTAGCCCGGGGGCAGATCGACTGGTGGCCAGAAAATTTATTCAGAGGGTGCTGTCCCTGCATCTGCCTTACTTTGAAGTTGCTCTCACAACTCTGGCACGTCGTACGTGACTGTGTAGTGATTTCTTCTTCTTCTTTTTTTTTCTCACTAAAAGAAAGTGTGAAAAAAGCAGAGACGGAGAGCCGCGGCGTGTGCCAGCAGCACACATGTATACGTGAAATGTGTTCTTGCTAGTGTATGTTTGTGTGGTGCTCTAAGTGTGTGTGTGTGTGTGGTTGATGGAGAGAGTAAAAGACAGAGTCCAGGAGAGATGGAGAGAGGAAGAGGACGTGTGCCAATCCATGTGCACGTTGGAGAATTCAAGGTCATCCTTTCATGTTTTGCCAACCATCGGTCAATCAGTTTCCAATCAAAGTGGTGCCTAATTCAGCACTAATTCCCACCCTCTCACCCCTCACCACTACTCACCACCCCCCACCAGTAAAGCAGTTCCCCTGTCTTTTCTATGATCTGCTGCAGTGTGTCCAACATGTGTTGCCAGGCCAAATCCACCCTGTCAAGTTCTCTAATAATACCAGAGGAAGTGTGTGGAGAACATGTCAGATCACACAGTGTGCTAATGTGGGGCTTCTAACTCAACTGAGGAGATTTAGTTTTCACTCGATTGTCTCTGAAGCGTTCCAAAGTCATGTTCTTTCATTGGAGCAGAGAGCTGCTTCGAATGTCTTTATTTGATTCTTTTTTTTTCTTCTTTTCATCTCAAATTCTAAGGAATGAGTGGAAAACGTGTTCTCTGCAAATCTGGACTGATTACAGAAGCTGAAGCTGCAGCATCCTTAAAAGTGAAACGTTTGAAAGTGTTCTGATGGGGAAATAACAGGGCCGTTTGAAAATTGTGCTATTTTTTATTGATATAAAAGTTATTTGAAAAGAAGCACATTTGCTACACTGCATGTCAAATCTTTAAATAGAGATGTCACATGATCTGTTTTTGCTCCGAGTATGTGGTTTAATGACAACCAAATCATGATGTATTTTTTATTTTTTTAAATTACTTAACTTATGGATGCAGCTATAAGCTGTGTTTTCCTGATTTGCATCACAAATTCTCTTAAATAATAAAATTTCTCTTCATGGTAAAATCTTTGCTTTGTTTACATGCTAATGACTCACATCATCTCAGTCCTGTTTCTGCCCTGCTAACACAACTGTTTACAGATGTTGCTGTTGTATTCTTTTGTATTACAGAAACATTCATTTTTATTAAACAAATCATTTCTACATTAATGTATTCCTTTTTTTAATTGTGTAAATACTGAGTCAGCATGTGTGGGGCATCGAAACGAAAATCCAGGACAACGTTTTAGGAGATTTGCTGTCTTGCTGTCATGTATAGGTTATTTGACAAATACAATAATACATATTATACATATATATACACTCACAGGCCACTTTATTAGGTACACCATGCTAGTAACGGGTTGGACCCCCTTTTGCCTTCAGAACTGCCTCAATTCTTCGTG
>JARVJO010000394.1:16482820-16495584 GCA_031762555.1 Cynodonichthys magdalenae | reverse complement strand
TGATTGGCTGATTAGAAATTAAGTGTTAACGAGCAGTTGGACAGGTGTACCTAATAAAGTGGCCAGTGAGTGTATATATACTGTATATATTGGGGTGCAACAATACATGTATCTGCATCAAACCGTTCAATATAGTGCTCCAGGACGCACTTTGTATCGAACAATACAGATTTTAAAATTTTATTTTATCAACTTGTCTTCTGAAGATCCTCTGTGTTGAAGGCTCAGTGGATCTGTGTTCAGCTACTCCACCTAGGCTGCATTGTTGAGCACAGATCCACTGATAAACTTGCTGTTTTAGCAACTTTCAATTTAAAAACTGTAAACAAATGTTCATAATTAATTTAAATAAATTACAAGTTAGGAAGCCACGGAAATATCTCCTTTTGTATTGAAAAGATATTCAACTGTGCGACTAAAGTGTCGAACCGAAACCCTGAATTTTCTGTATCGTTGCACCCCCTAATGTGTACACACACACACACACACACATACATATACAGTATATACACTTCTGAGACTGAATATTTAGTTCTAGCCAACCTTTTACACTATATCTTCTAGCAAGCCTTTTGTTTTTTTTGGCCTCTAGTTAGCCATTTGCTACTTTAGATTTTAGCTAACTGTTTTTATCTAACATTTCAATGTTTTAAGCTTTTGGCAAGCCCTCCCTTCTTCTAGCTTTTAGCCACCATTTTAGCATTTTATGCTTTCTAGCCTGTTGCTTATTTTAGCTTTTAGAACTCATTTTCAGCACTCAGCAGTAACTATGCATTTTCACAGAAAAGTATTTTCTCTATTAGTTACATTTTTGCTCACATATCAGATAAAAGTTCAATGAGAAATCCATCCTGTGTTACAGGTGTGTTTTTATTCATGGCAGGCCCCAAAAACAGTTATGCAGTGTGTGCCAGAGGATTTATAGAACATAAAAAGTTTATTTTTTGTTTATTCAGCCAAAGGGCTGAACTCTTTTGCATCAACACCACAACATATTAGCTCACCTCCTCAGTCATCACACTAAGTCTGGACGGGAGTGTCTCGTGCAATCATAGATCTCACAAAAATAACCTCATATCCGTTCTAATCCGCAGAAAGGTCCCCTTTCCAGGCTGGCATGGGCGTATGTGGCATTTAAGACTGTGCGGGGATATGATTAGATGACAGTTTTTACTGCCTAAAGGGTGTAGTTGAAACATTAAACTGTGCAGAGAAAGGGAAAATAAAAGACTGATGCAAAGTTTTATTCCTGCCTTTCTCTTTTGTTCGGGTGTTTTGTTGCATTTGTCATATCTTTTTACAATGAAGAAGGAACAAAAAGGAATGGAAATTTTCTATATGATTGCATTAAAATGATGATAAAGTAATGCTTTATTAAAGTCTCCTTTAAGAAACGAATGAATGATCATGATAATATTAAAGACAAATCAATCCTTTTTTTCTTACACAAAGGATGTCAGAAAAGAAAAGAAAAAAACATCAAACCAAATCCTTCAGCAAGGATTTACATGGCTGCTATGAAGTGCTCACTCACACCTCTCGTCTGAAATCCATGTTCATGTTTTTCTGTGTTGCGGAGGATGCTTTTAAGCAGCATTATTTCCGAGAACTTCAAAGCCTGCCAAAAGCACTCTCCTTTTTGGAGTGTGCTGCAGCTTCAAAATGTACTTATATTTTCCAAATGGACAGGAAGAGGCCCTCACTGGTATTGAGGTGATGCTAATGCAGAGTGGCGCTAGCTGTGTTTTTTTTTTTTTTTTTAAGAGTAACTCAGTTTATAGCACAGAAATACAACTTGTATTAAAAAAAACAGTAATAGCCTTTTACAAGCTTGGGTTTATGTTCACTTTAATTCTTCATTATTTTACTACAAGACAAACAAATTTTTCATTTTGCTGTGTTCTTATGGAAATCTGGGTTTTATTATGAAGAGAGAGAGAAAAAAAACAATCAGAGCCAACGATGCCAACAAGTCCTCACGGACACTTTTTACTATGTTCACTGTTACAGCCTAACTACCATAATTGTCTCAAAGACCTGAGTCAGACTTTTTCCAGATGCTGAATCCAGGTGATATTCTCCTGGTTTTATCATCACTGAGAGGCGAAAGACCTATATCCTTTTTGTCAGTGGTATTGGCAAAATATCTCATGACCAACTTTGATGAAACCTTCAAAACATAATCACTGATTATACATTTATAATCCATAAACTTTTGGAGTCAACCTCATGCAAGATGGCCACCACAGCTTTGAAAACCCCAAAAATGGGGAAACTCTGCCAATTCTGCAGATAATGAGCTAAAATTTAGTGCCGTAGCTGAGACTCATCCGCAGCATATACTATAACTGCTTACTGACAGCACAAATAGTTTTCAAAACTTACATATTAACTATTACAGTCAACTCTGCCTGTCTGTTAGCAAAATATCTCATAATGCACTGGATGGATTAAAAAAAAAACTCATAAAGTCATTATTAAATAAAGATCTACAACTGATTTTATTTTGGAGTCAATGCGATTCAAAATGGACACCACAGCCTGTTGTTTTTAGCAAACACAAAAACGAGTCTAACTCAATCAATTTGACAGATAACAGGCTCGAGTTTGCTGGAGTGGTAGCTCTGAGTCATCCCCAACACACAATCCGAGCATTAACAGATAGCAAAATATTTTGCAATATTGCAGGAGATTGTGCTTCATCTTATTCTCAAGATTTGACCAAAGAGGCAATAACTTCACTGTTTCTCAACATTAGACGATCTCAGTTTAAAACTCTATGAAGGAAGGTGCCAGGGGTGGTGCATTCCTTCAAGGCCTTTTATTGATCCAGTCAGCTTCTTGCAAGGTCAGTTTTCAACTGTGTGTGTTTTCTCAGCTGACGATGAGTCGAACGGCTCCTCGGAAGACCGGAGATTAGTTCCCCTGATATAAAGCCTGCCCAAGTGTCAGAGGCTGTTGACTTTATTTAATATGTCCTCCGGATTTTTTTACGAGCGTTACGCAAATGAAATGGTTTCCATTATGTGTGAACCATACGTTTCTGCAGAGGCATGCAAAGGCAGCAGACAGCTGGAAGTAACTCGAGCCCCTTCGGTCACTTATCAGCCCTGGCATCCTTGCCATTTCCCATCGCCATCTTTGAGCCAGAAGAATCCAGCCTTTGTTTCCGTCTCTGTGGGCCCTGTGTTAACTCAGCAGCCCCGCACTGATTGTTGCAGAGATATTAAAGAAAATGGTAGATTTGTCTTTGTCCAAATAACCCTGTCTTGTGACATCCAAGCTTTGTGTGTGTGTTGGTTGGTTGAGTGGGGGGTTCCACATGCAGACAGCAGCTGCACCTGCCCTGTATATCAACATCATGTCCTGCAGCACACACTCAGGATGAGAGGTAGCTTTCACACTGCCGAGGCTGTTTAAACTTTCTAAACAACGATGGAGCTGCAGGTTCTGTTCTGTGAGATTATCCACCGACTGAGCCCTCCACGTACCGAGCTTCCACATATCCCCTTGTTTTCCGTGGCTCTAGAGTTTCCAGGACGCTTTTTGACTGTCTGTTTTACACATAAAGACAGGATCCCCTGAGGGGTTGTTAGGAGGTTACCGGAGGGGGTTAGTGAAGGGGTCAGGGAGGAACTGTCAGTCTATTTCCTCTCTCTGGCCTTGGGAAACTGCACCACAAGTCGTTTGCATATTTTTAGTGTTCTAGCTGGGTTTTTGTCTTTGTGTATCCACAGGAAAAGACAAGCTTGTTCTCAGTCCGCAGGGGTTTCCGATTTTCTCATGGATAACTTATTCTTATCACCCGCCGCCGAAAATCCAGAAGAGGATGATAATGTTTTTGCTTGTGCCGTTGTGTTCAAGATGGCCGCCACAGCCAAGTGACCAACTCAGTTTTACATAAATAAACCAAAACTTTGGAGAGGTAGTCACAACACATCTTAATTTAACATTTTGGCAAGAACTTTGTCTGTAGAACCAGTCAATGAAACTTTCAGAAAAAAGGCATTGAATATGTTTTTACAACTGATTAACATTTGGAGCCAACTCAATTAAGGACACCTGTCATGGAAGAAAAACAATGGCTATAAATTGGTGAATGTTACAGGTATGATGCTTAAATTCGATGTGGTAGTAGCTGAGAGTCATTCACACTTGCTCCGAACGCGACATCTCACATTTACCATGTCTTATAGTTTAACGCACATTGTAACTTATAGATTGACCACATGCTATCCAGAGTGTGTCCGAAATACAGCCAGAGCCTGGAAAACATCATCTGTATGCTCCATAGTTTCTCTGCGCAAACCTCCACTGGTGATTGAGTCAGACTTGAATATCTACACCTAAAAAAAATAGCGGAGGCGTGTGAGTACAGGAGCTGCAGATGGAGACAAGGTTGCACTTGCTGGAAGAAAACAATTCCAAAAGTTGATCTCTTCTACATTGATCTCCTGTTTAAAATGTATATTTTAATAGTTGCAAGACGCGTGCCAAAAGCAACACGCAAAATTATTAGAAATTAAAGATAAACATATGCACCTGTTTCTGTGTTATTGTAAGAAAAGTTGCATTAGAATAGCTGAAGGCAAAACTTAGCTTCTTTTCTTCCTCATCTATGATTGATGGCAGGTATGAGCGATGGCATTCAGGTAAAAGAGTAAACTCTGAGAAAGCTGCTTGGCCGTCACACTCATCTACATTCAGACAGCATGTACCAAGCATCGCCCGAGCAACCCAGATAATATTGCTCACAGACATGTCTTACCTGCTGCGCCACATTTCTTCCCTCTGTTATCTCGAAGGGCATCGACACCTCGATTTCTGCAACGTCGACGTGCAAAGCTGTTCAAACAAAGAAAACAAGTGCTTTGTTGAGTAATCTCATTGGAACTTAATGATAAATGGTATTACGGAGAAATGAATTTGGATTAAAGTTGCTGTAAAGTCACAGAACACCATTTAGGAGTGAAACAGAAGGCAGGTTTAACCACTAAACCTGCCTTTTGTTTTCTTATTTTCTTTTACTGTCAATACAACCATTATGAAGTGACTGGGACTGTACACGCCAACACAAATAAATCATTACTGTTATGCTTTGGAACCACCTCTCTGCAATGCTCAAATGTGCAGCTGCACGGTGGAAAACAAACAGCTCGGTGCAGCTGGGCTCCTCAAGACAGCAAATGGGGAATTTTAATCCTCCCCCTTTTTTTTCTGGCACCAGTCAGATTTATTTGGTCATAAAGAAAAGGAAAAGCCCACCTCCCTCCACCCTCCTCAACCATCTGAAAAGGATTGGGAAGTGAGAGTGCAAATTATGCCAAAGCCCCTGTTGCATACTTAGAAACACAACAGGTCAGGAAATGAACCCCTGATAGGTCAGAGTGCTCAAAACACGGAGGAGGCCAATTAACTGGGAGAGCGACGCCTTTGCAGAGATACCTGCGTGCCTCCAGTGAGACTGTTGCACGTCGAGGGAGGGGGTGGAGGGTGGGGTAAAAAAAATGTCCTTATCAGTGGCAGAATTCAAAGCACAACATTACAGCCTCGGATCAGTATACATGTGCTCCGTTCAGTCCCAGCAGCGTGTGCCGGGAAAACAAAGGATCCTGGAGATCCTCAAACCGTTTCCAGCTGTCACATCCCCGCGCCAGGCAAACTCCTAACCCGATCTGCCGGGGCACGGAGAGGTGAGGGTCGGCCTCCAGGAGGATTCATAACATGTAACCTAAACTTGCAGAATTAGTTTCTGAATTGCCCGTGGTTGAAAACAAAGATGTGCTGCGGCCTTTTGCCTCTTGTGTTACCTTTGTCACGTTCTCGTCTTACGCTAGACTCTAGAAGTCTTCAGTTTAACAATGGCTGCAGCAAAGAATATTAAAATGCCACAAGCACGTCAAAGAAAGGCTGCAATTAGTAACAGTTCTTAATGCCTTTCTGCGACTCACTTTTTACTTAGATTCAGGATAATAAACGTTCACTGATTAACATGAAATCAAATAAAAAAAGAAACTTGTCACTGTTTTTAAAGTCATGTTTAGGTTGACTCATGTTGATTAGCTGTGTTTAGGTTGAAAAATTAATCAGTTTTAGATTTACTTCCAGTGAAAGTTTCCCTAAAATCCATCCAGTGGATCATGAGATATTTTGCAGAGTTGATTCTAAATAGTTGAAGGCAACATTTTAAACAAAACTCATGCGATCTGTTAGCTCTCAGTCTCAGCTGCTGCAATAAACTCTGACTCAGTATTTGTAAAAAATGACAGAGTTATAGTCATATTTGTGTTTGTTTTATTGGCCGTACAGTGGATATTTTGCTAACAGACAAACCGGGGTGGTCTCAAAGGTTAATGCAACAGTTTTAAGCAAAGTGAAAGACTCAGCTAAAACATCTATAAAAATGCCTGAATTCTAACTGTTTTTGTTGTATTCTGATGGCAGCCATCTTGAATGAAGCTGACTCCAAAAGTTAATCAGTCGTAGATGTGCATCTGGTGAATATTTTCTGAAAGTTATTTAAAGTGCACAGTGTTGGTAAATTCCAGTTTTCTTATTGTTTATTAGTTTTCATTCATAAAGAAACAAACAACCATGGCAAGAAATATACATCAGGAATCCATTCCTTAGTTTTTTTTATGACACACAAGAAGAAATTCAGAGAAGCAGATCAGTCTACTCTTCAAGGAAGTTAGCCTAAAAGTGTCTTTACCTGAAAGACTTTAAGGAGTCAGGTGAGGAGTGTCTGCCTGACTGACAAGAAGGCTGCAGAGAACACGTTCAGCTATTTGAAGTCAGAAATGAACTTCCGGATATAAATCTTGTAGATTTGACATAAAACAAAAACTGTGTTTTTAATTAAAAGTAATGGAACATTTTTAAAAGCCGACTTTAAAATGAGGAAACAACCTGGTGAGTTAAAGCAAACAAGCAAAACTTGTTTGGTTTATTTCCTTTTTGCAAAAACAAATAATAGATTCATATCATGAAGCGGCTACGTAACGTGCTGTTGGGGACATTTCTCGACTAAGTAAAGTTGGGTTTCACTTCTGCACAGCTGACATTATATTTGATAGTTTCAAAACTCCGTCATGATCAGATGTCTATTGAGTGAAAATCTACTAAAGGGACTGAGAGGAACATGACATAAACATGTCCTTGTGAACCTCTGGAAGATCATTCTTCTCATTCGGCACACTAAAGCACAGACTGCAGGCCTCCAAATGATCAAACTGAACTTTTAATCAAATTCCTCAAAATCTTTAGTGAACAAAAGTCACATGAGATGCTAGACTGAAACACAGCAATGCAGCATTTGGTTAGCAAACATAAGCTGTCTGTTATTTATTAGGATTTTTTGGTGACATCGTAAGAATAGATCAGAGTAACAAAGGATTTTCTGCATGTCACTTCTAATGTTTTTACTCCACGTGATAAAAAAAAAGAACATTCGAGTAAAGAGAACAGTCAGGCACTTCTTGCACAATTAGAATTGTTGCTGCTTAGCTAGAATTTAGCACGAGGATTTAGCTTTCGTGATATTTATAAAACACACACACACAAATAAAAAAAAAAGAACCAGAGGCGGTCAGGATACTCGGGATGAAACTGTCAGCTGGAGCTTTGTTCTGATTTTATTTCTCAGAACTCTTGACAATCACTTTGACTTCAAATGAAAGGTGCTGTGATAAGAGGTTATTCTTTTTTTTTTTTTGTTAGTGTGCATGTGTGTGTGTATGTGTGTGTGTGCGTCGGGGTGGTGGTAATTCTTTATCAAGCCTCCCTATCCAACCTCTTACCTCCCCTTTTTGGGCTTTTAGGAGCATCCTGTGACCTCTGACCTTGCGGACAATAGAGGCCAGGACGCTTCCCAGTGAGCAGCGATGGAGCCAACAACAGGAACACGAGGGGTGCTCCTAGGAAACAAACTGTTTATTGTGCAGCAGGATGGACAGCCCCCACCCCCCCAATGCCCCAGACACTTACTTTCTCACACAATCCCAGAGGCAAACTACACACCTCTGCACGGTAAAAAAAAATTCCTGCCAAACGACAGGTGGCAGATTTTAAAAAGCTGAAGCACAGAGCAGCAGATAGTCTCAAAAGTCTCCCGTTTTCTGAAAAGAAGCGTGTGCACGTGCGAGATTGTGCGACGCCAGTTCTTGTTCGACCGCATTTCTGACCAAGTTGGAACTCAGCGTAAAACAGACAACAATGAAATGATGTGTTATTCACAATGGAGCACAGTGAGCACATCAGATGTTTATATTAGGATTTATCATGATTCCAGTATTAGGAAACAATAAGGTTATTTTAAATGTGATGACAGCACATTTAAAAAAAAAAAAAAACTTTCACAAATCAATTTGCAGCTCACGGTGTCATTCACAAACGCTAGTTAAAGCTCTATCAGACAAATAAGAAGCTATATTTGAAAACTATTCAGAAATGCTGCCATCTTCTCTGGGTCAAAGGTCAATTAAAATGAACTGAGATTTAAATTTTGATTTTTTTTTGTAAACTACAGTTGTCACATCCTCTGTACTAAAGAGAACAGGTACCATCTACTGTTATTAGTGCAGTTCAAAAGCATGCCTCTCTGATGTTATGAGGGCGCATTAGTGCCTTTAACACAGGCAGCTTACACACCAGGGAAAGTTCCGTCAAAGCAGAAGAATATATATATAAGTTTTAAAACTTGTACTCCCATCCAGACAAGTTTTTACTCTCTGTCCCAGCACCCTGCCTGTAGAAACATGCTCATGTTGCTCCAGCTACGGTGTTCTACTTTTTTGCGACAGTTCAAGCCACAGATAAAAAGTTTACATTTTATCAAACTTTCTATTTCCAATAGTCATTTTGTTGGTGCCACTGCCTGTCTGTTTCAGAGGAAATCCCTCCTTTGTCTCTCACGGAAGCTCAGCAAACTGGGATAACCTGAATTCATCATCAGAGCGCAAACAGCTGGAAAACATTTGATTAGGGGGAGTCACCACTAAATGCATTAGTCAACACTTCGCATTAGTTATTACCTATGTGCGCTGAAGATTGCAAAAGCAGCGCAGCAAAACTGTTTCCAGAGCTGTCAATCATTCTGACAGAAGTGTGGTGCAACACAGAGACACAGAGGGCTCTGGGGGATTGCTCTGTAAGCGCTCAACCCCAAAGGATTACGCGTTCTTTATGACAGTATGTGTGGTTTTGTCTGTGCTCCATATGATGTGCCTCTGATGAGGGTGTATCAGATGGGACGGGCTCAGGGACTGGATCTGATCTCATTTGTTTGACTCTCACTAAAGTCACAATGAATAATGATGATCACTTAAGAACAAAAATAAAATAAGCTTTTAATCATATTTTGAAGAATTAAAAGCCTAGCATTAGACTAGGATCATTCTTTTGCTGAAAAATTTCAGAGTTCTAGATGTTTTGGGAGGTGTCATGTTTAAAAGGTTTGTGCTTTAAATAACTAAAAGGCACTAATTCGCATGTCAAAATCAAGGCCTGTGGGCCAAATCTGGCCCTTGTGAACATTTTATCTGGCCCCAAAGGTAAGACTTTAAATGTGAAAAAGTTTTATGGTTTCTCTTTTTGTCTGCATTTAGTGCATTCTTCTCATGACAGCTGGTCAACTTTCAAGCCAAGAGAATTAAGTTTGAATTTTTCAATATTTAAATTTGATGTGGAAACAGAGAATTGACTTTAATGATCTTTTTCTGTACTTTCTTTTTATTTTAAAATCCAATAACTGGAGTTTTAGTGAGAGTTTTTTAATTTTTACTGGATTTTGTAAAATGTTTTTTAAGAAACAATAAATGAAAAAGTTTTTGATAGAGAATAAGGCATAGGAAATTAATGCGAATGATGAGTCTTTCTAAATTTATTATTACTATTTTTTAATCTGTTAGGTTATGTGATTTCCAAATGCTACGTTTGCTATACAACATGTTTCAGTAAGTATTGGCAGAAATTGGCCCTTGATTTGGACCAAGTTTAGAATTTTGGCCCCCTTGAATAACTGAGTTTGAGCCCCCTGCACTACCACGTCAAATTTTATCTCAATGTCTGTGAAAATTATTGAGTTATAGATACATTTTTTGTTGGCTGAAGTCATTTAGCTTTGGTGTCCTTCTGGAATTGAATGAACTCTTAAAGACAATCACTTGTCAGTGTATATCTAGTGATTACTTTCTGAAAGTTTCATCAAAATCCATCCAGTGGCTCTTGAGATAATTTGTTAACAAACAGAGTTGACTACAAATAGTTGATGACAAATTTTTAAAATAAAGCTCTTGTGCATTTGCTAAAGCTCAACATGTGCTGTGGATCAGTCTTACCTATGACAATATCAGATTTTAGGTTAGCATCTCTAAATGAAAATTTTTTGGGAGGAATTTTTTTTAGGGCCAACTGACTGTGGCGGCCATCTTGAATTAAGCTGTTAAGCAGCTGGAGATGTACATCTAGTGTTTATGTGCAGATTTTTTGTATGAACCCAATGGGTCATTAGCTATTTTGAGAACAAACATGCACACAAATGTGACATGCCCACTCACACAGACACCATAATCGTCCACCTTCGCCTTGCGGTTATGAATCCATAAATACTGTTGCTGAAACTCAACAAAAAAATAAATAAACCATGTTTGTCTGTTCTGTTTTTCTGGTATCTTCTATGTGAATAAAAACGTACTCAAACATAAAAGGTTTTGGTAACGTTACACACAGTTTTTTTTTTCTTTTTTAATGCCTCTAAACAATTTCAACATTTAATTGTCTTTCTTCGTTAATTTGCAGAATGTCAAACCCTACTTCTGCTAATTGTCAGACACGTTTAAGTTGTATGAAAACATTATTTTGCAGGTAGTGACGTGACATAATGTGGTAATAACTAAATGGAAGAAGTGTTTTTATGTGTAAGGACCCCTCCTTCTTAATGAGAACACCCATAAAATAAAACCTACATGCTTGTTAATTTCATTTAATAAGAACATCCTTAAATCTATAAATCTTTCCGTGATTGCATCATATGAGCCCCATACGCCAAGTAACCAGCAAACAACTAAAAAAGGTTTTAGTCACCTAACAGCCTGGAAAACCTCTAAAATTCACTTTTGATTATTGATTCTTTCTTTAAAGACACCTAAAGAGGAGGGATACGATTTGAGGAAGAATTCAGAGACTTTTCTAGGTCAAAGGCCACCTTAACACTGACAAGCAAAATCAAATCACAGCTAAGGAAATGAGCCATGAACCTCTGATTGCTCCATACATAATGAGCCTTTTTTCCAGTCGTTCGACTCAAGAATTATTTGATTGTGCGGAGTGCTGACTTCACTGCAAACATGAGCACTGCTTGCACATATTGCCTGTGTGCATAATCAAATCAAGACCACTGACACAAGGAGTGAACAAATATCTCTTAGTACGCAGGAACAATGGATCTTTGTTCCATAAGAGAGTCCTCAGAAAGCTAAACAGACTGACCCAAGGTATAGGACACCTCTGGGGACTGGGAGCCCAGCCTGTGCTCAGCATTAATTGGCTGTGCTTTTATTGGATAATTTAGACATTAACGAGACTCATTTAAGTTCATTTTGAAAATGACAGTAAGCATATGTGCTTCGTCATGGCAACCATGGGAAAAAAAAGTGGAGGAAAGGAGGGGAATTCGCTTGAGCAGGACTGCTATGGTGAGTGGAGTGCTTTATCTCTAGTTTAACTTTCATGTGACCAAAAAGACAGATCACGAGAGCCTGCTGAGTCCATATGAAATAATACCACTACAGGGTAAATTCTTCAGGGGACAGGTCAGCTAAGCTCTCACACTCACTTGAGTTGTCATCCCACTTCTTCACACCTTGAGTCACACAGAACTTTAGGCACAGTCATGTAACCAAAAACTCTTCTTCTAGGGATGAATGGGAAATTCCCCATACTTGTCAGTGACGTCTTGCCCTATAGAAACAAATAAATATGCTTTTATAAAACATGGATGTAAAATCCCTACTTTGGCTGTCAGTTTACACAGCAGAAAGCAAAGAGACATAGCTTGAGATTAAAGAGGAAACTACAGTAGGATGACCCTGCGAGAGGCTTTGTGAACCCAGACTTAAAGACAACAAAGTGTGGGCTTGACTGTGTCTGAAAACCACATGCTGATAGATGGCCTCTCCAAGTAGACAAACTCAGAAAACAAGGCCCCTGCTGCACAAGACGCAAACTGCTACCTCTGCTGCTCCAGCAGAATCTGATTACTGGCAAGCCCTGAGGACAGGCAGGTCATTGAGAGCACGGAGATGAGCAAACAATAAGATATTATCTGAAGGAATCTTCAGTTTTCCAAAGGAAAATGGTCCCTCTCAGTGTCACATTGACGATAGGATTGTCAACCTGACACTGAATCAGCCATTTAAGAAGAATGAACACTACGACCCATTCATGGATACTCACTAAAATAATGAGAGGTCTTTTTTCACCCTTGTTTAAGACATATAAAGGGAAGCTCATGCAGCTTTGCGAGACAAGGCCGTGCAGAAACCGGAGCATGCAGCTGACTCAGATGAATATGCCTTTACAGTGATTGGGTGTTGAATGGACAATTCCAAAGACTTTTTTCTCCTTTCGCTATTCTTTATGTGCATGTAAATAATACACGTGTTTGGCTCATTGTATACTGATCTATTGTCATGCAAGTCTGTAATAGAAAAGAAAACATTGTTTGAAAACAAGACTTTAAATGAGTAAATTAGGTCTTAGCATGC
>JARVJO010000394.1:16439581-16461069 GCA_031762555.1 Cynodonichthys magdalenae | reverse complement strand
CCCACTGTAAAGGGAGTTGCAATAATCCAGTCTGGAGAAAATAAAAGCATGAATAACCCTCTCAAGAGAATCAAGGGGAAGATAAGGCTTGACTTTGCTGATGAGCCTTAATTGAAACTAGAGCGGATCACTGTTAAATTCTACCAGTAGATCAGTTTTGCCAAACCCATCGACCTCTGTTTTATTTTCATTTAGACAAAGAAAATTTAACTCCATCCATCTTTTAATGTCCTTTAAGCAGTTCTGCAGATTCTCCACATGCTGAGGTCCACCAGATCTTAAAGGTAAATAAATCTGAATATCATCTGCATAAAAATGAAATGACACATTATATTTCTTGAAAATGGACCCCAGTGGAAGCAAATAAAGAGAAAATAAGATGGGGCTCAGTATGGATCCTTGAGGTACCCCACATTTAAGAGCAGCCTCTGCGGAAGAAAATTCTCCAATATGTACAGAAAAACTATCAGACAAGTAGGACTCAAACCATTTAAGAACCGAACCTTTCACACCATCAGATTGTTCCAAACGAGATAATAAAACTTCATGATCCACTGTGTCAAAGGCAGCAGTGAGATCCAGAAGAATTAAAACAGCAGACGCAATACAGAAAGATATAAACTCTAACAGGTAAAAAAATATTTTTGCATGACTTGTCCACAGAACTCCACTTGAAAAGATCTGACCTGACCTTTGCTTGAAATTAAAATTAAAAATCAACCGTAAATAGTTACATAGTTCATTTAAAAAAATACTTCTAGTACGAGACTGTGATGCTTTAAAAACTGATGTGAGCTGCTTTTAGAAGCTAGAACGTCCAAGAGGGTAAATAAAGTGATGTTTATTTGCATGAGCGGTGAAAATGAACATAAGAGGATAAAGCTGAAGTGTAGCTGGTTAGAACAGAAACTAGAGGCAGCTGTTTTGACACACAGTCCTCTGTGTTTGTGTGTTCTGGTTTTTACGAAAGTATTTGGTGTCAGACTCGCATTTAATAAAAGCTTCATTTTTGTCAACCTCGTGCATCTGTGTCATCTTGTCTATACTTTCTTTAAAGCTTGTTAGTCATGCTTCCATCATGTTTCCTTTTATTGATTTTGAGCTTTTATCCTCATTAAATTTGAACAAACTAAGAACATCTTTCTGCCTCAGACTGGTGGTGGTGTTCTGCCTGTGTGGACTTGTGTGTTGCACAGTGTACATGCATGTCTGTGCTTGTGTTTTGGGTAATAAGAGCCTGATGTGGATGATGGCCAGTCCAGGTGTGAGTATGAGGAGCAGGAGGCGCCTCCCCAGGAGACATGGAAAGGTGGGGGTAATCTCGTACATCATCAGCTTAAGTGTTCATTTATCAGTTGCCCAACCCTGTCATCTGGTTTAATGTAAAAATGCTGTCTTGAATTGTTGAATAATTTCCTTCCTTCAACTTTTGCTGCCACCTGCTGGCAGCTTTGATCACACAGTTTTCTTTTTTTTTTTCATTAATTTTTTTTTTTTTTTCAGAAGAGACTCCAGCTGCCAACACATATGTTCAAGAGCCAGCTCATGAAGAACCTGCTCCGGTGGGTTCTTTACTTCTCTTTTAGCAGCTCACTTTTCTTCCACCGTATGACCAAACCTGAAAGTCAAGGTAACATCATTTCTCTCACAGGTGGAGGAGACGAACATCTATGAAACGACTGTGGAGGAAACCTCAGACAGAGGCATCTGTGCCAGAGCACTATATGACTATCAGGCTGGTGAGTCTGGTTTATTTTTAGGGAGTTTGTGTGGTGATATTTTAAGATTTATGAACTATTATAATTGTCACCAAACAACCATTAAGCTTCAAAAACAATCCTCCCATTAAACTTAGATTGTGACATTTTCACAAAATAAAAGATTCTGTTTAAAGTCCCTCAGCTCTGACCATTAGCCCAGCGTATCTTACTTTTATTTCTGTATCACTTGTGATAACTCTGAGGATTTTAGTTAAAGGAAACAATACTTGATAGTAACATATTTCCTTGTTAATGTTCTGTTTTGTTAGGAGCATTTTTGCCCAATATTAGACAGGGAACAAGAGGGTGACAGGAAATAAGAGTTAAACATGGGTGGTTGTCTTGTGCAGTCCAGGTATCTGGTCAGAATGTTGTATTAATGTGACATTTGTTGTGTTTATTTATCTGTGGATGTGCTCCTTCCACTTCCTTTCATTGTCTGCCTCATGTTTGACCGCCTTGTCCCAAAGGACCCAGTATACTCGATTTGAAGCTGAACAGTCGACGCATGGTCATGTGATTTGTTGAACATTTGTTTTCACACACACCTTTCATAGCCCCTGAGACACACAGCGCTGAGCTCCTGGGAAACTCCTCCCACTGTGGTATAAGTCACTGCACAGGATTTCTACCCACTGGAGTCTATACACTCTGGGGGATAAAAAGTCTGATCGAGGAAGTAAAGCTGCTGAAAGTTGCACTAAGTGACATAAAGATAGCCAAACTAGAGAAAAAAGACTATCTGGAACAATATACATGAAGAGATGATCTGGTAATTACTAGACTTGGAGTAAAACACAGAACCTATGCTCAAGCTGTAGCAAATGGAAACGCCACAGAGGGTGCTCCTTAAGATCTGCTCACTCCGGAGCAACAGGTTGTGAATTTTTTTGCAAAAAAAAGACATTGACATCAAACCTGAGGACATTTCGACCTGTCACACATTGCCTACTAAGTCAGAAAAAATCAAACCTTTTATTATTAGATTTATTAGCAGTAAAACAAGGAATAATCTAATGGTGCAGGCAAGAAAACTGAAAGGAATAAATGTTCTTATAAATGAACATTAACAAAAAAAATGGTAGCATCGTAAGCTGCAAGGTTGCTGGGAAAAAAAACTGATATCCATCGTTATTTGTCCACAAATCTATCCTGGTTAAAGCTTCACAGTTTGTGCTGACAGATTCCTCTCGTGCACAACGTTTTTGGCTATTTGACTATTTTTATAAATGTCATATTCTGGAAGCAAGTAATTGAAGCAAAATACAGAATCTGACCGCTTTAAGCATAAACAAACACACCCACATATTTCTGACAGTCATTTTTTAGGCAGAAGAAGGTAGAAAGTTCTCATGCCAGGTTGTGACAAGGAGTGGAAGACTTGAAGCTGCGAACAAAATGATGCAGATTTCATAACGCACCTCACCACGATGAGAGCTGAATTTGGCAGTTTGGATATAGCATACATTTAATCTGTGAGAAGTCGTGTCTCACTGATGTGGTTGTGTGATGAAAATTGTATATTTTTTTTATCTCACCCCTCGTTTAGAGCCTGTCTTGTTCACAGACCCCTAACAGAACTACTTTCTCACAGGGTGTGCGCCAAGTATTGTGTGATTGGTCAGAACTTTGTAGGTGTGTTTGTTAATTAAAAGTGGCAGCAGTGTACTGTTCTCGTTTCTGCAAGACTAATTTACAAAATATCTCTTCTCCTCGGTTAACAAGAGAAATACCAGATCTTCTTCGTTCAACTTCTCCATCATCAAATGAAAGTAAAATGCATGTTGGCAACCGTGCTGTTGCTGTGTAGTTAGTGTGTAACATGTGCTGCAGTGGGAGGGAAGGAGTTCTCCCCCACAGATGCTCTTTGAGTTATGTCCATACGAAAAAGACCATCTCAAAATTACATCAGCTATATCCTATATCTTGCGTCTTGTGAAGTGTTAACCAGTATTTACATTTAGTTTTGGTGTCACTGCAGCAGAGGCACAGAAAATAATAATAATAATACAGTAATACAGATGAGCTCTAAAGAGGACTAAAACAGTATTTAGCACAAGATCAGTTTGGGTATTGTATTTAGAAAATAAATTTTTGGTGTCAGTAACTTGTTTCCTAGAAGTTAGGTTCCTAAAATGCAAAAAAGAAGGATATTATTATCAATAATTGGTTCCTCTTAAAATTACACATCAAAAATATTTTGAGAGCAAAATCTTTTACCTGTGAGACTTGAATTGCAGGGTTTCTACAGGTGGGTCAGTTTAGCTACCAAGTTATTCTGCTGTTGTGCACTTGATCTATTTTGTTCTTGTCTTGCTGAAATAAGCAAAGCCTCTGTTTTATAAAATGTCATCTTTTACTCCAGAACCTGCACAAATTGTTCAGTACTGATGGAGGTCTAAAGGTTCAAATTACCCATGCCATGTACTGCACAGATGCTGCTTTTTAAACTGTGTGCTGCGTTTTATAACCACAGTTGAACTTTTCTCACGATTTTACCACCTGGTTTCTCTTCTTTCTCAGCCGACGACACGGAAATCTCTTTCGATCCAGATGAAATCATCACCGGAATCGAAATGATAGACGAAGGCTGGTGGCGAGGATACGGTCCAGACGGTCATTTTGGGATGTTCCCTGCCAATTACGTAGAGCTTATCTAACTCCTCATCCCCCCAGATCATGACCGTGTCGATCCCAGAGGACCTCTGCAGTAAAATGACAAAGATTAAAGTCAGTCCTCAAGTGATCAGGCTGAAAAGGAGCAAATGAGACTCCTCCACCTCATGGACCAAAAAACATGGTAACCGTGGGCCAGAAACTTTGGAAATCCCTTTTCATTTTGAGGAACCAGTTTCATTAAAATATTGATTTATGTTCAGCAGTTTATGGCATAGTTTAGGGATTTGTGAACCGAAATCCCCCCCAGTCCTCTCCCTGACCAAAACAGTCGTCTTGTCTGTAAATGTGATGCAGTAAAACATCGGTTTGAATTTCAGCTGTGAGCATTATTAGCACTTGTAATTCACATTCCTTACAAAGTGGCTTCGGTTCTGTTTCAGCTATATTTTAGTTGTTACGTGTAGCATTTGCTCCTGTTTATTTCAGGAAGAAAAGAAAGATTGGGGTACCAGCTACAGCCTAATCTTTTGCCTTTCTTTACCGGCAGACTGAGTTATCTTTTTTTATATATATATATATATATATATATATATATATATATATATAAATTAATGTGACTGAACTCGTATCCTGTGTGAATTTTCAAATGTGTGCTGATCTGACGTGAATATTTAAACAGACAGATATTTGCTTTGTTCTGGCCTTTTGAATTCAGTAGTGCAATGCATAAAATGGCTAACTTCCCTTTTTTTCTCCCCAATTGTGAGTAAATAAAAGTTTTCATTTCAAGTCCTTCCTCATTTGAACCACAAAATGTCAGCATCTGTAACTTTTCAGGGACGGGCTGAGAAGAACACACAAGTCAGCATTTGATTTGTTAGTTACTTTTGACTGCAGTAGCTGTTCTCTGATGCTCGTATGTGATTTTTACTGTGCCATAACGACAGGTTGTGAATCTAATGATACTCCTGCTGATGATTGTTGGCATTTAATGACACATTTGAACAGGCTTTACTGCAGACTTTATGCACTGTTTCTATCATGCAACAAAATGTTTTTGTTTTTGTCTCTGAAGCCTCAAAGTCAGCTGATTGCGCAGAGAAAGAGGGCATTGAGTTTCAAATGCATTATACATTGTTTTTTTTTCCCCACAGTCTATTGTAATGGCAGAAGTTCTTCTAAATAAAAGAAATCAGCAAACTGTCGCCACAGAATTTTTTTCTTTCAAACCCAGATCAACGGCGAACACTTGAAATACAGAAAAGCTGAAGGGATTTTCAGAGGTTAACAGGAACTCAGATGTATACACTTTGCTCTATGGCCTGTTTCCTGGAATGAGGTGGCAGTTGGGGAATTTACCTCGTAATGCATAGGTTTCATTTTCACACAAAATCAGATTTTACCCCTTTTATTACATCTGTCTGTCAAATTAGTCGGGTACAGGAATGGGGCCTTGCAAAAGTGCACAAAAATGGTAACCCCAAAAAAGAAAACTCCAGTCCAAACTTGTGCCATTTTCATGTTTCCTGTTCAGTTTATTCACGTAATTAGTTACAAATTTAACAGCTGACATTTCACAGCCCTGCCCTACATTTAACCAATTCCTCTATAGCCTCACTCCTACACAATCTAGAACCTAAAAAGACAAAAATATCAACTCCCACTGCTTCAAACTCTAACAAATACATGCCTGAAGCTTAGTTTCTGTCTACAATAACAAGTTTCTTATTCTAGACAAACTCATGACGGTGTCAGCCACAACTGGAATCTTCTTTCACACTGGCAGATTGTTCTCAAGAAGGTGACTCACTTTTTTTTTTTTAGATAGAAAAAAAATATTTAATTTTTCTGTGTTTGAATCACAATATTCTCTCCACATGTTCTGGTTTAGATGGTGCTGCCTTCAGGCCCTAACCTCGCATGTTTGTCAGTGAAAGTCTCGAATCGCTGGGGGATTTTCTCAACCATACAACTTGTGTTTTTACTCATCTGCTCCAAATTGGCTGCAGAATAAAGAGAAATTCTCACAAGAGTTCTGCAAAAACACTTTGACACAATTACAAGAAATTCTAGTGCTCCGAGAGCGCTTTGCCCGTCAGATAAAGTTCTCGTAGATGTTCGTTGCAGATTTTCACCTTATTTAAAAAAAAAAAATCCAGACTTATAAATGACTCAGAATTACAGAATTTTAAGCTTAACATGTTGAGAAATCATGTCCTGCATAATCTCTAGATATTGTGAGCTCTCACAAGATGTGAAGGCGCTGTTAAGGATGACTCTCAGCTACTACCATATCAAATACTAGCTCATTATCTGTAAAACTGGCTGAGTTTGTTAATCACTTCTAAACATTATTATTAGTAGTGTTTCATTTAAATCTCTCCAGTGGTTCATATATTATGCTAACAAACAAAAACACATTTTGTGCTTGGCGGCAGGCTGTAATAATCAAGCAGTGCTGACGTTATTAAATGATTTATGATACAACTTGTGTCAGTTTATCTGTGAGAACAGAACCATTCATTGTAACTAGAAATTATTCTAAAACAACAAAAAAAAAAGGTGGTTCTTATCTAACAAATACATTTTTAAAAATCCCTTTTAAAATTTGGGCAGCATGTAGATATTTGGTTATTTTGACATTTCATTTTGAAATGTCATTGTCTATCCGCAGCAGATGGAGCAGCAGGACATCCCCTCTTTTACAGAGATCAAAAACATGCGGAGGAAATGTGGATCGTGTCAGGTGTAGCTGCTGCTTCTCAATCTCAGACAAGACAGAGAAAACAGAGGGAAATAACAGTCAATTTTTCAGTTTGAGCAACAAAAAAAAAAAGCTAAAAGTAACTCTTTTTTTTTTTAGTACAGCTGAAGTGATTAAACTCATTGTTTTCCAAGAGCTCTGACTTCGAAGACAACTCCCTCTGAGTCATGATTCACAGTAAAGTCCACATGTGATTGTCTTTAATCTGTTTATCTGAAGGGAGAAAAGGCCAATTCTGTGTTGGATTGACCATTTTAAACTAATATTGCTGGGCAGCAGAAAGTGTTTTTTCTTTATTTTTATTTTTTTTAAAGAAGTGGCAAATTCCTTCTTCCTTAAACTCAGAGGAATTGAATAGCTGCAGCTTCGGTCACCTGCAGGCTGAGCTGTGGCTTTGACCGGTTAGCTCGGCCTTCAGTGCTGCGCTTTTACACTGAAGAACGGCGTCACTGATGGAGCTTTCCAGTTTGCATTGAAGCAGTTTAATTTAGGTAAAAAAAAAAAACTATTGTGCATCATTTATATCAAACATGTGTAAACACAAATTAATCTTTTTCACTGCCCTTTTTAATGTCTCAGTTTTATATCAGGGGTAAGAAAAAAAAATCAGTGAGCAAAGGTGTAATTTCTTTTTTTTTAATTTGTTTTTGGAGTGTTTATTACTTTTTGTTGTAGTGTGTGTAGTAAGACACACACATATACTCGGACTGAAACTGCTGAAGTCTTGCTTCCTTAAATTAAGAATACACATGTAAAAAAATAGTTTTAGCAGACATCCAGGAAATGTTACACTGACATTTTCGATGTCTCTAAACCTTTATTTGGACATTGGTTGAGTGCTGCTTTCACTTCCTCAAATTCAGCAAAATTGCTGAATTTGAGTCCAGTCTGTAGGTGACCACGCTTTTATAAGCTGGATTCTATAAAAAAGGAACAATGTTTATATTTTATAAACAAAGGATGAGGCTGTTATTTCTCTTTATTTCTGTTAATAATTTCCCTATTTATCTGTTGTATTTTATTGCAACAAGTGTTGACAAATGGAAACTGGTTGTCATTTACTTTTATTATTTAAAATGATGCAATCAACTGTGAATATTTCATTTTCTGAGAAAATGCAGTGCGTGGGTAGAGGGCTGAATGACTTCTGAAATGTGCTGAAGAACCTGAAACGGGGTTCTTAAAATTGAATAAACCAGAATTCAAGCTAAAAGCTAAATTAGTTCAAGTGTAGCTAAAATGAGAAGATGCTGCATTAAAAAATAAACAGTAGCAAAAATCTAAATAAATGTAGTAAAAGAATGGCAAAAATAGGGCAAATTACATTCATTCATCATCCTTTCAGGGTCACGAGGGTGTGGTGCCCACATGCGGGGCAGCGTACAGGTCACAAGTCCATCACAGGGCCAAAAGGCAAATTGTCACTAAAATTGTAAAAGGCTAGTTTAAAGTAACTAAAAGCAAAACACTTGCTAAAACTAGCAAAAAGTTAGCTAAAAGCTACAGGTTAGTTAAAAGTAACAAAAGCTATAAAAGTAGCAAAATCCTATTTTAAAACAGCAAAATGCAAACTAAAAGTTGCAAAAGCTGTGTTAAAAGTAGCTAAAGGCTACCTAAAAGTAGCAAAAGAGTAGGTAAAAAAGTATTTAAAAATAAAAATGAGAATATGCTGAATAACATCTTAAAGAGAACTATGTTTTTGTAGGAACTTTCAAAATATTTATATGGGTAAAATATCTATAAATAAATTTAAACATTGTAAAAAACATAAAGTTACAAAAATAAAAGTTCTAGTATGAATCTCTTAAAGGAGCTGAGTGTTTTGATAATCTGTCAGAAAAGTAAAAGGCAGGTAAACAATAGCGTGATTGTTAAATCAGTTACACAATCATTGGATTGTTGTATCAAATCTGTAATGAGAAGAAGTTCCTTTGACAAAATGTACATAAAAGATAATTTTTTTGAGAAAAATAAAGTTTCCAAATGGAAAATCCATTATGACTTTAAGAATTTTAGCACAGCTGAGTACCAGCAGATGAAAGGTTGAGAACAAATATTGTTATAGTCGAGATTAGAAAAAAAAAAAGCTCTGAGTTTCCCAGCCTCATTTGCAGTCATGCTATCAGTCAACCAATGAAACTGTCCTGCGGAGACATCTTCCTTTTTCGTGGTGTGAAGTTGAAGAGGGTGTCGCATGAATTGTTGAACCAGAACACAGAGAAGCCAAAGACTAGAGGACAACTTCTGAAAATGGGTGAGAAAAAACTTTTATCAGTTACACGCAAATAACTGTACAATTTCATTTAGAAATGATGTGAAATCCTGTACAAACAGTTCTGTTTTTAGTAAGAAAAAACTTGCCAACATTTTACACTTTAAAAATATTTTTTGTGCGAGTGTGTGACACCACTTTATAATGTTTAAATCAAGTAAGTCACATCACACTAGAGTTTATTTTACTTTATCTAAAACAAACTTGGTTCCACAATCAACAGATTATCGATTGTCGTTTTAACACGCCTGGTTGTGAGCCCGTTGCAAATTCATCTTTTGATTGTGAGTTGTGAAACAGTGTTATCACAAATATTTCTTCATCACACAGAAAAGGAGAAGTCAGAGGCTACTGAAAACAGAATTAAAGGTTTGAAGCCACAGCACAGGAAATAAGTGATCTTAAAAGAGAAGCATATTGGTTTGCATGCTCACACAACATAATGATATCCGTGCATGTGTGTGTGTGTAGAGGAGGGCTGGCTTTAGGGTGTTTGAGCTGACAGTTGGTGAAGAATGACATGTCATTCTCAGAATTACATCTCATTCCCAGAGGCTTGTGATTTTCACCATTCGGGGTTTCCGTTTCCCCTAAAGTGTAAAAAATAGTCCTCAATATTGAACTGTGTGTAAGAGAGAGAGAGAGCAGGAAACATGTGCCAGATCAGAACTGAGTTATGTTCAGGTGTAAATAATGATTTTTTTTTTTGGTCTGCTTCAATGCAGTTTGCACTAGTGTTGCAGTAGTGTCACAATATCATACAGTGCAGCATACGAGCGGTTGTGTTCTGGAGCAGGAAGTGGTTTCGCAACCTGTGGTTTTATATCACACTCAGTCAACAATATGCTCTACAGATTACTTTTGTGTGTGTGTCTGTGTGTGTGTGTTAATGATCAAACACCTGACCAATACTGAAATGACAGAAGGTACATTTTTTTTTTTTGCATTTACAAATAATTAGTTTCCTGAAATGAAGAAGTGCTCCGCTTCTTCTTTGTGGTTCTTTGAATTCAAATTCCTCCAATAATGTTTTTATGTTTTGTTTGTTCCATGTGATGTGTGTGCAGCTCAAGAGGACCAGAGCGAGACGTCAGAACAAACGTCAGGCAGCGATGAAGAGAGCGCGAGAGTCAAACAGGTACCAAACTCCAACAAGCGTCTGTTGGTTCCTTCTTTCCATCAGTTACAGTTAATCCACGACTACAGACATGACTACGCCGGACAACTTATCTGTCGTGTTTTCGTTTCCCCTTTTCCGCCCGATTTAAGACGGTTTGCAAATTGTTTGAAGTGCTGATTGTGTGCTTCACGGTTTTTCAAAGGGGCCTCGTTGTGAAACGAGTAATGAGGAATTTTGCTTCTGCTTCGCATTCTTGGAGGGGGGTTGTGATAAAACAGAAAGAAAAAAGGCAGCGTTTTATTGCGCATAAAGAAACTCACATTCACTCTTCTGGTAACTGAAGTGAGAGGTACAATATGAGAAGCGCAAATTAGCTCATCAGATTTCCAGGTTGGGCTGCTTGTTGAAAGCCGGGTGGTTTCTGCGGTGACTTCTGCCCTCCAGATAGCATCACTCCTGAACGCCACTGCCACTCATTGTGAGAGTCAACTTATCAACACACTGACATCATCACCCACACAGTTTTCCAAAAGCTAAAATTTCACTGGTGAGCATCAACTGAATGTTTCACAATGATATTCTCTCTCTTAGACAAAAAATAAAAAAATAAAAGTAAATCTAAGAGTTGGTGTCTACAGTGCGTGTAGGACTTCCTGTAGGGAACTACTAATGCACGAACCCGAAACTTTTGTGAATCAGATCGAAAAAACAATGACTGAAAGTAAACAGGGTGAACTCAGATGAATTTCTAATCAGATTTCTGACGTGTCGTTTTCAGATGCAGGTGCACCAAAAGGGAAAAAAAAAGAAAGAAAAAAAAACAGTTTTATTTATTTATTTTATTAACGGGTCCCCATTAGTCTCTACCAAGGTAGAGACTACTCTTCCTGGGGCCCAAAACATTAACATTCACAGTTCTGGATCCACATGAAGGAATTGTTTGTTTAGACTAGAGAGAAAAGGTTTTGAGTGTGGAAAGACTTGTTGTTTGAGAAGTTGTTCTCTGGGAACGCCAGTTTGGCCCCTGAACTGTGACTCAGTCGAGGCTATCTCGGTTAGAGCTGTGCACCTTCATTATTACTCACTCTAGAGGTTTGCTTCTCGGAACTAGAACCCACATAGAGGAACTTGATTCAATATGAAACCACCTTGCGCTGTTTTTGTTGTACGAGGGCCAAAGAAATATAAGAGCTTCTCGGTGTTATGATTCAGAGTAAAATATTGGCGTCCTCTGTGGTCGCCACTGACATCCAATCTGTTGAAATTGATCAGGGAAATCTTTGTTTTCAGTTCTGGTAACAGAAAATAACTGAAATACCATTTGTGCAAATGAGTCACGTCATTTATAGATTTCTTTTTTCACTCTTACTGCCTGACATCAAACAACTTGTTTATGTGTCTGTTAGCAAAATATCTCATCAACCACTGCATAGATTTCAATTAAACTTTCAGGAAAAAACTATTGGCTCCACCTCTGCAACTGATTCACATTTGGAGTCCATCAGATTCAAGATGGACGCCACAACCAACGGAATTTTGCAAACACAAAAATAACTTGGTCAGTTTTATAGATATTGACCTAATAATTGGTGTCGTGGCAGAAAGTCTTTCACAAGTGCTTCTTTTTGCAAGATCTTTTGTTCAAAACGTCAACAAGAAATATTAGTGTCAACTCTGTTTGTCTGTTAGTAAAATATCTCATGTACCACTAGACATATTTTAATGAAATTCTCAGGGAGTAATCATTTGATGTATGTCTACAACTAATTATAGTTTGGAGCCAACCCAATTCAAAATGGGCGCCACAACTAATTGAGATTAGCAAACACAAAAAATGGCTTTAACTTCACAAGTTTTACAGATATTGAACTAAACGTTTGTGAGGTAGTAGCTGAGAGTCATACTTTGAGCGTGGCATCTTGTGATATCACACAAGACTGCATGACTTTATTTTTAAGGTTCAAGCAAAATGGTTAAAACTCTGTTGTAATTTTCTTGTAGAGGATGATAAGCGTTTTGCAATTTTGCAATGCAACTCTTTGGACCCTTTTATCTGAAAGTGTCTCGTTTTGTTAACTGAGTTGTTCTTGAAATACATCGATGGAAAGGTCCTTCTGTGGAACCATCAAGTAAATTTACAGAATTTCTTTTTATTGTTGCTGCAGATAAAATGCAAGTAAGACATGTTTATTAAAATAATACTTGGAAACAATATAAAAAAAGCTGAGTAGTAATGTCAAAAGAGCACATGTGGTTGATGACAAGAAACAAAACCTCAAAGGGGAAGAAACAGAACAAGTTTGCCTAACATAAAAAACACAATTTAAAACATCTTCTTGTATTTTATTTTTGATTATTAATGGTATAATGATCCTTTTCTGTCAGCAAGTACTGTATTTTTCACTTCTTTAGAAATGGAAAAACTGACTAGTAATATGATCAATCATGTAAGCAAAATGTTTCATACAAGATATGTTTCTATCTTCCAATAAACTATTTTTTTATTTCAAAATATCAGACCATTTTTGGACAGATCTTTAAAATATTATCTTCTACATGGGACTCTGTTGTTTATGGTCAGACAGAATTATCTGCATTATGACAGCATTGTGTTTAGTTTGGGACTTCAACTATTTCTCTCTGATTTTCTCTTATTTAACCGGTCAGCAAACCAGTCAGAGAATTAAGTTATAGTTGTTTTCATGAAATCTTAAAAAAATAACATTATGTACAATCTGTTAGCACTCATGGTACATGTTGTGCATAACTCTCAGCCACTACCACACCAACTTTTACCTCAATATTTATAAAACTGACTGAATTATAGTCATTTTAGTGTTGCTAACTGCAACAGCCATCTTCAGTCAGATTGCTTCTAAAGGTTTATCAATTTTAGATGTGCATCAAATACATTTTACAACTTTTGTTCTGTCTGGCAGTTTGTGAGATATTTGCTAACAAACAACTTCAGTAGTCAATAGCAACGTTTGGAACAAAGCTCTTGCGCAATCTGTTAGTGCCCTGAGTACGAGTTAGGGGGGACTTTCAGCAACAGCCACATCAGATTTTAGATAAATATTTGACTCACTGACACAGTTTTGTTCATTATTGTGCTTTTAATAAAACCCATTCCCTGAATCATGAGGTATTTTGCTAACAGACAGACAAATGTGCACACACGCAGGCAAAAACATTATCCCTCGCCTTTTGCTTTTTAAAAACAACGTAAAAATGCTCTGCAGCAATGTTAAGTGTAATAATGTGCGTTTGATCAATACACCATCAAGCTAAATATATAAATGTGCAAAGTGGCAAGTTTAGATTTTTGTCTAAAATTACTTCAGGTTTGTTTTAGTGTACCGATGCTGAAGTATTGAAACTATATTAACTTTGATTAACTTTGGTGTTTAATACTTCCCTTATTTTTAAATAACACAGAATTCATCCCCTTGTTGCCTAATATTTGGCTCTGCAGTGAATAATGTTTAAAATCTTATTCTTCTGGTATAAGCTTGTTTTTTAAAGTGACATTCATGTCACCGTTGACTGACAACTCTAGACCAAAAACCCCACAAGTCTGCAGCTTTCTCTCCAGACAGGATGTGTAGCGGTTATCTATTGAAACTAGCGGTAAAACCCTACTCTCTGATTTTCATGTTTCATTTCAGCATTTCTGTTTTTGAGATGACTCTGAGTCTTCTTTCCCATCCGTAATATCATGCGTTCAACTGTAAATCAGGTTTCTATACAGTGCAGTCAAATGTGTCTTCTTTTTTTTAAGTAATGACAAACTCTGAAGTAAATGAGCCACCTGTTTTTTTTTTTTTTACTTCCAAATACCAGGCTTCATCCTGTGTTGTTGAAATTCACGACTTGACGACTGAGCGTGGGGAAGAAGCGGGGCCCGATCAAGTGCAGATGGAGGAGAAAACCTTTGTATCTTGTTTGCACACTTTCATGAAGGAAAAAGGCTCACCGATAGAAAGAATCCCACATCTAGGCTTTAAACAGAGTGAGTTACATTAGCACTATTTGCGCATTGAAGTATTCGCAAAGAGTTGAAAATAATGTGGTCTCTTTTTTTTTCCTTTGCACTTTCAGTTGACCTTTGGATGATCTACAAAGTTGTCGATAAACTCGGGGGATATGAATCAGTAAGTTTTGTGTTTTTATAGAGGCTTTGGCATTCGCTTTTGGAAAATAGGCAATAGGTCTTACGAAAGTACCAACACGGATGTTTCTGCCACACTGGTGGGCAACAAGGCTGCTGAGCTCTCAGGGCGTCACACTTTGTTACCTTTGAAGTCACCCAGTTACTGAATAGGTTCTGAAAGTGAAACTTGTACTTACGTGGAGCCAGACTGAGGCTAGAGTTGACCACCAACAATATGTCCCAGGGGTGTAAAAACACAACAACAGATGCCACTTCACAAGCTTCAAAATAAAAGCATTGTTTCGTAAAGACAACTGTTTGCTGAAAGCAAGCATCAAGGTCAACCAAAAAAGAAAAAAAATCTGCAGAGCATTAAACCCTTGCACATTTAACCCGATATCCAAACAAATCTGAAAACTCATATTTCATGTATTAATGCAGAATAGAAGAACACATCCTTCAATAACCAGCAGATGACAACTTATTTTTATAATCAGCTCATTGTCTCACCTGCTTGTTACAAAAACATATAATGTCTTAAATTATGATTCCATAGATGACATCTGGCCTTAAGAAATTATTGGGATCGTTGTAAAGATTTGAAACTTGAGGCATGAAAATGATCGAGGGTTGGGGATGAACCTTTACCTCAAGCAGAGAAGTTGCAGATTTTGGCTGTTTTGTTTATGAGTGATGGGACAATGGAGCGGGAGAATTATTTTATTTTCTGTTTTTTTAACCAGGCAAATCCCATCGAGATA
Source organism: Cynodonichthys magdalenae (assembly GCA_031762555.1). Classification (NCBI taxonomy): domain Eukaryota; kingdom Metazoa; phylum Chordata; class Actinopteri; order Cyprinodontiformes; family Rivulidae; genus Cynodonichthys; species Cynodonichthys magdalenae. The sequence goes on along the minus strand of JARVJO010000394.1, from coordinate 16,445,620 downwards.
GCATATTTCTTTTGCAACGGTGGACTGGGCCTAAAGGCAATCTATTGTACATATTTTGGTCTGTGGGGGAAACTGTAGTACCCAGAAAAACCCACGCAAACATGAGGAGAACATGCAAACTCCGAATAGAAAGACCCCAGGTTCAAACCAGGGATCGAACCCAGGACCTTCTTGCTGTGAGGCATCAGTGCTAACCACTGAGTTGTTGTGCTGCTGGATGGATTTGTTCACTTTTCCTCCGCACTGTATAATTTGATTGGGATGTCTCCTGGGTGCCTCCCTCTAAGAGTTGATGAATGATAAGACAGCATTACAAGATTCAAAGCACCATCTTTTTAGCAAGGTTTTCACACAACTTCTCAAAGTCCTCTTTGTCCAAACCAACAGGTGACAACTCGACGTCTTTGGAAGAAAGTCTACGATGAGCTAGGGGGGAGCCCAGGCAGCACCAGCGCTGCCACTTGCACTCGAAGACACTATGAGAGGTGAGAGCGACACAGTTTATCTCTAAATATTTCAACAGATTATGTGACTGTAAGGCTCAACATTTGCTGATTTTGTGACAGGCTGGTGCTTCCCTTTGAGCGCCACTTGAAAGGTGAGGACGACAAACCTCTGCCTCTGAGCAAACCGAGGAAACCGTACAAAAGAAATCTGGAGAGCAAGGTTAACAAGGCTGACGGGAAGAGGAAGAGGACTCATTCAGAGAGAGAACTGGACTCAGAGGTAACAAACTGTACATCTGGTGAAAATCTAATTGAAGACAAAAAAGATAGTTTTGTTGTTTGAGTGACGAAACACTCCTTCTTGCAGTTACTTGCCCAAAGAAGTCCAGATACGGCACGTCAAAGCGAAGCAATGATGCATCCTCACTTCACTCACTGGGGTACCAACTCTAACAGATGTCACAAGGACCACTCTCAACAAAACAGAACCACCGGAGATTTCTGCACATCTGTCAGCGATCGCATTCTGCAGGTACCAGAATCCAGCTCCTGGGTGGCTCACGTCCCCTATGCAACCGGAGAGGTCATCTCTCCGTTGGAGAAAAAGAAGCGCATGGCTCAAGCGTCACTGAGTTCCCAAAGAGAGGACAAAAAAAGACCCTCTGTTATTCAGTGCTCCCTATCTCCAGTTCATCTTTCTCCCAGCAGGAATGGCAATTCCTCGGATGGCTCACCGCTACCGTTATCATCCTCATCTTCCCGCAGTTCTTCCCCTCTTTCAGTCTCCTCGGAAGACACTCCAGCAGGAAGTGTGACTGAACCTGCACTGAGCTCAGCATTGCCAGAGAACTCTTCCAGCACCACCAAAGTAAATAAGGACAAGAAGTCTGTAAGCTCCGATCAAACAGCTACTAAACCTACAGGCCAGGCTAAGGATGTCTCTCAGAGCAGCGCACAGTCGCTGTACGCTGACTCAGTAAAAACTCAGTTGAAAGAATCCGCTGGGAAGTCTTACCCCAAAGGGGCTGACAAACATTTCATGTCGTTCCACTCATCTTTCGCAACTTCTACCTCTAGCTTCTCCAAAGTTATTCCAAAATCGGTCCAGCTCCTGAGGCCCGCTCCCATCCATGCGAGTTATAAAATTCCCACTGGCAGGCCGCTCCAGCAGGACACCTCTCTGACGTGCGCAAAGAAGCCTGGCAGCATGATCCCATGGTATTATCTGACAGAGAAGAGGGACAGATCGAGGACAATGGCACCAAAAATCCCTCCCACACAGCATAGTCTGTCTCAGTCCAACTCCGCCCCCACCCTGCCGGCGTCGTGTGTCCTAATGAGCTACGACAAATCAGGGAGAGACTCTCGACACCAGCACCTGGTCCACCCGGCGTTTCCCCCCCACAGAATGAGACTCCCTCAGTCGCAGCTAATGTATCCCCACATACCAGTGGGTCCGAGTCAGCCCACTGTCATTGGGCCAGCTTTTTACCCATATCACTACCCCTTTCACATGTTAAACCCACAAGTTGGATATTCCCTACCTGCCATGAATCCCATTTATCCTCACAAGCTGTAAATCTTTGTATGTCAACTCCAAACTTGAGAAAACTATTTTTTATGAATTATCAAACACTTTTATTTGGCTTTCAGACTAGTTTGAGGAAAAAAGGAAGTATGATGGTTAAGTATATTTATAGGATCAATGTAAAACATTGAGTCATCTAAATCAGTGGTTCCCAAAGTTGGGGTCGGGACCCATAATGGGGTCCTGAAAAATCAAGGTGGGGTCCCGAAAATATTTTCTGAAATAACTATATTAGAAAATGACAACTAACAACAATTTTTTTGTGTTTTATGTTACAAAATAGTAAGGTTACGGTACTTAAAATGGACAAAAATAGCATAATGTATATTGTTACTACGCTCTTGTTGCTTTACGTGAAAACAATGTTTATCATTCAACAACAGTTGGGGGCTCATGTCTCTGCTGGTGGTATTTTGAGGGTCAAAAGCTGAAAAGTTTGGGAACCACTGATCTAAATGATTACTGCGTGTAACATTCAGCTAACGGTTAAATTAGTGCAGACAAAAAATAATAGTTAAAAGTATAATTATTCCTATTTGATGCTGTAAACACATTCAGATCAAGATTTTAATATATTTCTGTGTTGTCAAATCAGCTATATTTCATTTCATGGCTTCCTTCTGGAAAAAAAAACTGCTTGTTTTTAAGGTACTGTATTGTAAAAGTCTAATATAAAATGTAGATACTGTTTGTTCTATTTCAGTGTTAAATATTACTTTTTGTATAATATGTAAATCTTATTGTCACTGATTTAAAGGTAAAGAACAAAGGTACAAATAAATGTAAAATATAAAAATTGTTTGTAGCATTTTTCCCCCCCTTACATTCAGAAATGTGGCAAAACTAGAGCAATGAGGAGGAGACGATGCATCGGTTACGTGAAGGAATAATCTGGTCATTTTCGAAGAGATGTTCTGTCAAATACCAGAGTGTGAAAGAACGCTGCATTATCTAAATTCAAACCTCTACACACTTGTGTGTGACACAGCTTTATTAGTTTGCTGCTGTTCTCAACCGAATGCTATGCTACTTTAGCTCCAATATCTGCTGTTTTGCACTCTAAGGTTCGGCCTGGCCTTATTCCACCCCAGCCCTGGTTGTGTTTGCTTTGAGCAGAGTGTCACCTCAATGTGGGCAGGGTTCATCAAACATGCACATCTTTCAGTGATGTAATTTTATTTGCAACACAAAGATGGACAACATCAAGCTTGTGCTACTTCTCTTTGTTCGCTATATAATTCAAGAACAGCTGAAACAAAATGAGATGACAACAAATTGAAAAAACAGGTGCATGGTGTGATGCAGTACTGTAGTGAAATTAACTAATGTAATGTGTTTTTTGTTTGTTTTTTCTTTAACCAGTAAATTACATTTTTAATATAGAGCTGCTTTATTAATTTGAAAGTTATATAAAACTGCAATTGACTAGCAATTAGCCTAGCATGTAGCTTGTGCCCTTTCCTCATTTTTGTGCTCCAATAGTGATGTAATGTCGTTAAGGTATGACTAAACATGACTTTAAAAAAATGACCAGATTATTTTTTGAGTTCAACTGTTTAGACACACATCTCCTTTTAATAAGCTCTTGTACTTCACTCACATTCTTTTAATTTTTGTGTAAAAACTATTGTTTTGCATCATTTCTGTGTATCGATCTGCTTCACAAATCATCAGCTTCAGGGCTTCACCTCTGCAGGTTTGATGTAGCACAGAGCTCAGAAGATGCTGTTGTACAAGACGCTGAATTTGCAGTATGAAAGCTGCGGGGCTGAAATGAAAATAACTAAGAACTTTGAGGCAAGCTCAATGAGGAGGAAATAGAAAGGGGAAATCACACAAATGAGTTTATGCTGCGAGCCACAGTTTGGTCTGGAACAGCTGAAACAAGTCAAGCAGATGATGGAAATAATTTTAAACACAAAGTAAAACTGACAGAGAAGAGACACAACTCGTAACAGGGCAAGTGTATGTGTGCTTGTCAGTAGATGTTGGAATAACTGAGCAGCACTGTAAAATAATATTCTGTTGGTTATTGAAAACAGCCCATTTTAAGTATTTAAAAATTCCCTTGAAGAAAACCAAACAAGTTAGACATGAACTTCTCTATTCTTTTACATTGTCAATTTTAGAAAATCTAATTAAATTTACAACATTGTATACTGAACAAACATCCATTATTCTATACTTTTTTTTCTGGGTCTCAAGGGTCACTAAAGCATATCTCCAGCAGTCATCAGGCAAGAGGCAGGGTACATCCTGGACAGGTGGCAAGTACATCATAGAGACAAATAACCTAGGATAATTCAGAGTTACCAATTTACCTAATATGCATGTTTTTGATCTGTGGAAGGAAACCGGAATACCCGTAAAAAAAAAACCATGTGCACAGAAAGAACATGCAAATTAATTGAGAGCTGTGTCACAACGCTGCTCCCTGAAAAAAACATTTTCTATAAAATGTGAAGTTCTAACAGCTCACAAATTATTTATTATTATTGAGGGGGTCTATGTATTTAGTAACAGTGCAGTAGCTATTGAACTCATCTTTGTCCGTCAGGGTCTGATCAACATACGTGTATTATTCTGATTATTCTGATAGGCCATCTGATCGTGATGCTAATCAGTAGCAGCATTGATTTCTGTAAGTAGACAAATCTGTTTATTTAGATGCATAACAATTGCCTTATTTTCTATGAAAAAAATAAATATATTATTCATAGTGTTGATATTTTTATCTTTTTTCTCTCTCCCTCTCTCTCTTTCCCCCACTCTGAGGTTGAGGATGTCTTTCGCTGACCTTACAGAAATTTAAAAAAATCTGAAAAATATAAAAAATATCTCACCCAAAATGGGAGATTTTTTTAACTTTTAATTGTATAAAATAAAATAAAAATGTCAGGAACATAGCTGTGCACACAAGCAGCATTCACTCAAATGCAATCACAACTCATTTTTCTCTCCAAAAAGCATGAATTGTGATACATGGATATTGGATGGCAAAAGTATTCGCCCCCATAAGACTATTAGAGCTGTCTGCAGCAACATAAATACTGACGAATGACTGCACCATAACTGCAAATAAGTAAAAAAATAAAGAAAAGAAAAAAGAAAACACTAAATGACTCACCAAAATCCATTTTCAATTTCATAGAAAAGAGTTTAGATGGTTGGAAAACACCCAGGATAAAAAAATAGCTACACAGCAAGTTAAGTATTTAAGTTATGATTTTTTTTTCGAACAGATAACGAAACCAAAGATACCTGAGGCGTTCAATAAAAATTAGATAAATTAAATAAAAAAAAATCAAATTCAATAGTTTGGCGCCATTTGCTGGCCAACGTTCATTACTGCAGTTACATGATGAAACAGTAAAGGACGCAGACAAGCACTTTAGTAGGCTACAAGATTCATTCATTTTTAACAACAGGTGCAGTTTCCAGCTTTTTTTTTTTTTAATTGTTGTTGAACCAGTATTTAAATTAATGCCAAAATCTAAAGTAACACTGATTTCAAAATTATTAGAAAAAAATTGTGGGAGAGCAATGTTCCAGTTTTGAAAAAGATTACATTTTTTGGTTTACCGTCTTTTTTTATATAGATATATATACTTATGTAACCCCCCCACACACACACTAACTTTGTTTTACATCTATTACATAAAATACCATTGTATATTATTATTATTGTTGTTGTTGTTGTCGTTGTTGTAATATAGCCTATGTTTGCAGTAGACACGTGATTTGGGGCGTACTCATAATAAAACTTCCGGTACACAGTCCAATGAGGACATTCTGTAACTCTCGCGAGACTTCGAGTGGCGCGAATAAACAAGAAGGTCTGGCTAATGACGCTTCTGAGGAGTTGTTTCCTGTTTTCCTAGCACATTTAATCATATATTGTCGTTTGACTGTTGTTTTTTTTTTATTTAAAAAACTACAACAGCACACTTTTTGTTACAAAAAAAGCTGTTTTAGTTCCGAAAACGAAAGTATGTCGGACTCTTT
>JARVJO010000394.1:16422786-16439571 GCA_031762555.1 Cynodonichthys magdalenae | reverse complement strand
ACAGCATCAACCAGGGGGAGAAGGAGGAGGATGTCATGACTCCGGCTGAGCTGATTTCTAAACTAGAAGAAGTGAGCGACCTTACCGTATTTGTTCTGCTTTCAGTGACAACACCCTGCTGTAAATATGTCTACAGATGTCTTTGTGTTTGGCTCTTAGGCTTGGCTGAATGAGAAGTTCTCACCGGAGCTGCTGGAGAACAAGTCAGAGATGGTGGAGTGTGTGATGGAGCAGCTGACTCACATGGTAACTACCTGCAGCTCATCACACTTCGTTTACAAAGAATAACAAGAGATGTTCAGATTTGCTGTGCTTTATTAGAAGATAGTCATATCAGTTTTATAAGGATCTCTTCATTACAAAATGTAAGTTTTTATTGCTGTAAAAACCCATTTGATTATATTTATCTAAATATTTTATTTAAATAATTGCATCATATTTATTAGATTATATAGATTTTAGTGAGACATTTAAAAAAATATTTCAAACCTTAATTGCTTATATTTAGTGTGTTAATGTCTTTTAAAGTTGTGCTGTTTTCCTCAAACAGGAATCCAACTTGCAGCGAGTAAAAACGGGCGATGTTAAGGCCAGTGTTCATCGCATGGAAGTAGACAGGATTCGTTTTGTCCTCAGCAGCTACCTGCGCTCTCGTCTGCAGAAGGTCATTAAGGCTGAAAGGCTAAAGCACTGCATGGTCTCTTTTTTTTTTTTTGCATAAATAAGCCTCATCTTTATATTATCTTTGTCTAGATTGAAAAGTTTTTCCCTCATGTCCTGGAAAAAGAAAAGTCTCGAGCCGAAGGACAGCCACCTCTGCTGTCTCCTGAGGAGTTTGCCTTTGCCAAAGAGTGAGTATAGAAGATTGATGATTCAGTAAAACTGTTTGTGATTAAATAAAAAATACACAAAAATGAGTTCATTTTTGCGCACAGATACTACGCCAACACAGAAACCTACTTAAAGACTGTAGCGTTGAAACGCATGCCGGCTAACTTACAGACTGTAGATATGCTCAAAGCAGGTAAAAATCTATTTTTATACTCTGCCTGTTATAAATCAAAGTGATGGTGACATTTGCTAATTGACCAAATCCTTTTATAATAATTGAATCCCAGTGCCTGAGCCCTGCTTGGACTCCTTTGTTTTTCTGCGAGTGAATGAAAGACAGGAAAATATTTTTGTCGAACCTGAAACAGACGATCAAAGGTAATTACTTCTCTTTAAGCAAGTTATTCATTCAGCATCCAGAAGGTGGCAGTGTTATCTTCATATTGATGTAAAAATATGCTGTCTCTTTTGTGTTAGAGAGTATGTTGTGGATCTTGAGGAGGGCTCCCAGCACTTGATGCGTTATCGCACCATAGCGCCGCTCATTTCAAGCGGAGCCGTGCAGTTAATTTAAACTTTGAGGTAAGCGGCGATGTTGTAATTCTCATTAACTTGGTGATGACCTCCTGCTAAATGATGTCTGCAGATGTTGCAGAAGGTTTGCAGTAAAATCTGGATTTATTTTTAGCTCCAAACTCTTGGATCTCTTAGCAACAAAGTAAAGTTTATATTTATTATTTACAATCTACCAGATGTGTTGTTTTAATTACAATTGGTAATTATATCCAATTAACTCAGTCATTTTTTTATGTTGCAGGTTTGTTTGTGGCCATTTTTTTGCTGCAGGAGATCATAAACCTGAGTGCCTGATTTCTACCTGTGCTGTAATAAAGAACGAACTGATTTATCTGCAGAAATTACACCAGGAAACACAAACTACTTCCTCACTGTCACCTGGAATAAAGACTAACTTGTGTGACATATGCAGAAACATCTGGGGCTTCAGAAGTGAAGATCAGGATTGAACCAGCTTTTGCAGTGCTGTTATTTTTAGATCGTGTGGCTGTGTGTGATGTGTTTTTTGCTGTTGTTTGTGAAACTAGTAATTTATCACATTCTCTCCTTCTTTTGTCATCATATCAAATCATCCACGACTCAATAACCAAATGACTTGCAGGATATTTGTTATCAGTTCACTTGGCATCAGCGCTCGTCATTTTTGGGTGCACATGTCCGTGTGTGTTTGTTTGAATTGAGACCATTATTCATGTAAATACTGAATGTGTAGTTGTAGTTTGGAAGGATTTATGGGACAAACATAGTCTTCCGTGAGCTATAATTGTTGCGACATTGTTATGTAAGCGTTTCAGAGGGTGCAATCAGTGCTTATTGTTTGCCCAAACACAAATTGCTCAGTAATTGGAACTAATAAAAAGCAGACACAAAGACCAGTGGGCTTATCTGAACAGATTTGATGTCAGCATGCTGTTTATCTCATTATCTATTGCATTTAGCCTACTCAAAAGTTTCTTTTGGATTTTGGATTATGATTTTTGAGAAAAATAAAACCTTAAAATACAAAGCAAATAATCAACTGGTTTCAGAAAGTCATTTGGTTGACTTAAACTGGTTCAAGATGGCCGCTATAACAAAGTGATCTTAGCAAAAATAAAAATATCTACAACTCAGTCAATTTAACAAATATTGAGGTAGAATTTGGCATTGTCCCCAACACATTAAACTCAACACATATAACTACCTAAAACTGATATGTTGGAGTCAATCCTTTTAATTTCTCTGAAATTTCTGTAGTGGTACATTAGATACTATGTTGCAAAATATCTCTTCAGAAATAACCGGACTACTTTTTTATCTCTGTGGCAGATGCCTTTATTAAATTTAATTTTGTGTCCATATGCATCCCAGTAAGCCTGAGAAGTACGTGGAGGACGTGTGTAATGCGACTGTTGCCTGCTGGGACGTGTTTGTAATCCAGCCTTCCTCAGCATCACACATGCTTTTGGACAAGGCCAGCCGAGTCGAGGCTCCGATCCAGCCTCAGGGCCACGGTGGGATTGGTGTATACTGACAGGTCTGAGAATAGAGCTTTGGGATGGCTGGGATGTTTTCCACAAAGCAGAGTCAAATTACACACAGGAAACAAGCTTAGCCTTACATGCCCCCTCTACTACATAAACACACAAAACAGGATTTTACTCAGACCTTCATACCAGAATGTTTTTTTAAATAGCAAAGACATAAGAAAAATCACAAGTTACAACTAAAGAATGTTGCTTTAAACAGTGGGAAGATCAACCAGATTTTAACACGGGAAGGCGAATAATAAACCTCTTGGCTGATTGGTCAGGAGACTGATGGGGGAGGAGCTAAAACATGATGAGATGGTATAAACAAGATTTGTCCTGTGGGTAGAAGGATTGACTGTCTCAAACCTGCTGCTGATGGGAGTTTGTAAGTGACAATCTGCAACTTAAAACAGTTTCACTTTTTATAAATAGGTTTAATTTTATGCATAAATTTCACATAAAGACTAATAAGCCTAAATTATAAACACGTGGTATTTCTGGCATGTTTCTCTGCAAACTACAGACAAACGCTGAGGATCATATTCTTATCAGGACTATCAGGATGGAGATGTCCAGTCCAACGTAAGTGAAATGTGTGATTCTGCAGCTGTGGAGAAGAAGCATAATCTTAGCCAATTGAGCCACCCTTTCAAGGCAGCAGTCTTTTTAAATCACTGTTTGTTTTCATTACAAGTGTCCTGTCTCTGGTTGGCCTGGGGTCGATGGCCCAGACAGCCGGACTTGTGGAGATTGCTGTCAGGTTGTGCTTGAACCAACGTAAACATCTGTGTCCTCATGTGTGGGTCCCCATTCTGAAGCCCCTGCGGCCTTGCATCCGTTCTCCGGTGTCAGAGCAGCCGGCTGCTGACGTCACAAGCCACCCAAACCATCCTCTCTCATCTTTCTTCGATGACCTGCACAACGATAATGATGGAGAAGTACTGATCCCCATCCAGAACAAGCGTGTGCTGTTTGCAGACTCACTGGGATTCTCTCTAGCAGCCGTGCGAGTGTTTTCTGAAGAAGAGGATCAGTTTGACCTCGGCCCACTGCCCTCGCTACAGGGTTTGGGAAGTATGACGGGGGACGGCTACAGCTGCACCGTCAGCACCTGCTGCCCAGGAACCCAACTGAAACTGGGCTTCCCGCAGCCCTCTTTGGATTTCCAGGCCTTTCGTGCCAAACTGGCAGAGAGCATGGTGACCCTGGAGAACTGCGCTGTCACTGAGCAGGCCCTCCAGGGTACTGTCCGGGTCAGGAACATACACTTCCAGAAGGAAGTGCGTGTGCGCATCACCTTTGACTCGTGGCAAAGCTTCAGAGACTTTCCCTGCATGTACCTGCAGAAACGCTTCGGGGGGCCTCAGACAGACATCTTTGAATTCGAAATAGCCATTCCCAAAATCCTCGATGCCAAGAGGAAGATAGAGTTCTGCTTAATGTATTTGCCAGCCGGGCAGAGCGAGCCATTCTGGGATAATAACAATGGACAGAATTACAGCATCATAGTATGTGTGAGTTCACACCTTTGCCACGGGGAAAATCGAAGTGAAAAATGCAACCTATGAGTATTTGATATTTGTAACATGCATTTAGGTTAGGATTGATTTTTACTAGATAGATTGTTTTTCTTTAACTGTTGGCTGTGCTTTGTTTAAATAAACCCCATTGTCTTTTTGCAGTCTGCCTTAATCTTTTACTCCACTCCACTTTCTAGTTTTGTGTCCTACATTTTGAACAGAAATTTATGAGTTACTATGAGTTGTGCAATAGGGAGGGAGATCCCCTTCGCTGTGGGCAGTGCTAGCATAGGTCAGAGATCACTGGGCAGGCTCCAGCAGTGGCCCCAGAGCAGGAAAGAGGCTAATCTTAGCTGAGCCCGACGTCACAGTTGCTGTAGGAAACTGATCCAAGCTGCCACCTTTCACCTAATTTGATCACCCCAAATGGCTCTTATCACTTTAACTGTAACTGTTAAATGTCATAATTACTCTGGAGATACATTTTAATGCAGCAAATTGTTTGGTATAGATGCAGCCAAGTAGAGTTAAGATCTTAGACATTTGGCAATTTGAAAACAGACGTATTAGAGGTATAAAGAAAATCTGCAATATCCATCATGCTCTTTTCAAAGTCAGTTATCAGTGAAACAGTCAGAGCAAAGTCACAAAATCAAAAAAAGGTTACTAAAAGATCAAAGGTAGCACCAAAATCTCAACAAGTATGGGTCATTTTCTTTTGAATCTACACAGCAGTTTTGTATTGGCTTCACTATTTTTTTAAGTTGTGCATTGTTTGATGTAAATGTATATTAAAAACACATTTTTCTAATTCAGGCAAAAGGGAAGGGGGAAGGAGGGTTTCATGACTTGTTGGGGGAAGTATTGTTTACCCAGGGCTCACTGTAGGGAGGGACCCTCAAAAAAGCCCAGAATGAAAAGGGTTTGAAAATATATATAAGATTGATCAAGTGAGCACGGGGCCCACTAAGATGATTTGTGCTATGCTCCTGGGTTGAAAGCACCTTCGACCAATCTCAAGATATGTCCGTCTCAGTGATTAAAATAATGCCCAACCTAGTGTCTACGCCGCCTCAGCGCCCCACGCTGATGTTGCACACTTTGCAGCTTGGGTCTTTCTTGGCGTCAGCTGTGGTCAGACTCATGAGCTGGTGGTGCCCGCTGATCTGCTCCACAGCTCCCTGATCCAAATGAACCGGCCCGGCGAAGAGCACCTCCAGGATGACATCGCTGGCGTGGCAGTACACAGGCTCCTCCCCTTGCTTCTGAGGGGCAGTGTAGGTCAGGAAGGGGTTAGAGGTCAAGTCCAGCATCGGGAGGCGTGTGCGGCAGAATGCATCCCCTTCTGTACCGACTGGCGCCAGAACCAGCACCACGTAGTGATAGGCCGTGTACATGCAGTAAAAGTCTGCAAAATACAGGCAGATGTTGGGGTTCAGCAGGTGGCCAGCTGAGATCTGGAACCGAAGGGGCCCGTAGGGAGAGTCTTTGGGAGGAAGTCCCGTATCAAACTCTGTGTTGCAGCTAAAGAAGACTCCATGCAGTTTGCCGTTGATCGGAGAGCCGTGACTCCCGCTGTTGTCTTTCAGAGCTGGACGCATCAGTCCCCCACATTCCCTCCTAATTAATGGGGCGACAAAGGGACATTGCAGTGAACTCTTGTGAACATGGCTGTAACTGAATAAAAACAAAGGAACACTACCTGACAAAGTCAAAGTACTCCGGGTGCTGGTTGCGGTAGAACACGGAGAACTTCAATAGCCGCCCTGCAGAGCCTTTGGCCTTGTCAAGAAGCTGCTGCAGGTGTTCCATAGCATAGTCTGCAAAGTTGAACAATAAGATCATATTTAAAATGCTGGTAAAGACTGAATTTGCCACTTCTGTACACTTTTTGGTTTTAGTTTGTTTAATGATTTTATTGTTTTGGATCTTACCTCCAGTGCAGAACTCCACCACCTGGCTCCACTCTGACACCAGGTAGTCACCGTCTGGCTGCTTGACAGCTGTTTGAATAGAAACACAGTACTCGGTCCGCGGGCTGAGGAACCAGTGTCCTCTGACCGCCATGGGGAGCGGCACAGCCTTGGCCACCAGCTTTGTTGGCACATCCTGAATGAAGTACCAAAGAGGTCATGTCAGAGCTGGGGTGCAGGGTTAGAACAGGCTGACTGTGTTTTTAAAACATTTCAGTACCAAAAAAATTTAAATATAACTGGCAGAACAATGGTTTTCCTCTTAAAATGTTGCTGCATTTACTATTTTATACATTTAACCCTAAGCTGCTGTAACAAGGATACATCTTTTCTTATTGTCAGTCCTATAAGAAGAATCGCTAATTAGAGGCTCACATGACAACATATCTCTTGTATTTGTGCCACTTTATTTGAGAGTAAACATCACCTCAACTCAGAAACATCTCACCCAGTTCTTTGCTGGCCATGACTTAAATAAAACACTGGTGTTTGTTTTAAACTCAGGCTGAAACTAGATTCAACTTCTGTTGGTTACTTACTTTTGCAGAAAAATACATTTGTCAAAATGTTAACTTTTATTTTTTTCTTTTAATTTTTGCTTCTGAAGAATAAAGTGTTAGTTTAAAAAGAAATCAGAGGCTAAACAGGAAATTTAACTAATGTAAACTCCACCAAAACCTTTAGTTATGCAAATATGCAGAGTGTACAGCTGCTGAGTTATGATTGATGGAACAACATTCTACTGGATGCTGAGTGGCTGTCACCATATGACATCATAATGGATTATTATTTTGTATGTAAAAAAATGATTCTCTTCAGAAATAGGGCTCAAGGCAAATGTAACGAACAATAAATATCCTCCCTGCTGTAGATAGAGTTTTAAACAGCCTTATATTGGAAAAATAGTTATATTCTGATTGGATTGATTTGTTAAAGTTTGTCAAGGTGAAAATGGATTCCCTTCATTTTTCCACAGATCTAAGTGCAAAATTTGAAATTATATTTTATGTAAAACACCACTACTTCCACGCTAAGTTTGCATAAAACAATTTTCCGAGCAGAAATATATTTTCTCATATTTCCATATTCCAGAACACGTTTTTTCACAAACTATAAATTTTATTTAGACTGGACTTGTTTTAGGACAGCAGCAATCCACTTTTCGTTTGGACACCCTCATAGCTGTAGATTTAGTCCGAATTAAACTTTATTTCTCCAAAATGAGATTTTTCAAAGAGTGATGCAAAACAGTTGAAACAATTATTACAGAGGTTTTAAATTTTAAAAAGTACAAATACTTTGTTACCTTACCTAAGTAGAAATTTTGTTTATCTTTACTTTGCTTGAGTATATATTTTTCAGACCACTTTTTATTTGTACACTACTTCTTACATTTTCACGCAATTATTTGTACTTCCTATTTAAAAAAATGTAAGGAGTGTTTCATTTCTATTTCATTCTGGCTTATCATTGTTTAAGAATTAAAAAAAAACATCCAGTTTAACGCCTCCCAGATAGGCAACTTAATTGTGGTTGTATGAGAAGTATAAATATATACCATTCTGACACCCTGTTGGTTTGTATGTGATCTATCACACCTGTATGACACAAATCCTGTAACACTCTATGACATATCAGATATATGTAGCCTAATGACTGTGGCAGATATATATATATATATATATGTCTGCAGAGAGAACAGGTATCCCAGTGCATCCCAAATTTTTTCAGCATGAACATTTTAATACAGTATTATTATTATTATTACAGTAAGGGAGGTGGATCTTTTGTCCTTAAAGGCTTGTTTTTTTTTCTTTACATTACTTTTACTTTTATTCTTTAAGTAGATTTAAAACCAGTACTTTTATACTATTACTTGAGTCAAACGCTCAAGTTGATATTTGAACTACAGAAGTATTTTTAAAGTATCTATATTTTTCAACTTGAGCAATGAATGTGAATGCTTTTGACACCTCTGAATTATTATTCAGAACCTTCCCACAGAAACCTTGTTCTAAAGATCTGAGCTAGTGAGCTTCCCTTCCAGTAAGTTTCAAACAGTTTGGTGCTGCATTTGAATTTGTCAGCTTTTGTTCAATTTAAAAAAAAAAAAACAATGCCAAACTGAGTCACCAGCCCCAGGATGTTGACTGCACACGTTTCCCTTTCAGACTGGATTGAAAGTGACTGAAAGGGCAACAACTACACTGCATTTATTCTTAATTCCCAACAATGCAGATTAGTACAAAGCACTGTAATGCAGGTGTTAATAAAACTAGGTTTTACTAAAAAAGGTCTACAACTTATATATGTTTGTTGCCAGTTGTGTTGTGAATAACAGTGTAAATCTGGGAATAGGTGGCTCAGAGGAGAGCACATGCCCTACAGGGAGAGGGTGAGATAATGCAGATGTATTTGTTTCAGACCCTGTGCTTGAACCGGTTGGGGTCCCTGTTCTCTTTGCGGCTCAGGTCGATGAAGTAGTGCGTGGCTCGGGCGGAATCCTCTGGGGTCATGTCCCACATGATGCGGAAAGAGTCACAGGTCACCTCACAGATCTTGATGTTGCACGGTGTGGAAAGAGGGGCGTTCATCGCTGTCATCTGCCATTAGAAGTGGAGATAAAAGTGAATATGAGCTCAAACACAGACACGGGCCTGGCAGTACATGATACAGGCCAAATCTACTTAAAGATGGTCACAAAAAAAAAAATTCTCGGAAGAACTCACTTCAGACAGAATTTAATTAGCTGCTCATTACAGGGTTTGTGATTTGCTCTCTGAACTGTTTTTCCACTCCACCTCCCTTTCCTTGCCCTCAACTGACACTTCCCGTCATTACACAACTCGGTACGCTCCCAGCTGAGTGAGTAGTCTCTGTTTTTCCTTCTGCATTTCATAATCCACCTCCAGCAGTCTCCAAGCAACCACATCAGCTGCCTGGCCCCCCATCTCCTCCTGGGATTCTCATGGAAGTGGCCACAAACAGGCACACTTCTGCGCGTGTCAGCAGCAATCAAACAACAGGAAGCTTATTAAACGTTTTGTCCTCTTTTTTTTTGCTGTAAGCAGCAAAAACTGAGTGGGTATTCAAGTTGCTTTAGTATGAAGGCAGAAATAAGGAGGTTTAGCAGCTGCAGGTGATGTCTGATCCCTGTCAGGTGCACAGGTCAGTTTGTGTTTATTTCATTAGCTCCTAACTGATAAGGAGTGCCTTCAGCACATGCACAAGGGTCAAAGTTTTCTCCTGAAGTCGCTTTCTAATTTGACTCCCATCTGCATCTCACCACCTCAACATCAAAGCAGCACATCACATTGTTTCCCTTCGACTTAAAAGCCTCTTTTCCTATTGATTCAAAGATGTGGCTAAGAATAGCACACTCATTTTGTTGCTTGTGATCCCACACATGCCATACAGTGGAGTCCGTTTTCTGACCGCTGGGTCTGCTAAGGAGCTCTGCAGTCAGGATGATGGACAGCCTGCATCAGCTCATTAAAGCCCGTGAACTGTGAAATTTGTGATATAGCTCGTTCACGTGGGGGGTTGAGGTGGGGTGGGGGGAGACTGTGCGGAAAGGAGAGAAAGAGAGAGAGAGCTCCCTCATCACGTGTGTCTCCATGAGGCTGTTTTTTCCAGCTGCATGCTCCCCTTTTCTAACCATGAAGTCTTTTCCCAGCGATAGAAATTGGGGCAAGAGCAGATGCTCCCAGGACGAGCCATCAAAGACCCCCCCTCCCCCTCCAAGCCACCTCCTCCCCCCTGTGTGGGCACTATGGCTCTGCACTGGATCCGAACCCAGTTCAGACGCAGGTCTCAGTATCATTCACACAATCCCACTGCCCTCATGTAGAAAGCGAGTGAGAAAGAAGAAAAGGAGCTAATTATCTCCAATACGATATGATAGACAGCTGTTCCAAATAAGGCAGCTGGTGTTAACTGATAATTATAATGAGTTCTTCTGGCATCACAAATCATAATTTATGCAAACATGTCTGCACCAGAAAACCCGGCGCGCAAATATATGCTGCAGCAATACATGTGGAAATACAGTAAAATACATTTTGATGTCTGGAGGAAATGCAAAAAGGAAAAGTGTTTATGAGTTTGTGTTCAAAGCTGAAGGTCTGCTCAGTGAAGTGAATCAGGCAGCTGTTAGAGGAGATGAACTGAATTAAACTGAGCATTAATGGGATAATGTCAATACAGTGAGCATTCAATGCAGCTGCATGGAAACACAAAGGACAGCAGATTTTAATCCTCCTCAAAGTTGGAAAAACACATGCTCTCATTAAAATGATGTGCCAGTAAAACTAATTTAATATCACAAAAATCAGTTGTTTTCAGCTGATTGTCTCATCTAAAGAAAGATGCACAAATGCAACATGACGAGCTAAATCCATGGGATTGTTCTGAAGATTAAAAAGTTCAGTCACATACAGTCAATCACAGGGATTTATAATCCTGAGGTCTGAAGCATCAATAAGCCATTGTTATATAGGAGCAGTCCTCACTTGTTTGAAGCTCGGCTGATGGGAAAAGGATACAGCAGCAGCTCTGAACTGCACTTTCTTCTTCTTCTTTTCTTTCTCCTTGTCTCCACTGATGCTGCGAAACACGGCTCTTCAGGGAAAACTGATCACAGGAGGTGAAGCAAACACACTGGATTCCTCTTTCCCTCTTCCTCCCCGACTGTTTCTCTCCGTATCACACAAACAGACTAACCCCCACCTCCCCTCGCCATCCTTCCCTCCCCCTCCTCCTCCTCCCAATCTGATTTTTCTTTTTTTTTTGCTCTGATCTCTGCTGCTTGGTGTTTACTAGACTCCTGTGCAGTCCACAAAAAGGGCAGGATGAATAAAAATTAAATAAATAAAAAAAGATACAGATGAACTTAAAAAAATGTGACTTTTTCCAAATGAAATGTGATCACAGTGTCAACCCCGTCAGCATCACCGCTTCATCAGCCAACCGCGCACACATCACATCACATGGCACCGAATCTGTCCGGAGGCACAACAATCCTCACACACTCTCTAATGTAGTCTTAACACTTGACTTCTTGCTTAAATGTCAACTCTCCAATATGGTGATGCTGACAACGTAACGGAGGAGGGAAAACATTTTTATTTTTTACATGCTCTACCAGCATATTCCAAAGAGATTAGGCTCGAGTAGATTACATAGAGCACCACCAAGACCTCAGAAATATACATGTGCCAACTGTTGAGCCATATGGACTGACGCCACAGGGCTTCTCTCCCCCCACAGCCAATCCGGAGGCCAGGGATGCTACCATGTAAGTCCAAAGTAAGCAGATTTCCTCTGGCATTAATTTTCAGGAGCAATTTTTTTTTCTGGTTTAACTCATAGAACAACTTTGTTTTGGATTCCATTAGAGATTAAGGAAATCTTAATCAGATTATTGCAGTAATCTGCAGCTGAAACAATGAGCGCAAGCACAGCATAAAGAGAGATAACAGAGGGATAGTGATCTTTCATAAACACATCATGTCTGCAGTCACAAAGTGACCGTGATGTATTGCCCTTTTCCCCGCCTCACACACACTATCGGTTTGAGAAAGATTCATTTATTTTCAGTCGACTGAAGATGAATTATTCCTCAAAGTGTAATTAAGCTGCAGTCATCCATCATTAGTGGCAGCGTGACAGGCTGCCCAGGTAACCCTCTGAGCTCCGGAGGGAAAGTGGGGTGTCTCTGTCAGGACAGGGCAGCTTAGGTGTGTTTGAAAAAGACAATCTGATAGAATGTAGGAGCAATTATTTCTGCAACTCTAAGGCATTACTTCAAGAAATTTAATGAATCCAAACCAGTACATTTATGCAAATTAGTTTAATTATTGTAGCAGTAGTTTCTAATGCATTGAAGAATCCTGTGGACTCAAATTACAAATATATTACACTGTGTGTAATATATTTTTATGTACTTGCACATATTTATATGCAGTACTTTGCTAGAATAATTGACATATGTTTCTGTAATCAGATTTCTAAAAATAGATTATTTTATGCTTTTAAACTTATTCCTTGCTTATTCAATTGATGTGAAAGGTTGGAGTTGTTGCAGTGTGAAAATTTAATTTCACTAAATATCTAAGAGTTGTTATCTTTTTTTTAAAAAAACACAGTTGGGACTGGAAGTTATATGGCTTTGCTCCTTTGGTCGCCATCTGCATGTGAAGTTTTTCTTTTATGATGTGTTAAAAAAAAAGAGGAAATAAATAAAATCTTCAGCTCAGTTCAATTGAAAATACAATCTGCTTACCCTAAAATGTTTTCATTAAGCAGTGATGTGAAGGTAGTATTCTTTGAAAAATCCAATATTTTTATCCTCCAAAATTTAACTCAACACAGTAATTTGCAGGGAAAAAACAGGAAACATGTTATGTTTGTGTGTTTTGTTCTTTTTGAACCATTTCTACGATCTGCGCATCCCTCTGCGCAGGTTTGATCCCCGTGACGTCAGCGCGTAAAAACAAAGTGGAAAAGTGTCATGGCGTCGTGCATTATCTAGTCTGGACCAGCGTAAACTCTGTGACGACTCACAGACAGTGAAACTAAAGCTAGAAAAATATTCAAAAAGGCATTTTAGGAACAATCAAGTAAGTGAAAGGAGAAAGCTAAAACATGTGTTGGTAATCTGAATTGCGCGTAGCTGCTGCTATGTGATAATGTAGCTAAATTAAAGTCTCCACGCACGTGCTAATAGTTATTTGTACTTGACTGTAAACAAATCATTTTAAAAGGATTTTCGTTGAGATGTACAAATTAAACAACACTTACGGTAAAATATGTATCGTCATAGTTTTGTCTCATATCTTAGTGGCTAATGTTTCTGTTTTCTAATCTTTGTTTATCAGAGGTATGCGATTGTAATATGGAAGATTCGCTAATAACTAATTTCTAAACGTAAATCTATTTTAAACCTACTTTACATCGTTCCACATTCTAAAACTATGACTATTTGTATGTGTTTACAAAACGTTGCTAAACCTCTAAAAGATTAACAATAAAAGTTTTGTTTGGTCATTTTTGCAGAATTTTATTTTTGTAGGTGTATGTTGTGAAATGAAAGCCATTTGCCTTGTTTAATGTACTGATTACATCCAGTTGAGAAACTACAGAGACAGAAAATAGTATTAAACAAAGAAGAAAGTGATTACATTAGAAGTAGGAATGTTTTTGGTCAAATAGAAAATGGTTGGTGGGGATTATTCTGTTTAGTATAAATCAACAGAAAAAAAGCTTGTAGCTAAGATTGTGAGAAAATATAATCAATAAAAGTTGTAGTAGAGTAAGAAACTATTTAAAATAGCATAAAGAAAATATCTGTCTTTTTTGTAGTCCCATACATACAAGGCTCACATCTGTTTTTTGCTTCAGTTCAGGATGGCTGACTCCAGTGACCCTAGTGGTCAACGACTGTCGACCCCAGGAGGCAGCGGTAACGTAGGACTGGGGACGGGACGCCGACCGCCAGCCGGCATCTCTCCTGGTCGCCTACCCTCGATGCGATCCAGAGACCTCACACTGGGAGGAGTGAAAAAAGTAATCTGCCATGTCTATCCATCAGTATACTGTTTTAGCAAATATTTTAGCACAGTGGTTCTCAAAACTGGAGTCATGTCTGAACTGTGGGTTTTAAAACACCAAGTGTAAGTTGTAATCGAATAAAAAGAAGTTAGAATGGTTATTTTGCCAGGATCTCCTTATATGGCTTACTAACAATGTTTGAACACTTCAATCAGCAATATTGGGGGTCACAAATCTGCAGATGTTTTGTGGATCAAAAGCTGAGAAGTTTGGGAACTTCCATTTTACTGTGCAACCAATAGGAAGAAACGTCTAATATATTGGGGGCAGTAGAAACACTGGCTTTGTATGATTTGTTTAAAAGTTTACTAAATGCCATTATTCATGATGTATTCTCCCTCCAATGTTAGTGCACACAACATGCTTAAAATACAAATCAAGTACAAAAGACTTTGTATCTGGGTAAAATGTTCCTATAAGTAGACCTAAAAAAAGTTAGGGAAAAAGACAAAGTTAGTCTTGTGGTCACAACCAGGCTGAGCTGCTTTTTATATGTTGTCAAATGTGGGCGGAGCAAAGTCTAATATTTGCTTTGTTGTATTTTCAGAAAACCTTTACGCCCAACATCATTGGCCGAAAAGTTAAAGAAGAGTAAGTTGCCTTGAAACAAACATAGTCTCTACATTTATTTGTTTTTCCTAACGATGCTCTGTGACCGTTGTGTCAGACAAAAAGCTGAAGGTGGGCACAGGCGAGAGCGAAGGGACGCAGACCGAGGTCGGGGCCCGCGGGAGCGAGGCAGGGGTCGTGGCCGTGGCGTCCCTGAGGTCATCCAGTCACACTCTATATTCGAGCAGGGGCCTGCAGAGATGATGATGAAAAGGAAAGGTGGGAAAGCACTTCCTCTGCTTTTTTTTTTTTTTTTTTTTGAGAAAT
This sequence comes from Cynodonichthys magdalenae, assembly GCA_031762555.1. NCBI lineage: Eukaryota > Metazoa > Chordata > Actinopteri > Cyprinodontiformes > Rivulidae > Cynodonichthys > Cynodonichthys magdalenae. The sequence goes on along the minus strand of JARVJO010000394.1, from coordinate 16,424,673 downwards.
TGCACTTACAGTAATATTGACACTTTTGTGTTTTTATTTACTAAATCCAATCATATCCTGCAGGTTCTTATGAGAATGAAAGAGATGCTCCGAGCATGGGACCCTCCCCCATAATTAATATTAAAAAGGAAAAGAAAGAGACGGAGGAGGAGACGAAAGAGATTCTGCGCAAGCTGGAACGAGACAGTGTGAGGCCTTAAGTTGTGAGACCTAATTTTAAATATTTAAGTATGATATTTTACTATTTTATTGTCGTCTTGTAGTTTATAGATGACCCTTTCCTGAAGAGTGAGAGGAGTAGCTGTCCGGTTCAAATCCCTCTCGCTGTGTCAGGGTGGGGATTCAAGGAGGAATTCAGTAACACATCCCTTAAAGTTGAAAAGACAGAGGAGGACGTTGATCTCTTAGAGTCTGCAGTAGAAGGTAATGCATCTCACATTTATTAGATATATCTAATTTAGTTTTTTTAATGCAAAACATTGTCTTGGTGCTTGCTTAATATAAATTGATCTTCAGTAAAACCAGAGCCAGAAGAAGTAGAAATAAAGAAGACTGAAGCCAGTTTCAGGCCTCCTCCACTTCCCGAGCCTGAATTTCTTACTGACCTGCTTCGTAAATGGAGTCTGGGCAAAAAGGAGGAGCTGCTCTTCATTCAGCTGCCTGACTCGCTGCCTGGCCAGCCTCCCACCCAAGAGCACCGGCCGGTGAAAACAGAGGTGCAGTCAGAGGACGGACAATCTGTGCTTCTGAAGAAAGAGACACAGGTTTGATTCAAAACAGGTTTTATTAATTTATTAAAATAGAGCTACGTAGGTTGATGATAACTTAATTTATGACAGGAAGAGGAAGCTGAAGACAACCGCTGCAATCTGAAGGATCTACGGGAAGGACTTGTGGGGAAGATGGTGGTGCGGAAGTCCGGCCGTGTGCAGCTCATGCTGGGACAAGTCACCCTTGATGTGTCTCTGGGAACATCCTGTTCTTTCCTTCAGGTATTCATACTCATCTCTTTGTCTCTGTGTTGTATTGCTTTCAGTGCAGCTCCACTGTTTGACATCTTCTTTCACATACCAGCTGCCATTTTATCATATTATATATACTTACTAAGTTGTAAACATTTTTGACAACTTACTCCACTGCACCCCTTTGCTTTCCAGGAGCTGGTCTCTGTTCAAACACAAGAAAAAGCAGGCAACTTGACTGTTTTAGGAAATGTCAGACACAAAATGGTCTGTTCCCCAGACTTTGAGGCTCTGTTGGAGAAGAGTGTTTAACAGCACTGGCTGCAAGATGGACCATCACTGTTTGGGCTGTCCTTCTGGAAATAATCATCTAATAGAAGAATAAAATGCCCTAAAATGAGAGAATATTGTTTAATTTTGAGGAATAGCCTTGTCAAGTTATGATTCAAAATTTGAGTGGCATGCTAAGTTACAACACTTTTTTATTTATTGTCAGAGCTGTACGTGGATGTAAATATGTAAAAAAGTGTATTTCATTAGGTCTTTATGTAGATCAGATGACAGTATGGTGGTTAATTTTGGTTGTTTAAATTTTCATATATTGTTTTAAATTCATGCTGATTGTAATGAAACAAGGTTGCACAGCTTATACAATTGTTTCTCCCACTGCAGCTCCTTACTGAAAATGTAATAAACACTTTTGACTTGGTTCATGTTTTATTTATTTGAATATATTGAATCTTTCGCTAGAGTGCAGTAGTTGGACTCCAATAACCTATGAAAACCGATTTCCACTTGGGATTTTATACATTTTAAAACGGTGTGTCATTTTGACCACCAGGTGGCGCTGGAGGTCGTCATTTTGATGAGGATTTCCTTTGGGTAGGTCCACGGCTGCCTCGAGTAGTCCGCTCGTGTGAAACGC
>JARVJO010000394.1:16349923-16422686 GCA_031762555.1 Cynodonichthys magdalenae | reverse complement strand
TGTCCTGTCTTCAGTGTTTGTTGGTTCATTGTGCTGTTTCCCCACAGCCTGTTGATGTGTTCATGTCAAGCCTTGTATCGTGCTAAGTCAAGTGAGTGTTTTGAGGTGCCTTTCAAGCCTTTTTGTTAATATTAAATACTTTGTTTTTTGAACCTGCCTGCGCCTGGGTTTTTTCCTGCCACACATTCGTAACATATATATAGTGTTGTAATGATGACCAAATGTGGTGTTGCAATATCTCACATGATCTGCTTGGAGTATGTGTGCTGAATAACCCAGCTACTACAAGAATTTTTTTTTCTCATTTTTGCATAGGCAAAGGTTTATTAGCTGTGGCAGCCATCTTGAACTGCGCTGACACCAAAGGTAATTCAGGTATATTTGTTTTAATTTTGCTAACTGTAAAAAATCACAGCAGTAGTTTGCACCTCTGTTATTTCCCACGCCTTATCTCAAAGCAGCCGTCAGTGTTGGGGTGTGTTGCAACACAGTTTATTGGAATCATGCTCATGCAGCACCTTAGACGTCTTGCATTTCCCAGAAACCATGTGACACTGATGTTAGACCCCACAAATAAATGTTATAATATCCCTTTCCCAATTTGCTTGTTAACAAGTCACTTTTTAAAATATATGCTGTAGGGTTTTTGAAGTTGCTTACCCTGAAAAAGCAGCAGCATAAATTATAAAATGAGTATAGTTTTGGTATGATGATAAATCTGGAATCACAAACTGGAATGTTGGCTTTTCCCTAACAGTCAGCTGGGACATGTTGTAACCTGTCCACACATCTGACTGGTTTTCAGAATGTTGGGGGATGTTGGGATCACCATTCAATTGTTACTCATATATTGCAGCACAGGGACAAAGATAGAAAAGGAAATTTCCCACAGGGATGACTTCAGCTGGGCTTTACTGTCACATGATCAGGGCTCAGCCAATGAGGACATGCTTTCTCAGATCTCCAATTCTCCAGACAACTTGTTCATGCAAACTTGATTACACATAATCATGTTGGGATTGTCACTGAATTTACAGGAACTGATAGTTATCAGTGCTTTAATTGATTTACATGAGTCTCTAAATATAAACTTAAAGGTGGGCAATCATGTATTTATGTGTTTGTTGGTGCATAATGGCACAATATTTCATCAACCACTGAATAGATTAGAATGAAACTCACTGAAAGTAATAATTCAATGTACATCTGGAGTTAATTACCTTTGGAGAGAACCTGATTCAAGATGGCTGTCACAGATAAGCAAAGTTAGCAAAATAAAAAATGATGGTAAATTTACAAATATTGAGATTAAGTGTGGTAGTGACTGAGAGTCATTGCTAACACATACATACTTACAGCATGACCTGTTAGAGTTAGTGTCTGTTAGCAAAATATCTCATGAGCCTCCAGTTAGATGTCAGTGAAACTCTCAGAAAGTAATAATTGGATATACATCTCTAACTGATTCACTTTTCAAACCAGGCTAATTCAACTACCATATCTAAATTTTTTTTTTATCAAACACAAACATGACTAGAACTCAGTCAATTCTGCAGATATTGAGCTAAAATGTAGTTTAGCATCATCCCCAACACATACTCCAAGCACTATAGATTGCAAAAGATCTTTGTTTAAAACACACAAGGTAGAAGGTTTTATATTCTCTTTTAAAGCAAAGGTTCTCAAAGTTGAGGCTGGGGCCCCTCTGTGAGTCACAAAGCACAAACTTCTGAGTCTTGCAATGATTTACAGGAAGTTAAAAATGACCGCTACTAACACAACACAGGTCATACATTGATAAGTTTATATATTTGCTGGTTTTATTGTAAATTTGAATTGTCTTCATGTGACACTTATGAAGATTTTTTTTAAGTCAGTAGATCCTGTAGATAACTGAACAAGAAGTTGGCAAAATATTTGAGAAAAGAACTGCTAGCTTTCTGTTAATAAGTTAAAAGCCAATGACAATGAAAGTAAAACATTATTTTAATTTGAAAAAATGTCATTTAAAACCTTTTTGGATTTTAAATGTGTTCTCCAGCTTCAAAGTTTACAGATTAAAACAGAAACACCAATAAACAAATCAGATTTCTGAACACGCATAACAAAACCATAAACAAAGTAAATTACACTCATTCACTTTTTTTTATCTTTGAGTAAATTTCCAAAGTTTGGTTCCTCCCCGTTTCAACCCCTCCTCCTTTTGCTTTCCATGTGAGTCAGTGCATATTTGTTTTCGAGCCACACGTGTCTTAAAAGCGGATAAGCTTCCCGCTTTCAAACAGATGAAACAAAGAAACAGACGTGAGCACAGCTCTATGAGACAGAGAGATCGAGATCACCAACTTCTGCTTCAACATGATGAAAGACAACAAGAACTCTGGTGAGACATTTATTTTTATTCTTCTTAAACATTTGGGCTCATTTTTATTCTCTATAAATGACAAATTATTTTTTAGCTTAAAAAAAGAAGTAAAAGCTTATATAGTTGTGTATTTGATCACTAAAGATCAGGAACAAATGATACCTTGTGACATCTGGAAAACAAGTTACACTTTATATTTAGATTTGTTAGGAAAGTAATGTATAAATTCAACCAGGAAAGCAGAAGCACCGGAAGTTAGTGATGGGCTGTAAAGCAGACGATAAGCGCTTTAATGAGGAAGACTTCAAACACAGAGTGTCATTTGTGATGTGAGTCAGAGAGCAGTAAAGTGTGCAGCTGGGAGATATCTGGAAACTGAGTGTTTTACCATAAATGACTTTGTCACTAATGAGTTAGAGGAATACATATGCTGTAAAGTCTGTGTTCCAGCTGTTCAATAAAGCAGCCAAACAGCCTCCTTACTGGAACAAATTTAGCTGGTGCCAGGTAAATTAATCTCCAGTCAGCAAACAGTTAAAGATGATTGTTGTCTTTTTGTCTTAAACTTTGTCCCAACAAGCAACAATATTGTTGTCAATTTGGTGCAACCAGCCCCTAAATCTGATTTTAATGTATTTCTTCATTCTGTAAGAAGACAGCAAAACATTTTCAGGGAGTCGCTTCCTCTGTTTGGAAATGACTGTAAACAGGAACAGTGGAGGCCAAGAAGCTGTCAGCAGCGTCCAACACTTCGCATAAATCTTAAAAGTGAAACTTGATTGAGTTTGCAAGTTTCATTATTACTTGCTCACTGGATCGCTTGTAAACCAGAGCAGGTCTGAGTGTTATCACCAGGGGTAATGATAAGGATAAAATTGTGCAAAGTGGGCATGATTTGTCCTTCAGGAATAATATATGGAGCTACTGAATGCTGCTGTTGACATTTTTGTGCAAATGTTGGCGCGTTTGATCTCCGCACAACAAGCTTTCTCACTGCCTTTGCTCTCCTCCAGGTTTTTCACCAACAATGATGCACAAGTGTGGCTTTTCTTGCCTTGGTCCCCTGACCTTCCACGAACAAGTCGTGGGAGACAAGATCCGCCTGAGCCAGGGGGGTCGGCTCGCTGAGAGGAACGAGAACACGTTCAGAGACGGCTTGGTGTTCAGCAACCGCCCAGTGAAACCCAACGAGAGGATTCGGCTGAGGGTTCATAACTGCGTGTCCAGGTGGAAGGGAGCGATGCGTGTGGGCTTCACCAACGTGCCGCCGTCATCCAGATCGCAGCCTCTGCCCGGCATGGCCATCCCCAACCTGACCAAGGACTCCTGCCACTGGGCCGCTCCTGTGAATGAATCCCTCTGTCCTGCAGGCTCTGTGCTGGAGTTCTGGGTTTCTAGTAATGGTAAAATACTCTTTTCAGTCAACAACAACAACTTCAAGCTCCTGTCAGGAGTGGACCTCAGGAAGCCGCTGTGGGCCATGATTGACATCTACGGGCAGACTTCCTCCATCTGCCTCCTGGGTGAGTGGAACACACCTACATTATGTTTGCCTGAGAGCATGATTTTCCTGTTCTCGGTTGACTAAGCCTTCCATTTGCACTGTTAATACCAAGAAATCCCTGACTAACTGTTGAATGTCTCTCTGCTTCAGGTTCTGAGAAAAAGCGTTGGTTCCGCAATAAAACCTCCTGCCCTTCACCTGAAGCTCTCACCATACCCTTCACCAGTTTCAGATCCAATCCTACAGACCTTGTTGAAAAAGGCAACGACTCAATCTCCTGCCTGAACATGGAAATACCCACAGGTACGAAGCACAATAAGATGGCTTGTAAAAGAAGAGGATAAAGCAATTATCTGACTGTAAACTTCCAGATTGTAATTTTAAATTCTCTTTCTTTCCTCTGGTCACAGAAAGCTGCTGTGTGGTGTGTATGGTGCGAGAATCCACGTGCACACTGTCTTGCGGCCACCGGTGTTTATGTCTTCGCTGCACCTCCAGAGTCCAGGAACAATTTGGGACCTGCCCTCTCTGTCGAGAGGAAATAATCGTTTCCTCTTGAGCTGATTGAACGCTAAAGTTTCAAACTACTCAAAGACTGTAAAAAAAAAACAAAGACAGTGGAATGAATGTGTCCTGTGGTTCCTGGTGTAGTTGGGATTATTATAACCACAGTGTCCCAGATTGAAGTAAAACCAGGACAACCTGTACTTGGTTTGTAAATACTGAAATGTATATAAAAGTATAATGTTTGTAAAATAAATCTTAAAAAACTGCACATTCATTGTAAATATCATTTAGAATGAAAATGTTTATTTTTCACTCAATAAAGCTTGTATTTATGTAAAAACTGTTAATAAAAAATATATGTTTATATGTCTTAATTGCATTCTCTGGAAATAAATTTGTATATGTGATATTTTTGTATTGTTACCTTTGAATAAATGGATAAACTGCATTCAGTTCAAGGAAGGTGTCCTTTACACTTTTTGTGTTTTGATTTTGTTTTAGCTGAATATTTTGTTATAATACATCAATGGTAATGATACAGTATGATATTCAATACAGAATAATACAGTGCAGTACACAATGCAATTAAATATCTAAAATAAAATACAGTAATAAATTGTGTAACATTTCAATACACCTTTTTAATTCCCTTGAGAAATATTATCTTGTCCTTTCACAAAAAGACCCTCTCATAAACCAAAACATTACAGAATAAAACGAAAATCTATCAAAACCCATATTTCTTAAAATTGCATTTCCAAACTGAGGTAGTTTTTGTTTGGACAAAGGCAGATTATTGGATTACTGACTGACAGAAAATGTGCTGCTTCAGTCAAACAGAAAGTAACATTATTTTATTTACAGTTTTGTTATCAGTTGTGCCTGTAGATGCACAACTGATAACAAAACTGTTAATCCTTGGTCAGGAGGTAAACAAACAAAAAAGCTGTATATCAATAAAGTCATCTAATCTGAACTGCTAATAAATGAACACAAAGGTTTATGCGATTTTTAATGTCTCATGTTTGTCCTTCAAATGTGAAAGCAAACAGTCCAGTTTCATTATGACTTATTTACAGTTTATTTGTTTTTGATTGCTCCGGTTATATTCTTACAGAAAAGTAAACGATTAACAAAATGTGTTAAAATCAATCTAAATACATGGGGAGGGCTTTTTAACCTTGGAACCCTAAATTGTTGCTGATTCTGCAGGAAACAATCTGCATCAGCATCCAAAGGTTTGAATAAGATTGTTTTATTTTTTTGTGTGCTTAATCCAAAAATGAAAGAGCTTGTGTTGTCTCTGATGGCTGATTTGATCCACGCGAGTTAAACACCTGCACGTTGTTTTTAGGTTTTTATTCTTTATGATTTCTGCAAGGAGGGATGTTTGAACACGAGATGTGTTCAGTTTAGGAAATTTATTTCTTTGGAGTTTCATTTTCTAATTTTAGCCAGATTTTTTCACACAAATAATGAAAAGATAACAGTTTATTTCCTAACTTCCCATAAAGGTTCCAGTTCCTCAGTAATGATTCTTATTATTGAAGCTTGACTGGTTGATCGAGTTTTAAAGTGGAATCATTTTGCACAATGCCATGCGGGATGCCAGCCAACTTACTCTGAACCTTTGCATGATATAACAATTACAGCTGATGGTTGGGTTTCATTTCTTTTAATTATCAGCTACAACTGAAAGACAAAAAGCGGGCCGGAATGTTTCTTTGTCTTTGGGTTTGTTTGTTGCCAAATCTCATGAACCACTGAACAGATTTTAATGGAACTTTCAGGGAGTCATGATTGGACGTACCTCTAGATTTTTGAGCCAACTGTATTCAAGATGGCTGCCTAGGCTTGCTGGCTTCAAAAAACCCCGACATGCTCTAATTCAGTCAGTTTAACAGTTATTGAGTTAATATTTGGTGTAGTAGCTGAGAATCATTTACAAAACCCACTATCTAACAAGTCTGTCAACATTTAACCACCGGCCGTCCAGGTGGTGAACAATGTGGGATATGCTTGATACAGAGAGATGGCATCCATCCCATGTTAGATGGAGACGCTCTACATTCTCGTAATGTGGCTGATTTTGTTGTGAACCTAAGGTGCAGGCCAGTTGTAGTGTTACACACCCCTCTGCTGCTTCTCCCCTGGAACAGTCAGCTGGGCTCAAATAAAAAATAAATAAACTAAATAATAATAAATCATAAAAATCTGGTTAATTTACCAGAACAGAAAAATAAAACTACTAAATGTGGATTATTGAACATAAGATATCTCACATCTACACTAAGTCTCTGTTCAATAATGATTTCATAACTAATTAACATATTGATTTATTTAGTTTTACTGAAACAGACAGGAGTTTTTTTTTTTTTTTTTTACAAATAATGAACTTTCTCCTGCTAATTATCATAAATATTATATAAATATTCATATATCAGGTTGAGGTGGAAGAGTAGCTGCTATGTTACAGTCAGGATTATTGTTTAATGCTAAAATCAATCCTTAATTATAATTCCTCTGAGTCTTGAACTCAGTCTTTCTCATCAAAAATTAAAATCTGAGTAACCACTTTTATTTGTTAGTATATATCATCAATCTTATTCTCAGTCTTTTCAATTTTCAATATTTATGTAGATCACACGTCAAACTCAAGGCCCGCAGGCTAAACATGGCCTGCCATTGAATTTACATAGCATGTGAGAACTTCAAAGATGTTTTAAGGTGCATTCACACCAGCCCTGTTTAGTCCACTTTAATCAAACTCTAGTTCATTTGCCTGGAAATTGCAGTTCATTTGGGGTGGTGTGAACGAGTAATTAAACTCTGATTCGGACCAAACTAGCAAACTCTGCTCCGCATCCAAACCTAGGTCTTGGTTCAGTAGAAGCAAACTCTGGTGAGGTTTTAATGCTGCTACAGTCAAACAGAAAGTAACATTATTTTATTTACAGTTTTGTTATCAGCTGTGCATCTACAGGCACAGCAGATAACAAAACTATAAATCCTTGGTCAGGAGGTAAACAAACAAAAAAGCTGTATATCAATAGTTATCTAATCTGAACTGCTAATAAATGAACACCTCCGCCTCCAGGTCTTGGTTCAGTAGAAGCAAACTCTGGTGAGGTTTTAATGCATGTGTGAACGCCAAGTGGACCAGAGACCTCCAAAAGCAGGAAGTGGACTATAACGCAGGTCATTCTGAGTAGTAATAGTAATAAAGTTACTCATATCTTGTAAATACCTCGCTCAATGTCTGTATAAGACATCACTGCTGTGAAGTTAGATGCGCTCCTACTCGGTGAACGCTGCCTCACATGGAGCTGTCTCAGCCTCCTTGTGTGGAAAACAATTTTCTCTGTGGTTTTACCTCATGTTTCTCTCATGCTGAGCCCATTGGTAAAAACTATTTGTTTGGCACATTTGCCAAACATTTGCCAAACAAATAGACCTGTTGTTCACAGGGTTTAGTTCGGTTAACAAAGTGCAGTGTGAATGTAAAAATGTAAACAAATCTTGCAATTTTGGTCCCCAGTCTAACCAAGTCTATCGTACTATCGGGTGTGAATACGACCTTAATGTCTTAAAATAACATTTAAAGCTAACATTGAACATAAACTACATTTCCAATAATGCATGTCAATTATTTACCTGCAAAATGATGAGATCCCACCACTAGGTGGGTTACACCTGTACTTTTTCTGTGGTACACTTGTTGGGAGGGGGAAATTTCTCGAGTCATAAATTTAATTCCCTGTCCAAAAGTGGGAGAGTGCAGAATTCAGCAGCAGACAGCAACTACTTCCAAAAACTCATCAGAAAATAAAACTCTCTTACTTTTAAATGATTTCAGTTTTATTTATTTCACATTTAATCAGTCATTCTATGCATAATTTTCAATTTGTATACATGTTAAAACACTGTTTATATGCAGGACATACCACGTAGGGTTCAGTTATTGTTTGTTGGTGGTGCTCAATGAGATAAGAAATGTGGTGTTTTGGGTTTTGTACAAGTTAAACACAAAATGTTGAAATAAATTAGAACTGGCCCTTTGAGGGCAACAATAATGCTCATGACTTTGACACCCTTGATGTACCGGTAGATTTTGAAAGGAAGAAATTAAGCAACCTATATTATTATTATTATTATTATTATTATTATTATTATTATTATTATTATTATTATTATTATTATTATTATTGTCACAGATAAAAAAATAAGCCCCGAGCTCTGGTGACATCTGTCTTTTACCTCCTGAAAATAAACATAAAGTGTGCAGTTCTTTTCAGAACCACTAGGCGGGGGTGTAGCATTATTTATCACGTGCATGTTTTCAGGAGAAATAAATAGTGAAGGGCTAGAAATAAACTTAGGTATTTTTGTCAAAATGTGTTTGAAAACTGATGCTTGTTTTAAGGACTGTTCTCTGCTTTGGTAAATAATGATCATAATCAATGCTTCCAACCTCAGAGAGCAGCTTGTATTTAGAGATTTTAACAAATATAACTGTTTATTGCACATCTGAATTGTGGCTCTTGGAATAATAATTTAAAAGTAATTGTTAATTGTTGGATAACTCCTGCTCTGATGTGTGGGGCGGACTCCACTCCAGAGCAAAAGACAGGTGTGACCTTTGCTTTCTGATCTGTCTACCTGTTAAATATTTACCTTGGATGACAGAACCAAGCTGCTCCTGGTTTCTTTGCAAAGGAGCGAGAATCAACAGATAAACCACACAGAAGCCAATAGTCTTTAGAGAAATACAACTAATCTCCAAAAACTGCACCGTTTCATGGCTCTGCTGGCTTGTTTGAGAGGTAAGTAATGCCTGCTGCAATAGAATGTGGAAATACTGATGCTTCCAAGTGTTCTCCGTGTGTGGGAATGTATCTGAATTTGAACACAAAGTGAGAAATAGTTTCCTGACAAGCCTTTAGAGGTGACAGGTCAACAAGTCAGCTGACAGGATCCAGCTGTTCACACTGTCTTTTGTGTTTGGTACAAATGTGACAGACAAAACACTGAAAGGGCTCAGACGCTGACGAGACAGGCCTTTTCTAACAAGTGTGTCACTCAGGCCCCTTCATGAAGATGTCCGTGGAAACCGCCTCCGCCTCAAAACCCCCGGAGGGTGGTACCACCGATCCTGGGCCTGGATGGGAATCTGTATCATTTCCAGCTGTGGATGGAAACTATTACTGAGCATGTTCTCCCTGATGAGCTTTAAACTGCAAACACACATGCATGCCTACAGACAGACAGTCAAACATTCAGACCCACGCTGATTCATTCAGCAAAGATAAAAGCCACCCTGTTGTCCTCAGACAGAAAAAAAGAGGGAGGGAGATCCAGAGAGAAGAGCAGCTCCCTCCTTACTTTTTCATTCACTTCCTCTTTCCTTCAGCGCAGCAGAGACCTGACTGTGCAGCCAGCTGTAAGTACTATAACTCATGCCTCCTCTTCTTCACAGCAAGGGTCAGGGTGACAGGAAGATGTACAATTTGGATGAGCTGCTAAAACATGATTTTAGGAATCATAATTAGAAACCACTGAGAAAAAAAGATAAAGGTTGATTTTTTTTGTGTGTGTTATTGTCACTAATGCTTAATTTTTCAGTCATGTTCACAAAGTAATGTTTGGTCAGCTGTGAGGAAGAGTGTACCACTTTCACTGTTCGGAAGAGGGTTATCCTGATTTAGTTGCTTGATTTATTGTTAGATATGTGCTCAAATCAGTTTATCAAGAAAACAAACATCAAAGCTTGAAAAATATTTAGGAACATTGTCCAAATTAGTTATTTCTTGGTGGAAATTACCTTTAAGACTTTATGTTCTCTGTGACACTCCATTCTCTGTGACGCTGAATGATGCCCACATTTCCTTATCTTGTCTTTATTCTCATCTCATGTTTTGTCTGTGATTTTTTCAAACTTGTTGCCTCTTGTGTCAAAAAGGTGGTCCAAAAAAAGGGGTGTATAGTCACCAAATACTGTAAGCTTTGATTACATAAACATTTTAAATCATGGTTTTTTGGCTCACTGGAATATGTTATCTTTCTAATAAAGCTCCAACATAATGACACTGTGTGAAAGTCCAGTAGTAAAGATCCCTCATCCTGATTGTCTTTATTTGCTGGGAGACATGGAGCTGGACACGAGGACCCTCCTTGTGTTTGTTCTGTGAACAGACTAAGCATTCTGTTTAAAAGAGAGGTGCTGAGCGACGTGCCAAGCCTTCAATTACCTCTCGCGTGATTACCTCATTTAGCTGTGGAGTGACAGCATGTCAGATGTGATCCCAGCAGGGTGAAAGTCTGCTCCAGCAGGATGCAGATTATGCCATGTTACCCAGCTGGCCCACAGTGTTCAAGCAGCTAAAGCATTTGGCAAAAACAAGTCTGCGAGGAGGCTCAGTAAACTGATATCTACAATGAGATCTGCTCCACCAGGCCAGACCACTGAATTATTAACAAGGGTTGAGTCATTTATTTTCATGATGGCCAGCAGACGGATGGTAAAACAAATGGGCTGATCACTACTTAAACTTTGGTAAACAGTATTTTTTGTTCTGCTTTTAGTTTACTTACGGAGCAGCCTCCAGGGCGAGAGCACATTTGCTTACTGGATCTGAAGCCTTGTGCCTCCAGCCGGCCTGCAGAAGACTCCCAACCAAACCCTGTCAGCAGCTTCTCACTTCGTTGGCAAAAACTGTGGGCAAACTGGAACGCCTGGTTTTTACTGATGCAAGAATGATTTGCGATGAGAAGCAGGAGGCTTTTAAGTTTACCCGCATTCCTTTTTGCCTCTTGTTGGTGTGGTGGTTTCACAATCTGCAAAGCAGAAATTTGACTTATCTGAGCTGCCGCTTTGAATAGTTTGCCTCTGAACTTGGCAAAAAAGTTATCAGACTCAGTTGTTTCCTTTTGCCTTGACATTCAAAACTCCAGCTTGTATGTGTGTGTGTGACCATGTTTTTGCTACTTGGTGGGGATGCTTTTTCAGGAATTTACATCCTCGTGGGGACTGAATTCTCAGTGGGGACCAAAATCCCCTCCCCTTTGGAGGCTGATTTTTAGTGGGGGGTTAGGTTTAGGACCATGGACCATGAATAAAGTTTATGCTAGATTTAGGGTCAGGTATGTACTGGAGCGATTAGTTTTAGGGTAAAGAGTCAGGGTTAGGCTATAGAAATGACCAGTAAATGAATAGAAGTCAGTGGAAACTCCCCGCAAGGATAGGGAAACAATGTGTGTGTGTGTGATCATGGAAAACAAGTTGGTAAAACTTGTGCAGTTTGGCTATTTGGCGTAGAACAATCACCCTGAAACACTTCCAGAGCTGCAGGAACAGAAAGAGCTCCTTTCTTTCCCCACTGAACAGAGCGTGCTCTTTGCACACACACACACACTCACTCACACACACAAGAAGAGGGAGACGTGGGAGAGACAGCGTCAGGAGGGGACACTGGGGAGTCATGGGGTGGTGAAGGTGATGAACCCCTCTGCTCACCCCCTTCCTTGTGACAGCATGCTGAAGGAGCTGCCCTCAGACCTGACAGGCCAGTCTGCGAGGGACCTTTTGAACATGTGCTGAAGCAGGTTGCCGTGGCAACGCTTGTCAACTGGGAAGTCCTAGGTGGAGGCAGAGGCAGGGCTGGGAGTGTGAGAGGAGATTGTGTGTCCCGGCTGGTCTTCAGGAGTCAGACAGAGGGAGAGAGAGAAGGTGCACAGAGGGTCTGCGGTGGGTGTTTTCAGAAAGACGTGCAAGTTCACGGGTCTGTGACACTTGGAGGGTGAGTACGCTGATGTGTGATGGATTTAAAAAGAAAAACAGGCAGTGGGCGTGTGACTTTTGTGGCTGTTTGGAAACATATGTGGTGGTTTCGCAAGTGTGTTGAGTAACCTGTCTGACCGCTCAGGGATTAGAGTTGATGCCACATGAGGTCGATGTCTCTGAGTCTAAAAATAAGGTGTAATCTGTGGATTTCTGCTGTTGACACAAACAGCAGGAGTTGGCCGACTGAGCAGAGAGGAGAGCAGCGGGAGTTACACATCTGCAGACACACAGATGGCATTGTGGGTAGTGTTTCCCAGTACAGTTGAATGTCAGGTGAGCAGAGTTTTTCACTCTTCCATGAATACTTTCCTCGACCTGCAATAAGCCTGCCGGCCCCTGGTCTGTCGGGGTGATTTCCACAGCCGGCCCTGACCCCTTTTGAGATATTTACTGTGAGCCCCAGATGCCAGCTCTCATATCCACATTCTGCACTCAGCTCTGAAGATGCCAAATGACAGGCGTGAGGATTTGTCACGTAGAGCATGTGTTTTTCCCCCTTCATGCTCCATTTGAGGTGTTGTCAAGTGAGAAATAACCTGAAGCTTTATTTACTTTTATAAGCTGGTATCTGAGTCCATCAGTGCTGTCTGTCTTTTTGCCGAGGAAGCCTGTGAGTTACAAGCTCGCAGATTCTCCCAGAGGAGAAATAGCGTCGCTTCTGCATTGACAAGACGTACGTTAACTCCTCTTGTTGGAGCAGCAGGAGCACCATACAAGGAGGTTGAATACTTTCCTCCCTGATAACTGCGTGTATCCCCCCCTCCTACACACACGCGCGCACCCGCCTCCACACAATAAGTACATATCCTAAACTCACAGCTGCAGGACCTTGTATGGACACTGTCCGCACATCTGCTTAGCTGCAGAGGAGCAGACCAGTTGCAGAGCTGACCTTTCAAATAGCTGCACAGTGACTCATTTAATGAGTTTAGAGAATGCCTCTTTTATTTACCCAGCGAATGTGCTTGTAATTAGCACTCTGGACACTTTTTTCCCCCTCCTTCTTGGTTTTACGACCCCGTTATGTAACTGGTGGTTCAGCGGTGATGAGGTCTTTGTGCAGGACTGATAAGGCTTTATAGTCCCGTCAATCCAGAGCACAGTTCACAATAAAATCCAAGGACGTTTTCTAAAAGGAATTGAAGAACGTCATTGCAGATACCTAAAACTCTTACATATAACAGCTTTCTCCTGTAGAACATAACAGTAATTTAAAAACCTTATTTCTGAAATAATCCAAGGTATGTCAGTCTGAACCAGACTCTTATTTTGAAAAGGTTTTACAATTTTACAATTTAATGCATAACTCTTCTTGACATCAAATCCTGAGGGTTTTATTCATTTTTGTAATATCTTAAAGTTCTAGTCATCAAAAAATTGTCTAAATTATTCTGGATTTATCAGTTCAATAAGGACAGACTGATAAAATTAAGAACCTGTTGAATAATAACTTAGGAGAGCCATGGTGATTCCAGCCTTTTCTGGGGAGCAGAGGGAGAGAAACTAGTGTAATATGAGTGTATTAAAAACACAATTTAAGTTAAGAGTGGCAGAAACTTCTGGTGGTCACATGGAGTTATAGAGTTTGGGTGTACTATGCAGTTTTGGGTGATTTGTGAAAAAAAAACTTAATTCTTCCAGCAGCAAGAGGCACACTGGGTAGGAGAAGACAGAAATGGCATTATTTTGATGTATAGGTGTAACATTTTGTAGGAGTAAGACACGTCGGGAAAGTTTAGACAAAAGTTAGAGTGTGACATCATTTTGTGGTTAAAAACACAATAAAACCTACACTGAGATAACATAAAAAACATTAAAGACATCAAAGTGTCAGTTCAGTCACGTAAAACCCAACAAGCTGTGACCTGTTTGAACTTTGAATGATGTTTTTACTGTGAAGTCTGTCTGAACTACAGAGCTGCAATGAAGGCTGGGGTTTCTCACTTGTTTAACCAAAATCCTATTATTGTCTATGGGGAAATGTTTTTGCAGTATTTCACATAAATCATAGCCAACTCTCCCTGGTTGAGCCGTACCTTTTGATATATTATGAGGATTATTTCAAACTGAAGGAGGAGGAGTGACAAATCGATAAATCTGATCGTAAACTTTTCTTTCATTGTTTTTGAAGATTGTCCTACAAATCCAGAACCACCGAACTGTCTCCATGAATGTGAGCATGAATTAAAGCTCCTCGGACTGTGTGAAACTGCTCCCACCTTTTTCAGTGTCAATGATTAACTCTGCTCACCATCTTGATTGAAATAGAGGTGCTGATAAATAGAGGGCATTTTCTTTTGGGGGGGCTCTTTTTTTTCTCTCTCAGACAAAATGACAATGAGATTCGCCTTCTGACCACAAATCACGGCTTTCCTGGCGGCAATCAGCAGTTCAAGGGTCAACCCTGCTGCAGTTTTTCTTTGGAGGGGCTGTAGATACCTTGACAGTCTTATTCACAGTGAGAACAATGCAAATAGCTCTGTGCGTGTCTGTGTGTGTGTGCAACAGAAAGTCATTGGGTCATGGTCTCCTCAGTGCAACTTAGTCACATCCTTCAGTGGAAAACAGAAATCTGATGAGCCGATGCTAAATAAGTGCTGTCAGACAGATAACGTGATGTTTTCTTAACTTTCCCACCATTTTTCAGAGAAACTGTTGCTGCTGTGTTGCTTGTTTGGCTGCTATTAACAGCAGGGGAACTTCCTTTTGCGGTTCACAGGAACTGGAGGGGTGTGGTGAAGTTCACCGACCCTGTAGCTACTGAGCAGCTTCACATACAAGTTTGATTTGTCTTGAATTAAAAAAAGAAACAAATCTTTAGCCTGATCTATGAGCCTTTTTGTGTATCTCAGAACGGTTACTGTCAGTTTGCAGTCAGCGGTCGTTTCCTGTGGACACAAACAGAGAATTTCATGTCAAACTCCTCCTTTGATTCATATTTCCCACGTCCTCAGCTGCATCAGGGCTGAGCACAAGTAAATAAACAATGAAGTGGAAATATAAAATCCTGTTTTTGAGAAAGCATGTCTAAAACAGGACATCGTCTCTGTGTCGGAAGCGTATTATGGTTTTGTTTCCTTTTACTCCAAACCTTGATCCTGTGGTGATAATAGACCTCTCACTCTGCGGGGGTGGTGCTTTTTAAATGCACTCATTAATACGATGTTCCAAGGACTCCATCCAGGCACTTCAGTTTCTAAAACCTAGACGTGAAAATTCAAACCCCCACCTCCTGTGTTAAAACTCAGTATTGATTAGAAAAAAAAAACAGAGCAGAAACAGGGAGAGCTTCAAAATGAGCTTTTTTATTGCCAGGTATTAGCACTGATATTTTTTTCCATATTAGGCTGGATTTTGTTTGTAGCTTCTAAAGAGAGGGTGTGTGTGTCGTGTTAAACCAGTTCTGTGTTTTCTCCCGAATGATAAAAGACAGAGTCCCTGCTCTGACATGAGTTTACTCATCTGGACAGGCGCGGCCCGTCCATCAGGGCAGGTGGGGTGCTGCCCCTCGAAGTAGTTCCTCCTCATAAACACTGCAAATCACTTATTTGCTTAGCTTGCTATGTATTGTTTTGTGCTGTGTTTTTCAACTATTTTGACAATTTCTTTTTTTCAATTGGGCGTTTCTATGTTTCTGTGAAACACTGATGTTCTCACTGTGATGTGTTCGGGTTTATTTTAGGTTGAAACTTTGTATTTTTAGCTTTGAACACAGAGACATGTGGAATAATGCAGCTGAATCTTTAAAGTCAGAACGTTCTTGTTTTAGCGACATGCTATCCATCCTGTTGTAACATGTACAATTTGCTTTTTGTCAGAGAAAGAAAGGGATCCAAACAGTAGCAAAGCTCACAAATAAATTGTACTTGAATGACAGAAATCATAACAGGAATGACTAACAACAAGGGATTTTTTTGTTTCGTCTTTTGAATAACTTGAAAATGACTCATCCTTTCATTTTGGTCATGATTGTTAAAGGCCTTTTAAAGTGACAGACTTCCTGAAGATCAGGTTCAAACACTGTTCTGCCACACAGTGAGTGGAGGATTAGGCTTTTATTTGGAAGTGGAGCTTGTTTGCAAGTCCAGCTCATTGAGCAGATGATCTGGCTGTGAATGTTTGTGAGGTGATGAGGAATGATCAGACATGCCTGAGCGTTAGTGGGAGTGTTGATGTCACAGTCCTCTGCAGAAATGCTGTTTATGAGAATAGAATGACTCAGATGAATGACCTCGTTGTTTGGAAACTGGACCATTGATTCGGTCAAGGCTCTGACTCAGACCTGCACCGAGTCACAGAGAGCTGGAGTTTTCTCAGTCTTGGCTGCAGAGATTATAGATTCTCAGCAGTGGACGCCACATGGAAAACATATTAGCGCAAACTTTATTGGCCAGTTTGCAGCCTGAAATAGTCTTGCCCACACTTTTGCTGCTGCAAAGCTATAGCTTTCAATGGGGGAAACAGTTATAATGTGCTTGGTTGTGTTTCCGTAATAACTCTGGTTTTAACCGCAGTTTGGACGTTCAAGAATCAGTCGTCAGCTGGCATTTTGCAGTGTTGAGCAGGAGGGATTGAACTGCAGAGGAGGTGGGGTTTCATCAGTTATATTATAAATCATTTAGCTGCTAAAGGTGACTGACTTTGTCAGAAACGTACCCCCCCCCCAACATGCCTTTGATGTTGAAACAGCAGGTTTAATCTGTGAGTCTTAGTTGGATCTTTCAGTCGCTGAAACTCTCCCATCATCCAAATCAGGCTCATTACGGAGTTGTGTTACTGGGAAAAACTGAGGCAGGCATGATGTGAGTCAGTCTGATAGTTCTGGGCGGGTTTGTCTTTTTGCTGCAGGGAAACACAGATGATGCTGATTTTTCCTCTTTGGGATAATAGTGGGATGGGATCATGGAAGAGTTCTGAAGTCTGCCTGGGAGGAAAATCTGGACTGGTTACAAATAATGATCACAAAGTTGAAAAGAGACAGAAATAATAATACAGTAAGAATAAACAAAGAGTTCAAACATCAATAGATTTTTTAAAATCACATTTAAGGACAAAAAGCCTTCATTATCATTATGATTTGTGCAATAAAGTATTTTTTACCATGTTTTTAATGATTTAACTCTATAAAAATGTACAGTGTCACACTGTAAGCAAAACATTATGTACAGCAGTATAAATTAAATTTCATACAGAAAGTTAACAAAGCATCAGGACTTTATTGCATTTAGATCATTATATAAATTCCATATGTTTGAATAGTCATAAAGTGGGTTTTATTTTTATTTTTTTCATGTGTGTGTCTCTGCAGATCATTAATGTTGGGAACAGGAGTTTGATATCTGCCACAGAAGGACCACAGCAGCTCTCATGCAGACTCAGGTAAACCTACACTTAATCTTATTTCTAGCAACTTTCAGCTGTTAAACCTGAAAAAAAGCAAATTTAAATGACAAAATCAAGAACAATTAAAAGAAGAAAACCACATCGCTGTGTTAAAGGTCAGTTTGTGTCACAGCGACATGCCTGCCGTGTAGATAACAGCGGGACTGTTACTAAGAGGCACGGGGGTCTTTCCCATGACCCCCCTGGCAACCGCACAGAGAGGGCCAGAGCACCTGATTCTAGTGGGTCAGGAGTGTTGGGGTCAGACCGGCCATCATGAAAATGAGTCACCGTGGAAACGGCTCGACTTTGAGGTAGACATTAACAGCCACTCATCCCAACTTCTCCACCCCCTGACTTGTAAACAGGAAGGTAATGAGATCATAAAGGATCCACTCCTGTTTCAGAGCCCCCCAACTCTTCACCTTGAATGAGACCTTTCTGCAGTCAAGGTGAAAGAGATGAAGAAGAGGGTGGAATATCACTTCCCATTGCTTGTGCTGTAAATAAGTTACAGTGTTTTCATCACAGGCCCCCCTCACCACTACCACCACCAGAGGCCAGTTTTTCTCTGGAGAATGGCCGGACCACTAACAAGTTCACATGACCTCTCACAGAGAGCGTTGTTTACTCGGGGCCCGCAGGAGGACAGGGCAGGGGCAAAGTTCACACGTTGTTTGTGCTCGTCCACATTTCTCCTTTCCTCTGTTTGTAGCAAAGTGCAGCGGAAGTGCTCGGCCATGGCTCCCAGATCGCTTTTTCTGGGGAGCCTGAAGTGTCTTCAAGCCAGGGAAGCCTTAATTCTCCTGATCGGGCTTATGAGGTGGTCATCTCCCCAGGACTCCCGACTCCTCCTCTGAGCCCCTTTCACACCACGAGGCTGCCATCTGGAGCTGTCAAGGTAAGTCTCATCCTACATTCAGTATCTGAGGCTGAGCAGAGAGAAAGAGGAAACCAACTGCTCCTCCATGTGGAAAGCCAAAGCATCACATGTTTTTTGTTTGAAAGGTTCAGTTATTTTAGATATTTCTGTTTACTCAAAGGGGTCGGAGTTGAATGGAGGAGGTCCAGCTACTCCCAGCTTTGGATCATATTACGGACCATCACAGGGTAAAATCATAGTTTCTAATCTATGCACTGTATTAGTGCAAAGCTTTAATGGCAGGAGGCTGCATTTGTAATTCATTCTTTAAGGGGACATATGCAAAATCCTTTTTTATGCCCTAAATGCACTTGGAGTCTCTGTGGGTGCAGAAAAGTTCATTATAGTCTGCATAATGAACATAATGAACTATATATATATATATATATATATATATAATGCATATAAATAATTATTAAACGGCAATCAAAAATACAAAAATGTCAAAAATGGGGTGGGGAGGCAGGGTGTGAAGTGCCTCATTTGCACTTAAAGAGACAGCACCAAAACAAGTTGCTTTCAGATGCACCTCAGAACAGGAGTGTAAGGGGTGGAGCTACAATAATGAGGCATTCAGACCATTCCAAGCATTGCAGTTCTACTTCATATAGACACCTAAATGGTGACTGAAATGTGAAAAGGAAGAATTTAAAGCATGATGTGCCCCCTTTAATGCTGAATACATGGTTGGGGAGAATTCCTGAAAAGGCAAGATTTCTTAAAAAGTTCTTTGCATTGAAGTTTCCTAAATGTTTTCCTATTTGAAACTGTGAATCTTGGAATTTTCACTGCCTCTGTTTTGATGAAAAGGTGCAAGTCTTGAAGGAAGTACAAAGATAAATTCAGTCAGCGTGGCTGGGGCAAACCGTAACAACTGAGGGGATTGTGATTCAGATACAGTACAATAGAAATGAAGAGAAATGATGTTGAAATGCAAGTGAAAAACTGTAGAAAACAAAGAAGCAAGGACCTGGAGTTTTTGCTTTAATGTGTTTATTTTAACTCAGGTGGTTTGTCCAATGGAGTCCAGGACTCCTCCAGTTTACCTCGCAGCTGGACGGCAAACAAAGACGAGAGGCTCATCAAGTTCTCAGGAATCGGGCCGGTGGATGAGACGGGGATGCCCATCGCCTCCAGATCTGTAAGACAGACCGTCTTCTCTCTCCAGCCGGTGTTGTGCACGGCCATGTTGGCTGACTTTCTCCTCTTGCTTCTCTCGTTACACCAGAGTGTGAACAAGCCCAGAGAGTGGTACAGGAGCATGTTCAGGCAGATTCACAGGAAGCCACAGGGTAAAGACTCTCTCCTCCACCTCCTGCTCCTCCTCCTCCTCAGCAGAGTGAACACCACTGTGTCAATATGTCAGCCACCGTTTATCCAGCTAATAAATTACCACCACAAATCTTACTGAAAGAAGCTCCTTCTCTTTACGAGCTGTGACAGTAATCCAGCTTGTTATCTCAGCCCTGAACAAATCTCCGTCATTGGTTCTTATTACGTGCTGTGAAACTGTTAGCTGCATGTGCTTAATCTTCCTAAACGGTTACTGAATGAATTGATTCATCAGAAATAGGACACTGTGCAGTTTGCTATGGTGCACAGCATTTCAGCTGAAAAACATTATGATTCCATTCAGAGCAAAAAAAGAAAAGGAGTTATTACAGCAAATTAGGGATAATTGTGAGGCTGCTTTCCACCAGTAATAAAACTGAGCTTATGAAACGATGTTTAATGCGGAAAAGGTAGTAATTCATCATGCCACTCTGACTTTTTCTTAATTAGCTTCATGTTGAGCAAATGTAAGCATAAGTATTTGTTTAATTAAATAAATGATGCATAACATCTAGTGGACAGCCATTTTACATTAGGAACATTGTTTTTGTTTTATATGCACTTTTGCATATTCAGTACACATCTCATGCCAAGCTAAGAGGAAATATTCATTTTTTTAAACATGGTTGTAAAATAAATTGGGTAAAAACCACACAAATGTGTTATAAAACGTCTAAAAACTATTTTGTTGTTTTCCAAAACCAGAGCTGGAAGATTTAGATCGGTGGTCAACAGAACGTGAGTGAATTCTCCAAACTAAACATCATTATTGTTGAGTTGTTTCAGCGGTTTTATTCTCAAAAAACTGATCCACAATGGTCCGCTGATCCACAGGTTCACCCTCGTCTGCCGACAGAGAGGAAAGTAACGAAACAGACAAGAATCTCTTCAGACTGACACCGTATGGATCCCTGCCAGACTGGTGAGGTCACACTGATTTAATGGGACTGCTTCAGGTTCTTTTCAGATCCCTGCTTGTAAGAAAATAAGATTATCACACGGCCAGAAGGCAGACTCGCAATGAATCTTTTCAAACCCTGGGACAGTTTAATAAAACCTTAAATCAGTGTGGGATATTTGTTGTTTTTGCTACGGTTGGAAGATTGAACGAAAGCCCTGAAGACTAAACGAACAAATGAAACGAGCCAATCAAACAGAAAAGTTTGACTTTTACTGTTTTGTAAACACATAAAAATCAACAGCTCTGGATGCTTAGCCAAGATTCTTTGATATAATTTATTAACGCAACAATTCAGTAAGTTTCTGATCCACTATGTCAGAGCAGTTTCACCAACCCCACCTTCAAACTCAGTAAAATCTAATAGCTACCCTTACTTACATACATTAGTTAACTTTACTAGGTTTTCAACAATATAACTTATGATTGTATTTATGAAGGAACTTGCATTGGAAAAAGCACAAAATACACAGTTTTTAAAGTGAACATTACTTTATTTTGAGTTAAGCTCACCAGAAACATTAAGAAGCCAACGTCACTCTCACTGTGCCTTCAAAGAATAAGTTTTGTCTGTGAAGTGTCTTTAAATTTAACTTGGAAAAACTAAATTAACCCAACTTCGATAAGTACGTTGTATGGACTAAGCAGAGTAGATTTCACATGCAGTGATTTAGTAGATTAAAATAGTAACTCTGAGAAGTCTTTACTAAGTCAAAAGTACATCTAAAGTACACATTACTTGATTGTTTCAGTTGCTTAACTCTACAAAGAAAGTTAGCACAACTTCAAACACCTAGTTCTAGTGCTTGTCTTTAACAGTGCAATCCATTTACATATTTTTTTAAAGTAATGATAAGAAATTGAATTTTACAGTGTATGTCTGATCCAGGCATAAAAAGTGCCAAATGCCTTTTATGAGTACTTGTGTCAGAAGCTGCTGTTCGCCCTCTATTAGTGAACACAGTGTTTTTATCACCAAATACACAGCACAGTGTTTATTGCTACCAGGAATTAGTCCGGTCCATGAATTGTATGAATTGTTAATTCTGTTCTGAAATCTAGAAAATATATTTTTTACTTTATGAAACCTCTCATGTGGACAACTAAACATGAATACATTTTTTTTTTTAATATTCCAGTTTAGGAGTGAACTTTAATTAAAGCAACATTTTGTTTTGTAGTGGAATGCTGTGGAAATGTTTATGAATAATTAATATTTTACCTGTTGCAGAAAGCTTTTTGATCAGCCTGTTTGGAGACAAAGAAAAACAGAGTTTGGAGTTAATTTCTGAGCAGATTGACAAGATAATAGACAATCCAAAGAGGATTAAAACATTTAGCCCATTCCAAGCAAACTGAACTATCCCTGTAACGCATGTGGCGCTAACTTCAAGATATTATACAAAATACAGTAAGCACCAATAATTCATCAGTTTTTACTCAAAATACCCTGACTTTGTGAATACCAACCAACACTTTTGGCCAAGTGCAGTGGAGAGAAAACGTGCGGGACAGACAAGTTAGAATTTGTTGTTCCAGGCAGCCACAATGAAGCTGAGGCTAAGATGTTGTCTCTGTGAATGTGTGTGTGTCCCTGTGTGTGTGTTGGGGTGTTGTGTTACAGGAGCGAGGATGTAGATAAGCTGTCGGACCCTGGAAAGCGACACCCCCAGCCGAAGAGCATATTCGACTTTGAGCCCATTCAAAGCAGCGCCTCAGAGAGCCACAGCCAGGTACGACCTCACATGCAGCGGGAGTTTTCAGAAATACCTCTTTAATTCCAGCAGAAAGTCTTTAAGCTGTAAATTCACCCGGCTGTGATTCTTCATGAAGCCTGCTTTTGCCTGTGAGGATGTCAGAAAGCAGTTCGGTCACCTTTTTTTTCTGTAAGGATTAAATTCTGAGGAATTGTGCTTCGTCTTCTCACGCGACATGCTCAATAACTTGGAAGTTCCAGTGTTTAGTTGGGGTTCCATCCCAAAACATGAGCTCACCTCTGAGAGCCAAAGGATTCTGCAGATTTCTATCATCGATTCAGACTGTCTGAGTGGTGTTTTACAGGTTGTTTCTTTAAGGATGTTTGAAACACAGTTCAAGATTAAAAAAAAAAAAAATCTTTGTTTCCACCCCGCCTGATGGGAGCTGATGTGTCTTGTGATTTGTATTACGTTGTTAACCTCTCGGTGTGTAAAATGCCTCCCAGCATGAGGACTTGCTTCGTTTTGCTCTTTACAATGATTTAGACAAGCAGGCCACAGACCATATCAGGTGTTGTGCTGCTTCACTGTGACACTGTCTGCAGATGGGATGACTCCCAGCATCAGAGAGGCTTTGGCGTTCAGAGAGACACATTCGGCCAAGATTCTGAGAAAAGAAAAAAGAAAAGAAAAAAGAAAAGAAAAGGAAGCAGACGTCTGTGGTCCTCACCAACAGGGCCTTTTAAAGTAATGTTTGATAGAATAGTATGCTGGTGGGGTCATTTTTCTGTAGTGAAAGAATTATTGCGGAGCTTATTAGAAAAAACATGCTGGTTTATACCTCAGCAGTGAGCTTTGGCAGGCTTCAGCTATTGTACTTTGATCTCTGCATTTTGGTATTTCTACTATTCTTTTAAATGCAATATAATGATGAAGAAATTACCGTTTTGTTTTCTGTCTTACCCTGAAACGGATCCAAGCTAGTTCCTTGTAGATGTAACTCATTTTCCAATGGGTTTGGTTCGACTTGTTCCAGATTTTGTCTTTAAAAGCCAATGGGACACAATAAAATTTGACGACATATTTGATCTAAATTTGCACTGAAACAAACACACAATCACAGATCCTGAAGTTTTTTTAAGCTTTGAGATTTCTGTTTCTCAAAGATTTTCTGCCAGGCAAACTGCTTCAGCTACAGGTTGGGTTTAAATTAATGCTTGGTGTGTTTTCTTCCTCTTTTCCAGAGCTTTTTATCTCCAAAAACCCAATTTGAGAAACCAAAGTCCCCTTCCATTGAGGTGAGCGTTTACAACACACAATAAAATATAACATTTCTTAATCCCTTCTTAATCTTTTAAAGTTAAAAGGGCCAATATAGTTCCAAATCCCAGCGTGTGTAGTGGTGTTTCATTCTTGTGTTCCAACACTGTAATTGCTGGGGATCAGGCCAGCCTGGTGTCTGAGCTGAGTCGCTTTGAGGCTGAGCTGGACTCGGAGATTCTGGGCCTGGAGAGGAGGCTTTCTCAGAAGAAGCAGCGTCGAGGCTGGGGTGAGGTACTGAGCCCCCGCTACCGACTCTCTCTCTGCTGAAGCACCCTGCACGCCCCCTCAACTTATCCCCTCCACAGTCCCGATGAAAGCTGTCACTTTGCTTGCTGTAGCTTTGACCTGGATGACCTGCCTGCTTTCCTTTAATGCCTTGCCTGCCAACAACAAATGTAGACCTGGCTACCAAAAAAAATCAATCAAAACCTATTTTTCCTCTGATCACAAACTTGCCACAAAGTCTCTGATGTGACTGGATCAGACTGTTTTTGATGGAAATCAGCCACAGCTCAGACAAATTCTGAGTGGTGCTGTTAAAAGCCCAAGGAGGATAGGACCCAGGGGATTTCTAAGCTCGGCTGGGAGTGGTCAGCACCTCCACTTTGTCTGAGTTGTTGTGAGATTTCCTCTCTGAACTATGAGACACAACGAAGGCTGAGTGGGGCTGCAGAGAACAAACTGTGTTTTAAAGTCTTCCCTCTGCTTGCAGGAGGCAAGAGGCAGAGATCCAGATCCTACTCCAAAGACCGGCTCCACCAACCACAGGTTAGTGACATGATCACAGTGCTGTCAGCTAAATGAGCCTGATTATCACAAGCACTCACTTATTCACAGATATGCACACAGACAGGAGTTTTCCTGGTTGAAGTGCAGGAGAAGGAAAAACTATAAATAATGAAAACAACAGTGGGAAAACAACTATTTTTGTGTTTATAAGAGCCTTATTATAATACATCTGTTAACATTTTCATCAATGTTTTGTTGATTTTAACATTTTAACATGACATGTTTCTTTAAGAGTATTGTCTGGCTTTAAAATGTGATTCAAACTTATTATCTGTCATTTGGTAAAGAATGAAAACAAACCTTTTGCTTTTATGACAAAATGATCGTCTTCTGAATGCAAAACGTTGGCAATGTTTGTCTTTTTATGTTCATGTGTTAATGTGTTGATACCAAATGCTCTCCCGTACAAGTGGGGGCATTTTAATAAATCAGTGGATGTGCATCTACAACTGATTAACTTTTGAAGTCAACCTGATTCAAAATGGCCGACAAAGCCAACATACATTCAAAACGACACAAAAAAGTCTTTAATTCAATCAGAGTTACAGAACCTGAGCAAAACATCTGTGTGTTTGTAGCTGAGAATTGTGTCCAACATGTACTTTGAGCACTTACAAGACTGCACACCTTTGTTTTAAAATGTCGTTAAATATTAGAGTCCACTCAGTCTGTCTGTTAGCAAAATATCTCATGACTAACTGGGCAGAAGATAATGAAACTTTTAGAGAATAATCACTGGATGCACCTTTACAATTGATTCACTTCTGGAGCTTATCCACTTCAAGCTGGCTGCCGCAATCAACTAGAAAACCCCAAAATGGGTACAACTCAGTCAGTTCCACAGACATTATGCTGAAGCTTGGTGTGGTTGTAGCTGAAAGTCATTCACAGCACATACTCTGAGTGCTACATGTTGCTTAAGATCTTGGCTTAAAACTTTAGCTGTAACTGCTGGAGTCAGTCTTGTTTGTCTGTTAGCAAAATATCTTGTGAAAAACATGATGGATTTTAATGAAACTTTAAGTAATTATTAGGTTTACATTTACTTTTGATTAACTTTTGGAGTTAGTTCATTTGAAGGTGGCTGCCACAGCTATTCAAAATCTTCTAACACAAAAACGGTTATGATGCATTAGGTTTTACAGAGTTCAAGCTCAAACTTGACATAGAAGTAACTGAGAGTTGTTCATAACACACACTCTGATTCTGACATCTCACCGCAGCACTGAGACGGTTAAAAACACTCAGCTGTGACATCACGTCCCTGTTTCTGTTAAAATGATGTGATTTCTGGAGAAGGTGGACAAGTACGAACAAAGGTAGATGATGTCACCCTGTTAACTATACCCATAAAGTTATTTTCACATCATTTTTTAAAGAATCGCCACACGAGACTCCGTCTAAATGCAGCTGCCCCTCCTCCTAATCTGACGTTGCATCATCGCTATTACTGCAGTCCTGCTGGTTTAAGAATCCAAGTGTTATGACTTAACAGAACCTTTGATAACTGGCAAAGTTAGATGATTACATGATTTTTGTGAGCTTAGTGTTGTGTGGGGAAGCTGCTATAAAGCATATCCTAGTTTTTTGCACAAAGTCCTTCAAACTTCAGCCCACATTTCTCACCTTGAGTGTAACGCATTCCTGGAGGATTTATAATACTGTTTGCTACACTGAGCTCATTGGACTGTGGCTTTTTTTTTTTTTTTTTTAAATCCTGAACGGCTTTCACTGAAGAAGTATAAATTTAAAACATACGACAACAATGCTGCCCTTAAAATATGGAAAACAAACCAGGAAGGCGGGGTCCATTCTTTACTCATAAACAAACTCTTTCTCCAGGTTTTCAGTGACTGATACATTCTCTTCTTTAGCTGTCTGACGATTTGTTTCATCTACTTCCAACGTATTAAAACCAGCTGTGAACAGATGAGCTGCACAGGAAACACGTCGTCTCCCAGCTGTTTTCAGCAGCGTGTTGTCATTAGAAACTCCTACCTCTATTTGGGAGACAGATAGAGAAATAAAAACTTACACGCCCCCTTCCTTTTTTCTTCTTTTTCAGCTGCTTATCAGCATTAAAGCAGCCTGTTCAGCGTCCTGCTGGCTCATCATCGACATCTGCTCCTGCACATGGTAAAACAATAACTTTAATTATAAAGGCTCAAGAAAATAGAGTTTAATGTTGAGTTTACACCTAGCAATGTTGATAGGTTGTTGTATTTTCTTCACCCCTGAACAGACTGTCCTGTTCAGAGATCAGACCACTGATCTAATATATTTAGGAAAAGCTCTAAGTAATCAAATACCTCCTGATGGTCTCATGGTTCTACTTTATTGCTCCTGTTGTGTTCGTACTCATTTGAAGAAAGACTCTTCCTATAGAAACAGCTGTGTATGGGCGGGGAGGAAGCCCACAAACATAGGAAGTGAAACTTGGAAGACCTGATTAAAGATTAGCTCCATCCAGTTGTTTTTCCTGGAAAATTTTAAAGTCCCTTTTGAAGCTGTTAAAAGGCTGTAATGGCTTTTGCATGGCAACGCACTGGAAAACAAGCATGCAGAACAAAAGAGAGCATTTCTTGAGTCTCCTCTGTTTGTGTTTCTGCTGAACAGTAGAGCGGCTTTCGCCTGCAAAAGAAAACATGGAGCTCCCATCAAAAAAGGAGGAGAAAAAGGTATGCTTGAGCGATTCCATTATTACCTAAAGAGTTAGGAAATGTTATAGACTTTCTGATAGAACAAATGCAAATGTACTCAAAGTATAAAACCTCTTTTTTGTTTTTCTAGATGAAAGCTGCAAGAGCCAAGTTTAACTTCAAGGCTCAGTCACCCAAGTGAGTTGATGATACGATAAATTATTATTTTTTAAACACCATTACGAGATTCCTGAAAGTAAACAAGTTCTTCTTGCTCCGTTCAGAGAGCTGACGCTGCAAAAAGGCGAAATCATTTACATCCACAGGCAGGTCGATGCTAACTGGTTTGAAGGAGAGCATCATGGACGAGCCGGTATTTTCCCCACTGCTTACGTGGAGGTGAATTATTCCATCCCTTTCATTCACGCACGCTCAGGTTACAAATCCTGCACAGCTTGAGTAACAAACTGCTCACGTCGTCCTCAGATTCTGCCTCCGACAGAGAAGCCGACACCTCTAAGGTCGCCGACCCTTCAGGTGTTGGAGTATGGGGAAGCTGTGGCTCTGTATAACTTCAACGCTGACCTACCTGTTGAACTGTCTTTCCGTAAAGTGAGTGACTTCTCCTTTTTAACAGTTTACAGCAGAAAAACTTGGAGCAAAATTAGTCTGATGGATTTTTCTGCTTAATGAATCCATCATATTTAATTTAAAGAGAATACCTTCAAGTTTGGTGGATATTTTCTTACTACTTATAAATGTTTGTATATTTACAACATTTACATAAAGACTGACACTGTTATAAATGTGAAGCAACCTTGTCATTTCTCAGGGATAAAAAAGCAAACAGTTAACTTGGGTTTGCAACAAAATCTACCCACCAGTGTTGCTGATACTCATTAAAAAAATCATGTGTTGTTTATTTAATCTGCACAAAGTGATCAAAACTACTTGTGGGAAGCTGATCTTTGTCCTGGCAGGGATGCAGAAATCATTTTAAGCGGCACTAATAGGCTGCTAATTGGAGCACTGAAAGTTTTGCTACATTGATGAGATGTGAACGTATTCTTGTAAAATATTATTTTTAACACACATTTTAAACAATTTCTGCTGTCCTTACAGAAGCTCTTATTAGAGAAATACTGATATTAATGTTGGTATATTTTTTTCTTTCAAACTTTAAATTAAAAGCATACCAATCTTCACAAAGCAAAAGTAAAGAAAACATCTCAGATTCACAAGGATCTAAAGATCTTTTTGTAGATCAATCGTTTGCTAAATGATTGTTGTGCTTTAAATATTCAATTAAAAAATGGTCAAGTTTCATATTTGATGAACTGCATAACTGTAATGAAACTTTTGGGCACAAGAATAAATTCAAAAAGACAGTAAAATACAGTATGTAAAACAAAAATAAATAAACCCAAACAGTCTAAAAATAAACGAAATCTTACTTTTATTTATTTTTATGTTAACTGGTTCCACTAAACTTAGTTGTTTTAATTTAAAAATGAATAACTATTGAAAGTGTGTATTTGTTCTGGGGTGGCGATGAATTCAAAAGGTTTGTTTTCTAAAAACACAAAAATCTTCAAGTCTGTTACAATAGCACCCTCTAGTTTTAAAAGTAAAGTATGTGCAAAGATACAAATCTTGAATCAAAAGATGATTTCATTTTAATCGATGAAACTAAGTTAAATTTTAACTTGCAGAGTTTATTTGCTTTAATATTTCATACTGTTGATCTAATACAACAAAACCTGTTAAAACATAACTAGAATGTTAAATTCAATATTAAAACTTCACATAATTTTTTAATTTTTAAAATATGCATGCATATATTACTTATAATATGCTGTCTTAATATCTGTATTTCACTCTGTGTATTGTATGAGATGTGCATGAATACCAATCACAAAAAATAATATTTGAAGGAACAGTATAAACAGATATCACAAATAAAGAGCACAAAACATCAAATTTGCAGAAAGAATAGGAAAAACATAAACAATACTTAAGAAAATTATTAGGGATGCACCAATATGAAAAATTCAGCCGATATTGATATCCAATGTGTGTTATAACTGATATTTACCAATATTAAACAAACAAAAATAATTACACTTGTCTCTACTTGGCTGCGCAGCGTCATTAACAGATACCACTCGACCATTTCCTCTCCCAAAACAGAAACACAAAAATTAAAAGTGGGAAAACAATATGTGTTCATAACGGCCCAGTTTTATTATTACAATACCGATATTCCAAAAAATGACCAATATCGGCCGGTATCGATGTTAATGCCGCCATATCGTGCATCCCTACAAATTTTATTTCCTTTTACATTTTGTGGTTGTTTATTTTCTGAGATTTTGCTAAAGTTTTGGTAATGCTAGTAAAATACTTTGATAAAACAAAAAAGTTTCTTCTCCTTCAGGGCGAGGTGATCAGTGTAACCAGGCAAGTTGATGACAAATGGTTGGAGGGCAGGATCTCTGGGACCAGCCGGAGCGGCATCTTCCCCACCAGTTACGTCCAGGTCAACAAGATGCCCCGCTCCAAATTCTCCACGGACGACTTCCCACCCAGCCCCTTGTCTCCCACCTCCCCTGGACCGCAAAGTCCAGGACGTCCGCTACACACCCCATTCTTTCCCACCTCCCCGGGCCCCAGACCCGAGCACTCCCCAGTTAAACTGTCCTCACCCGTTCCGGCCTCACATTCACGCTCCCCCACCCAGACCCACAACCGTACCCCTGACAGCACCTTCAAAACGGCTTCACCCACCAACCAGAACAGCCACGTGTCTGTACCACACCCTACCGGCCTGAGCTCCACAGTTAGAGCAGGTTCCTCTCAGTCGGCATCACCTGCACACAGAGCCCGAGCCCCTCCAGCCAACAGATACACTGATCCCCCACAGGTCTGCTCTCACTCTCACCCTGACAGAGTCACAGCATGTCCACACCTGCGCTCTGCCTGTTTGTGCTCACAGAACACGGCTCCTTATTTGTTATGATGTAATGCCTGACAAGAATTATTTTTATTATTTTTTTCAGATTTCTCCCTCCAATCCACACATCAACTCACAAAAACATAGAAGTCCTGGTTCATCAGTGGTGCAACGCCAACCGTGCGTCTCTTTCTCACCTTGTTTAAAAACAGATCTGCAGCTTCGGCAAAACTCCCCCTTTGACACTTGTTTTCTATTTCAGGTTTAAAGCTATTTACAACTACATGCCACAGAATGAAGACGAGCTGGAGCTCAGGGAAGGAGACATCGTACAAGTGATGGAGAAATGTGATGATGGCTGGTTTGTAGGTAATGAGTTTTGGCTTTAAAATTGCTTGAAATAAAGTAAATATCTTTATGTGGATTATTTTTTAGATGAAATCAAGGTTATGATTTTGGGCTAAACTATTTCAGCCCATCACTAAAACACAGATGATTAAACTTAATTCTGTAAAGACCTTTTTCTGCTACCTCTCAGAGAAGGATTGTACCTGTGAGAAAGTTTTGTTTAAATGATCAGTCAGACGTTTTAGATCGCCCTCTAGTGGACACAAAATACATTGCTTTTATTATTGACAGAGCTTCCAGCTGCAAGAAAACAAACTTGGAAGATGTTTTTGCCCAAGTCTGTTTGGGACCTAAATCTCTCATGAACCACTGGAAATAATTTTTAATGGAACTTGCAGAAAATCTTAATTTCAATTGATTAACTTTTTGGAGTCAATCCGATTCAAAACAGCTATTACAATTTTAAAATACCGGCAAAAAATAAAAAAGCTGAAATTCTGTAAATTTTACAAATCTGAATTAATTTTTGCTGAGACTGGTGCACAACATGTAGTTTAAGTGCTACAGCTTGTACAAAATTTTTGTTTAAAAGTTTAATAACTATTTAGAGTCAGCCATGTCTGTCTGTTAACAAAATATGTCATAAAACACTAGTTTTAATTAAACTTTTAAAATGCAATCATTGACATATAATTGACTGGATCCTTAATTTGTTTCTGCTGATGTGACATGTTTTCTGCTCTCTGTAGGTACGTCAGAACGGACTCGTGCTTTTGGGACTTTTCCTGGGAATTATGTGGCACCGGTTTGACTTTCTCACTTCACTGCCTGCCACCGTCCATCGGGACTAACATGAGCCTATCAGACAAAAACGTATCTGTCCTGTTTTAACTTAGTGAGGCCTGCATGTTCACGAATAGGGAAGAACAAAATGTGGTTTCACTCCTCACCTCCCTGCATGCACCTACAGAATGTGTGTGTTTGTGTTTGCACAGAGCGATTGGAAAAGAGTTTTTATACAAATCACGCGAGAGGAACAAATAACGCTGATATGACAGTTTTAGATGTCCATGATGATTTTTTTTTTTTGTACCACAACTATTTGCAGCTGCAGGAAGTTTGCATTCCTTCCCACAGAACACCACGGTTCCCTCAGAGGTTCTGATCCGGCTCACTGCTGCACTCAGCTTGAAGTTGTCACAGTGCCATCACATACCACTGCTGAGAATTAGGAACAGAACCAGGATTAGTGTGTGAATGCTGAGTGAGCATGGATACAATTAGATTTTTGCCAACGTTTTGCTACATTAAGCTTTTAGTTATCCTGTTGCTACTTTTAGTTTTAGATAGCCTTTCACTACTTTTAGCTATCTTTTTGCTACTTCTTATTAGCCTTTTACTACTTTCTTATTAGTCTTTTGCTACTTTTAGCTACCATTTTACTACTTTCTTATTAGCCTTTTGCAACTTTTAGCTACTCCTCATTAATCGCTTTTCTACTTTTAGCCTATGTTTTGTTATGTTTAGTTAGAAATTAGCTTTTTTTTAACATTAAGCAAGCTTATTAATTGTAAAGCCCTTAGCTTGCATTCTTTATTTTAAGAATATAGATTTTAAGCTCCTAGTGTTCTTCTACTTTAGCTTGTGTTTTGCTTCCTTTAGCTTCTGTTTTGTTTTTTTAAACATTTTAATACTTTTAGCTTTTAGTGTTCTGCTTCTTTTAGCTTTGACAACTAATTTTTGTCTTCAGCAAATTTCAGCATAGTCATTCAGCACTCAGCATTCACACTGCATTTTCACACACCAAAAATATATTTTCTCTAGTTTCTCCTTTAGCATTTTGTTGAGTTAATATTTATTTTGAAATATTTCCCCCAGATTTTCTTTCAGATTTTTGAAAACCTCTGCAGCAGCTTTTGAAGAAACCACACAAAGATCTGAACATTTACAGTGAGGGCTCAAACATATCAAGAAGAAACACATGCTCTGGTTTCAGGAGTAAGATATTTGTTGTACAATATTAGGATTTATTTTTTAAAATAAAGGTGAGGCCTGCCAATAACAGTAAAAACATGGTTTGTGCTGTAAGATATTTTTCTATGCTTTTGTATAAAGTGTTGAGCCTCTGTAAATTTTACAACAGCTGTGTTGAATAAATTAAAGTAAATAATTTCAGCAGATGGTCAAAAAAATGAGGTGACTGAATTAATGCTGTTTGTGCCAAAATGAACCTTTAACTCTGTGTGTCTGTTCAGCTGTTCACAGCTCACTTTGCTGCTTTTACAATAACTTCTCTCTGTATGAGATTAAACCTTTGAAAACACTATTTAAAAAAAGAAACCCTTTATGATTGTGCCAGAGTACTTTGAAAAGTTTTTAACACTCACTAGAATGCTTTATTAATATTTTATTTTAAAGTGATGACTTCACTGTAAAAAAAAGACTAATACAGTAGCCACAAAAGATGATTGTACAGATTGTAACAGTTTGTTAAACTGAAAAGTTAATATATATTTGCAAAAAAGAAACAACAAAGAACGGTGTATTGCATGTATGGTACGCAATTTATATAAGAACATATTAAAGATTACAGAGTGACACTGCAAGCATTATATGTTGCTGTTTATTGTGTTGCATGGTATAATAACACATATAACACATGTTAACGATTGGGGGTAAAATGTGAAAACTTGTCAGTGACATCAGTTTAGCTGTCAAACATTAAAGGGATAGTTCAGATTTTTCTTTAGGGGTTCTGTAGAAACATCAACAATTATCATCTTACCTGCTGTAGACAGTACTTTGAACAACTTCATTTTAGAGAAAAGGTTTTATTTTAACCAGATTGAGGAGCTAATAACAGCTGTCCCAAGTAGGACCAGGACTAAAGAGGATTGCACCTGTATTAAACCAATTCAAATTTGAAAACAGTTATAAAGACAAGGTCAATTTTACACAGATATTTTGACTTGAAAGGAAAGGAAGCACACAATGAGGGTTGCAAACCATTTGGTAGAGGGTCTGCTTGTGAACAGCTGCAGAAGTGGAACACAGCCCTCGTTAATACATGCTTTCCCTACTTTCTGCAGGCAAAACTTCTTTACAGTCAATCGTCAATTTTTCTGACAGAATTATTTTTAAATTGTCAAAAGTACATTGAACAGTTGAGAAGTGCCACAGCTAGCTTCTGCTACAGCTATCCAAGCTTTCAAGTAATCACAATTTGGTTTAATGCAAAATTTAGAGTGGTATACAGATTTACAAATGAAATAAGATGAATAAAAAAAAAATAAAGGCGAACCATTCCTATCACCTGCAGGCCTTTTAGAGTTTTAAACATTATGCTGAGATAGGGCGGTGTTGTAGACTTTATACAAACTGCAAAATCTTGCAAAAGGGGTTAGTGTTCAGAGTGTATCGATGTCAGCTACTACATGAAATTTATCTCAATATTTGTAAAACTTGACTGTGGTATTGCTTTATTTTTTAAAACTTTCATGTAGCTGTGAACTCCTCTTGAATTGTGCTGACTAAAACATTAATCAGATTAATCAGATGATACAATGATTGTTAACTGAATTTTTCTTCAAAAATCCATTCAGTGGTTCAGCAAATATTTTGCTAACACACAGAGATGACTAATAGTTAATAGCTAAATTTAATACAAAAAGAAAAAAAAATTGTGTTGAATTTAATTGATTGCTGATAACAATTAGCATATTGGCTAACAGGGTAAATCTATGTTTCAGTTTATTTTAAATGTGACTTAATGAAGCCTATTTGTCCGTTGGTTTTAGGTTAGTTTACCTTGTTACGCTTGACGTTTAATTAGCGACCACACGCACACACCTGTGACAACAGGTGAACGCTGCTTCTCTTGATTAAACGCACTGCAGCCGCGCGCTGCTCCTTTTCCGTCAGCAGGTGGCGCGAGGACACAAAACTCAGCCAGGCCTCTTTGGATTATTAGTTCAATTATCTCCCTCTCCTCTGTGCGACTCGACACACCCCTGGTTGTTCCTGCTTGTGTGTCAGCTCTTTTATTTTGATTACGGGCACATGGCACCGCGAGCTCGTCCCTGAGTACCGCTGCGCGCGCAGTCAAAGGTGGCATTCGCGCGTGTCATCTTTAGGTTTGGCACGACAGAAGAAGACTGACAGAGAAGAGACGGCAGCACTGACAGAGGAGACCTTTTCTAAAAGTTTATTCTGTTTTTGTTTGTTTTGGAGAGAAGTTGTTGACAAGCTGAACGAGTTGTTGTTTTTGACGATATAAACACGAATATTAAACAGGTGGAGAACCTGTCAAATTAACCTGGTGAGTATCTTATTTTAAATTTTACTAACATACGGGTTTGATTTTATTTGAGCAGGCTTAATTAATCCGTCAGAACTTTTAGTTTATGATAGCACAATTCTTCTTCATCACTTTCATTTCTTCTGTCTTGTCTGTATTTTTTATGGAATGTACTTTGAGTCATACCTAACTTTATGGACTCATAAAAAGTGTGGGAATTTTTAGGTAAAACAATGTTATCTGTGCGAACTGATTGAACCTTTTTATAAACTGTTTTTTGACGTGTGTGATAGAAAAGAAAACTGGAAGTCAAAATAGTTTTAAATTCGCAGAGAGGGAAGTCTTCAACACCTATTGTACTGATTTTTGTTCAGGTTTCAGGAAGCCAAGGGAGTATTTCATTCCTTCTCTTTTGCTCATTAAGTAGTCAGTGTGATTTGTGGAGGGGCAGAGCCAGGTGCAGCCTTCAGAAGCTCTTAACATCTGTCCAGCTGCTTTTTTTCCCCTCTCTTTTCAAAGTGGTCTGTTAATGATGATGACTTTGAACTTGCTACTGAACTTTAGTGCACTGCTAGCCTTGCATTTTCCTTTAAATGTTTCTATATGGATGCTTCTCTGCTGTCGTTCACTGAAGTCTTCATAAATAACTAAATCAAGAAGGACCCAGCAGATGGGAAACTACTTGAGCTGTTTCAGAGCACAGTGGAACCATCATGTTCTCAAATCTCCAGCGTCTGCTGTTTGTATTCTCTATTGTGTCTGGCAGCCTTTCACGTTCCACCTACCCTGCTCCTGTTATATGAGATGGTTTACAGTTTCTTTTATCCAGTAAACACAGGAGAAATCTGTCCAAGAACTAAAAACAGACCACTGTAATTTTGGACTGAGCAAATCAGTAGCTTTTTAGGAAAACGTAGGTTTTATTTTTAGCCTCTACTGGGTGAAGGTATTCAGAATTAAACAAGTTTTGTCTTTTTGAGCTTTTTGAATAAACTACTCTGTCACACAAAGGAAGTTCTTATACTGTTGGATCAGTTTCAGCAGAGTGGTGTTTTGACTCACTTGCTTTGCTGTTTTGTGACGTTAATGATGTTTCAAACATTTACAGCATAGTTTTGAGTGTGCTTGCTGCTTGTCACAAGAAAGCAATGCTGCATGGAGAGGATGTGGGGAGATGACCTGATTGTTAAGAAACGGCTCCCACAGATGAGAGTTTAAACTGTTCTGTCGAAATGTATGATGAAAGTAAAGGAAGAGAAAAGACTACTTTCACCTTTTACGAGCCTCATTCAAGAGGGAAAAACCTGCAAAAAAGGGATGATGTATACTGTTTGGTCTGTTTGTTGTTTTTGCAGCAGTTGAGACGATTACAAAATATGTTTAAGTTTATGTTACAGGATTAAACATTATACATTTTCTCCCTTCAAAAAGGGAGTAACCCACAAAAAATGACAGGTATGTTTCTATCCATCACTGTTTCGATGACACATAAGCAATTAAATGTAGTTGCAACATAAAACAACACAAAAGCTCACGAACCAACACCCTTTTTGGCATCTTTGCGTATTTTATTATTGTTTGATGTTTTCTCATCACCTTAGGGACTGCAGGTAAATCCGAACAAATGGGTGTGATTTGGAGAACGTACATTAAGTTATTTCACTCCTTTCGGTCCAGGGAGAGGCTTGTTTTTGCATTCTTCTGCATTTTATTCAGAGGGTGTGTGTCCAGGTAGGCGTTGAGCTGTAGGTGCACTTGGTGACGCACAGATTAGCGTCAACATTAGCAGACGGCATCACTGACACTAGCTGAGGAGAGTTTGCACTGTGCGTCCAGCGAGAGTCCTGACAAATGCGTGATTCATTCCAGGAATATTCCCCCGAAGCCACAGTGGTTCATTTTTGTGTTACTTCACATCGAAGCTCAGACATATTTGAATCTGTGCATCTGCTGCTGTTTTAGTATCAACATGTTGGAAAGACTGTTCCTTTTTTTTTAATTTAAGCTGAGTGTATTTTCATCTGGAGTTTAAATAAAAATCTAAAAGTCCCAGTCAAGTATTTTTGTTGAGCTCTAATAACGAAAGCTAGATGCGGATGTGGCCAGGTATTTTTGTTATTCAGTACTGATAACTTTATCTAGTGTCATTTATTTGTGCAGCGCATTTGGTAACAACTTGTTTTTCCACATTTCTTGCCATAGTTGCCATAGTTGGCATTGTTAAACACAATAATAGTTTCCTGTAATGTTTTTACATTTGATGGCTGGATATCTGCAAAAAACATTCTCCACTGAATGGTTGATTTTCTAGCAACAAACACTTGTGAAAATAATCACTGGTTGCTATGATGATGTGGTGTCTTGTCCATTAAAGTTAATGACTCATCAAGGCTCAGTCATCATAATTTTTGCCTTGCTGCAGTAAATTACATGCACAGTATGAAACTTGTTTGTAAGATTCACTTATTCAGCTTGAATAACTCATAACTACACAGAAGGCTGAAGAAGGTTAGAATTTGGTGTCTGCGTGTCTTATTGGCTGTCAGAAACAAACAAAAACATAGCTGCAGAAAACGGTGTTTAAACAACTGTAGATGGATTTTTGTACTTTGTTAACTGATTACCTAATATTTTAGGGAAGTCAAAGTTCTGCATGTTTTA
Organism: Cynodonichthys magdalenae; assembly: GCA_031762555.1. Taxonomy (NCBI): domain Eukaryota; kingdom Metazoa; phylum Chordata; class Actinopteri; order Cyprinodontiformes; family Rivulidae; genus Cynodonichthys; species Cynodonichthys magdalenae. Next base: position 16,385,169 of record JARVJO010000394.1, on the reverse strand, counting down.
GTGGTTTTGAATTAAATGTGACTCTACCAAATGCCTGCTTTTTTTTCTTCTTCTTCGCACCGCCTCATTCTGTTTTTGCCTTTAGGGACGAGCTCTCTTAGACATGACAAGTGCCAAGGCGTCCTCATTTTGAGTGTGTACATGGCAAGTTCAAACTTCACGCAGAGGAAAAATGTCCCTGTGGATACTGAAAAACAGTGAAGAAAAGCTGTGTTCAGTGTCAGCTGGAAACTTTTTATGACTTCCCTCCAAATGTCTGACTAGGAAAAAAAAAATACTTTGTCACAAAGTTTGATTTCTTAGTTTAGAACTTGGTAACATTTCTCTACCCTGACTTCTGTAAAGTTTTTATTATTCCTAATACAATACAGAAGAGTACTGATGTTCTTCTAGGCCAGCTTTGTATTTCCTTTTATTACATGATAGACTGAGAGTTTGTACCTGTGTGTAACATCAGCTTGTTTGAAACATTATTTTGTTACAATGTTCGTACAGTAGCTGGCATGAGGCCCATTTATAGTGGTTTAAGCATAGTTTTGTGTTAACCATTAGACATTTAACTATGTAGCTGATATAGTCATATGATATAACTAGAGGTATGAGGTACTAATTAACAACTAAAGAGAGTATATGCTGATCTGCTCAACTTTCTTTGGTCAAATTTCATGTGTAGTTTGTAGAAAACTGTATTAGAAAGTGGAGGTGTTTCATCAAAATGTGCTCTGTGCTTTTCACTCTGACACTGATTAATCATACTTATCAAAACTGAGTCTTCTCCACCAGATCCTGACCCCCACAGACAAGCATGGGTCACAGAAACAGAAGCAGTCTTTTTATGGTCTAAGGAAAAACTCATAAGTTTAAGTTCTTCACTTTCAGTACAACATATAAATGTTTCTTTACAGATGGCCCATAATACATTTACACCCAAAGAAACATTTAATTTGCTTAAACCCTTAAACACCCGTTCATCATTTACCAAAGCAAACCAAGTCAAGATGCATGAAATTCAAAATCAACATTCATCAACAACAAAATTAATAAAAGACAAAACTGTGTGGTTGAAGGAACTTCTGTTTCTATTGGTTCTAATAAAAGGTAACTAATTTGAAGCCAGAGGGCAAAACCCCTAAAACTCTGAGTGTGGAGGATGATTGCAGTCAGACAGGATGGAGTCAACCTTTTTTTTTTTATCACCTGACTTCTGAACAGGTCAGACGGTGAACTCTGCTGTAAACCCATAATTTTATTGCTCATTTTGACTATTTTAGAGAGCAAGTTCTTGCCTTTTAATGTTGGAATTTCAAACCAACAAGTATGAAAGAAAATCTTAAAACAAACTCGATGTTGGATTTATTAAAAACATAAAAAGTCCCACGAGCTTTATCAACATGACAAGGTGACTGCTTACCAAGGTGGTGAATACATTGCAGGCCTCTCTTGCACAACTTGTCTATATTTAGGTTAAAATTCAGTCTGATGTTGATTATGGTTCTAACTTCTACTTGATCAACAACCTGCCCCTTAATGACTGTGTTCTGGTGAAGTCAATGTCATTGACAGTTTGGTCACAGCTGACCTTATCACTCTGAAAACTGAATCATCAGCACATTTTAAGATAAAACAATGCTCTGATTGACTCTGGCAGTCGTTTGATGTACAGAATGAAAAGTAAATACCAAAGGACACTACCCTGAGGGGGAATCCAGTTAAAGTTTCTTCTGGCATGCAACCATTTATTTTGTTCTGTTTGTTTAAAAAGTCACAACTCCAGCCCACTGAAGATCAAGATTAAAATTCTTAAGTTTATCATATAAAATGTGAAGTTTAATTGGATTTATATCAGGTGAGACATTTAAACGGTTACCTAGAGGAAGTTTAGCCTTTTAACATGACTAAAAAGAAGATTGAGGAATGAGACTGACATAATCTATCCCCTGTTTATGTATGCAAATTATAATGAGAATACAAAGTGTCCTGGGTGGAGACTCCATACAAAAATATCTGATAGCTCAGTTTGTCTACTCCAACATGCTTAGCTGAACAGAAAACTGAATCCAGTTGAAGTGGTATTGTTCCGCTATGAACGTGAAACAAATGTACACATTTTATTGGACAAAAAATGAATAATTCATTTATTTCATTTTTGGGTCTATTCAGGACCTTCTTTAATAATTTTAGAAGTCCAGATGGTTTATGGTACTAATATGTGGAAGTTTGACTCTTAAAATTCATCATTGACCAATAAGATGTTGTGTTTGACTCAGTCACTTATTCTTATTACCACAGCTTTTCTTCTAACATCTGCCACATGCCTTTGTCCTCATTTCACTACAGTTTGTGTGACGCCTACACTAAACATTTCCACAGAATTGGCAGGATGCATGGCTCATGCTAGTTGTTGTATAGGACAGACTGCAAAGGCTCAAGGAACTAATTGACTCCCCCAAAGGCTGGGAAAGTTTGGGCCGGCCGCTCCCTGTCATTATCACAGCTGCACTTATTTCTGCAGGCCACTGCAATTAAGCTTACTCTAATGATGGTGAGCCCAGTAACCTTGTTAATTGGCCCAGACTTTTAATGAGTAACTAGGTATGCACCGTTTGTCACAAACACTTGTGGAATGTGCAGAGAGTGGAGGGATGGCTGCTGTCCTGGTCCTCTGAACTTGGCTGTGATGTAATGTCCTTTTCATTATTCAAATAAAAAAATCTGGTCATTATCATTTGGAAGAAGCTATTATAACTGTATAATTGGAGATAAATGTGTCTCATCATATTGTCACAATACTCCTTTAGTTAAAAATGGGTTGTAAATTAATTATGACTTTTATTTTTAGGTATAATGCATGTAATTAACTGTAAGAATCTACTAAAATCTTTTTGACTTGATTGCATTTACAAATAGCACAGTTAAAAAAAAAAAAAAAAAAAAGTACTAGGAAGTGTAAAGTAGAGATATTTTTGCTATTTAAGCACATGCTTGCAGATAGTGTTTGGTAATAACAGTATCTCTGAATTTAAAAATAACCAGAATACCTTCATGAAATTCTCTGCTGTGTAATTTGTTTGTTTTATAGCTTCATAAAAGATGCAGAATTATCTGTAATGACTGAGCTCTTGTGAATTACATGAGACAAAAATAGTAGAATTTGGGAAGTCTCTTGCAACAAAAACAAAAAAAGCCAAAAAAAAGTGGTGCAAAGAAGGCAGCAGGTCACGTTCTGAAAGAACAAGAAGTATAGTTTTTCTGTAATCCAGTGATGATGACACCTTGTCAGAGGTATTTAAAGAGGGAACAAGCAGTAACTAAAGGGATGTACTGTTTTCCGATCATTCTGTGGTACTCTGGCTTGCAACCATATACACTTAGAATGTGTTGAGATTTTTGTTGTTGATTATTTCTTTATTGTAACAATGCTTCCTGGTAATAAATCTTATAACGAGCACCTGATTGGCAGCACCGGGGGGTACCAGCAGCTCAAAACAAGTGTCATTAGCAACTGCAAAATAAACTAACAATGGCAGAGAGCAATCCACATAATCAGCTGTACTTCTCATCCCACAGATGAATGTTTCTTACAAATGTGGCAACATTTAAAAGGTAAATTAACAGGTTTTCCAACAGTATAATGTCTACTACCAAGAAGCATTGTTACAACATAGAAATAATCTACCAAACACAAATGTCCTTTTTGTGCTAAGTTTCCAAAAGGTTTTTGTAACATACTAAAATATCAGTGGGCTTATATTTTCGATAAATGAATACATTTGAATAGAAAAAGGCAACAACTTAAATTAGAGCTCCAGCTGTTTGCATTATCAACCCAGATTACTTAATTGTAATCCTTACATTACTTTGGAAAGTCATACATATTTTTAACATTTAAACTGCATTTATTTTAAGAAGTTGTTGTGAAACTTTGGAAATCTGCTCCATTGTAGTCAGTTTTCTTGTGTTTAGAAAAACGGTCTATAATTAAAATAGCTTATAGTATGGTTTATGAGTGCACCTATATATTACCTTGTTACTGTAGCTGACATGAAAGCACGTTTCCTCGATCAAATAAGGTCACAGGACAGCTTCATTGGTGTGTGTTTAGACTGTGCAGGTGTTAATGTGTTTGCAGTATTTATCCATCATCGCAGAGCTCAGTACACGCTGTAGTAACGGGTAATTTTTATCCACAGGTATTCACAGGGGCTGAGGAAACTGACAGCTAAATTACAGGTTGTAGTCAAAGGGATGAACCATTCTGATGCTTTAAACGTTATTCTGCTCTGGTTTAAAGCCATTAATGTGTAAGAAAATGGTGTAAACATGTTAAATATTAAACAAAGTTCAGCCGATCAGAATTTTATGAACACCAACAGAAACTTCTCCTCACTTTACAATTTGTAAAGAGATATCAGTGCTGTTTGTTGATACATAATCACATTTTTATATCTTACTGGTAGTGACTATTATTTGGTCATGCTATTTATCTCAGAGTTGATAGCATGTCTTCAACTTATTTAAAGGGAGGAGAAAAGGAGTTTAGAGTAAGCAACAAAAAGTCAGATATTTGTATTATGTCTACTTGAGCAAATCCAAAAAGTTCTCACAAGCTTCTTTCATAAAAAAATCTGCCTGCAACACACCATATTGTACAATATACTGTCATCAGCAATCAGTTTTAAAACATGTACAATTTTAAAAGCTTTATTCTCTGCAGTAATTAAAGCTCTTTCTAATGGATTTGTCTCTCATCTTTTGTTTTCTGCAGCTTGGCCTAATGTATAATTTACAGAATAATTAGAGACCTAAACGACTTGATTATAATAAAGCTAAATACAAAAACAAATGTGATGTTTTGGTGAGTTTTCCCAACTCCAACTCTGCACTCAAGAATATTAATTTCCCCATCTCAAATTTAAAAAAATTGAACCATCATTTTTGACAGGTCTTGACTACATAATCCTGCAGTAATGTGAGTTTAAGCACTTCATTTGTATTTTAGCGCAGACATACATCAATGCTGTTTGGAGAAAGGATAATCTTTCAACAATTTTACAAACCCCACCATACAAATTTCTAAACAAAAAAAAGTTTTTCTATGACCTGATTCTCTTTTTTTTTTTTTTGACTCAAAGAGCTCCCATATGTGATGTATGCCACATCTTAATCTTCTACTGAACACATTTAACCTCAACATAATATGTAGCTCCTTCTGCCCTGTGCTCACGCGAGTTTTGATTTGTTTTCGTTGTCTTGAAGGAGCATTTGGATTTAATGAAACTTTGGGATCTGCAGCCACTTAAGCAATGTTAGTCATATGTCCTTGGTTTCAGATTCCTCTCATGACTTTGATGTGGTTGCTCAATTCATGTCAGAGAGACTTAGACCAGTCAGAGTGAAATGATGCTGGAGATGAAGGTAAGCTCATGCAAAGACTCAGTGATCACCAGCTGCTCCAATGTTAAATTGAGCTGAGAGAAACGAGTGACCGAAAACATATTTACATTTGTTGTCTCACTTACAATAAGTGTCATGCTTACTGTCTTTTTCTTTTTTCAGGTTTTTGACTCAAGTGTGTTAACCTGATCACTAAATGGCACTGAGTGTGAACCTGATTGGTCCCTCGCCGTGGGGCTTCAGAATATATGGAGGAAGAGACTTTAAGAAGGCCATAATTGTCACCAAGGTACTTGTGGACAAAAGCTTTTTTTTTTTTTTTATTTTTTTTTCTTTCTAACTTGTCACATCTTAAATTGTACTGTATTCTATTTTTTATTAAAATAATTTCTAATGAAGTGACAATTGAAGCCAACTTCCTCACTACTACTTCTTTTATTTATTTATTTTTTTTTACATAATTTGCTGTGTCACGCCAGTTTTTGACTGCTGAGCCTGTTTGCATGAAGTGGAAGTTGATTGCATTAAAATGAAACCACTGAATAGGGTTTTAGTTAAGCTACAGTGAAGGTTTTATGATCTCACAAATAAATTTTGAGTATCTTTTTAGGTTTAAACTTTTGTAACACCACCCCACTTATTGCTACTACCACTACATTTTCTTTTTTTTTCCTTCTTTTTTTTTTTTTTGCACGTTTTTACTGACCTTGTTTCTCAGGCAGTTTTCAAAAGTCGGATGGAAAAGGAGAAATGGAAATATTTCCGCAGCAGGCAGACGGTGTGCAGTAAACAGAACCAGGAAACCTTGCTTCTGTGTGACAGAGACACCCTGACCTGCCAACAGCACATCCTAGCCTCTAAACACCATCTCATGCATTTTTTCCCTCTTTGCAGTGGGAATTCCCAAGAAGCTCTTCAGACCATTAAAATTAAAAAAATATGGCCAAGTCTGTAGTTTCAAGATTTATTTAATCTCAAATGCATTTTATCTTCTAACAACTTACACTTAAAAAAGGGCATGGTGTTTATTAATTGTGTTGTCACAAATTATCGTCAATAGAAAAACTCCAAGCGAAACTTTATCTTCACATCACTAACTAAACAGTTGTAGAGTTCCATCTGAAAAGATTGTGGTTTACACAGTAATGACATGGATGCCCTCTTTTATTCTGGAAGATTGATCCCTCTGTTTGCCTTTAGGCACAGACTTGAGGAAAAAACCTCCAGCTGATATTAGCTTAGGTGAAACCAGGCGTGACTCGATCAGAGCGGACACGCACATGTAGGTTGCCACAGCAACGCTTATTTACCCCACAAGTGGGCCCACAGACATGGCTCCTCTGCCATGTTCTGATAAACTCACTGATAAACAGACTGACATTTTTCTCTTCATCCATCTTGTTCCAACTAGACAGGACAGGGGTTCAGTCCTCTTATTGCTTATTTCAGTTTTGTTTATTTAGTTGATTTTTTTTTTGGTTTTTAATGATGGTTGATTTGATATAACCTCGATATATATCACAGTAACTCAAAACTTTCATTAATGAGATTTAAAAAAACAAAAACATCCATACCTAATGAATGAGTGAACGGTGGGGTATGCCTTGGACAGGACCACAAAGAGTTGATCAACCATGTACACACACTCGCATCAGGATAATTTAGAATAGCCAATTAACCTAACATTCAATTTATTTATTTTTATTTTATTTTCTAAACACATTTACATGATTGCAGTTTGCCAGTTATCATTACAAATAAATTAAGGATTATTTTTATTTTTTATGATTTTCTGTAAATGATGGAATGTTGTTTGTGTATAAATGTAAAAATATTTCTCCACAGGCCCTGGAACTTTAAACTGCAATTGTATAGAGACTACTAAGTCAAATTCGCATACTAAAGTATTTTTAAGTTGTATTTAATTTTTCATGAATACCTTTTGAAAAAACTTGAGCTATTTAACAAATTAATTTTATATTATGTTAAATTTCAGCTTGCAGCTTTTTGGGAGTCTGCACAGTACTGTCACCTAAAATAGACATCAGATTATAAATACAAATATAAAAATACCCAACATAAACAAAGTTTTTGTAAACATTTAAATACTGTCTGGTTAGGCTTAATACCTCGACCTTATAAAACAGTCGGGTTGTCCCCTTTCAAAGCACCTCGTGGTTTGTTGTAGCGATGTGTCGTCTAAAGGCATTGAAATGTTTTTGGACAGGACATGGTCAGTAAACTTGTCTCTTTTTAAACTTGTATTTTTCAACTGCTTGAACTCCACTGTGTTATTGCTTCAAATGATAAAACAAGTTTGGTTTTCAGCTATTACAGGCAACAGTTTTCTTTCAAATTCAATAATTATGGTACCCTGTTGGAAATCTGTCATCTTGTAGCTAAATAACCTACTTATAACTGAAGAAATCCCCATTTTATTGGCACCAAATTCTCAACAGACACTTAATATGCTGCTTTTTTAACTCAATCTTGACACGCTAATGTGTATACAAGTCATGTCATTGATGCAATCTGACAAAGTTTTATTACTCAAAAATACACTGTCTGTTTAGTAGTGTAGAATTTACATTGCAGGAGTTGCACCAGACAAGCAGGTTAATGATTTAGTTTAATTTGGTATGTGTACTAATGGTGAATTTGAACAAATTGCAGTCATTTTTTCCAGCCCATTTATGTGGAATTCTCTGTGTTTGTGAAATATTGGTTTTGACAGATGATGAAGCGAATTTTTATTTGTTTCTTTACAGCCAAGGCCTGTTGAGCCACACAATGATGTCACACTGATTCCTCTGTGAAAGTGTCTTCAATCTGTCCACTGTTGACCAGCACCGCTTTGTTGTGTTGTGTGAATGTGTGTCTTTGTGCTCTGAAATATCTGTTGGCTTCAGAGTTTGACAAGTGTAAACAAATTGTCAACACTTTGTTTTATCAGTTATCAGACTTCTCACACGCTCATAATAATGTTTGTTCAGTACATGGATGTTATTTCTGAAGGATTGTGTTTAGGACTATGGGCCTAACTGGACCGGATACTTCTGTTGAACAGGTCAATGCTGGTAGCAAGGCAGAGCAAGCAAACCTACAAGCTGGGGACTTAATCTTGGAGATTAATGGGGAGAACACAACGGAGATGCTGAACGCAGAGGCCCAGAACAAAATTAAGAGCTCCAAGACCAACCTGCAGCTGCTGGTGGAGAGGTATGTGTTCACACAGATCTGCTTTTAGAGGGATTTTTATTCTACATTTACTTGTTTATTTTGTGAATACCTGTGTATATGTACAGAACAAGATAGTTGCACAATACCATTCCAACTCTCTGCATCTTAATCTGTCGCTGAAAATCTTCCATGCCTGTAATTATGTTTGTACCAAGGCCAAAATCTTTACACTTTTTTTAACCTCTATCAAGCAGCACTGTACAAACAAATCAGCTGATTGTAATCAGGGGAAATGCCAGGATGTATGAGAGCCCCAGTCATCCTTTCCCTGGTTCCTCCTAATAAACTTTGTTTTGAGATTTGCCACAACCTTCTTCAAATGACAAGGTGTTGGCTACTAAAAAGCTTTTTCCTTAAGTTAAAAACAGTGTTGGCTGGTATTTTGATTAAAGTTCATCCCTAAATTCCCATGTGGCCACTGTTGTACCACCCTCCCATCAATCTGTTTTCCTAAGCGTTCCTTTCGTATGGCAAACAAACACATGCAGACACTTTTCCCTGTACTTCCTTCTCGGATGTCCTTCGTCCATGTGATTGAATTTTTTCCTTCTGACCTCATGTCTCCCACCAAGCTAGAAAGACCATTTACTTTTTGTCTGGCCAGTACAATCACCCTGTGGTGCTCTGCCCTTTCCTTAATCCCACTCTGTTCACTGTCTGTGGTTTTCAGCAGCCAAAACTCTGATCCATTTCAGAGTTCTCTTAATGCAAATTCACAGGCTTATTAAGCATTTGAATTATGACCAGAGAAACTCTTGAGATGATGGTAATTTAGAAAGATTTATCTTTAGTGTTAATTGCACTACTGTTTTCCAGCTCAGCATCTGTTTGGTTCAAAGCTCAGCAGTGTTAAGTCAATGTGATATGATGGTGTTTCCCACTGGAAGAAGCTGGCATTAACTCATCCAAAGAACTGGAAAAACCTTTCAGCCATAAACTATTGCTTTACACTTTACTGTCTGAGTTTACTGTTGGTGCATCCAGCAGCACACTCTTCCCAGTCTTTTATGAAGTATATTTCTGAACATCAGAGCAACCAAACATGCACTTTTTCAACCCTTAAATTTTCTCAGTTTGGTTTTGTTGGTAACTTGTAACTTTATTTATGTCTTGTAAGTGGTGATATAATGATTCAGTTTCTCTCTCTAGAGAAGTCAATCATCAAAGTAACTCCTGAATGCTCATTTATGTCAGAGCTGTGCTAGCATGGCATAAACTTTTGGGCTGATCTGCAAAAAGCCAATCTAGTCAAATTTTAGTTTTGCTTTATTTTCAGATTTTAGTTTTGCTTTATCCAATTTGATAATTGACATTTTCCCAAAATCTCCTGTCATGTTTTTTTTTTTAGGTGATAACTTTTGGCAGGTGTCAAAACAATGATTTTGAGCTGAAATTAAGAGTAGATTCAGTTTCAGAGATTTTATTTGTCATTTTTACTACTAGGGCTGAGCAATAAATCTCATTTATTGTCGTCACAATATCAGTAAGTGCAATATGAGTATTGCAGAGAACTACTTGGACTACAATAAGTCAGGTCATAATTTCAAGCAGCATGCATCCATGTCCTAAATTTTAAAAATATATATTATCTTCAACAGACTTGCTGATCCTGATGACATCTGGTTTAGATGAAGATGATGCCCAATTAGAAAGTGAAGAAAATGTGGTTTTATCACAAATGATGTCATTATTTTGTGATTAAATAATATCAGACATCACAAGTTTATTTTTTTTATATCGTGTTGCCCTAAAACACACACACAAGTTTGTTTTTATATCCCCGTGCTGACCCTTGATTAACTTCCATTAATTTTCTGATTTTATAGCCTAACCCTGATTATTTACCCTAAAATTAACCTCACATGTACATACCTGACCCTAAAACTAACCTAAACTCAATTCACACTTTGGTCCTAAACCAAACCCCCCCCCACCAAAAATTAGCATCCGTACCCATGGGGACTTGGCATTGGTCCTCACGATGAACATTCGGTCCCCACAAGGCTGCATTTTTCTGGAAAATGAATGCCATGATGTTGCAAAAATGTGCCCACACACACAACAAAACAAGTACATAAGAATTTTTAGTGCTTAGCTTTTAATCATTCAAAACAGGATTAAAATGGAGCAATGAGAAAATAAAACTTTATGATGTAAATAAATACAAAAATGAAGTCACTTTAATAAATTATGTTATGTGTTCGTTTTCTTTAAGAGTATGTTCTGACATGCAATATTCATACTGAAGATGAAACTATGGTTAAAAAAGAACTGTCTTTTCTATGTGGAAATATTTCACGTTCAAGCTGGGTGGACGTGTTTTTGTCTGTTATGTCTGTTTCCACCAGTCTGACTGCTGATGGAGAGAAACTGTTATTGAAGCATGTTTTATTTGTGTGATAATTCTGTCTGCACTGATGTCTCAGGCTGTTTCCATTGTTTATACCTGAACTTGGAGCAAGTTGGGAGGAGGGTGACTGGAGATATTCTGTGCTTTTTGTTGTATGTCCAAGGATGGGAGGTCACCTCCAGTGATAAAGACTTTTTGAAGGACTTTTCTCTCTGCTGAAGCGGACAGTGATGTTTGTTAGAAAGTTCTCTGTAGGCCTGGGTGAAGAGACAGTGACCGAGTCCTTCTTTCCTTAGCAGAATGATGAAGTAAAGCCACTGCAAACTTTTTTCATGCTTACAATAGATCACAGAGAAGCCTACAGAAGCTGTATAAAGTGTTGTCTTTGTGTTATTTTCTTTTGCATGGAGTTCATGGAAGTAAAGCCACTAGAGGTGAGCATTCAGTGACTTACCACAGGCATCTCAGCCTTCCTTTGTGCCTCACTACCTTGGACTCAAACAAGAAGCTGTCAGCCTCTGGCCCTGCAGTCAGGAGGCCACTCCATGTTTGCATTGGCATTTATACTGCCAGAATTTCCCTTCCTAATTCAATGATATTAGTGGTCAGAATCTGTTTTTTATTTTAGAAAAGGAAAAACCAGGAAGACAAGTTAATGAAAGAATAATTTTAACTGGGGACAGAGTCTGCAGAATTCATTTTTAGTAATATTTGACAATCACTGAAGCGACATAAGTATGAACACTTGCCCAGAGTATTCACAAAGGAAATAAAAAAAAAAAAAAAAAATTTACTTTAACCTGCCAGTTCTTAAAATGAAGTTCACTTAGAGCTGTGACATTTGGAAAAATTACTTTTTTCCTCTTCCTCAGCATTTTACTTACAAGTTAAACCTTTTTCCTGATTTGAGTACATCAACTTGTTCTTAATGTGAATTAGATTTGTTGAAATTGTTTCGTGCATGAAGTTTATTTTTTCCTTACCCATTATTTACCCCCCCCCCCCCCCCCCATCAGTAATAGTATATTAACCCAGGTGTGTGGTTGTAAAATGAATGTCTGGATTAGAAGAGAATGTTAATTTTTTTTTTTTCTCTTGAAGACCTGAACCTTCCAGCCCCGGACAGACCAACGGCATCAGCACCCCGGAACAGCTCACTGGACGCTTTCAGGTCAGTTCTGAAACATATTTTATTTGTTTACATATTTCTCCTGATAACACAACATTAAAGCTTAAATCAAACTTATATTCCACAAATGTACTTTTGTTTTTAAACTTCCCAGAACAACACTCAAATGTGTCTTTATTTGCATTGTTTTGTAACGATTGCACAGGATCATCTGCTTCAGTTCTTCCTATGCAGGCATCATAAATCTGTTTATTACATTTTTTTTTACTCTCCTCATGAGGGAAGCAGAGCAGTACATAAAAGTTTAGTACTTGTTTCTCTATATTACTGAGGTCCAAAACACCTTCTACAATACTTTCACCTTAATGCATTTTTTTATACTTTTCTCTGTTTTGTATGTCTGTTGGGGAAGATTGAACTACAGTGGACAGAAAATCTCATTATTAAGAAAAGTATATATATATATTTTTTTTTCAGGAGGCAGTCATAGTGAGCCGAGATGAGAACCAAAACTATAGAGAGTACACTATCTCAAGCCCTAAGTCTTTGTCCCCTGGACCGTACTCATCCTATTCTCCTGGTGGTTTGGACAGAATGGACAAGCTGACACCGATTTTCAACAAGAGGTAGCTCCAACTTGATGCTCTCACCTTCATTATAACACTGTTTTGGTCAGTTGTAAAGATCAGATTGGTTTTAAATGTAAAGCTGTATATTAACTCCCAACTACCTGTTAATGCCAAGGTATTTTATGGATGGCAAAAATGTATCAGCTTGAAGATTCCTCAAAAACAAAGATGGTCACACAGTAGTTCATTTTGGACAATTGGTGTGAAAGAGTAGATATAAATGTAAATTTTCAGTGTAAAGATAATCTGAAAAATATTTAAAAGTTCCAATTTTCAGAGGACAGTTGATTGTATTTCATAAACTCAAGCATTCATTGCATAAACAGGCCTTCATGTGGACAACAGGGCTCTCGATACCACGGCAAGTCAAAAGATACGAGTATAACTGACAGAAAGTAGAGCCATGGGGTTGTACTGTTGTAACAAAAGATACGCACAGGATATCACATTCCTCTGTTTGCATTCATGTTAACAAAAGACAGAATGTAGAACATTCACCGTGGTTTATCTGTGCATGGCCATTTGTTTGCTCTCCTGGCTGCTCATTTTTTTTTTTTTTTTTTTTCCCAAGTGAAACACTAAGTTGTCTACCTGCTCTGGATTTTTGAGGAATTCAGCTCAGCACTTTTAGTCATTTTGTGTTTTATATGTAATCAGTTAAATTTGAAACTACTAAAATGACATATGGATCATCTGGGACAGATCCTAACAGTTTAAAACAAGACAACTGGACTTTTTTTGTTGTTGTTAAAGCTACTTCACATCTCCTCCAAAGAGCTTAAATTAATTCAAACTAGTGCAGAGGTTCAAGCTTTTATACAAGGTCTTGAGATTGTTGCAAACTGCAGTTTAAAGCTTTCATTGCTGCATCCTTCAGTTTAAAAAGATGAAGCTCCTGATAAGAATCAAAACATATTCAGCAATAGACGAAGTCCAGCAGCCTTGTTTTAGACTATTAGGATATTCAACATAGTACAAAGCAATGTGACACTGTGTGAATTTATCTGTCATCTGTTGAATTTTTGTAATTTTTCTATAGTTATGACTTTTGCACTTAAAAAGATGCATTTTTTTAATGTGCAGACTAAAACATTATTGCCTTTGTGTTACATGGACAAATCAGTCTTTAACATGTTGTTTGTTTTATGTCAAAGTTCCTGTGAAATATTCCTCATTGCCTTTTTTTGTCCTTGTGTTAGTGTCCAACAGCGCTCATGGTCACCAGAGGAAAAGAGCAACCAGCTGTCCAGACCACTGTCCCAGGTCAGTTTTTATCTGTATCACTGCTTTATAATAGGTTTTCAGATGTGCATTTGTGAGTTATTTACTTTTTCATTTTCCAAGAATCTCCAACTCAAACAGCTGTGAAATAGCTGTTTTTGAAGCTAGTTTGTTTTGTCTGAATTCATATGGTTTATGATGATTTCTATTTTATAAATAGATATCAGGGTTGTTTGGGAACGTGGCACATGTCCTGGCTCCATGACACTGAATCTGTCTTACATCTGTAGTTGTAGTTTTAGGCTACAGCTCACTCAGAATGTTTTGTTCTTTCCTTTAGTTGGAGTCTGATTATTTTAACTGCACTGCCCGAAATATGCAAGAATAATAAATCTGAATTCTTTGCCCTCTTTGTTGGATTGTTGGTTTCTGATGCCACAGAAGGTGCAGTACACTTCACGTGACGAGAAGAGCAGGGTACAGACCACTATACACTACCCATTCTAAAAATGATAAGGCTACAAAGGTCGGTCTTTGGATAGAGTTGGCATTTATCAGTGGTTTGATACTATTTTTTTCCACAGATTGTATCAAGAAAAACAAATACACTGTTTCAGAACAATACCTTAACCTTTCAGTTATTTGAATGGAGACCTAGAGGCTGTGGAAATAATTGATGAAAACTATAAACTTCAAAGTTTGACTCCTGCTCATGCTCTACGTATACTTCCAGTAACAAAACCAAGATGCAGGATTGGGGTATCTGAAAAAACTAGTGAATTAATGAGAAAATGTTGTGGGAAAGTTCATCATGAAATATTTCAGCTATGTTTGCATACTGGGTTTCTTGCATGGGTCCCACTGAGGACATCATGTGGAAGACTGAAGAAGAAAAACATATAGGACATTTCTGCGGTGCCACAAAGAATTCCAGACATTTTTTATAACTTTGGACATTAAAAAAAGACAGATAAATATTCAGAGGTTTGATCTTCAAAACATTCAAGCATTTCTTCTAAAAGCCAGCTGGCTCTAAAGGTCCAGTTAGATGTTAAAGCAAAGTTGGATTTTTTTTAGTCATTTATTTTGCTTTTGCTTCATGAGAACGTTGAGGTTTATTTTCTCTCTTCTGAACATTTATGACTTGTCATTTAGTTTTTAGGAATGCAAGACTGCACATACAGAAAGAATCCATGTGAATATAGTGTACTCATTAATTTAGAACTGCCATAAAATTGATATTGGCCGATGAATGCTTTAAAGTTAAAATTGGCTAAACATGCAGGTGCTGTATGGTTGTAGGTAATTTCAGGAATGTGCCTGGGAGAGGATTGTTCAAGCTGTGGTTGATTCTTTCCCAACTACAATAATCTGTATGCCATTTAAAGCTGGATGAACTTTATGAAGATATAATAATGCTCTTCATGTATTTTGTTCTCAGTCTTCTTTAATTTGTTCCATCGTGGTAAGAGTAGAAAAAGACTCTTTAGACTCCCAACAAAAGAGATTTAATATAAATCAACATAAGAAATTAGTCTAAATTAATTGGACATAAAATAAAATAATTTCCAATCCGAGTACTCGTGTACATCTATAGTGCATGAACATATTTCAGGGTGAATGCAGGTAAAGGACTAAATTCCTCATCTTTTCATTATTTGACTGTGACATCTGAATCTATGATCATCTGAAAAGTTTTTTTTTTTCAGGAATTATCCTACATTGTCCTTTTTTTAATCAATTTTCAAAAAGCTGAAGTTTTAGTTTGCTGAAGCTAAAAATAAATCTCATTAAAAACAATGTTAAAAGTGCTGTTTTTGTAACCAACTATTATGTGGAGCCACACTTTAGCTGTCTGTCTTCTAAGTACATCACATTACTTTCCAGCTGACTATAAAAGATATGGAAGCAGATCAAATACTATTTCTTATCCAACTTTGGTGCTGATGAACATTTGTTACGTCACATGACCTTATTGGAACAACATGGCAGAAGCTGGGGTGGGTTTGGTGGCTGGGGGCACCGCTGTGATGACAACTCTGCTCTGATTGGCTAATGGGTTCTCAGACATGAGTGACATCTGGTACATTATTTTTAGGGTTTCCCAACTGTTTATCACTTGGTTTATCTCTGTCTGTCAGGAAGGATTGTTATTTATTAAATTTGTCGTTCTGGCAGCTCATTTTATGAACAAACTGGCTCCAGATGATGTCAATTTCATTTCCTGCAGGAAAGCTGAGAACAGTTTGGTTCAAGAGTTACTGCGCTGTTGGGAAACTCACTTTTAATCTCTGGCTTTTTTTGTTTTGTTTTGTTTTTATTCTCACAATGTTATTTAGTAGTGAGTCTATAGTCATCTTTGATGATTCCTTTAGTAGGTCTATTCTTCCTGACCATCCTCAAGCCATTATTGCTCTTTGTTCTTCACTCATCTGATACCTGAGGGTAACATCTAATGAAGACGATAAAGCTGCAGGGTGTCAAGTTTTACAACAGGAAGTGAATCTTTGATTCATGGATAATTATTGGGTGAAAAATATGTCTGTTTTAGTGATGTATTCAGAAGAAGGTTTGTATGGAAGTCAAAGTATTTGTTGTTTTAATGGAAGTAAAATTTTTATTAAATCTCAATAATGAAGATGAGATTATTAATTTGTACTGATTGTAAACTTTAGTATTCAGATTTTATTTCAGTGGTTAAAATTAGTTTTTGTACCAGGCAAGGATGGTTTGTCTTGAGTTTCTATATGATGCATTTTAAGTGTTCATGAAGGATCTGGACTTTTAATTTAAGATATCTTGCAATGACCACAGGAAGTTAAAAGTTGTTAAAACAGGCTTTGTTTACAGCTGGTTTACTTCTGTACAACATTGGAGCTTTTTTGATTTTAAACTGAACTTCATTATCATTGTACTTTCAAACTGAACCCTTTATAAGCCCCTATGAAATATTAGTTTTGTTTTTCAGTATTTAAAATCACATTCATGAACCCTCAGGAGTTCTAGGTTCATGTGGTTGGTTGCAAATGATGGAGGAGCGAAGTGAAAGTGGGCCTGCCTAAAAACACATCAGGGCTGTGTTGTGGCTGAGCTCTTCATCAGCAGCTCATGGGAAGAAATCCCTTCCTGTCAGGATGAATTAACATGTTTGTGATACTTATGGAGTTGATGAAAATATTCCAACTTTTCTCGTGTTGGAATCAGTGTTTTAGTATTCCATTAGACAGTTGTTTATTTTTAGTTTGTTTGGATTTTGTTGACTTAGTGGATGTTTCTGATTTTTGCCTTCCTTTGATGGATGCCCACCTTGTTTTTAAAGCAGAGATGAGCCTCCCTCTCCACACTGAGTTTGTAAGTAGCGCTCCTTCATGGTGGGGAAATGTCTGGGAAGAGGCCTGCCATGGGCTCATTGTGCATTATGCTGCTTGAGCTGGCAGCAACACAGCAGCCCAATGAGTGCTGGGACGTGGTTGTCCATGACAAGGGTCTCTGTCCTGCCTGAGAGGTGCAGAGTGCTGCTGTATCAGGTGATCAGCCTCAATGAAAAGCCCCTAAAAGGTCCTTCCACCCCTTTTTTGGCTGTCTGAGTTGAGAGTGGGCAACAGTATCCTTCGTTTTCCATGGTGTTGAATATCCTGAGAAAAAGCCCTTGTGTAATGGTGGCTGTAATGGCAGATGTTGTGGAAGGCTGGACCTGTTTTTTTTTTTTCCTTCATGTCACAAGGCCTGTTTGTGTGATGTGAGCTGGAACAGAGGGGTGGAGGATAGAGGTGGGGTCGGTCTGGAGCAGAGTGAGCACCAGGAAGCCTCCTGACATTTCCAAATTGTTCTTAAGCCTTCATGACACACTGAAGAAACCAGGAACGTTTCCTTAATAACAAATATTCCCCAAAGTGCCTGCAGCTTCACACACAACCCATTTAAAACTGTGTAAAATAAACAAAACCAGATCTTGACTTGAAGGCAAATTATATTTGACATTACCTTGTTGTCACAATTTGTAAATTTCATTTTGATTCCTATTTATATAGCATCTTAAGGTATTTTTTAATTCATCTATGTGTTGAGTCTTACAGATAACTATAATTATTTTGTTTAAAGTGTCCTGAATCAGCAGCTCCTTGATTGTAACCTTCAAACTAAGACAAACCCAGACCTTTTAGATTTTAGTGCAGAAAACCTTGGTGAAAGAAATGCAAGTAAAGCTTTTTAAGTTTCAGATTCTAAAGTTGTATCAATCCACCGATAACTGATAATATAATCATTGATTATTTTTGTTATGATGTGATGTTATTAACTGTCCTCACAGGCTTCAATATCCACACGCTCACTCCTGTGGCAAAAGAAGTAAATACTTTGTAAAATGCTGCTGGACATCAGATTGTATCTAAAGAGCCTGGCAACCGTCATGTCTTAGATCATTTGTTTATATCATTCAGAAGTAGCCACAACAAAATCTCTCTTGCACTAAACATGATCAAAGCAAAACTACTTTTCATGAAACCTGACCCGTCACTTGGGCGTTAAGACAAAGCTCCCTGGCTGTTTGTAACTCTCCATTTTGAGGCTGCTGTTGTGGGATGCCTGATGGTTTGCAGGGACACAAAAGCTGCTGTATAAATACTCTTTCAAGGACAGAGTGGTCAGTTCTGTCAGGAGGGAAGAATGCTTTCTGATACTCTAAGAGCAAACTTTTCTTCCAAGTGCTAAATACAGTTGAAATGGTCTTGGCTGGTTGAAATGTGTCATTAACCTCCTCACCCAAAGTCAGCCGGGTCAGTTTCTATCCACAGGGTTCCAACAGAGGAAAATATGAAAAAGTATTGACTTTCCAGTTTTGGATAAATATGGACAAAACTAAAGTGGAAAAAAACACATCTGTATTTTAGACTAATTTTATTAATACACATTTTTTAAAAATAAAAACCAGGTTTTAAAAAAAATACAGGTCCAAACAAGCAAATACATTTTGATTATATGTAAAATCTGGATGATGTCACCTTAAGCTTCATCTATCAGATCTTGCGTGTTTTCATTTTATCCATTTTAACACTGGCTGAAAACTGAAGTTAGAATAAGTACAGACTTGTTGGGTAAACTGAAATGTAATGATTGCTCAGTCGGTGCTTGATACACACAAACGCATCTCGTATTCGATGACGATGACTCTGAATGATGTACTATTTCAGGTCTGCAATGACTGATCTTCCTGTTTGGTTTGGCATGTTGGCGCTAGGCTAAGCCAAGCCAGTGTCCAGGGAGAGCTGCTGGCTGTGGCTTCAGTGGATGGATGTTTTCTCCTCCTCTGCACACTGAGCTCTGTGAATGACCACTGTGAGGCCTTTTCACATGGGCTGCTAGCCGTTAAGCTTAGGTCTATTGTGGCCACTCCACGGGCAGCATGCCTCTCCTCATCCCCACTGACTGATCAGCCTGCATGTTTTTCTTTCCCCCTGGAGCAGAAAAACAAACTGGAGGGCTTTTGATTCCCTGTGCTTTCCAGGCGTCCAGGTGCATACACGAGGACCATTGGCCTTGAGTGTTTATGGGGGAAATGTTGGCGGTCAGAGATGGACCCTCTTTGTTAGTTGGTGCTGTTTGTGAAGGTGGTTGAGTGGTATGCCATCATTCCAGATGTCGTTGTCAAGGCAGAAACATTAATAACTGACTCTCATTGTATTCATGCCAACAAAAACAAGCACATTGGCTTAAATTTAAACTAGTTTTACCCCCAGACAACACCTATGTAAGAGTTATGGCTACTAGGTCTGCATTGGTTGGTCATAAATCATAATTTATTGGTGAAAAACAGCAGCTGCATTAAAAACCGTGTTAGTTTTACTGCAGAGACACTATGAATGTACAATCTGCTGACAATTTAAATTTATGTGGTGGACCTTTTGGTGCACATTCCTGTTGAAACACAGATGTGAAGTTTAAGTGTAAGATGCTGTCAGTCAAATAACTTTATTGAAAATCTGGGAGTTAAAGCATCAAGTTAAAACAATTAGGTTCAGATCACTTTTGTTTAAATTATTAGACTTTCACAGAGGTTTATAGTTTTGGTCAGCTCCTGCTGTGTGAATATAGGATAAGTGGTTTTCCTTCATTGAGTCTAATATTATTCATTCATTCTGAATGAGTTGGTATTTTCCATTTTTCATATTTATTTTTGGTAATGTATGTACTTTACAATCTCTGAATCATACATATGAATACATAGATTATCAGAGAATAAAAAAAGCTAATTAAGTTTTTTTTAAATGTCACCATTTCTGCATGTTTGTCCTGATAAAGAATTAGCTTACTAAACAGGAAATCTTGTTTTCTTTGTTGACTGAATTTAGAGAGTTACATCTCTAAACTTTTTGAACTGCTTTCCTGTGCATGCGTTTACAACATACAAAAGACCAGCTGGGATGTTCTTGTTATACCCAGTTGTCTGTTTCATGATGTAACTATGAAATGGGCAACTTAAGTCCAGTCATTTTAGTCTATAATGAGCTCCAGATGCTTAATTAGCTTGATTATGCCGCCTCAGTTAAAGCTGTTTTGTTGAATTTAGTTGAAGTGAAAAATATATTGCTCACGGCACCATCTGTGTATAAATAAACCCGTCAGACTCAAATTCATCACTCTTGGAGCCTGAGTTTTGAGTGGGGGAGTGCCTCCAGCAGACCACCTACATTATAATCCAGCTTTATCCTCATTTTTGTGCTTCAAGAATCAAATACAGCACATTCATTTATACATCACAGAATAACTGTCATTTTCTTGATGTCAGATGAATTTTGGATTATGTTCTTGAGCATTCATAGCTGTACCAGACTGGTTTACTGCTCTGACACTGAAAACTGGAATGAGTTACTATATGTTTAGGTATCCTGTTGTCATCTTTTCTTTACTCTTCACTTGGCCTGTAATCGTGTACATATGGTTTATATCCGTTGTAGTTTGTGTGTGGCCTTAGTGAATAAAATGGCAAAAGAGGAGGTGGTTTTGGCTTTTTTAGCCCAAAGATCTGCCACACTTTATTCCTTGTTATTAAATGCTGCACTGTGTAAGCCTATGGCAAACTTTCATATGTATTAGAGGATTGTGGAAGACTGAGCTGTACTTTAAGACTTTTCTCTGTGCACTTCAGTATGGACTGGATACTTCACACTACTATGTGCAATGTAGAAGTAATCCATGTGCTATGATAACAAAAAGTCCTATAAGCAGTTATTTATATTACACACGGAGAGTAAAGGAGCCAGGCTCATCCTTCTGAATGAGTTTTATTGGAGCTGTATTTACTGTGCTCTCAGTAGAGCCAATTTCTAGAAGAAGCTTGGCTTTAGCAGTGTCTTTGTTTTTGTATACTCTTTATTTTTAAAAAGATCCAGTCAAAACTAGTCTGTTGTAAATGTCAAAAAATGGTTTGTATCGTGCGATAAAGAAGTTTAAAGAACTGTTTTGTTGATTAAACTTTACAACAAAAGTTTGCATTGGCTCCATTGTTGCCTCCCAGGTGGTGTTTGTAATTGCCCCCATCCCCAAACATCATTTCAGAGATGAATGGTGCAACTGGATCATTCTAGTAGTGCTGATGCAGCATGCACAGTGTATTCTGGTCTGGTGAAGCAAGCTTTTTATGTACCCTGTTCCAGCAACATCAATATGACAATTAGCACTATAATGAAACAGGACTGGGATGTTAAGGAGCATAACCTAAACAGTGAATTACAGGAGTTTTATACAAGATTTTGTTATATATTCACTCATTCTTCATTTTATTCACCATTGTATGAATATGGTCACAAAGCCTGATCTGTTAACTGTGTAAAATTTGTTTCTGCTCATCACCTCCACCAGTGAACGCCAATGACAAACTCTGAACATGGCTTTAATTTTTAACCACACAGGATTTTTGCCATCTCTCACCTCATTGTTGTGCAGCACTCATGTCTGTGCTGAATACTGAATTTGAAGTTGTGGCACCGACACGCAGCAGCATCAGGATTCCCAAAATATCAGCTGCTCCAGGCATCACTGCTCTGAGCTGCTGACCAATGCCCTGTAATTGAAGCTACAGGGTGGTAATGATGATACAGAGTGGCTTACTTGGAGCCAGACTGAAGATTCATCTGCTGGAACCATCCTCAAAATCTCCCATTGGTTTTGATCTGAAACAGCTGACGTTACTACAGCCTTGTTTGTTGCTTGAAAGGACCAGTTATAAACAAAGAGGAATCTATACTTTGCTATTCACATTATGACCATTTTACCATGGTTTTATGCAAATTTTTATCTGTGTTTTGCAATATTTGTCATTATTTACTGGAATCAAAACAAATGAGTTCTTCTAAAAATCTTTTCCAGGGCAGCAAAGGACAGTAAAATATCCATTAAAACTCAATATTAGGCTCTATATCAAAGTCTTTTTACATTAAAATGTTTTCTATGTTTGATATTTTATCTTTGCCACAGATAAAGAGTGTAAAAATTTAAGTAAGAAACAAATAAATAACAAACCTAAACAATTTTTCACAGCATGGCCAACAAGCTCCCAGCTGAAACATGAATGGCAGGATCAACCATTTTTTATGCTTCGAATAAAAGAACCATAAATCTTCATTACAAGAGTTGTATTCATCTACAAATGTAGTTATTTTAAAATAGAAAACTTGACTTATTTTTCCCTCAAACTGTTTGGTTTTTATTCAGATGCACATAAACTTGATCTAACTTTTTCATCTTATCCTTATTATATAGGAATATAATTTTAAAAGTAAAAATTTTCTAATTTTTATTGTAAATGACCTTGTTGCTAATATAGTATCAAAATTTTGATAAGATTTAAATGCCCTTGTAAAGAAGTGAAAGTTTGTTTACATGCATTTATCAGCTGAAGGTTGACTGATTTATAAAGTAAAAAAAAAACATTATTTGCTGCTTAGAACCAGCACAGCATACCAGCAACTTGCCCTAATGATCCAGGGTTTGTTGAGTATGAACTCTTGATTACAGTTATGTGCAGCTTTAATCAGAGCTTCCCCCTCTTGGCAGCCGCAGGAACCACTGAAAATTGGCCAATATTCGTTCTCTCCCATCTATGGCTGTGTTACTACCAGTGACAAAATAAAGGCTTTCCTCACTTTGCCTGTGCCCCTCCCTTTGTCTGCTGCTTCATAAAACATGGGAACATTGTTGGCACTGCCCTGGTGCAGTTTATCAAATGCATTGTGGCTTTTAGATCAAGCATGAGTTATACATTGGTGGCTTTGAATGGAACAGTAATCTGCTTAGCTGTTGTGAAAAACAGTGCAAGGCCACGCCAGTCGTGTCATGGTTACTGCAGTGAAACTCTGGCACTGGATCCCTGAGAATAGAAAACGAACAGTTTTGGGTTGTGTTTTAGTTTTAATTTGTACAGACGTGTTTCATCCAAGCTGTCGCAGTGGGGCTTTTTTCCTCCTCCCTTCTGTTTTGTTTTTGTCAATTTGACTGCATTCCTCTTGGGTCCCATAGATCAGAGTTGTGATTTTTATCAGCAAACTCTTATCCTGTTGGAAAGCCTGAGGATCCTCAGTCAGTAGCCAGACACTTATGTAAGAGACACACTTGGTTTGCATTAGTGTGGATTCATATGCACAAACTGCGAGGCTTCCCTTGGTTTACCGTCAAACAATCCCTGAAGCATATATCTCTATATGTGCTGTTTAGATTCACAGCAGGAGAGCCCATGGATGGCTCTATTTTTTTGTGCACTGATAGTATGAAATGTGTGATCTTATGAGCCTGACTTATTACATCAGGTTTATCTGGGGAGAAGTCGCGGGGAGCTGTTCCACTGACCTTTCCTGCTGAAGGTTTTCCTGGCATGCACCACTAATCTGCCTACTCACTCAGGAAAAAGAAAAGGAAAGTTGGACTCAGTTGAGAACAGAAGGATTGTTCAAGACGTTGCTGAATTGGAAGCGGGTGCTGGCAATGCACATTTTCTAAATTTATTTATTTTTTTGGTAATTTTCTCCATGCCACTGTGTTGGCCTCAAGCTCCACCGTTCCTTCTGACTCCAGGCTCAGACTGGTTAAAGAGTCGGGTGGAGCCGTTTCTCTTTTGGAAGGCTTACGTAATGCTGATGCCAGCTGGTGATGGTTGAAGGAGAACAACACTGTGGAAATGTGTTCTTCAGTTCTCTGTAAGCTTTTGTAAATTGTAATAACTGATGGGAAGAAATGTCATCTTTTCTCAGACCAAATGTTGTTGAGAATCATGTTCTCTAAACCAGGCAAAGTCAAGCTTCCATTTTGAACCTTTTGTGAACCGGTGTACTGTTCGTGATCAGGAAGTGGTCAGATTTACAGGTGGACATGGTTAAATACCAGACTGTGTTGTAGTTTAGAAATTCCTTACAGTAAAAATGTCTTTGCTGAAACATGAGCTGTGCAGACTTGTCCCTGGTGTTCTGAGTGTTTATGGACATTCATTTTATATTTTCCTCAAGTTGCCCATTGATGCTCTCTTGTGGTATAAATTAGTCTTTGCACTTATTAATGCCTGTATGCTTCAGATTTAGTGTCTTAGAACAAGGAACATGAGTAACTTGCACATCTGAGTTCTTGGTAGGAGCTGATTGTGTTGATATTTAGCGCCCTCTACTGTCAAACACTATTTGACTACAAAAGTCTAACTTTTCTCCCCTCACTTGTCATAAATGTGTTATAATTTAACTCATTTTATGACAGAAGTGTGTGTCAGCCTCTCACATCTCTATGCAGCCTTTGGAAGCCCATTAAATTAAAGTCAGGGTGATTTTCTCATCAAACAAACTCTGCAATTACTCTGCAGCGACCTAATTTGTCCTCTATTAGCCGAGGTAATGAAGCATAGTTCTGTTTTAGAAAAGGCAATCTGGATTTTAAAAGGTGGATGTGGGCTGCTGTAACCATGACTAATTAGCAGAAACAGCAGGATTTAATAGGAAGGTTGGGCAGTAGAAAACCATTGCACCAAACACAATTCAACTATGAGAGTTTATTGTTTTAGTTACATGAAAGTGAAAGAATCCTTTTAGGTTTCAGTCAAACATGATGATGTAGAAAGGTGATGTGGGCTGATCGGTATGTTTCTTTCATATGTTGCTCATTTAGACTACAGATTTCATTTCCTGTTCTCGTTTTAACAGATTTTTTTTAAAGTTTTTTTTTTCTTTTTTTTCTTAAGATTGTCATGCCATACTGTGTCATAAAGTTGTTTCCGATGTTGGAAACTGTAATCCACAAATGCATCCAGAGGATGTGCATCAAAACTGAACATAAATTGTTTTGTCTTCTTTATAGGAGTTTTTCCCCTCAGACTTCAGACAAAACTCTGGGTCCAGCAGAACCCCGACCCCACCAGGACGCTACTCGCCTCATAGCCCCATTGATCAAGATGTGCCCTTGTCCCCAAGACGCAGGTAAGCACAGCTTTTACACTAAAAAGTTGCTAAATATACTAAAATAATTAATATTCCTTTATTCTAATATACCGTGTACACACATAATCTGTTATCCTAACCTAAAAAGACCTGAGGTTCACCGTAAACATAAGACCTGCTGAACTTTCTCAATTAAACTGGTTCCTTTTTAGCATAAAACTGATGTACTGATGGAGCTGCCTGTAGATTTGAATCAGTAGTTTTTATCATTTGTTCACTTTGCACATTAGTTTCAAATACTGACAGAAAGTCGTGATTGAAGTTGTCTAAAATGCCTTAAACGTTTGTAGGTTTCTGATTTTTAGTGATGTTTGCAGTCTGGATATTTTCTGGCATAATATGAAAGGATTCTAATGCAACGTGACTTAAATATTTTAAATATATATAAATATGTCTTCCTCCTGTAGGAAACATGAAAATTCAGCTGCAAAAAGACTTACTTGTTCTTAACTTTGCACACAGCCAGCTGTTTAACCTCTCTGTAACTCCTAGAGGTGTGCAGAGCAAAATGTTGTCACTTTGGGTTATAAAGGAGGTGATGTTTAGCAGATTTTGTAGATCTTACAGTTTGTTTCTTTGTGTTTCTTCGTATTTGCACACAGCACACCCATAGCAACACTGAACCCCCTGAGGCTGCCTGAATGAAGGCAGCAAAAAGTTAATTTGATTCGATCCGTCCTTACATGCAGCTCATCATAAAAATGTCTGGAAAAGTTTGCATTACACAACTCATTTTATTATTATTAATGGAGTCTACAGGTGCAGGTGCTGATTAAAGAAAGTCTTATGCAACAATAAGCTGATAATTGCATCTTCCTGCTCTTTATTGTTGTCACAATACAAAATGGGTCACATTACCTAAAGAGTTTTGTTCATTTATTTTTTGTTTCTTTTTAAAATGTCAGTAAAAAATTGTTTCAAGTCAAACTGGAATGTGAAATATTTCAGTGTATTTAGTTTGGATATTTATTTGCAGTTAAATACATCAAATAATTTAGGAAAAACTACAGTTCTGTCCACTTATGCAGTTTAGGAACCTACTCTTCTAAGAGGTGGTAATCTGACTCAGCTTCTTGTGTGCAGATGTTGCCCTTTGAACTTTGTTGTGAAAGTATTTGTCCTCAGTAAAGAGGCCTGTTTCTTTGTGCTCCTCTTGTAATCCTTTGTGTCCACAGATCCTGTTGGAGAAGCCGGGGTCTGTGTTTTCTCAGTGCAGGATGATTGACTTTGGCTCTAGTTTCTCCCCTGGGTAACTGCAGTGAGCGATAGGATGTGTCAGCAGCTTTAGCCCCCTCCAAAAACTTAATATTCTCCCCAAAAACCAGACAAACAACTTTCCCCTTGATCGGCCCCCAGTTTGTGCCCCCAGCCTTCACAGTAAGCCTCCCCCTGCTCCTCTTCAGCCAATCAAACGTTCAGTGACACCCATTTCCCTGCCTCTTCATGCTGCGTGGCCAATGAATTTCAGCCCCGAGGCACACCTTTTACTCAGAATCGTGTTTTTCTGTCCGGTCTGGTTTAGACAGAAGTGTGTGTTCCACATTTTGTGTTTGTGTCAAAAATTTGTCATCTTTTAGAAATTCAGGTTTGGTATTAGAAGTTTTTTTTTTTGGATTTAAATTTTTTTTCATTTCCTTTTGCTCTGTGGTTATTTGCATTTAGAGGTGAGTCAAGTTTTCATTCAGATTTAATTCCTCCACGTTTTGTTTTCCTGTCAGAGAACCAGGTTCAGAGATGTAGCTGTGATCTCAGATGTGTGTTTCTTTGTGGACATGTTGAGTTTCTACTTCGTTCAGAAGATTATCGCTGATCTCTTGTGCCAAGTGTGGTTATTGAATCTAGCCATACATTTCTGTCAGTTGTTGCTGTGTACAGCTCATGCTTCTGCTCATAAAAATGTTTACTATTTTATCGAGGCTTCAGAAACTATTTTTTACAGTTCTCATGCATTGTGATGTTTGCATTTTTAACTAGTCTGTGAATCTGACCACATGTTGAGATGTGTGGCTTCCTTTTCCCACTATTTTACTCTTTAAACTAGACTTTTAGGCCGTTTTTGTTTTAATGTTAAAATATTGTGAGAGGAAAAGAAGGAAATGGATATCTGAGGGTGGAAAACTTGGAGGTTGTGCTTCAGAGGTCTGTTTTCAATTTGAATCATGCTTCACAATACAGAGAAAAAGCTTGAAGCATTTTGTTTCCATCGCATATTTGTTATGAATCAAACTGCTGTTGCTGAGAGTTTGGACAATCACACAAAATACAAACATGCATGAATGGAGCTTAGAAATCTTCAGTCTGAAGATGTCCTCAGTCTGCAGAATAAACACGGTTAGCTAAAGCTAAATTCAGAATCCTTCTTTATACATGGTTTGTCAGTTTTTGTATTCAAAGCGTTTAGCACTCGAATAAAAGTCAACTGGATTTTTTATTGTTTACTTTATTCCTCTCATCTTAAAGACCTTTTCATCTTTGGTTATGAGTTGTGGGGTAATAAATTGTAATGAGGACTATGTTGGAGTCATGTGACCCACTCACCCTCCATCTTGTGAGTCATTTGGTGAGCATTTGTGAGTTGCCAGCAAGACCAAAATGCAAAATTGTTTCGATCACATGTTTGAAGGTGTGAAGAGTTGTGAAACTGCCTGAGGATGAAACTGCCTTTTTCAGCTATGACATGTGAGCCTGAAACTCCCAGTCCATAATCAGGACTGAAGGAACCTTTCAGACAAGAGGTCAAAAGTCAAAAAGAAACGAGAAGGGAAGTCCAGTTCCCCTCTGTTTAAAGATAATCAACAGCGACACATGATCTGAGATGTACTCTCCATGCAATCAGGGAATTCGTTTTTTTTATTAATAATTTAAACAAACAAACAACTACTGATTCAGAGTAAAGGCTTCTTGTGTAGAAACAGTTTTTAGTATTGTGACCAATCTCCCATTTATCCTAATATTCATTGTTTTAATCAGATCCAGCCTGTAAGTAAGCAGAGAAATCTCCTTTGTTGGAAATCTGCCACCATCCAACTCTTTATGAGCTATAACTGTGTCATTGTGCAACCTTTGAGTCAAACACAACCCGTCACTGAGCGTACAGGGTGTACAGAAAAAATCTCACCCCACTGGCGAGGTCACTGATTTAGTTGCAAATTCTTTTCACAACAGCTGTGTGTTGAAAGCAACCATCTTTTTTTTTTTTTGCTGCGAGTGACAGCAGCTGGGACAGTTGATCATGTTTATTTGACTGATTCTGACAGACAAGCTGACAACAGGTGGAAGGCATCGAGCCACACCTGGCCTGACTGAAGTGTTCTCACCCGACTGGTTCCTATCAGAAACAAACCCTCAAAGGTTGTGTGTGTTTGTCTGTCTGTTTATCTATGTTGGGCGGGTGAGGGGTATCGCTTAGGTTCGTACAAAGTACAAAGTTCAGCCGTTTTTCTCTACTGTACCATGAGTAAAACACAAGCTGCCCTAAACAAACTGAGTCTCTGTTCCTTTACTCCTTTAAACAATCAGCTGTTAGTTTTCTGCGTTTTGTTTTTGCTTTTCATTAGGAGAGCCGCATGGATTATTGGAGTTTCTGCTGAGCCTCTGATGTGTTTTTTTGGAGACAGTTTGCTCTCCTCTCTTCTGCAGTCTTGTCTGAATGCATTAACCTGTGACACGTTCTGGGTTCTCTCTGCAGCAGTTCCAGTTCTGAGTTTGCCATGCAGAAGTTCGACAGGGAGTCAGAGGTGTACAAGATGATCCAGGAGAACAAGGAGTCCCGCGCAGCTCCTCGGCAGTCCAATACCTTCAAAGTGCTACAGGAGGCTCTGGAGGCTGATGAGAAAGGTTAGAGGAGATACTTTCCACAGAACATTTTAAAATAAACCACTAAATCGGTTTCTTAAGCAGTAATTAAATAAAGGCAGGTATTGTGTCAAAAAAGAAATGTATGGAAAATTATAATTTTCTATCTATCGATCTACAGATTATTATAGCTTTTTATAAGGTTTCAAGATCTACGTGAAAAGCAACATGACTTACATTCCCCTGTACTCCTTTTATCAGCTGCATCTCCATCTTACATCCTTTGTGTCAAATTTGCATAAAGCAAAGCAGAGGAGTTCCTTAACTGACTTATGATTGTGTTACATTTTCTGTGTGTCACTCTTCTGCTTCGGTAAATATTGTTGAAAAGAAATTCACTCCATGCTCACATTCTTTCATAATTTGCTAATGACTCATGTTTGGCGTCCGCTTCATGAGGTTTGTCTCCAGGGTGAAGAGTGATTGATGATGGGAGATGAGTTCCCATGACAGAGGGCAGCAATGGTTTTAAATGTAACCAAGTGTCTCAGAACATCTGTGTAATCAGCTCTGTTTGTGTGTTTTTCCAGGAGCAGCCTTAATGTTTCCAGGGAACCTCTCACCCAACCCGGTTAAAACGAGCCCATCGGCCGGAGGAGTCAGCAAACACCACACCTGTGAGAAGTGTGGCACCAGCATCGTGTAAGTCTCACCTAGGAGCTGGAATCTTCATGAGAACTGCTTCTAAGATTTTACACACAGCTGAGACAGTGTTTGCATGTATAGTGATGAGAGTATTTCTGTTTTCAAGTACATAATTAGGTGAGTGTTTGTAATGTTGATATAATTTCCTGACTGCACATTAACTTCTTTAGTAATCTGTTTGGGCTAGAGTACTTTTTTGGCTTTGTTCATAATTTTATAACAGATATGATGACATCTAATTTAGATTTCACTTTTTTAAAGATGGGTCAAACTACATTGGGGAAAAAGAGAAATTTAATGAAAATTTGAGTAAGACTAAAACAAATTGACAAAGATCACGGAGCAATAAATATGTGTACATATATTAACATAATGTAACTTCAGCAGGCCAATTTTTACAATGTTTTTCTACTTCAAGAAAGAAATGAAACCATTTGTTTTGTTTTATAACTTTTCTACTTGTTTATGAAGGTTTATTTAGTAATTAGATGATTGTAGTCTTTTTATTTGTTAACGGTAATTTTATCAGGGAGTGTAAAAGTAAAGAATAAAAAGTATAAAAAAAATCAAGAAGGGTTACAAAACAGGGCAGGCTGCTGAGACACCACTTGTCCTCAGCTCACAATCCTGGGCTAAAACCAAATCCTTGTTGTTTTAAATACAAATAAGCATAATCTACTTTAAACACAGGGGAGAGGATATTATATAAAACTGGGGCACATTTTCTCTAGTCTATACCTGGACTATATCTGCTCAGTCATGTGTCCTTACATCATAAAACTCTGACTTCTCTTGCTGTGTTTTAAGCACCAGAGGAATTCCAGTTTGAACTCATGACAAATCATAATGGTGTTAGGATGAACACTGGAGAAAAAGTACAGTTTAGTGTTCAGAAAAACTTTTTTTGTCACATAAATGAGAAAACTAGCTTGACCTTGTCCTTCTGGTGTCCACAGCACACAGGCAGTGCGCATCGGTGACGACCACTTCCGCCACCCAGAGTGCTACACCTGCTCTGACTGTGGGCTCAACCTCAAGATGAGAGGTCACTTTTGGGTTGGAAATGTAATGTATTGCGAGAAGCACGCCAAAGAGAGGTACCAGGGCCCAGAAGGTCCAATCCAGTGACCGTGTCCCTCCGCCAGTGCGTTTGCTGTTCAGCTCCTGTCTTCATTCTGGACGAAGAGTGCTGCCTGAAACAACGCCTCACCTGACTCACTCATAGACTTTGGCATGTTTTGGAGGGGAAGCTTAAAATTTCTAACATTTATTCATTATTTGCAAAACTATGATACACTTTGATACTTGTATTTTCATGAAAACTGGGGCTTTTTTTTTTTTTTTTTTTGCGCTTTTCATGTGGTGCAGCCTCATCTGTCTCGTTAAGATATTCTTTGCTCTAACAATTCACAGCTGCTGTAAACTCAAGCCACATTGTTATACTTAAACCTGATTTAAATAATACTTTAGCCAAGTTCACAATAATCAACTCAGACAAAGATCACCATTTGAATTTTGTGTTGATATAAAGGGACTGATATTTAAGTAACTCTGCTTGTGGTTTTAAAGGTGTAATACAGACTGTGCTGTAAGGGGGTGAGTGCATGCTTTCACATGCAGAGGTGTATAGTGGATTGTGCCTGCCTTACTTTCATCTGTGTGCATTTGTGCACATAAACAAGTGAAAACACAGTTTATCAATTTTATGCTAGATCCAGACCAAAATATCTTATTTTTGTCTTTTTTTTTTTTTTTTTTTTTTTTGTAAACTGAATTTATTATAAATGGAGGGATTAAAAAAGAATTGACTTGTTTTGCTGTTTTGTAGACTGAGGGACTAGATATTCATTCATTATGCAAATGTTTTTGATGTTTTTGTGATGCAAATGTTATATACATATATATATATTATAGATCATTTAAAATGCATATGGTATGCACAGGACATTAACGTGAAATGAATTCATGATACTAAACATGTCCAAATACAGCAGTAGTCTGTGAACGTTCATGTTCACATTTCATGTGGATTATAATAAAATTGCACAATTTGAAGCTTTTCTGTTTTTTATGGTCATGTGAAAGTTTCAACATTTCTCTGCCTCACCACTGTTTAATTTATTTCATGCTGTAATTTCTACCGTCTACAGATCAGTACAAATGACACCAGACAATACTGAAAGAACAGGTTATATATTCGGCACCTGTTGAGCGACATTTTGTTGCTCATTGGCAGTAAAACCTAATGAAAACTACAACCCAGCTGATGCAGTGGCTCTAATTCCACATGCATTATTCCTGCTATGTAATGATTAAATGTTTACATGCCTATCTACTAAACTGACCTAGGGAAATCAAAAAAAAATTTCAGACTTCTTTATTTGAATTACAAATGAGTTTACAGGTTGGTTTTGGGCAGTAAATCAAGTAGAAAACAGTGTGACATGAAACAGTAAACACTTTAAATGTGTATTTATATTTTCCATGTTTTTCAAAGTGGATATTCGTGCTAAAGAGTTTCTAATGTAATTCTTCATGTTAACCAGAAGGAGGCAGCATTGTAACAAGTTCAAACGTGGTTTTTTGCAAGTGAATGAGGTTGAGTTGCAGCAGCTAAATATAAACTTATAGCACAAAAAGTAAGGCAATTTGTGTTTATATTATTTATTTGTTGTAACAATCCTTTAAATCTTTTACCTTGCATCTGATTGGCAGCACCTGTGGGTGCCAAAAGTTCAAATCAAGCGTCAACAACAGCAAAAAAAGCTGTTTGACAGAGAAGATTTGGCAAATTTTTAATGTGCGCAACCCACATACTCAGCTCTACTGCGCCTCACACAAATGCATGTTCCTTACAAATGTGGCACCATTTAAAAGGTAAATTAACAGGCTTTCCAACAATGTAAGATTTATTACCAAGAAGCATTGTTACAACAAATAATTTACCAAACACAAATTGCCCTAATTTTTGTGCTAGGTCCATATGTAAAACATGATTAATAAACAAAACAAAACAAAAAAAATCTTTAAATGGCATCTTCTCAAAATAACTAAAGGAGGGAGTCAACAAACAATTAAGTATCTTGAAATTTCTTAAAATGTTGGCTTGTTTTTTGTGAGAAAATACATTTTTTCACATGTGAAAGAGCAAAAATCTTATTTCTAAAAGCTAAGGTAATTATTTTAAAGTCAGCAGTTTTCAGTAAATTTTCTGCTAAATTCTCAACAATCCTATTTCATCTGGTGTTGAGAATATGAATGCTGTCAAAGTAGTGTGTGTGTGCTTTAAATGACACTTTGAAATATAAAGCTGCCTGGTACCCTGATCAGTATCAGGACTTTTTGTGTTGCTGCTTGCTCCACTAGATGTCGCAGGTTCCTCAGGGGAAACTTGGCAGCAGCTGAAGCTTCCTGGCTCAAAGTTTCCTTTTGTTTATTTGCTGGCAGAAACACAGTCCTAAACTTTCCCTCATTCTGAACTCTGAACAGTCACTCTGTTGCTCTGGTCGCAGTGAAAACTCTTCTTTTCTTTTGGAAACCTTATATGTCTTTAATTTTAGCTTTGAGCGTCTGATTTGGAGGGACAACATGAACATCCCATATCCTTGGGAAATGGTGTAATGTCCTTTTTGTGATCCATCACCTCTCATGTCGGTCCAAAGCTCGCTCAGCTTTCACCTAAATCAAAGCAAAGACATGATCTCAGTGGTTCTTTCAGCCCCTCTGCTCCTCACCTCTCCTTTTCAGTGTTCTCTCCTTGCTCAGTACCCCACCTGGAATGGAGTCCAGATGTGGAGTAGGGAGGAAAAGGGGAGATTGCTTGCTTAGCTATAAGGAGCGATGGGGGCTATGGAGTATATATAGAGAGAGAGAAAATGTTGGAACGACTTTAAAGTTTATCTGGATGCCATTAAGTACAATTTGATGCAATGTGCAGTTTGAGACTTGACATTTAAAATGGAAACTGTGCTCTCCAGATGAGAGATTTGGGCCCTGTGAGGTGGGAGGAGGAAGAGGAAGAGGAGGGGGTGTTGTGCTTGAAGCCTTATTTAACAGCTTGGATAAACAGCCCCCTGTTTCATTACCGAGTAGGCGCCCATGGACTCCTTGTGTTTTTGTTCAATAATCATGCTGGCTGTCTGAGCCTGCTCCAGCGTACAGTATCATGTACAGGAATAACAAACCAGGGGTCTGCTGTGGGGGTCACAGTACAGTACACTATTATATTGCAGGGCTGCTTGCACGACTGAGGTGCCTGCAGTTTGACTTTGTCAGCGAATACATGTCAAGCCCAATTGCATAAAACCACTTTTCAAAAAACCTTCCTGCTTCTTTTTTTTTTCTTTTAACCAGATTTGAATCGCCACAGTCTCCATCCTGCAGGGCCTCTCGTATATCAAAAAAATTATTTTTAAAACACATGTGCTACTATATTTTGGGAACTTTTTCTACACAAGAAAAAAAATAATTGAGCCATAGGTCTAAAGAAAGGAGGAAGACTACAGGGAGGGTTGTCATATATTTTTAAAAATAAATTGCATTCTTTTCACAAAATATTTGAGGTTTTGAAGTATCATTTTTTCCCCTCTGAGTGGGACTAAAAAGTCTAAATCAAAGCTTGTGAGCCTGTCTGTTTGATTTGCTCTGACAACATGAGCACCTCATGACATGCAAAGTAACATCAATTTCAATCTGACTTTGAATTATTAATGTTTATACTGTTGCACACACTTGCTTTAAAATGCAATGAAGTTGGACACCAAAATTTTGTCCCAGCTCTCATTGTGGAGCTTTTTGTTTGCAGCACGACAGCTCAGTCTTTGTGTGTTTTCAAGATAAAACTCCTCTGCACTCTCATAAGTCTCTCAGCAGGAACAATATCAAATTGAACTGAATTGCAAGGCTATCTATAAAAGTCTTCGCTTCCTCTCCTTCCCCGCTGATTGAACGAGGGGCTCTTTGATCTGCTCTGCAGCACAATACACAAGAGGCTTTCAGCTTTCATTCATAACTCCAGTTTGCTCTCACCCCCGAGTCCGGAGCTCGCATTGAACTGAGGGTCTTTCCTGTGCTGGAGATGGAAATGGCCAATTCAAAACAAGAAGGCGACAAAACAACTCTGATCCATCATGTAAACAGTAAATCCTCATTTAGTCTGTTCCTATTTCACCAGGGTTACTTCTATTCTGACATAATGTTTCCTCTTTATGACCTCATTGTTTGGCTGTTTGCTGTCTTATTATTGTAATGTAATAAATTCCAACAAATTACATCTGAATTTTCTCACAGTCCAGACGTGATGTGCAAAAGTGCAG
>JARVJO010000394.1:16320535-16341688 GCA_031762555.1 Cynodonichthys magdalenae | reverse complement strand
CATAAGCAGGAACCCCCCCCCCCCCCCCCCCCCCCACGCTGAGCATCAGGACCCAAAATTATGCCTGTAAGTCAGGAGTCTTCAGCTTTAAAGACTCAACATTTTATCATGAGATGATCTTTCCCTTGCCTGTGTGATGACTGACATGTGCAATTAGGGTCTGCAGAATGATTTCATTAAAAATATTTTGCATGCAATTACATGGATGCTCCTCTCCCTGACAGGCGGTAAATGGGGCTTGCAGCTTGGCAGCGATTCCTACTGGCTGCTACAAGGCCTCTGGTGGGTCAGGCACAATGGGCACATTCACATCATGACATGTGTTTGCTGCTAAAAGTGCTTGTTGTGCCGGAGGGCGTTTAGTCTTTCTTGCTGGACTGATTCTGTGAGGAAAAGTTCAGGGTCCAGGGGCAGGTGGGGGTGGGGTTGCTGAGGGAGAACGATGTAGGTAGCTCTGTGTCCTTTTCCAATGAAAGGGTTAAGCTCTTTGGATGGACTCATGCTCTGAATGGCCCGTACAGTCTGAAGGCCTCTTATAAAGTACTTATTGTAACAAAGATGACACAAGCACCTTTCAGCCCGAGAGATCGCTCCACTCGTGCTCTTTCATCCGTCTTCTATCCGCCGTCCTCGTCTTTTCTCTGCAAAAGTGTCCATTAGTGAGACTGAGAGAGGGTTGTACTGGGAGAAACTCTCTGAAGCAAGACCCAAACATCAGCAGCTACCGTTTGTAAAGCAGATCAAAATGAAGGGAACCTTCAGACACATTCAGAACTATAAAAATTTCACCCAAACCTGAGACTCACAGTGATCACGATCAAATCTTTACAGTTTTTTTTTGTTATTTTCCACAGGATGCATTCACACACTTTCTGAAATTAGTTTCCTAAAACTACGAACATGTTCAGTCAGGCCAAACCTCAGTCACAAAAGACAAAACAATCACTTTATTTCAAATATACGATATCCAAATGAAATGACACGATACTGTATTTGTAAATGTTACACATGAGCTGCTAAAAACAAAAATTTTATGTCATTTAAAAGTTGGGATGAAAATATTCAATCTGACAGAGTTATCTTTGGGTCCTTATATTCATAGAGCCTTTCATTTCACTAATACAAATTTGAGAACTACTAGTGTTGGTTCATGTTCACTGACAGCACAACACTTGAAGAGAATAAAATAATAAAGTTAAAGGGCTAATTTTTCTCTAACACCAGTCTTGATTCTTTAACCAGCCCTCATCAAACACAGTAGTTTCATTTAGATTCTAGAAAAATCCCGTATGTGTGACTCCTAATTGTACATGGTCTGTCACTATATTCTTTATGTTTCTGTTTTGCGTTTTTGTCTAAAAAAATTATGACACCAACAAGAACTAAGTTTTCAAATTAAAATTTAGAACAGAATTTTAAAAATTGTCCGATCATCAGCCCTTCACCACTGTGCTTAACAGTGAGATGATGGTGCTGACGTCCTCTAATTAGGTTTTTAACAAACATTTTTGTTTATAAAGACCAAACATTACATATTTGTATCCAGAATTATTGGTCCAAATGTTTTATCAGATGCAACTTTTTTAGTTCACAGTTTTATTCCTTTTAGAGAGAAAAGGCTTCTCCTAACAATCCTTTTTAAACAAATCAGACCTATCGTCTCATGAACTTTAACATCTGAGGCCTGGTGGAAGATCCAGCTCTTTTTATCAGAGCATTGCTCAGTCTGAACTGGGGGGAAACTTGCTGGGAGGTCCAGCGCTGGAAAGTTTGTTAGCTATTTAGAATATGTTTTGCTTGTGAATAATATTTCCTCGCTGTCAAACGATGACGTCCTTTGAATGTGGGAGTGTGTGCATGTGTGCACATTTTTTCACAATTATTAGTGTTCATCAATGACTGTTTTTTACCTCATTTTAAAATGTATCTTGTCTAATTTTTTTTATATATAATGCAGATTTTTATATTATATTTTTGGCATTCTGTTGTTGATTTGGTCCAAAACATTTGCACTGTACTAAACAATCATGCAAACAAAAATGAGAGCCTGTGTACACATTTGACTGGAATTTCTGATCATAACATATTTATAGTCTAATAATTTGAAAGAAAAAAGCAACTAATTATACATTTTTTAATAAAATATTAGAGATAGTTCAGATTTATTGAAGTGGGTTTTGGAATAAGTAATATGCTACCTGTTGTAGACGGCTCTCTTCTTCTGCTTAAATAAATTGTATTTAATTCTGACCAGATTGACAGAATTGACGGTTAGTCCAAGCTGGACCCAAGTAGATCGCTGTCAACTCAAATTTATAGGTTTTATAGCAGGTCATGTGAAAGACCCCCACCCAACAAAAAAAAAAAAAACTTAACAATGCAGTTAATGTCACATTGCAGATGTTTCAGTAGAAATTTCCTGATATTCATGCCGAAAATGTGTTGTGGGCTACACCTGAAGTGCAACAGCTATGCTGTCACTATGCTTGTAATTAACCAAAAACAGATCATGTAATGACCTTTTATTTTAAATAAAGCATTTTAGATTGGAGTTGTTTTGAAGAGGCAGCAATCTGCTTTGGTCTTGGATTCATTTGGACTAGAGTTTAGCTCATCAGTCTGATCAGGACTAAACATTATTTCTTTAAATTGAGGTTGTCCTAAGGGCTACAACAGGTAAGATACTTACTAACCATAACATTTACAAAAACCCACATCAAAACATCTAAATCTTAAATGGGCAAAAAAAATTAAAATAACACAATCTGTGCACATCAGCCTCCATAAGTCACACACATCTGATGACAGTCACCAGATATGTCAGCCACCAGTGACAGCCTGCAGCTCTTACAGCTGTTTGTCCCTGCAGGTGTAAAAATGAATAATCAAATTGCTTTCAGCAGAATTCAGAACCCATAATGTTTAATTGTATTTCATTTTTATTTACATGAATTTAAGCACTGCTGTGACAAGAGCCAGCCTTTGTATTATTAAATCAGCTAATTAAACCAGGCTTAATTCAATGATGACTTTCTGAGACCCTCATTTCAAATCCCTTTTATTATTGACCTCATGTCGGCCCCTGAGCTACAGAACGGTACTTTTGCCACACTTTCAAGGATTCTTGTTTTTCATGCTGCGTGTGGTCCTCGAGGGAAAGAGAGCAATCCAAAGTTAAACTGATGTTGACACAGCAGCCAACGACTTGTTTTCCCACTTCATTGCTGTAAACGTGTGCTCCTCCATTCTTCAGGTCTCAGAGGGTTGGATCAATGATCTGGCGGGCTGAGAGGTGGAGGGTCTAATTAACACTCGTGTTGTTTTGTCACAGCAGTAGTTGGTTCTGCTGGAGTCACCGCACAAGGTCTGTGTATTCAGAATAAAAGAAAACACAGCTGACATTCAAGAACTGCATGTTTTAATACAGAAATAATGAGAATAGACAGCTTAGCCCTTATATGAATCCTTATTAAATCCAAATCTTTCCTGAAGCCCTTTTGTTCTGCTTGTGGTTTTGCTGCAGAGCCACAAAACTTACCCGGAGCTCTCTCTGTGAGTCCGGCTAAATATTTAGAGCCCTGCAAGAGGCCCGCTGAAATCAGGGCTTTTTTATTCAAGTGCATCTCATTTATATCCCACGCTAAATGCCAAAGCAGGCTGGAGCATTTCCTGTGGGTTTCCAACTTCCAAAACAAAACAAAGTTTTAACTGTGTCTGGCAGAGAGGAAGGATGAAGAGTGAAAGCATATTGACAGCAGACTCTCAGAGGTAGGGGCCAGCTAACAGGACATCCTGTTGTGTTCAGGTTCACAACATTTCAGCTGCAGACGGGACGGGAGACAGGAAGATGTGCTTTTCCTCTCTGTTCATCTGCTGCAGGTTAGCATCTGCTCCCTGCGCTAATTGGGTGACAGCAACCTGCAGCAGTGGCTCTAAACGAAGTTTGACAATCAGTTTCTGTTAACATCACTCAGGTGGAGTCATGAACTCATTTATTGGTTTTAGAGCTCAGGCCAGCTGTGCTCTGATATACTGTTGTCGTTTTACGTTAGAGGAAAGATTGCAAGTAAATCAGTGACGATATGGACAATATACGGCCCTTTAAGGAATGTGAAAGCTTCCATTTAACAAAGATTTCAGAAGTTTCACTCTCTGAGCAGACAATATTTCAGCTTATTGGTTTCACAGCATCCACTACATTTGAAGTTAACCCTTTATGGTACAAATTATGGTAATAAATAGGAAAAAAATACATATTTTTGATATTGCTTGCTATAACATATAACACTATAACATTAACAACCAATATTTAAAAAAATAATCATAACACTTTAGCACCTTAACAATTTACAGTACTATTTCAGGGTAGAATATTATTCATTATCACAATATGCAGCTTAAAAAAATAATAATGTAAAGTATGTGCAAACTTTTACTCAGTTTGTATTTCAACTTTGTATATCTGGATGACATTAGATATTCCTTTATGGTACAATGTTGTTACTAACTGAAAAAGAATGTCGTGTTCAAACACTTCGGTGGGTGTCGAGAACAAGGAACAAATACAGAAATAAGACTTGAATGTGTAAGAAGAAACCCATACAGCTCCAGCTAGCTGGGCCAATTACAGACTTTTAGTGTTTCCGCAAAATGGCCCATCTCCAGAATCTGGCCCCGTGCACTTCCTGCCAACTGATGAGAAAAACATCTGTGGTCAGTGTAATTAGGGTGTGTATTAATTAAATTAAATGTACCAAAGAGAGCACTTTCTGTTTGAGTTAACTGTGACATGTCACTCAAACCAGATTGTACCTCAACTAAATCACAGTTAAATCATAAAAATAGATAATACAAAATAGTAGTAATCAAAATATATTCTAGTTAATCTAGAAATAAAACAGTATGTGTGATGCATTAAAATCAGTAGTAAACAGAATCAATTTCCTTCATAACCACTGAAGGAGCTTAATATTATTTGAAAGTGACTATTTGGGTGAAAATGAGTGAAAAATCTACATTTCTGTACATGTGTCAAATTCAAAATTCAAATATGGCCTGCGAGAGCTCCGCAGATGTACTGCCTTACAATAAGTAGATACTGCTTTAAAGCCAGTATTGACCATAAACTACATCTTCCATCGATTGTTTTTCCAGCAAAATATTGGCATCCCAGCTCTATAGGTGGAGGTGCTCATTTTTGCCTGCTACTTTAGCTGTGGCCCAGTTTTACTGAGAAGTTGGAATTTCCCACTTACAAGTTGTACATTTTAACTAGAACGCACCCTCCAGCGGGAATTCCCTGTTAGAAAGTAGGAGAGTTCATAAATCAAGATGGCGGCTACTCACCACAACTCAACAATAAGTTAAAGTCTCTTACTTTTACTTTTAATAGTATTTCTGAGTCATTTATTTCACATTTTGTCACCGTTTATAAGGATGAGGAAAATGCTGTTTCTATGCAGGACATACCATGTAGAGCTCAATTCTTGTTTGTCAGCGGTGCTCAACCATAGCAATGAGATGAGGAACGTGACATTTCCTGTTTAGTTAAACACGAAACATTGAAGTTTGTTACAACTGGCCCTTTGAGGGTCACCATAGTGCTCATGTGGAAGTTGGTGAAAATGAGTTTAACACCCCTGGTGTGGAGGAAATGTGGTGCTGTGTGATGTGTGAGGCGTTCACATGTGCAGAAAAGGGTAGGAAAATGAACCCATGTGGATCATGAGGTGGCTGTTTTATATTTTTATTGGTTGGTATTTGAGTTAGTCTCCATTGAATTAGCATTGACATTTGAAATGTTTCTCATTTTGCTTGAAAAGCTAAAATAGGCTATCTTAGGCCTCTGCTTGCCATTGATTTCAAGAAAATCTTTTTTTTCTTGATATTTGCTTGAGCTTCTGTCTTATTGCATATTTGACATGTCTCTGTCCGAAAGAGTTAATCTGAGTTAGTCTGATAGTTTTAGAAGGATAAGCATGTCATGTGTTTTACGCCTATTTTCAGTTCAGCATTGGCTAAAATGATCAGAACTCTTTCTTACAGCACAACAAGGACAATATGTAACCTTCTCTCTGTTGCTCTGGTGTTCTCAGGGTTAAACATCCAAATCTTTCTCCTGCAGTCATTCAGAGCAGCAACTTTTTTGGTTCTCCTTAGTTTTTTTTACAATTTTTTTAATGTTATTTTTTTTTTCACACTCGTGTCCAGCTGCAAACTTTAATCAATCTGACATTTTTGTTGGACGGCAGCCTCTACTTTATTTGGCAACTCATTAGAATTTAAATAGCGACACAAATGCTTCATCAGCTTCCAGTTCATGACCGATCTGTGATCTGTTCATTTCAAGGTTGTTCTCTACCCTCAAATCCAGCCAGAAGGTGATTTTGGGATTAAGATGTTGTTTAACAACTTTTAACCCTTTGGAACCTAGACCCATTTCTACTTTCAGGATAAAACCCAAAGACCCACGTGTATCACTGAGGGTCCTTATGGATTAAGAGACATTTTTGACATGTGTAAATTTACCAATCATTGTTCTCAGATCTGCATTGAGCTGCTAGAGTTTCCCTTCTGTTTTGATTCAGAGGATTCAGAAGTAAAGAAGGTCTGGAAAATTTAAATAATATTTTAACTGACCACACTGTGATTTAAAAATTGAGCTGAAATAGTGCAGCTATTTTAGCTACCGATGTGTCATACAATCACTTTCCTCCTGCAAAAAAATCTATTTTTTTCTATCCAGTTTGTATTTCTTTCTTAACCTCTCCTTTACTTTATAAGAACAAGACAAGTATCTGTTCTTCTCTGAGAACCTGTCTCTCTTCATATGACCTCCTGCCTTTTGATCTTTCTGTAAATGAATTACATAAACCAGCTGAACAGGAGCCTGGCATGTAGCTGTGCTCTTTTTTTTCATAATTAGATAAATTCAATTAGTTTCTCTGATTTCTGAGAGGCCTTTGTGATCTGAAGGGGTTAAATGAATGAGAAGAGGGTCAATGCAGCGTCTAAAATACGATCTGAACTGAATTAGTGTGATGTTGGGTCTCGTCGCTCATGAAAAGCTCTTGAAGGCAGACTCTGTTCTTTACGTACACTTGTGTTCAGTCAGCAGTGATTTAGAAGTTTGTCCCCTTTCCTGACGGAGGAGCCACTTGATCTTTACGTGCTGCAGAGAGACGGTGATGCTCTCCTGCGAGGCCATGGCCATCACCTCATGTCCGAACGCTGCTCCGTCTGTCTGATGGCGGTCCCGGAAGTGCTCTCTCCACAACCCCTGACCTTCGAGACCACTCTCTGCACAAACAGCTAATTGGCTGGGTTTCCTGTTTAGCCTTATGGGAACGCTGACTATTTCTGTCTGTTTACAGACGTTTTGCCCGTCTCTCCTTCTCAGAGCTGAACTCTCCGTATTGTTTAAAAAAGAACAATGTGCCTCAGCTACAACTGTGCTCCAAACATCCAGGCTTTGGGGACTCTGCAGGACCAATCAGGTTCTGTAGCTCCTTTGTGTTCCTGGAACTTTCTGCCTGTTGTTGTAAGAATTCAGTTAGCTCATTTTGCATTTTTTGTTTATTTGTACAAGTCAGCTTTCAAGTTCTTGTATACAGATTATCAAGCTGATTGAAAAATTATGTGCTGAAAAGTAGCGCAGAGATTCTGGTGACAGAATTCAAATAGAACATGCCTTATAAGCACATCTGTCCATATTTGTAGAACAGATTCTTTTGAAGCACCATACCCTGAAATAATAATTACTCAGCACAATAAACTCAGTCAAAAGGAACTATCTGCATAAAAACCGTCTGCTTTGAGTTAAACAGCTTGTGTCTTTGCCAGATGTGACTTTCTCCTCTCCTATCTGTGCTGAATTATTCAGGCAGTTCCGGGTCTTCTGTAGCTTTTCATCTCCAGGCCTGCATCCATTTATAGAAGAGATTCTGAGCCCAAAGTCAAGTGAAAGACCTTCTAGACTCAGGAGTCACGAGTTCAAACAAGGGCCGTGCCCCGAAAGGACTTGTCTTGTCTA
Source organism: Cynodonichthys magdalenae (assembly GCA_031762555.1). Lineage (NCBI taxonomy): Eukaryota > Metazoa > Chordata > Actinopteri > Cyprinodontiformes > Rivulidae > Cynodonichthys > Cynodonichthys magdalenae. Next base: position 16,333,656 of record JARVJO010000394.1, on the reverse strand, counting down.
ACATGAAGCCAAAATGTCAAGACATATCATTGATTTGTTTATATAAATGTAAAAAAAAAAAAAACTCCCTGAGGATTTTTGCACTTTTTTCTTCTCTTTTAGACAAAAATAACCCTGATTTGGATTAGCTCTGTTTCTGTTACAACACAATTTATAAATAGGATGAAATTAAGGGGAAAATTGACCTTAAATGTGCTATAAATTTGTCTGACAACCGTAATTTTATTATTACAATCATTACCGGAGAAGCGGTTTCAGTCACATGGTTTCAGCACATTTTAAATAAATTTCTCTATAATTTCAGTCTAAAATTAGAGTATTTATATATACATTAAATAAAACGGCACCAGAAGATGCTTTACTTTTAATATTGACTTTTTTCTTCCTTCTTTGGTTAAAATCACTTGTTGACAAAAATTTAAAGCAAAGAGGTGAGTCAGTCCAGTCCGTCCCACCGTAAGACCGGACGATTAAATGCAGCCATTAAGTGGAAGGCGCAGAGCTGAAGGCAGTGTGTTTTTATTGATGTGGCAGGAAACAGGGGGTGTGGGGTGGAAGGGGGGAGCTGACGGCTGCTGCTGAATCTGTAAATCTTGCAGACTGTTCACAGTCAGCTCCCACTTTTAAAAGGCGTGCACACAACCGGGCTCTCTCGATTAAGAACGTACTTAATGTCACAGACAGCCCATTAAGCTCCATGTGGTGGGAGCAGAGACGACGTGAAGCTGAAGAGGGTGTTAATGATGGCCACAGGGATATAATGTACTTGAAAGAAATAACTAAGTAAAAGTAAAAATACTGTAACAGAAAATGACTTTTTGGTTAAAATGAATATTGCTGATAAGAATAGTACCTAAGTAAAAGTCATAAAATCGTTCACAATAATCTGGAAAGATAATGTAAAAGTCCTTTTACAAAATGATGCATTCAATTTACTTAACCAAACTGTTTCCATTAAACTGAGCTGAGTAAAGTGAGCAATTTAGACAAGAAAATGTGTAAATTGCTTTACTTTTACTCAAATGGCAGAACCAGTTGGCAAAACTTGGCTATGTAAATTCAACTCTTTTTTTAGAGTGCATAAACCACTCCTTTCATGATGAGTTTGGTCATATATAAATTTGTAACCTGGAGCTAGGTGTTAAATTTTGAATGTAATGTAATGGTAGAAGCTAAGAGTTACTCACAAAAAACATTCATTGAGCATGACATTTCAATGTATTGCATGAAATCAAATTTTAACCAAACTGGCTACAACTCTATTATTTTTCTACATGGGATGATTCTAATCTAAAACTCTGGCATGAAAAGGCAGTGGGAGATGTTTGACCTTTATTTTCCTGATGTTTGGAATCACTAAGAAAGAAGCCAAGCTTTTTTTTCCCCCATTGTAAATGCATTATGTGAGATAAGAGTGGAAAAGAAAAACAATAATTTGTGGCTGTCAGTGGGCTTTTTTTCCCTCCAAATATGTTTCTTCAGAAAATGTCACCAAGGGTCCGCTGAGGTTTGAGCAGCTGTGAGTTGAGCTTCTCCTTTAGCAGAGAAAATGTTTCTCTGCTAAAATTGTTTTGGTCTTGTCAGAAAAAATAAAAAAACTTTCAAGGACAATGAAAACCTTCTAGCACCATTTAACTCCTGCAAACAGACTCATGGAAGTCTCCACAAAATAATTTTGTCAGTAGAGCTCCAGAGCAGAGAGGTTGCTAAAATAAAATGTCCATCACGCACGACCATGTTGAACGAATCAACCTTCAGTCATTATTTGAATGTGTCCCACAGATCTCTGACCTCTGACCACATCCCACATACTGTAGGTGTGGGCCCTCCTTATCTTGATATCCTGTTTTTGTCCTAACATTTATTGGAAGCATCTTGGATAAAGTGTTTGATCAGGCTTTTCTTTAACTGCTTCTGTTATTTACTTGTTAGTGTTTGTTGTGTGTTTAATAGAATTTTAAACCACAGCAGTGAAACAAATGTACTAAACTGATAATTTTGCAGTTTTGATAGACTTTATTTGAAAATATCTGACCATACATGATTTTCTTTTAAATCACAGGATACTGAGTCACAACAAAATCCGTGTTCTTAAAAATGGATCCTTCATTGGACTCAACTCTCTGGATAAACTGTAAGTTTCTTTTTCTTTTTTCATTTTACACTTGTCGTGCCTATTGTTTACATTCGATTTATGTAAAGCATTTTTCTTTGTGGCCTGGGCCTAAACTGGAAACAAAGTGCATCACTGAGGTCCAAACAGATTTCGAACAGCTCTGAGCGCATTTATCTACCGATGGGCTTTTTGCCAGCAGGGAGGATGATCCACTCAGACTGGTTATCATGGAGTTATGTTGAAAACTTCCCATAATTATGCTCTGGTCCTTCATTATTGGGTAAACCCCCACTCCAATGAGACAAGATAAGAGAGATCTTCTGGCAGGAGGTTCGTGTTGGCAGGTTTGACTGCAGCTTTCAGACAGTCTGGCCCTCCTTCTCAGCACCGTAATCTCTTTCAATGGGGTGCCAGACAAGTGATAGACAAGATCACTCCTGAGACCACGTAATATCATGCAGAGGGCTCCTGGTGACAAAAAATAGTGGAAACTTCTGCCCTCATGTAGTCCATACTCTAATCTGATATGACCCAAAACAAATATCCGATTATTTGAAGCTTCTTCCAGTCAAACGTATTGGAGCTTATACTGTCGCTACCTTCAAGGATACTCTGATATCGTCTATCCTTCAATGTTTTGTCTATTTCTCACCAAACCATCCGTTTCCCAGTAAAGTGTTTGCAGGAACACACATTGAGCTCCAGTGTGGATTCTGCAGTCTGGCAGCCACTCTTATTTTGTTGGGGAGGTTTGTGGGCATGCTGAAGGGATATTACTACCACATGGCACTCAGAGCTGCCACCCATGAAGCTAACAAGCTTCTCGAAAATGCTGAAAGAAAGAAAAATACGGCAATTTGCTGCAGTCGTTAGCTTGTTAGTTCCTACCTACTGGAGCTCACACCAGACGTGCCAGCCGAGAACAAAAGCCGACTTCGCAGAAATTGCTGTTTTCTTTTTCCTCTCTCTTTTTTTTCCCATGAAAACACAGAGGGGTGGGCAATTTCAAAGCCAAGATGTGGACCTCACCTTCACCAAGGACAGAGGTAAACCAAGAAGACAGCACAACTTGATCCTGACACAACCTTATGTACTTTATATAAAGGCTAAACCAGAATTGAGCTGAAGCTGAGGGCATTTGAAGTAAATTGAGATGATGGTGTTTGTTTTTGTAAGTGTGGAGAAGGCTACTTATAACACTGCGGGGTCAAAGGGTCAGGTAACCTGAGCTTGGCCCTTGTACCTGGTGCAGCAATAAAACTATGGGGGAACTACAGGGTGGGGTTTCATGAAAAATCTGGGTGAAACGGTCAGAACATACAGACAAACTAAGGACACACAGTCATGGTCCACAGTGGGAGATGTAGGCGTCTGGTGTAAAAACAGGAGATAACATAAATCCCACGGGATTGATTTCACTCCTCTGCTTCAGCCCCTGCTGGATCTCTGACACACAGCGGTGGAGGTCTATTCCCTCCCTCTGACGTGTCCAACTTTTAATTGAGCTCTCCGCACAGCTTATAATTACATCTGAGCTCATAGGAAAATTGCTGCCTGTTGTGGAAACGGGTTTGATGAAATCAATCACGTGGCGGGTTTACAGTCAAGGTTTAACTTCACCTCGCCTTCACGCTGAGGCGCTTCAGCTTTGTTTTGTCTCCTGGGCCCGTCACGACTCCTCAGGTCCTTCTCATTGTTTCCAGTATGGCGTCTACATGTGCTTGTCATTTGCAGTAGTAGTGAACGCTTACTCATATTATGTGGTCAGTGCTGTAATCAAAGGCCAGCCCACTGGGGCTGAGTAAACACACATCAGGGAATTACACTGCGTCTCTGCCCTGATGTGACAAGGATAAACAAAGTCTGCTCCCCCCCCCAGCCCCTAACTGCACACACAAACTCATGTTGTGAATTCTACAAGAACTCCAGAATGTGTTTCCTAGTATGGGCAGCCTCCTTCCTTTTAAACAGGCCTGGTAGCTCTCTCCACAGACGCATACTCACAACTCAACACCAGACATCAACCGAGAGTTGAATACAGTATAATCTGCCGGTGTTTGGAAAAATCCAACTCCTCGGCAGTACGCCCTCCTTCAGGCCTCACGGGCCAAGCCGTGCCTCGATCTGCACAGTTAGCCCTTTCATTGGGACAAAACTCCTCCAAGCGTCTGTTCCCCTTCAAAACCTGCCAAACCACCCAAATACAGAGGAGCAATTTAGGCTTGTTTGTTTTTTTCCCTTTTATTGGACTACTGTGTTTTTGTAGCTCTTTTAAACAGGCCTGCCATCCAAGAGCTACATTTGGATCTTGAAATACCTCAAGCAATTACAGCTCCTGGGACGAATGCACAGCTTTAATCATACCTTGCTGCTGTGACCGTACCTGCTCTGTGCATGGTTAATAACATTAATATCCACAGTCGGTCCTTTGATTCTGTTCTTACATACCTGTTTGAGTACCCCAACCTCTGTGCACACACCCTTCGTGACAGGAGCTCTTGCTGGCAGCTGCACTAATGAGCCAAGAGGTTTACGAGTCGTGGACAGATCCCAGCAGCCTGTCCTGCGTTGATTTGAGGGAAGGTAATGAGAATAATGAGCGAAGAGGGCCCAAGCAGTTTGGCGCTTGTCCAACTGGGGCCCATTGCACTATGGGACACGGGACAGGCGGGCAGGGCACAAGGGGCCCTAATTATCAGGTCTGTTTGTCCTACATAGAGAGAAGGAGCAGGGTGTGTGTGGGTGTTGGGGGGGGGGGTTCTGATGATGGATGAGGTAGCAGCAGGGTGTCTATAGTAGACAGGTCTGAGAGGCAGGAGTGAGGTTTGTGGTTAAAGCTGTTCGAGGCTCGAGGTGTTGGCACGATGATAGGCTTTATCAAAAAAGAGTCAGAAATGATCTCTGCAGTAAGTATGAGCATCGACTGACTAAACCTGCTCCTCAAAAGATTACATGAGCAAACTATCCTGGTAAATAATCACAGTTTTCTGGAAATATAAGTCAAGGTTGGTCATGAATCTGTGCAAGTATACTTAAAAAAATGTCTTCAATATAAAGCGTACATTGCTTTAACATTGCATTTATGAATGCCTGCAGTAATTTGTATGGGTATCTACTTTCAGAGAGTGGTCACTTGGTTTTAGCAACTGAGTTTTTCTTAAGCCAACCTTGAAATTGCCCCTGCCGTTCTGAGCAGCTGGGATTAAGAAGTGGTCCAACTTAAACAACTTTACCACCTGACACAGGAGACGTGGAGCCGAGACAACCAGAGATGGTTAAGTTGAGGGGAAATAAAATGGAAGAAGAATTGGACAAAGCAAAAGAACTTTCCTCCAGTTGGTCTGTTTTTGAATTGAGAATATTATAGCGTGTAAAAATAGTTATGAATTTATAGAAAGTGCAAGAAGACCTTCTAAATTTGGACAATCTGGAAATGATAGGGTTCAGATTATTGCAGCCGACCGCTCTGAGGAAAGCAATGGGGAGCTGTGGAGGTCATGCATAACAGAAAAATGAATATTTGTGTTAGTGTGTGTTTTCACACACACACACGGTTGAGTCGCTCCTGGTTAGGCAACAATAGCCTAATAAGACTGCATGACACGAAGGGGTGGAGTGTGTGAGGAAGGGGTTAAGCGTGCTGGAGAGTGGAAACAGAAAGGGGGTGCTGCTGCAGTTGATAGACTCCAGATGTGTGTCTCAGATAAACTGAAGGAACGGGGTGTGTTTGTATTGCAAGCCTAGCTTAGGCATGGCTCTGGGGGTTTATTGAAACAGCCAGCAAGCCCCCCCAGCCCTTTACCAAATTGTATGCTTTATATGACATTAACTCTCACACACACACTTTTTGGAGGGCAAACTTGATATGGTTTTCACTGGTATTTTCCTCTGAAGGAACTTGAGATTTCTCCGGCCTGACTTCCCCCACTTCCGTTTCTGCTCCTCTGATTTTCTGCATCTCTGTTCTCTCAACCCTCTTTGTCTCTCATTGTTCCTCCCTTCTGACACCCTCTGCAGCCTGTAGTCCATCTACTGGCTGAACATATTTTATTAAACTAGGTGAAGGTAAAAGTTCATCCTTTGATTTTTAAATACATTTTTTTATTGACTTGGACAAAATTATAGTTTACCGGAGTTGCTGAGGAGTTACCGGAGGAAACATCTACCAGTAAACTGATCCCTTTAACATTGGGTCAACAAATAGAATCCAACAAATATTACAGTAAGATCTATTTACGTTTCACTAAATACATAACTCAACTTCCTCAATGCTTTGATTGCTGGTGTAGGTCTTATGAAATCCACAGAGTTTGGCCCCTGAAAACCCTCAAACTGGAGTCTGCAATGGTTCCAGCATTTTCTTTGGCAGAAAACTCTCCCATCTCTTCTTGCTGCAGATTATAGAAACATATAATCAACTCAGGAAATGTTGAACTTCGGTAAAAGTATGCTGGTATTTTGTAAAATCAGCTAATGACTGTGCAGTTGGAGCCACAGTTCAGGTCTGTATCAGTAACAAGTACAAGTTGAGTAAAAGTCGGTGTTTCATACGGAATATCTTCAGCAAGTGTTCAGTAGAAGACTAAAAGACATCATTTATGAGAAGAATGAAAACGTATCTCCTGTTTTTAAAAATCATAAGCCGTTAGATTCACGACTGCAGACAAAATGTTGATCAGTTGTATCCAAACTTAGAGGAACCAGAAAAAAAGAAAGAAAATAATCCAGGGAAGGGGCAGTATAGCAGGAAATTAGTAGAAAAACAAGAGCTCTGCAAATCCTGGTTTCCTGTTTTTGGGGGAAGGCGAGAGTGCTTTTGGGGGCCTGCATTACAGAGACCCCATTGTGAGTTAGTGTGTTGAGTAGGGAGGCGGGGGCCGTACACAGGGACAATTTTGCTTCATTCTGAATCCGCTAACCCACCTGCCCCTCCCTACAGGGAAAAGCTAGCTAGTAAAAAAAAGGAGTAGAAAAAGGAAACTGTAAAAATAAATGAGTGAGGGCCTCTGCAAGAGACGGCAACCAGACAGGAAATGACATGCTGCACAGAAAATTTTCTAAATGACCTCTGTCAGGAACCATGGTACCTACTTTTTCCAGCATACCTTTAATCCAGATTTGTCAGGCTTTTGCATCAAGACAAACGTTAATTTAAAGTATTGAAATTAGCTTTTTAATGTCATGTCTTTAAAAAAGAAAAACAAACAAACAAATAAACAGGAAAGTCTTGATTCCAGTCTGTTGATAATGAGTAGCTGTTGTTTGGCTTCAGCCTCTATCCCAGCTCCCTCCAGGCTCAAGGCCCAAACAATGTCAGCACTCCAGTCCCGGCTGCTGCTGCTGCGCTTCTGATAATGGAGCTCTTTACGAATCTTCATTCTTACCCGCTCGCTTCCCTATATGAGCCCGTCGCTCCTCTCCCTGCTGCGTGAGGCCCAGGTGCTCATCCCTTACACACACAGAGCAATAACTCTTCAGAAAGGCAGAGGACTGGTCCCATTGATCAGGAGGGGTTTGTGAGGGGAAAAAAAGCACATTCTTAGTGGCAGCTTCTGGTGTTGGACAATAGCTCCTTTTGGACTGAGACTGAGCTTGAGTTTGTCACAGTCTAATCATACAGGCCACATGTGGCGAAGGGGGATAAAACACTGCTTTTCAAAGAAAAAAAATCTATGGTCATAACTTTTCACCAACAATAATGTAGCTTAAAGATGTACACACTGGGGCTGAGGAGTGTAAGAAAACTAATAGAGTAAATGTCTGGATTCCCAGTTTGATATTTTTATGCTTGGCGAGCTTTGAAGGCTTTGAAGTCTTTCTTGTTTTGGCTGTTATCCTCTCGCTCGGTGACAGCTGTTTTCATCAGTGTGAAGGCCGCTGAGCTGTGAAGCTGTTGTCAGGGAGGGCGCAGGCGTCTCCAGAGGGCACAGAGACAAGTCATCGCCTGAGTGGGAGGTGAGGCCTGCCGGAGCTGCAGTCACTGAGGGGCTTAGAGCAAAAAAATCAGGGCTCTGCAGCCAAAGAAGTGAGGGGCAGCAGCTGAAAGTAAAACAAAATTTTTCAGGTGGTAGGAGCTGAGTTTGGTGCCACAGGTCCTGTTGTCTGTGGTGAAGTCCTTCACATTCCCCATCTTGGTGATAAGAGAGTGTATCAGAGTTGGTGGACCTTTGTTAAAAGCCATTGAGACGCACACATACTCACACACGCACACACACCCATCTACTTGCATCAAACTGAGGACATTGTATTGACTTCTATTCATTTTTGTAACTGGATCCATGCCTAACCCAGACATTTTCCCTAAAACTAACCATTACTGGTCTATTCCTAACCCTAACCTGAACCAAAATTTAATTCACACCATACCTCTAAACCTAACTAGTAGAGCACAGTAGGGCTGAAGTGAGGACATTGAAAACGTCCTCACTTTACATCAAAGACCTCACTTTGATTGTAACTATGTTGCAAATGGTCCTCACTCTGTAGTAGAAACAAGTACCCACACACATGTACACACCCTTTGAAGCCTGACCAAAAATCTAGACTTTTAGTTAGGCTTTAATTGAATGGAAAGGTCATTTATAAAACATTTCACACACATTCTGTATGAGAGGCATTCAGGCATGCAGATATTACATCATGACATCAAAGTGAATAAAAGCTCCTTCAACTACAACAAAACCTTTTTGATCGGCTGCAGTAGCTGGTAGTGGTGGCACTTTCAGCTGGAATATCAGATTTTGATTCAAGAACTGTGAAATGCAATACATTGACAGTGAGGTATTAGTTTAAAAAGTAGAGTTTGCAAGTATTAATTAAAAAAATAAGTTGTTTTTCAATAATATTATTCCACTTTTGTCTTGGCCTCACTTGTCTATATGACCAAAACCTATTTCTCCAAAGTGATTGTTGTCTAGAGAACTATTCACAACAGGTGAGATATTAATTGTTTACAACATTTCTACAGAACCCCACTTTAAAAAAATATAAATTATTTATTTAAGACTAAAATCATGTCAGTTTTTGAGAGCCAGTATCCCAGATGTTTATTGGTCCATACTCATCTCTATTTACATGTTCTGGAGCATTTTCAGGGAAGACTTTGTCTATTTTAGCAAAGTATTGACATATTTACAACATAAATCAGTCAATAAATCAAAAGTTTTAAAATGCAATAAGTTAACTTTAAACTATTGTCAAGACGATACAGAGTTGCTTTCTCTTAAGTTTAACTTTACACAGCATTCAGTGATAGACACATATTTGTGTTATAACTTAGAAAATTTACAGTGACATACTCTAATAGTAAATAAATATTCTACATTACTGTATTGCTGAGGCCCAGAAAACTTTTCTTTCTTTTCATCTCTGAGGAGAGAAGAAGACATTTGAAATGAAGATCTTTAGACAAATCATCAGAGTGAGTCTGAGTCGGACATAATGATTATTACTTATTGGAAAATGGATGCTTGCACATGGAGGTCAGCGTTAGACGCGTGTGTGTGTGAAAGAGACAAACAGAGGGGGAGAGACGGCCCTCAGAGAGAGGAAATGGTGGGCAGAGCCTCGTCTTTCAGCGCTGCACTAATGAGGCTCGCGACACGCAGACTGGAAACAGAAGTATTGTTCTCCCGCCGCTCTGGTCAACAAATCCCATCCAGCTACTGACACACAGAGACACATGGAGACTGAGTTGGACGCATAGTTTTGTAACAGACTTACAAAGCTACACACAGACACACCAGGGAGTGTTGTAGCTCTCACTTAAAATACAGTCTGTGTTCAATCTGTTGTTTCAGTTTTATTTAGGCTAGTTCTAGATTTAAAGTAGATGTGTCTCTATACTTTCAAAAGGGGATAAAAATGTTGTCTCGTAAAGTCAGGCACATTTAGAGATCTTGACTGCCCCATCCAAGACAATGTTTTGGTCTGAGGCCAGAAAGTTTTTGCTCCGTCATTATAAACTGTCTCCTGCCTGTAATCCAAATATGAGCAACGGCTCAGGGAGAAACTGGGCCAAAACGCAAACCCCTGATCTTTGGGAGATATCCCAACCATACCACATGTTGTAATTTTGTCATTTTCTTTCCTCCTTTTTTTTTCTTTGCTGCAAGTCATTTTTTCTAAAGCAATTTCTGCAAGTTTGCCCAAAAAAACAAAACAAAACAAAACAAAAAAACCCAACACCCTCATCTTTTAGAAAATGGATGATGCGGTTAAGAGTTGCTCGAGGGTTTACACTGCATGAGGCAGAGTGGTCAAAAACAGCAATGACAGTCAATCTTTGTGGAACCAAACAAAAACAATAAAAAAGACCAGAAAATCCCCCGAGGACATCCACACCACTAAGCCACAGCCATTAAAGAAGATCGGGACAAAAATGCAGCTTCAACTTCTGTAAGGAAATGGTCCTCTGTGACAACAGGAATGGATTTTTTTTAACTTTTTTTCCTGCTGCAGGAACATGGTTCACAGATCTTTTTGGTTTCTAATCTGATATAACCCAACAATTTCCACCTGGTTATAAAAATATGTTTTGTAAGCAAATGCTGGGGCAGGTTTGAGTTTAAAGTTGTGGAGATATAATAAGATGCTCACTAGCAGTTAAATAAATTAATATTTTTAGGGTGCAGCTGTCAAGTTTTTATTTATTATTTTTTAAAGAGCTTTTTTTGTAAAAGAACTACAAATAATATTATGTTGGCATATAAAAATAATTATCTGACTAATATTTGTATTTGGTTAAATTCTGCAGCATTCTTGTACTAAATTTAGGTGGCTGAATGCAGAGAAAACTGCTGTGTTCTGCTTTAACTGTTGACATTAATGTTTTTAAATGTTAGCAAAAGATATCAGGAATTACTGGATTTTAGAGAAACTGTGAGACAGTAATCATGAAATGTGCCGCCTTTTTTTTTTTTGGACACAGCTAATTGACCTTATCCAACACAAAATGCAACAGGCATTCTCTCAAGTATTTCCCGGGTCTTTTTTTCAAACAACCTTTAAATCATTTTCCTGTGAACCTTTGTGGTTATAACTGCCAGAGTTGATTTTTTTCCTCTCCTGTTTTAATTGTTGATGATGTGAGCGGCTCCAACTTCAAAATTACAGCAGAAAACTCAACCAACTAAATCCCAGAATGCAGAGATTTAAATTACTCATGATCATCATCGTCGTCATTGTCCTTGGGTATAATTACCTAATATTCTATTTGTTTCCTGTTTCCAGGGATCTTAAACACAACCTCATCAGCACCATCATGCCCGGAGCCTTCCAAGGCCTGCCCGAGCTTCGGAAACTGTAAGTGGGTAATAACACGTTTCACAGTCCTGTTAGATCCAGAGCTACAAACACAGACAGTTTGGCTTTAAATGTTTGGTAAGAGATAGTTTGTTTAGAGTTGCTCATAAGATTAACAGTAGCTGAGTCAAACCAACATATACACTCTTCTGGCAGCTCACAGCAGATGTTATGCATTATGTTAAGTTATTACTACGACCATAAAAACTCCATTTGCTCAATATTTCTGCTGTCGCTCGCTGAAGGCCCTATAGTGTGTCAGCTCTGTCACCTCTGAGAGGGCTTAAAGTTTGTTTTAGAGGCTCTTAATAAGTCCCTAAATGTGACTGATCGACCTTCTGTGGCAGCCTGCTCCTTGGATTTCTGGACACCGGTGTTTGGTTGTGGGGTGGATCGAAAGTGTTTGTCTGAGCTGCACCTTGTGACTCCTTATCCCTCCTCCCCGCCCCTGCTTGTATTTTCCCTGCAAGGTCTGGGGCTTCTCAAAACAAACAAGGGGGAGATAAACACATGCTCTGGACAGCTCTCTGCTGGGTAGTGTCAGAGGTGCAACAGAGCAGATCCCTCTTTGGCTGCAGCTATACATCATACTCAGGGCTGGACTGCAGAACGGGGGCCCTGCTTTACCCTGATTATAAACCTCTACTCAGGTCCTATGGGGTCCTGATAAGGGAAAGTGCTTAAGACTGTTATCATGCTAATTTCATTTTAACTCAATGAATTTGTTTGCATTTATTAGTAGAATATGTTTAAGTAAAGAGCTCAAAAATGAAGGGAAGCATACATAGGCTCAGAAAAAGGCATTCAAATGTTCACTATTTGCTGTATGGATAATTTATTATTAGATTTGACATCACTAACGTAACATGAGTGAGTCAGTACATAACAATGTGCTGCCGAGGAGTTATTAATTTGAAAAGAGCTAACACATTCTTTTGTTTTTTCACACGTTTAGCGACCTCTCCAACAACCGCATCGGCTGTCTGACGGCGGACATGTTCCAGGGCCTCACCAATCTCACTAAACTGTAAGACTCAGATTAATAGGTCGCATTAAAATATTGCACTCTCTGACTTGTTATGTTTCTGAGAAAAAGCATTCACGTCTAATTTGTGTTATCGTTAGGAACCTCTCTGGTAACATTATATCCACCTTGGATCAGGGAGTGTTTGATGAGCTGCCGTCTCTCAAACTAGTGTAAGTACTAAAGTAAAACCCTGCTTGTAATTATACTGTACATACACGTATAGTAGTAGTATAACAGTGTAAAGATCTATAGCCAAATGAACAACAGATGTTCAAGACAAAGATTGCCTTTATCTGTTATTATTTGTTTTGTCAAAACTTTGTTGTGTTTACTACTGAAAAAGTCTGTTAAAAATTGCAAAAAACTGCCACTTTTTTAAATGTCAGAGATTATCTTATGTTGACAAATGATACAGTTTTGTTATTATTTTTGATCTGATACAATATGGCGATATCTTGTGCATTTTATCAGGAATTAGAGTATGTTTTGTTTTTAAAGTGCTTTAACACCAGCCACAGCTGCAACAAAGTGCTGAACATCTGAAATAAATAAGAGGAAATAATAAAATAGTGACATACAATAATACATTAAAAACTGAATTCAAAGCATAATAAAAACACAGTTTACTGGCTACTACTACACCACAGTTTAACTCAGTAAATGTAAAGTCTAACG
>JARVJO010000394.1:16310294-16320314 GCA_031762555.1 Cynodonichthys magdalenae | reverse complement strand
AATAAAGTGGCCGGTGAGTGTATATATATATATATATATATATATATATATATATATATATATATATACAGTATATATATATATATAAATATATTGTGAACATCTTGTATAAGGTTGTCTACTACAGTAAATTAAAAATACATCGAATTTCTGAAAAGTTTCACTAAAATTCATGCTGTGACTCAGGAAATATTTTACTAACAGACATGCAAACAAACACAGTCGGACACAAAAACATGATAATAGTTTGCCAGTTTACAATTTGCAGATAAAAGTATAATGCCTTGGTTAACTTTAAATAGGGAACCTTGTGAATCTGTACCCCAACCTGTTCGCAGGTGTTTGAGAAAGCAGCAAAGTCAGTTCATTTTAAGGTCAAAACAACAAATAAGATATAAACAACATTGTTTTAGGCACAAAATATGCAACAAGACCTCGAGTAATTGTCATGTCACCACTAAATTATGAGCAGCCGAAGTACAAAATTAGTTAAACTGAACCTGATCTCTTTTGTAAAAACCTTTTTATTCCTACAGGAACTTTAACTCAGACTACCTGTCCTGCGACTGTGGGCTGCGCTGGGTGCAGAGCTTCTTTCGCAGCAGCACAGCTCGTTTGGGGGATGAAACCCTGTGTGCCTATCCCAGGAGCCTGAGGGGGAAGCCCCTACGCGCCTTGAGGGAGAGCCAGCTGAGCTGTGGTAAGCCTGGGTACAGAATGGCACATTAGTGAGGTGGTCTCATGTGTTATTTCACAGAGAATTACCCTGTGAATGACAGTCCCACAATAACAAAGTTCAAAACCATCTCAGGTATGTTAGGAGCTCCATCTCAGCAGCTGAGCTGTTTGTAAATTGTTGCAGCCTGCATCCAATTAGCTTCAGAACTTATAACAGCTTCTGTGGAAATATTTGATTGAGGTTGGGTAGGGGGCGAGAGCAAGAGAAATAATAGGGAATAAAAATGGAAGTGCATTTGCATCTTTTCCCCACCATGTTGCTCAGACGGCCCAATGGAGCTGCACACCCTGTCGCTGCTGCCATCCAAGCGTCAGGTGGTTTTCAGAGGGGACAGGCTGCCTTTCCACTGCACTGCTGCCTTTGTGGACAAGATCACCAGCTTACACTGGCGTCACAATGGTCAAATGGTGACCTCTGACCCTGAAGTGGGAGTTCAATTGGAGCACAGCGTGGTGCATGACTGCACCTTCATCACCAGGTGGGTGTCTTGATGCCCTGTTTGGCCATTTTGCTTTAATAACTCTGTCTTTAATTCAAACATGTTTCTTTATTTTATGTATTTTATTTTTATGTAGTCACTTCTTAAGGTGAATGTTTTCTAAAACAGTATTTGGTGGTAATGTGTTCAATGGTATCTACCTTCAGTGAGCTCATCTTATTCAACGTCCATGTGGAGGCCAGCGGCGAGTGGGAGTGTGTGGTTACTACTGGGCGGGGCAACGTCTCTCACTCTGTTGAAATAGTAGTTCTGGAGAACAGTGCCACCTTCTGTCCGGAAGATAAAGTCATCAACAACCGAGGAGAATTCAGGTTGGTTACAGTGACAATAATTCAGATCAAACTGCACTCTCATGCGAAAGTCTCAAGTCATTCTACTTCCCACAAGAAAGACCTTGCAGTATTGAAAAGCAGTCTGGACTTACAAGGAGCTCAAATGCAACTGAAAGTCTAAAGAAAAAATTGGGAAAAACCTTCAGAAACTCTGGATCATTCTCAAAAATTAAAAGATATTCTCCCTTTAAAAGCAAAATGGTGGTTTTAAACACTTGCATAAGACTGTAAATGCACCATTTTCAGTTATTTTAGGGCTCAGCCTTTCCATTGACTGCTTATTTTTGTTCCACAGGTGGCCGAGAACTCTGGCAGGAATCACCTCTCATCAGTACTGCCTACAACTGCGTTATCCCTCCCTGACTGTGGAGGGGGAAACAGAGCAGAAAAAGGCTTCTCGATACTGCGACCGCTCTGGAAACTGGCAGGAAGGGGACTACTCAAACTGTCTCTACACCAACGGAATCACTCGTGTTCTGCACACGTTCATCCTGGTCAGTACAGTCATTGGTTCCTACTTCCTGCTGAGAATCGTGACATAGCAACACGCATCCTCACTGAATTTCCCCTTTGCATTTTAGAGACCCATCAATGCGTCCAACGCTGTCACTGTGGCAGATAAGGTGCGATCATACACTCTAGAGACCACGGGGTTCACCGACTCCATAGATGTGCTGTATGTGGCCCAGATCATGGAAAAGTTTATGGAATTTGTCAGACAGTTGCGAGAGGTAAAAAAAATCTATACAAAAAAAACCCTGCTCATGTTTGACAATCTTTGAGATTCTAATTCCCGTGAGTGCTTGTTCCAGTTGTCGGAGATGATGGTTGAGATGGGCAGTAACCTGATGGAGGTGGATGACCAGATCCTTGCAGTTGCACAGAGAGAAAAGAGAGCATGTAGCTCCATTGTCTACTCTCTGGAGACTTTGGCTTGGCCTCAGCTGCACAATCACGCCAAAGACTTATCCATGGTAGGGAGCTCCATCAATCTTTATCTTTGGTAGACTTACACATTAGTTTTTAATCGTGTTTAGTTACAGATTAGGTAATTGTAATACTGGAAAAGCATGTTTGTTGACTTTTGAATCATAAATTTGTGCAGGTGTCTAAGAACATTGTGATGGAGGCCCACCTAATTCGAACAGCTCATTTCACGGGTATGACCTGCACTGCATATCATCGTCGTGAAGCATCGGTAGATCAGTCAGGAGTGGAGATGTCAGAGCCTGTCAACGAGCCACAGCTTTATTTCCGCTGCAGCACTGGCTCCCATAACACCTCCCTCAACAACTTTTCCCTAAAGGTGAGAAACAAGAAAATACTAATTGTTTAGCAGGCAGCTCAATCAATTTTACCTGTTTATATTTAATTCAATTTGCAATTTGTCTGTACTTTTTTGTTTTCTCCAGAATTCTGTTGCCCTGGCCTCAGTGACTCTTCCAGCGACCCTGTTTGCTCCTGACACCACTGCTGACTGTAAGCTGCAGTTTGTAGCTTTCCGAACTGGAAGCTTTTTTCCTCTGTTGCCAAACTCGAGCAACACAGTCGAACACTCCCGCAAACAAAGTGTCAACTCTCCAGTCATCTTTGCAGGCCTTGGTAAAAACTTATCACTTTACTCCATTTACCTTCATAATTTCTGCTTTGCATGTCAAAAGAAAATCTGCTAAGATGTAATTTGGTCTTGATGTACCATTGATATAAACTTTCATGTTTGAATTTGTTTTTAAGTTTATGGAAATAAAACCAAATAATGCACTTTTGTATTTCTAATTAAAATTCAAAGTGAAAAGATTCTTTTTTATTCTAAAATGTATTATATATATCAACGATCTTTAGGCAACAAATCACTGCACTGCTGTTTGGCATTGCTTTTACTTGGCAAAGTTTGCTTTCAGTTTAACTAAACTTGGCACAAAAAGTAAAAAAAATTTGTGTTTGGTGGATTATTTCTTTCTTGGCAATATATCTTATACCATTGAAAAGCCTGTTAATTTCCCTTTTAAATGGTGCCACATTTGTAAGGAACATGCATTTGTGGAATGAGCAGTAGAGCTGAGTATGTGGGTTGTGCACATGAAACATCTACCAAATCTTCTCTGTCAAACAGCTTATTTTATTGTTGCTGTTGACTCTTGTTTTGAGCTTCTAGTACCCCAAAGTCCTGCCAATCACAAAATGTATTGCCAACAAGCATCTACCAAACAAATGTTCTTGTTATGTGTATTTTAACTTGTTTAATGAGTCTTCAAGTCATCATCTTTTTGTTTACACTGAAACTCCAATCTGTAATAAATGTCTCATTTGTCAATGCTTGCATCTGAGAAAAAATGGTGTGTTATGTAACTCATCTCATCTAAATATATAAATAAATATAAACTTAATAATGGTCAAGTTTTATATTTACATTACAAGAAGTATCATATTTTTTTCTGCTGTTCTCTAACAGATGGCTGTAGCATGTGGAACTACTCCGAGCCCATCTGGGTGTCCCTTCGTCACCTGTCCCCCGGTACAGATGCTGTGGCAGCCCAGTGGATCCTGAGGGGCCCAGAGAAGCATGGAGGCTGGAGTCAGGAGGGCTGTCAGCTTGTCCACAGTGACAGCAGCACTTCTACGATGCGCTGCTCTGTCCTCAGCAACTATGCTGTGCTGCAGGTAGATGAAGCATAAATGATTTATAATTTATTCAGCATCACTACCACAACTGAATGAGACTTTTATCTGGTCTGTGTGATTCCTCTCCACCCAGGAAGTGCCAGATTTCCCCAACTCTGGCTCGATCCCTGTGAGAGTGCTCCACCCTGTGGTGTACGCCTGTACTGCAGTGCTCCTGCTTTGCCTCTTCACCATCATCATCACTCACATACTACATCACAGGTACAGAATCATATACTGTATGTAACACACTGCAGCTGCTGATGGCTCTTTGCTGCTTTTTTTCACCATTCATTTTCTCTCCAACAGTTCAATTCACATATCAAGAAAATGTTGGCACACCTTGTTGAATACCTGTTTCCACATCGCCATGACAACAGCAATTTACGCAGGAGGCATAAGCTTGACCAGCTACCCTCTGGTCTGCCAGGCAGTACGTTTGTATTTTAGAAAGACATTTGACACATATTTTAGACTCATGTGAGCATCATGTTTAATGTACCTGCAACACATGACAGGTGGGCATTGCACTGCACTACTCCTCGCTGTCATCGCTGCTGTGGATCGGAGTCAGTGCCCGGGTTATCTACAAAGAAGCTGTGTGGAGAATGCCTCGACAGACAGAGGGAGAGTCTCTTGCTCCACCCACTCAGCGACCCATGCTCAGGTCAGCGAACTCTCATCCTTGCACCTCCACCCACTTCCTGTTCCATGAGATTATTGTTTGCTGTCAATATGGTTTATGTTTTAGACAGTTGGAGGAGTTCTTGAGCAGGGCCACCCAAATTTGTGCACTATCAAGGATGGTCTTTGTGCCCAAAAATCAAAGACCTTCTGTTTTAAGAAAAAAGCGGTATATAACTGTATGCAGTTCTAAGGTTATATGACCAGATGAATGTAGAGCTTGGTAGATAAGGAATGCGTGACGCTAACACTAAAGAAGTAGTGAAAGTTGTCATAAATCTGAGGGGGATGATTCAAGGGGGTCTCGCCAACAAGGTTCCTTCTGTTCTTTAACTGCTTTCCTTGAGCCCATGACCCTAAACCAGCAACTTTTACACTAAGTCCCTGACCTTGTTGGATCTCCAGCCAATTCTTTGTTGTTCACCCAAGCACACTGGACCATAACTGGAATAGATCTTTTAGTCTTGAGTCTATTCTAAACCCTACAGATTGGCACCTCACAGCTGTGTTAGGTTACAGACAATTAGAGAAATTATTCTTGTAAGTAAGATACAAGTCAAAGGTCAAACTGCTTCTTATGGAAGAAATGTTTAGTTAGTTGTTAAAGCTGCAAGAGTTTGATCTGTTTTCTCTGTTCTTTCAGGTTCTATTTAATAGCGGACGGAGTTCCTCTTATCATATGTGGAATCACTGCAGCTGTCAATGTGAACAACTATGGAGACAACAGTCCTTAGTAAGTGAATCACGTTTCATCCAAAGTTATTTGGCTTTTGACTTTGTGTTGTTTTGTTTGGTGCTGAAGTAAATTATTCGATGTCAAACACACAAAGCTGTACTTGTTCTGCTCTGACTCGTCTTCCACTTCTCTGCCTCTTGCAGCTGCTGGCTGGTCTGGCGCTCCAGCCTTGGGTCTTTCTTTATCCCTGCTGGCTTAGTGGTGCTGGTGACCTGGATTTATTTCCTGTGCACTGTGTTTCGCCTGAGGCATCGTGTGACCAAAGAATGCACAGGAACCAGCTTGTCCTCTCCTGGGACTGAGGGCCATCCTGCATTGGCAGGAAGCACCAGCCTGCTCTCCACTGACTCAGTTGGGGGACCTATAACCCCAGTTGTGCCTCCAGAGGATCAGTACTCACTGAAGACACAATTTTCTGTGCTGGTAGCCACACATTTCTTGTTTGTGGCTCTGTGGTGTTGTGGCGCCATGGCAGTGTGGGTAACAGGCCACACTAGCTTGTTGTTTAGCTGTCTCTATGGTGCAGTTGCCACAGTTTTGGGGGTGTTTCTGGTGGTGCACCACTGTTTCCGCCGTCTTGATGTGCAGGCATCATGGCTGGCTTGTTGCCCGAGCTATCGCCGCTCTCATCCTATACCTACCTACACACACACCTGCACTACGGGAAGTGGAGTGCAGACCTCTGAACAGGGATCCCACCTTTACATCAGCTGCCAACCCCCGGACTCTCACAACTCTTCATCGACCAGGTCATCTTCCACACCAAGTGGGATCAGCAGTGTTGGACCTGGGCCTTGCAAACTCACCAATTTGTTGCAGGTGGTACAGGACAATCCAAGCAACACTTCACGTGCCCCTACAGGCAACAACACAAGCACCAGTACGGACAACATCACCAAGCCAACAAACAATATTCTGCCTACTATTAACTCTTCAGCCCCCATACATCCCCAAAGAAGAAAAATAAGTAGCAGAACTAAACAAGGGAATGGTCAGTATTATCATCGGGGTGAGGGCAGAGGCCACTATCGTCTCAAAGCTTTGAGGACTGCTGGAGGCGGAGGCAGTCTTGGAGCTTTAGGGCCCACAGGCTCGGAGCACCTCAATTCATCACATGCTGTTTACAAGCAAGCCACAAGTGAGAACGACAGCATACACCACAGCCTCTCAGAGAACCACGCCAGCCTGCTGACAAATGGGAAGCGGGTGGGAGAATCAGTGGCCACCAGCCCCTCTGAGGGAAGCGATGGGGGCAGCAGCGGGAGCCGCAAACCCTTCCCTCTGCCGCCTTCTGCTGCAAGCAGAGTGGCCATGCATTGTGCTCAGAAACGATGCTCCAGCAGAGACAACTTGAAAGCAGCAGCATCTGCAGAGCGAGACTCAAAGCGCTGCTCCTATCCTTTGAACAGTGTCACCACCACTGTGCCGGGGGCCGCGGCCCAGAACGGCACCCTGAAAACCTCTGTGCTTGAGCTGGAGCAGGACATGAGTGGCACAGACCAATCCCAAAGCTCTGTTGGAATGAAAACTGGTTTGTGGAAAAGTGAAACCACGGTGTAAGCTACAGGTGAACATCTATGCATGGCCCTAATTAAATAAAATGATTGGTTTGTGTTTTAATGGTCTCCTAATAATTATGTAATTTAAGATGTAATATCATGAAGGCATCCAGGACCTTAAACTGGCACACTTGCCTCAGTTGTGTTGTAAGTTTGCTGTGAAATATTGTCCTTTTCAATAAGATATGCATTTATTTTAATCACTTTACAAAATGATGTACCAAACATTTTTCGAGGTTTGCATTTAATGTTGCAATTGGATGTCTAATGAAAGCTTTATTGTTTTAGCTGTAATTTTTCTATGCATATCAACTATAGCATGAAATGGAACGTAGGATCCATTTACAGCTTTATGCATTTAATCTGAGGGCAGCCTTTCATCCTTGTATTTGCTTCAAGTGATTGTCTCTGCTCATGTATGCACTTATATGTTCTTTGTCTCTATGTGCCTAATTGTGTGTAAGGGTATGTTTGTGTGTGTGTGTGTGTATATGGGTGAGTGTGCGCACAACAAAAGAAAACTTGCATAAGTGTGACTGTACAAAATATCAGAGTGAATTAAAAACACTATGTAAGACTTTTGATTCTAGAGGATTTTATCTTTTTTTGTAGCAGTACCTTCCAACTGTCTCCTATAAAGTTAAATGAAAAATCTGAGTGATAAAAATTATGGCCATTCACTTCCAACAAGAGTTTTTTTTTTTGTTTTTTTTTTCCTATGCCTGAATGACTTCCACCTTCTGGGTAGCAGAAAAACTTCCGTTTTTTCAAAGATTAAAAATACTTTGAAGAAAATAAATCCATATTTTCCTGTGGTGGCTGAGGTATTGAAAACTTATCCAAAAAAGTATCAACAAAACAATCCTTATGTGCGCCAGGAAACATTTATTAAACAGTATGAGCAGCCCTACACAGACCACAAATGTACTTCTGTTTTTATGCAGTTTCACTTGCAATTTGGGAAATTACATTAACAGGAAATAACTTTTTATCAACAACGCATTGTCAGAAGTGTTTCCATTGTTCATTGGATTACATACTAGATATTAGTTCTTGGTGTTTCAACATACTTGGGCTGTTCTACACACTGTTTCTATGGGTAAATTTGTGATAACCCCAACCAGCATGTAACTGTGACTCATACTAAAAACTAAGTATTCTAAACTCTGAAATAGTTTTTGTTCATGTATGAATAATTCACTACATCCAAAGGTTAACTTTGTTTTTTAGTTCAATAATAGTCATTTAGCTCATGATTTTTAAATTGCAGAATGTGTTTAGGTTTCATTTTAATTTTTATTAAATTTTTATTGATAGTGCACTTTACAGGATGCTCAGTTTGTTAGACTTATTGTTGATGAATAATAAAACCTCATTCTATCTATCTACCCTTACCCTACAGGGTTTTGTAAATTTAGAACTGTATTAAAATAAATTATTATTCAGGACACTTGTCATGGTTTAGGTTTACAATTTGTGGCACTTCAGTGCAAATTAGAGGGTCCTTTCTCACTTTATTTCTGTCAGTGTGTCAAGGAATATTAACTGTACTTTTTTTTCCTCCGCCCCTTCACACTTTATAGTCCAATCACTGTCGGACTTTAGAAAACTGACAAAATCATCAGCCAATCAATGGGCTCTATGCAGAATATGGGTGGGAAGTCATAACTTCAGGGAAGTGAAATGAAGAGTAAACTCGGTGAGGGCAGTTGTCAAAAGCTTCCTGGTAAAAATATTCACTCTGTAGTCATGTCCTGGCTGGGTTACCCAGGCTAGAACTTTTGTTAAGTTATTAAATCGACTTAACTAAACTCAAGTTTTATTTAAGGGTGTTGAAGGGTAATTTGTCGGTAAGTGAGCTTCCTGAACGAGTGGTTCACCGAGAAGAGCCTAGGCTAGGGAGGACAAAAAAACTAAACGTCAGGAAAAGAGGGACAAATCCTACGATTTAGACCATCTTGAGCAGTTCAGATCAACTTTTGACGATGTCTCTGCTCGACCAGAGCCAGCAGTCGTTTCCCACGAGTGTCCTGGTCACGGTGCATCAGGCTCGGAACGTGCGGGTCAAGGGCAAGAATGGCACCAACGACGCCTATGCCATCATCCAGGTGGCCAAAGATAAGTTTTCTACCGGCGTGGCCGAAAAAAGCGTGGCCCCGGTGTGGAAGGAGGAGGCTTCGTTCGACTTGCCGCTCTTCCACCCGGGAAACGCCGAGCGGTGTACGCTGTACATCATCATCATGCACCGGGCCCAGGTGGGTTTGGACAAGTTCCTGGGCCAAGCTGTGATCAACTTAGTGGAGCTGTATGACAACAAATCCCGCAAAAAGACTGAGTAAGTGACTTTAGCTGCATGGACATTTATTAGGATTATGTATTGTCTTGTCTGTAGTTTGCTTGGTCCCTCTTGATTAGAGAGAAGTAAATGCAGCATCACCTGGGAAAATTGAGGTGTGCCTATGCTCTCTGTATGGCTGTTTTCCATTTTCAATATATCATTACCTAATGTTGTTTTGTTGTTTTGGAGAATATCTCTATTTTACAGAGTGGTTTCAGCCAAAGATTTAAATTGAAGGAACAATTCTCATAAAATGTTGTAATCCAAAATGGCCCCGTAAGGTGTTACTGAATAACCAACTTGTAAAATTTACCATATATATATAAATATATATATATATATATATATATATATACACACGCACACATGAAATCATTTCTTGTTTAGACTTAAAACTTTATAAATTAAATTGCATCCTTTGTGTGTTTTCAGACATCTAGCCTCATAACCTGTCAGTGCTTCGATTTGAATT
>JARVJO010000394.1:16274058-16309748 GCA_031762555.1 Cynodonichthys magdalenae | reverse complement strand
GCACAAACACCGTGATAAACAATGAGAGCTGGCTTCATATTTTTGTGAAACTGAGAAGCGTTCTATTGTTTGAGGTAAACAATGCCACTGAAAGAAGTTGCTTCGAAATTAATTTTATTTAGCACCTTCATAGTTCACAAATGTCAAAGTTATTTTTGCATCAAGTGTATTTTTTCACAAGCAAATAGTGCTGAAATCAATATATAACTTTAGGGAAGCATGGAAGAGATGTTTAAGTAGCAGCCATATTTTACAAACCAGCATAGAAAAAACAACAAACTATTATTATTATTATTATTATTATTATTATTATTATTGGGTTTTCTGAAAGTTCTTAGCTTAGCCAAATTTATATAATGTAGGGACATTATGCCTGAATTTATATCATGTCTTTGGACACAAACTGCTTGTATTTTTAGTTCTTTTTCAACAAAGGGTTACGCAAATAAAACCAAGTCACTCTTTTATATTTTAGTGGAACCTCCCACACCTTCTTCCTCTTACTAGTTTGTGGTTGTGAAAAGCTCAAAACACTAACTATCTTGTCTGTATTGGACCGAACTAAACATTTCTTTGAGACTTTTACTTCACAAATTGGTCCAAAGCCAACATTACCAGTGGCAGCTTGATGACGGAGGCCTAACCTAGAAATCAACCTTCCACTGTGCTGCTGGTAATCCCACACATTCCTCAGGATTATTAGACTTCCCACACCCTGCTTTTTTTCATATAAACCAGGATGACATTTGTTGTTTGACGCAGCAGATGGTGTCACATGGGTGTGACAAGAACCAAAATAAAAACATGACTTTAGTGCTGAATAAGGTTAATGCGCCCTCTTTCGTAAGAGAACCTTTCAAAATAAAGAGCCAAAAATACAGACTGAGTTCACGCCACCTTGGGTTTAACTTTCAGAAAAAAAAAATAGTGTGCAGGAGATTGTGAGCTCTCTGTAATCTCTCAACCATAAGCTGCCTTGATATGGTTCTACAATTACCTCATTTGCTTGATGTTAGCAGCTTATCTGAAACTTTATAACGTGTTTGCTCAGGTTCTTTTTAAAGCTTTATGACAAAGGTCATTTCTTGCTGTTCTCATTCTTGAGCTCCTTCATTCTTCGTCCTCCTTCTGTCTCCTTTGAGTTTCGGAATGCGTACAGGGTATTGCTGTTTTTTCCTTGAACTGTGTGGTTTTAGATTACTACCCTGCCTCCCTGTAGCTATGACACAGGGTGCGACATTCAATACTTTGTTTTACTGCTCAAAGGTATCCTTCCAGTTCTCACTAATACAGGTTATTTTCACATTGACATCCTAGTTTTAGACTCTGACTTTATACAGAAAAGGCAAAGACAAATTAAACAATGGGTTGTTTTCTTAATAACAAGAAAATTAATAAATAAATGTGTCATAGCTTCAAGCAGTGAATCATTACTGTTAACATAGCAGACAAATGTATTAATAAATAATTTAAGATGCATTATTATTATTTCTAAATGGCAAATTATTTTCCACTGGTAATCAACATGTAATGCAAATAATAATCCTCCAAGTTCATGAACAGATGTATTTGGACAAATGAAACCCAACAGAACAAGAATTATCATACGTTTTCTTTTTACATTTATAAACCAGATTGTAGGCTGTTAACATTCTTATCTTCTATTGCACAGAATCGTAACATAAAACTCCATGAACTAAATATGTCTCCAGTTTCAGTGTCAGATGTTAATGCTTAGGAAAACAACAGCCTGTGGAAAAATGTCAGCTTACCTCATTGGGCTTTCTTTTTAGCAGCTTCTTACACCTCTTGTACTTCCTCTGACTTTATTTTTAACACCTTATTCAAATAGTTACTTTGAGTCAGTTCCTCTCAATAAAAATTTCCACTCTGAAGACAAAGTATTGCAGATTGAAAATTATAATATGATGCAATGTTCACAAATTTTTGGGGTGATTGGGTGGTGCAGAGGTTAGATAAGGCAATCTTGTGATTTTGAGGTTGGAGGATCTAATCCCCAAACCAGCACATAAAATTTTTTTTCTTTCTCATTTTTTCTTTTACTATGTCTCCAGACAGCATGTTACATCACCAGTGCTAGTTAATATGATATAATAATTACAACTTTCCTGATAGTATCAACACATTCCTGATAACTTCTCTCCATTTTTCTGAGATGCGTAGTCCCTGCGAGTTTGCGACTTTACATCTTGTTTACTACAAACATGCGTAACATCAACATCTGATGTAATTACACTTTGTGTAGCCCGGTTGCTCCAAGCCTGCTGATGGAAACACGTCTGATGCACATTTCTTTTTTTGCGACATTTCAAAAGTTTGCTTAAAATTCACATAAAATTGGATGAAAACACTGCTAATGACTGAGACTGATGGAACGGGGTATTGAACCAGCAACCCACCAGTTACAGGATGACGCACCTAACCACTCTGCTACAACTGCCCCAAGATATGTGTTTATAAATTATGCTAATATTCACCTTAGTTACTTAGGTATGAAATACTTTTTTTAGCTGCTGATATTTTAAGGTCATAATCCCATTAGACCAGTTCCAGTTCTTGTAAAGCCTTTTTTCTTTAGAGGGAGTGTCATGTGTCCAGACACCTGAGCCTCAGTATTTGTTGTCTCAACAATGAGCAGTTCACTCTAGGTTTTCCTTCCTGGCATACAATGCTCAGAATATTTACCCAACATGAGAATTTCCTTCTGTGATTTTGAATGAATCTTGTCTTTGGTGTCCATATGATATTTTTTATTTAGATATTTTAAAATCAACAAGCAGTACCATTATAATAGTGAATCATAATCATGACAAGATTTTAATAGAAACCATCTGTCCTTTTTATTATTGTTTGGTTTCATCCTGGTGTTTCTCACAGTCTAAACGGAGCCTTTTGTTAATTATTACATGTAAAACAGAAGAGCAGGCAGCAGTTAACAGCAGAAACCTGTTCAGCTGGGCCAGTGACATCATGTGTCAGGGCCATGCCTCTATATCCAAACAACCTGAACACCCTGATGTTCTGTTACCACCTACATTAATGTATCATGTCATTGTTGTTGTTCAAGTGCACACCCTTCTTTAATTGTTTTAAGTACAACAAAGAGTTTTGAACTGAAAAAAACATTTTCCGCATGTTTTTAGTTATAGATAGTTTGAACCTGCCCCTTTGCTTTAGGGTGTGAGATAAAAAAAGTAAATTTAAACTTGTAATTAGAACTCATTACATCATGTTCTGTACTTCTGCACCTCCCTGAATGTTTGAATGTGTTTGAGGAATGTTGGTTCACTCCCAAGCTCGCTTCCTGACTCTTCACAGAGGAGTCTGTGTGAACGACTGCTGCAAACATAAACCTCACACGAAATGCAGATGACTAGCTTGTTTATACAACACAAAGTTTGGACCCGTGATGTGCATCTTTTCATGGTATTAGATCATCTTTTCAAATAATAGACAGAAGAAACTTGATGGGATCAACAAACTGTTAGACAATAAAAAATCATGCAGTTTGCTTTAAGTAACAGAGTTTTCAGACTTCAGCGCTAACGAAAAAGTTAAAATTGGAAAAGCTTAACTATGATTAATGCTTCTGCCACTGTTATAGGTATTATAATATAATTACTCTAAAGTTTTGCCAATTTCCAATTCAGATTTTTTTTTTTACTTAAGTAATCTTTTGAATAAGTCGCATAACATCAATGGTATACATAAAAAAATAAGATAAAGACAAATGGAAAAAACTTTATCATCTGCACAACAAATGCTTCCTGTTTTACATTTTTCTCAGTTAATGAGCAAAATTAGCATTTTTAGTCCTTCAGAAATATGTTTGGTCATAACCTTTTTTAATATTTAAACTAAAAACTTAATAAAAAGCTGAATCAAAAGGTCAGTGTCTCAGACTATAGCTTTTTTCTTGTTCTCTCAAGATGACGTAGTAAAAAAAGACTTGATATGCTAATACTGTATGAAATACTTTTAAGTTTGCTTTCTGTTGCTGTGTAATAACCTTCCCGCAGTATTAAAGCTTGCTGTAAAAGAATGCCTGCCATTAATTTAAAAATAAATCTCTTATCAAAAAAAAAACATATGACACATTTGATTTTACAGGTGGTTCAAGCTGGTGAACAAGGATAAAAAGGAGGACAAAGTGCGAGGAGAGGTGCTGCTGGATATCCAGTTTATGAGAAACAACATGTCCGCCAGCATGTTTGACCTTTCACAAGAGGACAAACCTCGCTCTCGCATCTCTAAGCTGAAGGACAAAGTCCGAGGAAAGAAAAAGGATGGCTTCTCTGATTCTGCTTCGGCTATTGTTCCCTCTGTGAACCAGGTCCTCACAGACAGTGAGGGAGAAGCTGACGCACAGTCTCTTAGTCAGTCTCCACAAGGGAAGAAGAAATCTAAATTTAAAACCCTCTTTGCCCCTAAATCAAACTTGCATCGAAACATCTCACAGTCTATGTCTACACTTGGGACACTGCCTGAAAAGAATTCATCTCTCAGTGGCAGCCGCTCTTCTGGCCTCAATGTTGATTCTCCTGAAGGTAAATTAACCTTTCTATATACACTGTCTGTAGTATGTGTTTACATTTCTGACTTTCCTCTCACGCACACAGCAAGTTAAATAGGGGTGTTTTGCATCCTAACAGTGACATCATGCTTCTCTTCTACTTACAGGGAAAAAGAAATTTAAATTACTGGGACACAAACGCACAGGTAGCTCTGACAGCAAGGTGTCTCTGGGTGGTTTCTCTTTACTGGGCCGATCCAAACAGGGCAACAATGACCTCAACAACCTGTGCATCAATGGCAACCATGTCTACGCTAAGGAGGCAGAAGCTAAGACTGGATCTACACTTAGTCTAAACAGCTCCGGTCACGGCTCTGTGGAGGATGTCCGCAAACACACGTCTGATGCCTTTGCAGATTCCGCCATAAGTCTGTCTGTTCCATCCTCTAGACAGGAATCAGATAAAGCTCTAATGGAGCAACAGCACCATCAAGAGGAGGAGACGAGGAGGCTGGCTGAGAAAAAGCGCATCGCAGAAGCAAAGAGGCTGGAGGAAGAGGAGAAATACAGGGCAGATGCCAAGAGGCTGCAGGAGGATGAACAGCGCAGACACCAAGAGGAACAGGAAAGAAGACGACGAGCCATTGAAGATGAAGCCAGAAGGAAGAAACAGAAAGAGGAGGAGGAAGAAAAGAGAAAACAAGAAGAAGAGCGCAGGATGCAAGAAGCAGCTGACACCCGAAAGCATGAGGAGGAGCGTAAAAGAGCCGAGGAGCAGAAACGCCAGGAAGAGGCCTCTATGAGTGACAGACTGTCATCTCTGTTTGGCATGATCAGAGGGAGGGAGGAGAAAAAGGAGGAGGTACAACCACAAATTAAAGAGGAGCGGCTTTCCAACCCAGCCTCTCGCTTTGTGTCTAAAGGTCCTGATCAACCTGTCTCCAGTCACTCCACTAATCCATTTGAAGATATTTCCCTCAGCTCAGATTTTTCACATGTCGGCAATCAAAGTCCATCTGATCACCAAAAACCCAACCACAACCCACAAACCCCCTCTTCCACGACGTTCCTCAACCGCACTGCTAAAGTGTCTGCAGTTAAGCCCAGGTAGGCCAGCTTTTCTCACCATGGCACTGTTTACATAACACAACAAGTTTACACCGCACCAATGCTGTGAAATGATATCAGCAGCTTTGTGATCCTAGAATTTTTATTGGTTTATATAATTTGAAGTCTTCTTGACTAACTAAAACATTTTAAAATGTCTAATATTTACCAAACTCTTACCTTTTTATATTAGCATATTATGTATCTAAAGCACTAACACTAACTGCAAAAGCAAAGCAAAACACACAGTTAGGAGGCACACATTAGGCCAGTGTTTTTCAACCCTGGTCCTCAAGGCAGACTGCCCAGCATGTTTCAGATGTTTCCCTGCTTTGACACACCTGATTCAGATGACTGCAGTTCAACAAAAGCCTGTTAATTATCAATTTAAATCAGTTGAGTTGAAGCAGGAAAACATCCAAAACATGCAGGGTGCCTTGAGGACCAGGGTCGAAAAACACTGCATTAGGTTATTTGACAAAACACTACAAGCCCAGACTTGGAGGCCTACAGGCTGCCTCTGTGTGGTTTCTGAATTACCCAAGAAGGTTGAAGCCAACTCACCACTGATGTACTTTTTGTACCATGATGTAAGGTAGTAACAGAGCTGAAATGGTTGACATTTGAAGTAAGTTGGCTTTTTTTATTTGGATTTTACTGTTGCTTAACCAGGCAAATCTCATTGAGATCGCAGATCTCTTTTTCAAGGGAGGGCTGGGCCTGAAGGCAACCACATGATTTTGGGGTGTGGGGGTTACTGGAGTACCAGGAGAAAACCCTTGCAAGCACGAAGACAACATGCCGACTCCACACAGAAAGACCCGAGGTCCGAACCGGGGATCAAACCCAGGACCTTCTTGCTGTGAGGCGTCAGCGCTAAACACTGAGCCGTCATGCTGATTTGATCTGTGCGACCACCCCATCAAGGAAATTAACAATAAAAAGATTTATTAATGTTGTAGGATCTACAGTAATGACACAGCAACTTTACATTTAGTAAAAAAAATATTGAGTTACAAAAAGAATCACTAAACTGTATTAATTTGCCACGTTTTGGAAACAACATGAGGGAGACGTCTGTCACACATTTATGCTTTGTGCTCCACATTAACGCAGCTGAGTTCTGTTCTGACTTTGTAGCCTGTGTGCTACAGGCAGCTTAAAGACACACTGGTCTTTGCAGCCATTTCACAGATTGTTGAAAGAGACTATTCATTAAAACAGATTTAAATAATTGGTTACTGCAAGCTTTTTTATTTTATACTTCTATCTTAAGTTCTACACCATGTCTTTAAAGATAGAACCTGGGCATTCCACAAGTTTTTGACATGTTTCTGGTCACAATTCGAACATGCCTTCTTTTTTTTTTTACCCAAAGTCAGAAGGCCATATAATGGTTGATGAACCTGTCAGACAGGTTGGGCTGGTGTTAGGAAAGAAGCTGTTGAACAAGTTGAGGACTGAACAGAGCTCAGAAGGAGAGAACAAGTTAGCGATTCTTTCTGTGTCGATGTCCTCAGTGTCTGGATTTAGGTTTTCAGATGTTTTTTTTTTTTTTTTTAACTTGTGCAGTGAGTTAGACTGGACTTATGGTTTGATCATAATGGTAAGACTGTTACTTTTGTTACCATTTCTGTTAGTTATGTTTGTTTTCAAGCTTGCAGTTAGTAACAAAGGTAGTCAAGGGTGTTTCTGTCATTATGGGTATTTGTCGTACATTTTGTGTGTTACCCATTTGCTTATTATATTCTAAATGTGATCGTGCTGGTGTAGTCGTTTCTCAGTAGCAGCTAAAAATAGAAACTTGTCAGTGCTGTCTAGTTGTTGGCCTTTAGCGTAGAACGGTGTTTAATTTTATATGCTGGTTATTTGAATTGGTTAACCAAATTTTGCATAACTGAAAATATTTTTGTTAAATGACTAATGAAGTAGTTAAGTAACTGAATGTTATTTAAAGGGAGATTATGTATGAGGAATATATCAGAGCAGACATCGGCTTATTGATATGTGGATCCTCAGTTTATTTGGTCACAGGTTGCATATTGTTAAAAGTGACTTTGGTCCCACTGACCTTTTAGGATTTTGTTTTTGCTTTTTGGCAGATCAGCTCAAATTTTGGAGTCTGAACCTGCTGACTGCCAAAGTCCCAGTCAGCCCTGTCCGTCCCCAGCCCACTCTGATGGAGCACTTGAGAGGGTAGACTCAGAGTCCCCTGAGACGTTCGCCAACCTTCTCACATCGTTGTCTTCATCAAACATAAGCCAAGACCTGTCAGGTTCTCCTCACAGCAGCACTGAGAATTTGTCGTTTCTGGAATCTGGAGGATCTTCACCCACCATGGCAGATCAGAAGAGAAAACCACCTTCGTACCCTATAAACGGAGCCCAGAATAGAGGAAATCAGGGTCATGTCAGAGAGATTCAAAACCCTATGTATGAAGAGGCAGATAGATCACCACAAGAAAAGTCTTTACCGCTTCCCGATTACGAGACCCTTTTTTCTAAAAAGAGACATGGAGTGCAGGGGAAAACTCAATGGGACAACTTAGTTGCTGAGGTCAGTCAGAAGCAGAGAGAGTATCCTCCTGAGCTTATGGGTCCTGAGATGAGTGTGGATGGCCCAGCAGAGCCTGCACCAAGTCCTCGGTCGTCTATATCGCATGACTATGCTGCGATGAGGAAATTTCAGAAGAGTAAACCTGCATCCTTTAAAAAATCATCTCCTTCTCCCTCTAAACAAGCAGCCTCTCAGGTCCCTCAAACGGTTGTAGATTCTTACTCGAGTATCAGACAGGAAGACAAAAAAGCACAAGTCAGTTTGAACAAAGAAACACCAATAGCCAAACCTAGACAAAGAGTTGGTGGTAACGAGCCAAAACAGCAAGAAGAATCTGCTGTGAAGGCTAGCCTGCAAACATTGTCCAGTTCAAACGTGAGCTGTAGGGACCAAAAGGAAAAGGAGAACTTTGCACAGCCCAGTACAGATAGTCTTTCCAAACTGGGTCATAACCAGGAAGTTGATATTTTTACCAGGAATCTGCAAACGGAGCAGAAACCTGAACACGATCATTTTGATAAAATCTTAACTCAAGATAAAACAACTGATCCATGGAGTGCCAGTGATACTGTCAAACAGAATGACCACAGAAAAACAAACGAGGATTCAAAGCAATTTAGTCCTACTTTCCAAAGAAAGAATTCACAAAGAGGAAAGAAGACACTTCCAGCCAAAATTCACTCTGAAAACAAGATTTTGGTGCCTGAAGAAGAACCAGAATCCAAAGAGGCTAATGAAATCTTTTCTGCAAGTGATGGATCAGACACACTGCAGCCACAAATTAGTTTGTATGCAAGAAAAGGTCCAACCCGTGCCGAGTCTTTTTCATCTCAGGCCCCCTCAGAGTCCCTCCCCATGGTTCTGGAGGAACCAGCTTCTCAGACAGAAACCTTGTCTGGGGGGAAAACACCTTTGCGAGCATGGGTGTCACCCTCCGACATTCAGCCTGTCAGTACTCAGAATAGCAGTGGAGGTGGGCTAGGCTTAAGTGCACGCAGGTGAGATTTAATGGGCTATTACCAAGTCAGCATTTGTGAACTTTTTGTCCTAATTTATCTACGATCAAAGGGGTTTTCATTGCGGTGATTTTGTATCTGGTGGCAAGTAGGTTGTTGGTATTCATCTTGGGTGTTAGGGTTACTTTTGGGCTTTCAGCAACATTTCTCATTCTGTATTTTTATTCTGAAATTGGAGCTTGGAATCGCTTTAATAAACCACACAATGGCACTGTTTAAAGAGTCCATATTATGCTCTTTTACATGTTCATTTGAGATCAGCATGAAATATTAGACTGTGAGACAGCTGCTTCTTTTCTGTTAAAAGGAGCAAGAACTTTGAATACTCAAAAAGCATAACATGACCTCTTTAATTTTATTGCCTGGTTTCAATATGTGTTTTCTGACATAAAAAAATGCAGGGTTTTTCTACTAACCTGTATGAAGTTGAAGGTTTGTAGGCTTTACATACAACTTTTCTCTATTTATTTTTTTTTTACAGGCCTCATCCTGTGAAGCCCATGAGCTCAGAGAGCCAGCATCCCACCAGCAGCCCTGCTGTCAAGGAGATTAGGGTTTGGGACACCACTCCTGGAAAGACTAAGGTAAATCAGTTTTATTGAAAACTATAATAAACGTCAAATATCCTCTCACAACAGTGAAATAAATTCTCATTTGAATAAATAATCTCCCCTGCAGCTTAATTTACACAGCAGTTTTTAAATTTACAAACTGTTTTTATTATTTTAAGACCCCAGAAGTCTGAATTGAAATGTAATTAGGTTTAAAAAATGCCCAGTGGTGGCTCCAAAGTGTTTTTTTTTTTTTTTTTTTTTTTTTTTTTTTTCTGTGTGTGTGTGTTCTAGAAGATTAAAAGTAACCCTAAAATGTTGTTATTCTACTCAGCAGATTGAGTTTTGCTCAGTTGGTAAAAAAAAAAAACAATTTCTGTAAAGGATACAGGTGGCACAAAATCTCAGCAAAACAAGGTTTGAGAACATTGATTTGAAATCATAAGAAAAGCATTTGTAAAAAAAAAAACTGGAATAAAAGGTTAGAAACATAACCTTGCATCTCAGAAAAAGCATTCAGTTCTGTTTTGTTCAGACATGAAGCAGAAGGCTCTTTTAACAGACCAGAATGTTTTTCCATTAACTAACTCTATACTTTCTTCCTGTCAGGGGGGGGACTCAGGTGGTGGTCCTTATAGTCAGCTGACGCAAGAGGAACTAATAACACTGGTTGTCAAGCAGCAGACCGACCTGTCCAAGAAGAGCGCCAAGATCGAGGAGCTGGAGCTGTACATCGACAACCTGCTGGTCCGAGTCATCGAGGAGCAACCCTCCATCCTGCATGCACTCAATGCCAAGCCGGTGTGAGGGGCCGTTTTCTGACACGTTATGTCCCATCTTTAGGGCTTAAATCACCTTTTTCATGTGTTTCCACTGTTATCACACTGGACTCAGAGGTACGAATGTGTTGGAACGTTATGCACTTTTTTCCGTTCAGAGGTAAAAAGATTTGAAAGTGGTGGAAAATTGTTAGAATTAATTTAATTTGGCCATCGATAACGAAAATGAAAAACTTTTAAGCAAATGAATGTATTTGTTTTTACACTAGGGTATTAAAGTATGATTTAATACATAATAGATTCACATTTTTAATTTATTTACTTTTGGTCTTTTTTATTTTTACTGCTGGCTTTATTTTAAATTATTGCTGCCTGTTTCCCATACATACTGTTCACCTAATGATCTGTTTCATACTCTGTTTTTGTCACTACACTGATGAAGCCTTAATTGTTTTCTTGATCCTTTTTGTTTTTTTAACTAGACCATTAAGAACATTCCTCTCTCTGTAGTCACTACAGTAAATGTCACTTGGCCATTCAGTCTTTTGAAAGATGAATTGAGCCTGTTGCTGCAAGGAGCTGTTAGTTAAAAAACTGTATCATGTACTGTGCATAATTAGAAGTGTTTAATGTACTCGTATAGCACAAACTTTGTTTTGCAGAGAGCATAATCAAACAGAATTCTTCTTAAATTGTTGAAATACTTTAATCACTGTGGTATTTGTATCTGTGGCATAAAGCTAGAGGTAATCAACATCTATTCATAGATAAACACTAATATTCAGCTTTTGTGTTTGCGTCACTCTGATAAATGTCTTCACTGGAGGCAATTCTGAAATAATTGCAATATTTACCACCTGTATATAGAACTGTGCCGTTCAGTCCTTTTTATCACTTTAATCCCCAGTTTTTGTAATATATGAATAATGATAATGAACTACATATTTTATTTGTCTGAACCAAGAGCTCAAATAATGTACAGCTTAATTAATCCAGTTTCTCTTTGACATCTGTTCATGTAAACTTCTTTAAATGTCTATTTTCTCACCTGTTTTGTTTTATTTGAAATAAAGTCACTAAGTATTACAGCAGATGGGTTTTAGCTGAGAGCATTTTATTACAAACCCTTTGTATTTTCAGAGAATTATACTTCACGTATTGGTGTAAATCCACATAAATTGCATCATTTGGCAGTTAAACAAGACACTGCTTTTATATTTCTAACATGATTAGACAGTGTGTTCTTTCACATCCAGCTGTTTGTTTTATACTCAGAGGGAAAAGCATGAATATCTTAAAGTTTCTATACATTTCAGATCAAAAAGAAAGAGCCATGCAAGTGTATCCATGGAAACACGACATGATTTATTGTACACAACAGCCTACTCTAAGGTTGAGCAACAAAACCGTTGAACAAATTTTGTTATTTTAATAGTTTCAGTAAATCCTTCTGACATTTTGGTTAAGGCTGTATAAAAGACTGGTGAACATGTACTGTAGAAGTTTAGTGTGAAAAATGAGGTGGCTTAAACAAGTACAAAACTGTTTATCTGCCTTATAGGCAAAAGACCAATAATGAAAACGTTTTTTGTAATAAAGAAATTAACCCCTCTAAGTGTGTTTAAAAAAAAATATAAAGCCCTTTGTGTTTCTATAGAGAGAACTGAGCGATGCAGAATAAATAGCCTGTGGTATCATCAGCTCTGCTGGGTGGGTCTGAAAATATTAATAGTTTCTGAAAGATCTAAAGGGTTGAAAACACTTAATGAGCTTACTAGCCTTTCATTCACGTCTGTGTAGGAAAGACAAATGCTGTCCCTGGTGAAAAGTTTAATTAAAGACTTAATGTTCACATATATTTAATTATTTTTCTGAGTACTTTCAAAGCACTTGCTCCTTTGTTACAGCACTAAGAGCGACTACATATTTATATAGAGTTGTAAAGTTTTCACATTCTTTTATGTCCTGGAAACTTCTTTTAGTAGCGCATAACCTTTGCAACTTTATATAAAACAACTTTTCTCTTTCGTTTTAATATTTTCATCATATATAATATATAGACTGAAATAATAAACAGTGATGCAAAATTTAGAATAAAATGAACAACTTTGTTAAAAAATCTATAAAGTTGATCGAAAATGCATGTTTTATAGATATCACTTTGTTTTCTCAATGTGATTCGAACTTAAATCATCATGAAACAAGTAGAAACGATATATCAGTTCCTCTACAGAAAAGATTCAATGATCATCCACTTATAACAACTTTGGCTAATAATCGAAATGAATCAAATAATATTAGCAAAAGCACAATTTAATGCATTCCTACTCCCATTACACTTTCAAGCAACTTTCATGTTTACTACCCATTGCCTATTTTTATATTTTTATATGATAGATATTTACATGATGGAATATTCCCATGACCTGGTATATGTTGGTAAAACTGCTTAATCGCTTAAGATTACTGAACATTGAAGTTCTATAGGAAATTATCAAAACTAAACATTTTAATAAAAGACAAGCTGTTTTATTTATTAAAATATGAAGTTCAGAAAAGGATTTAACAAAGAAACTGTTCCGATACATCTGGATACTTTAGTCTCAGCAAAATTAAAAGAGGAATGCCTGACATTAAACATTTCTGACAGGTTCTTTACATTGCATTGATACTTTATGTATTGGAAGGTCAAATATTGTCTTTTTTATTGTTTGTATTTACACAGGATGCTTTGTGGATGCATTAGACAGCATTTAACAGCACTCAGTGTTTGTTGGGAGTCACATTAGACCAAAGCAGTAGTAGTGAAGCAGCTAAAACCAATTTCGCACAAGAATTGTGCAAAATGTTATCCAAGCACCAAAGTTTGTTCTGCTTATTCCCAAGAGTCTTAAAACATATATTCTGCCTGATAGGCTAAATATTTTTTTTTTAATGGCTGACAAAATCATTGTTAGTACTGCTGACTGGACTGGAGTTGGACAGGAAACACATGGCAGGTCTGTTGAACTTCTCTTCCACCACTTGCCATAAGCTCTTGACATATGCTCTTACTAACATGCAGTACAAGGTTAATTACATAGCAAACATTTAATTGGACACACTTATTCAGATTGCCTAAATAATTGTGTTACCAAATGATTAATGTGTGGAAATTAGCTCAACTTGACAAAAGGCCAATGTCACGGATTATCAATTGCCAATTATGCAGATTTGAGAAATACTTTAAAGACAATCATCATACCAAACTTGGTGCTTACATCACAATTGGCACAACTTTTTCTAAAATGATAATTGGTGTATAGTGCACCAAGTTTTACAGAACACCCATAACATACAGTATGTCTGTGCAACCCAGACACACAAATATTGGACTGTTTACAACAACCCATGTCATTTTCACTACTTCCCAACAGCTATTATCAGCTGGACTACAGGCTCACTATAACAAGTGTAGGATGTCATTAACGCCAGAGCAAAAATGGATGCACTTGGAGTGGTGTCACAACTGAGAAGCATAGACTAATAATAAGAGGTGTTGTATCATGTTTGGCAATTATTCTTTTTTCTGCATTGCCACAGATGACTATCAAGTGCATACGATGTGAGGAGTCATACGATATGACTTCAGGTCCTGTCTGGTAGTGATTTGGAGAAACCTGATGGCACAGAACTATCTTGCATTCACTGTGATTGTGTATTTCAATATGATGCTCATTCACACATGTATGTTTTTTTGGACTGCCCACCTCATGTTGAGGTCCTTCTGTAGCCAGCCAGGTCTCCCTATTGTTCCCTAATTGGAACATGAGTGGGATCAGCTTGGGTATCCAGCCTGTTTCCATTCTGCCAGACAACAGCTTGCCACAGTTGAGGATCCAAAATGCTGTGTGACAATGTTCCACGAATCCCCACTTATACCCAGGCCCAAGGAGGTGACACAACCACTCCACGGACACAGGACCAGTAGTGTGCTCATACCTTCAACTCCATTCTTCATCT
Organism: Cynodonichthys magdalenae; assembly: GCA_031762555.1. Lineage (NCBI taxonomy): Eukaryota > Metazoa > Chordata > Actinopteri > Cyprinodontiformes > Rivulidae > Cynodonichthys > Cynodonichthys magdalenae. The sequence continues at coordinate 16,295,203 of JARVJO010000394.1, read as the reverse complement.
GATCCAATATTGGAATCGTTGTAATACAGTTACATGACTTTTTAACATGTCATTTCTTTTAATTTCCTCTACATCTAGGTGCTTTAGCTTTTTTGGTTTTTAAGTGAATGTATTTAAATAGCTTGTAATGCATATTCAATGTAAGTTCTTTTAAATGTAAAGTAACTTTTAAATATTTTCAGGGACATCCATATTTATATATGACCAGGTGTGATGTATCAAATGAATTTTTAAATATGGAGGATTTCAACACAATAAGTTTAGTAGCTTGAAGATGGGCAGTGTAACTGAAACATCAGGCAGATAATAAAGGGAGCTTTCTTTGTAGTGTGCATTGTTTTGATCTCTTTTCATCTTTATACAAACTCTTTGAAAAAGCATAAAACTAACACTTTTGTTTTATGGCATTGGCATTGAAACTTTTCAGATGGTTGAAAGAAAGTCCAGACATTCTAAATTTATGACAAAAAAGCAACATAAACTCCTGCCGATATTTGACACGGGAAACACAAAAAGGCATGAAAAGGAAAATAGTTTTTAAATAGAAAAGAACAATTAACACTGGACCACTGGGTGAGTTTGTGAATAAAATGATTGAGAGATGAATTATGAAATGACAAGAAAGCAGTCTACACTTTTCTAATGTACTTTACTTTAACACAAAACAAAAGAACTTTACAGAACCACACTGGCTGTGGCGCAGTTGTTGGCTGAGATCCCGATGCGACGCCGACATGTGAACATTTTGCGGAGCTCAGCACGGAAACGGTCGTGCAGCCAGGCGTAGAGAAAAGGGTTACAGCAGGACGAGCTCATTGCACAAAGGTGACAGAGCAGCTGGATGAGCAGAAAGTAGTGCTTGTCAATCAGACCGATGTCAATGTCCCGCAGGACGTTGAACACGCTGATGGGCATCCAACAGATGCCAAAAGCTGCCACCACCAAGCTCACGAGGCGAAAAGTCTTGCGCTTGCGCATGCGCTGGGCCTCCGCCTGGCTCTGGGTGTGGTGGCCAGGTACGACGCAGTTCCGCAGCTTGACTGAGATGCACAGGTAGGAGATGCAGAGTGCCGACAGAGGCAGTACGTAGGTGATCAGCAGGGTGCTGTAGGCGTAGACCAGCCGCTCTCGCTCCTGACCCATCCAGAACTCCTCACAGATGGCGAAGCCTTCGTTTTTAAACTCCACATGGTAGGTGTGAGCCACAGCCGGAGCCACCAGAGCGCAGGACAGGAGCCAGATCCCAGATAGAAGGTAAGTGCAGGCCAGGACAGAGATGCGCTTCTTCAGTGGGTGTACTGTAGCGTAATATCTAGGAGGAGGCAGAGCAGATGAGTTAGAAAAAAAAAAAGAAAAAACAGTTAGAAACTGACAAGAAATAATGTCACCTATGAGTCACTGCAGGGGTGGAAGAAGAACAACTGTAGTTAGTGCTTGCCATCAGCAATCGACACACAAATTATTGTACGCCCTTAAGCGACACAAATTAAAAATGTTCAAAAATCACAGGAGAACTCAGTCAATGCCAAATTGGCAGTTTCCAACCAGAAAAATATGACTTCATGCTGGCACAAATGGGAATTTTAATTCAGTCCTGCCACTGCAGCCAAGGTCAGATAGAGCAAGATTTGTGCCAAACAGCGACAGAGAAACATATTATTGTCTGATAAATAATCTTTCCTCCTATCTCTGTGCTTCATTCAGAATGATTTGCATTTGAATGAACCAAGAGGATGGCATTAATGGATAGTATCATCTCAAAGCTGCAGAACATTGTGAGCAGTCACTGAGGAAACACTATTCACTGAAAACAGTGAGTCTTCATCAAAAAAGCCTGCTGTGAACATAGAAAAGCCCCTTCAGATTGATTGTAGTCTCAGGTTTTACCCATCACAAGAAATATGTGCAGTTCAGGGCTTCTATAAGGGCTCATTCATCTCCTTATCATTTCAACATCATCTGTAATATGAGTTTTTAAATTTACAAATAAAATACGGTTGATTTAAATCATGACAAGGTTTCTTAGTTCGGTTCACTTACCTGTCCACACCGATGGCAGTGAGAGTGAAGACTGACACATAAACCGTCACCGGCTGGATAAGGTACACAAAGTAGCACATGAAGCGGCCAAAGACCCAGCCGTTAGGGTTGAAGGCGTAGGCCAGCGTGAAGGGGACGCACGTGGCACACATCAGCATGTCAGAGAAAGCCAGATTGCCAATGAAGAAGTTTGTGACGTTGTGCATCTTGCGCGTGCGGCAGATGACATACAGGAGCAGGTAGTTGCCGAAGACGCCCACCAGGGCCACGAGGGTGTAGCAGGGAATGATCAGCAGCTTGAAGGACTGCAGCAGCTCGACACCTGCAAACTGAGGGCTGCGTTTGGAGGAGCTGTTCTGCAGAGCCACCTCAAACACCGGGCTGCTGTCGTTCCCGCCGTCATCATGCAGCACACATGAGGTGGGGAGCTCGGCTGCCCAGCCACTGCTTGGGCCCTCCATCCAGGAAGGATGGTCCTAACCTGAGGGGGTAAAATCAGGTTTAATGTGATTAAACTGTTTTTGTTTTCAAACAAAATGCTCATTAAAATATCAGAGTGTGTCTGTAAGCTGATTTCTGCTAAGTGGATGATGTTTCCTCTTGTACTTATAGCATTAAACATTTGTGCTGATTTTCATCACTCATCACCTAAAGGCTTAAGGCGGATAATAAAGTAGTTACCAATGTGTGTGTGCATGTTTTTTTTGTCTGTCTGTTATATCTCATGTACCACTGGATAGATTTGAATAAAACTTTTAGAAAGGAATCATTGAAGAATGTTAATTTATAATGGATAAATTTGCTGCTCGGGTCAGTCCTGGTCAGTCAGCAACCTGTCCAGGGTGTACCCCGCCCCTCGCACAGTGACTGCTGGATATGGGCACAAGTGACCCCCGTGACCCTGAAAGGAAGAAGCGGTTATAGATAATGGATGGATGGATTATTATTGTTGTTATTATTATTATTATTATTGTTATTGATAATTTTACATAGAAATCAACCCAGTTTAAGATGGATATCAAAGCTGGCCTTAGCAAGCACAACAATGTCTATAATGCAGTAATTTACAAATACTGAACTAAGCTTTAGTGTTGTAGAAGGACTCTCTGTGTTGTTTTTGAACACTAACTAATTGCAAAGGTCTTTTGGTGCAAGTAATTTTCCAGATTTAACCAAAAAGGCTAAAACTCTACAATCTTTTTTAGAACTGAAAAAGAATGGGCGACATGCTCCTTCATGGAATAATAAGCCTTTAATTGGTTTATAGCAGTAGTTTAGAACTTTAAAATTGGGCTCTGTTGGGTTGTTATGAACAATTAATATCTTACCTGTTGTACATACCTTCTTGAAGAACCTCAGATTGATGAAATACAGATCAGTTCTCATGGATTGATGAGCTAATGACTAGGATCTTGAAAAACATGATAATATAAACACATTTTTATAAAGCATTTCACTCCACTACACTACACTAATAGATTTTTGTATATTTTGCAACTCTTTTCAAGGTGCTTCCAGCATAGCATGGGGCCCTTCTGGGAAAAATAATATATTTCTACAGAAATATGTCTTTAATGCAACATTGGCAGTGTTGTGAAGGTTTATGAATAGCATTTGCTTTATTTGCTATGATTTTTTTTTTTTATTATTTATTGTTGTGTTTTTTTCTTTCAAACGACAGCAAACCACTTGGTCTCTGTCTCTGTCAGAATAGTTTGTCAAACTGGTCAAAATTCAAACTCTGTTTCTCCAGACTGAGGTTGTTTAAAAAGCTATTTGCAGCAGGTAAGATATTAATTGCTTTCTAACCTTTCCAGAGAGCCACATTTGAAAGGCTTTTAACATTCTTAAGAACATCAGTAGAATGTTTCCTTTTACCTGCGATCCTGCAGATAACCCAAGCAGCTCCTCTGTCCAGTAGCTACTTCTGTTTCCAGGATAAAGTGCTGCATGTATCAGAAAATAAACCAATGACCTAACAGTGACTCTAATTTATACCGAAACTGACAAGTTTTTCTCTGTTTTCTTTATTTCAGGAAAATAAAGTGATGAATGAATGTTGTTTGACATTATAGGCTGCTTGTTTCCTTAAACCAGGTTCATTTCTGTTATTTCCAAAGACCTTCAACACTGAATGTTGCTGCATGACTCACACTTGTTCTCACTATCGTCCATCCATCCATCTATCCATTTACTTTGTGCTGTTCGTATGTGCACGCTGGAGGTGTTGGCATAGGTGAACTATATTTAGCTCAACTGAGGATCTTTGAAGGATACAAAGTCTGAAATGCCCAACAGCATGTGTCAAGACTCAGAGGACTTATTGAGAATGGTTGATATGAATTCCCTCAGCTGGGAAACCATTGACAAATTTGACGAAAAATGCTCAGTTAACCTGCTGAAGATGTTTCTTTTTTCTTTACATTTAAGTTAATTTACAAAATGATGAATTACGGAATCAGAGCAGATGAAATGCATCAACCTAAACATTTTGTTTATCATATCTTGACAACAACATGTCTACATGAGTCACAGTTCTTATGTTTACGTGTTTTACTCTTCAAAAATCATTTTTTAAAAATACAAGTCTTTTTTTGATGGAGTCAAGTCATTGAGAGAGAGACAGCTGAAAAAAGCATCAACATAAATGTCATTGCTGCTTAGATGCTAATTCTTGACAGATTTATTGCATGAAATTAATTCTTGAGTCATATCAAATTCATCGCTTTGCAATATGTTGATAAGACTGTTCAGCATGCAGCAGCAGACTCACACCACCAAACCAGGTGAAACCAGTGAAAAGAAAAGTAGTGCATTCACAGTGTTTGGATATTTTCATGTGAAACCAAGCTTTTGGATAAATCTGTCAATTCTGGAATCATGAAAAATAAACAATAAATAAATAAATAAATAAAACGTGGTTTCAGGTTACAAACTCATGTCTTCTGAGGAAAGTTTATGTTTTGTTGCTTTTAAGATTTCTGTTTTTTTCCCTGCCTTGCAGAAATACAATACTGATGTTTTTTCTACCTGAGCTGAGGAAAAATGCGGAAAATGAAACATTTTTCAGTCTCTCTGTGCAGCTAAGAAAAACAGCACATTTTTAGATAAAGTATCAGAGCTACAACTGAACTCTTTGTCTTTTTTTAAATAATATAAATATAATAAAACATTTTACGCACGTTTCCAACATTTCTTTTTGTCTCTTAAATACTCCCTCTTTTTACTTTTATCTAAAAAACATCAGCATTAACCCCAAATGTTGTTAACAGTAATAATAAAAATATAAAATAAAATACTTACCTTGGGTTAGTTTGTGGAGTTTCCCGCTGCAGAATATCAGAGCTGAAGATCCTGTGCGCCTCTGCGGAGATGCGCGCTTCTCACATCCTGGATGGAACTGGACCACTCTCTCTCTCTCTCTCTCTCTCTCTCTCTCTCTCTCTCTCTCTCTCTCTTCCAGCCGCAGAGCTGCTCTCCACTAACCTCTCAGCTGATCAGCCCCAACAGCTGCGCTCTGTGTCAGCCCGTGTGCGCGCTTCATGGCAAGTCCGGTGTTCGGACGACGCACGCATCACTCCTTATAGCTGCTTTAAACTTGACTGACAGCTCTAATGATTAAAGGAGTTTCTGACGCGAGCCCCCAAAAGCACACCGCACTCCCACACTTCCGGAAGCGGCTCTAAATGCCAAAGAGATTTACACTTTCCTCTCTTAACACTTGTCCACGAAAAAGGGTTCCTCGCTGAAGGGAATGTCTGACTTTATTTTTTTTTTTTTTCTGTGGCCAAAAGGTCACTCCTCTGCAGAAGAGGTCTGTGCCATAGTGGCTTTTGTTGATACTGGAGCCATTCTTCTTTCATGCCAGCAAATATTTGTAGAAGGATGAAGGAGGCAGACTGATAAGGAGGTGATGTAACAGTGAGGGTGGACCACCACAGGCATGGTGGCTGATTTGTGCAAAGTGAGTCTTAATTTAGTCAAATTCAATGCAGGAAAAGCTCTGCAGCTGTTCTGGTATTACAGGACTGAGTTCAGATCAAGCTTGCTATAGATCCTAATGTGATGCTCACAGTGGGTGTTTTATCTGGTGTGTCTGAGGTTTGAGCACTTTCATTTACCACCACGAGAGTTTATTTGGAATCAATGCAGGTAAACTCTCCGTACTTTAACTCCTGCATGCAGCCATTTCACCCTTGAGAGCCTCATCAGTAGGATTTAGTGAGTTAAAGGTAAGTTAGAACTTATCTTAATCAGAACCATCCTGAAACAGCATCTGCAGGTGTTCCTTACTTCAATGCTTTTTACTGAGGAAAGGAAGCTTTTTCTGCAAATTGGGTTCAAACTTGCAACCAAGTGTAATTATAGCTCCAGTTTTTGATGATTTAAAGTTCATTTAAGGAATGCATATGGTGGATTGAGTGATCTCTTGTAAGTTGGGGATGAATGTTTATTATTTTTGTGTTTGCAAAAGTCCTGTAGCTGTATCTGTGAGGATCTGTGTTTTGTTTAGTTAGTTATTCAGTTCTTCATGTTCATTTTTCTAGATTGTTTCTTTCTTTAACTGTTTTGTGTGATCCCTGTATGATTCAGATTAGTTTTCTCCTGTCAGTCTCCACTCCGGCCCCACCCATGTTTACCACTTCTGTTTCTCCCCAGGTGTCTGCTCGTTTACTTTCCTTGTTCCATTTCCCTGCTGGTCTATTTTTCTGTTTACAGCTAGTTTTGTTTGGGCCTCTGTGTGGTTTTCATATGAAGTGACTTAAATAATAACTGCACACTTATTGTCTTTTAATAAAGTAATAATCTGGACTAATGAAAGGCAAACAAAAGTGCATTAATTTACAGATTGGCAGCTCTTTCAAAGCTAATGTTCTCACTCAATACTGGAACAATTCCAGTGGTTCTTTGACCCAATTATATCAGAACTAAAAATATGGGATGTAAAGCTGAGCTTCAAGGACATCCGTCTCATTTGACCTCAATGCATCCCAAGCCAAACTCAAGCCAATTTTCTTTAATGAAGAATGAATGAAAATTGGTGTCATGATTCTAAAACTGCCCTGCAAATACGACAAAATGACAGGCTTCTGGAAAAACTTACAACATTACCTCTTCTTTGGAAAAGTCTGTTTAACCTTTTCTCAAACGTTCAAGGTGAGCCTCAGTGTAATAGTTTTCTTTTTGAATGGACTCAGATCAGTTTGTGTCATAAGAATTTAAATTTTCCATTGCTCAAAGTCTGATCACAACAAGTTCTGACAAACATCCTCTGACGTTATAACCCCTGATCCTTTTTAAAAAAATAATAATAATTTAAGATCATAAAATTAAGTCCTTCTGAGTATACTTTCTGAAAACAACATCAACAAACATCAAGTTGAGAACAATACAAACCTGTGTTTGATTATAGACATTTCTGTTGTTGCACATTAAAACCTTTGGATTTAAGGAACAAACACTTGACTTGTTGAGCTTAATAACCTGATCCACTTCTATTCAAATGAGCCACAGTGTGTTGTGAACCTCTCGAGCTCTGAGCATTTTTAGACCACTTGTATTCAAGGCAAAACACACACCAGCGTGGACAAAATAAAATTTCAAGCAATGAGAAAGGACTGGATCTGATGAATCACCATTTCGCGTTTCTTTTGCCTGCAGGCAGCTGCACATTACTCTGATTGCTGATGACGATGTTAAGGGGGAAAAATGGAGAGGGTGGAAAATTGTATTTGTTGTTCAAACGAAAAAGTAAATTCTTATTTGTTAATATGGTTGGCTTTTATTTAACCATTTCCCCCATGCACTTTCAGCCTTCAGGGCAGCTGTTCAAACTGAATGATTTATGTTAAAATATCACAAATAGATCCAAATGTGAGCATGTGATCTGACCTAATGTTATGATTTTATTTCTGGGAGTGTTATTGGCAGTGATCTGCAGGTACAAAGAGGGAACATAATATTTCTACTGAGCATTAACCTTTTCATTAGAACTTTGTTGGGAAGTTAAAGGTAAATGCTGACAAAGCTCCTCATTTGCAGATTTGTTTTTAATGAGTTGTAGGTAAGCAGTCCAAAAAAAAAAAAAAGAAAAAAATATAAATAAATAAAAAAACTGCCATTCACTCCAAGCTTCCAAAAAAGACAAACCTGCTCCGTGAATGCATTACAGGTTGAATCTAATTATGATTCTTCGGTTAGAATTCAAATTTGTTTTCATGTTTTCTTTTTAATTTTCAGAGTGATTTCTTTTTAAATGTGGCTCATCTCCGTTCTTTTTCCACTCCTGTTAATTGTGTCTTTTATGAGTGTGTGGATTCCAGCAGTTTTGTTTCTCTCTTTTCTTTTCATCAATTTTTATTTATTTATGTACTTTTTTTTTTTTTTGTTAGCTGCAGCCAAACACTAAACATGCCAGAATCTAACTTTGTACAAGGTTTGAGTGTTTTGGCCTCAGATTATAAGCTTGGAAAGATCATTTCTCTGTTCCTTTGGCCCAGTTTTCATCTGCAAAGTTAACCTTGTTTTTAAACCTTATTTAAACCTTATCCTAACCTCAAACACAGACTTGTCTCTGCAGATGAAATCACGGGCATGGACATGATCAAACCTCTACACAAATCAAACCTCAAGAGACAAATATGTGTGTTGCAATATTTCTAAATGCAGGAGCCTGATTCAGAGCAACAGCGTCAAAACATTTCTAAGAACTTGTTAAAGCAACAAGATTGCCCACTTCACCGTAGTAATTATTACAATTTTCAGGCAGTCTTGTTTCTAACTCAGCTGCAACAGAAATTCAAGTTTTCTTTAGAAAATGTGTCTTCAGATAATATGTTGCAGAGCAGAATGGCAGCTTATTTAAAACCATTGATTTCTTCAGTGTGTATGGTGATAAATGTCTCAGAGATGTTCCAATTGTAAACCCACATTTTAAAAAATCTGCTCTTTCAGGTTGTTTCTTAGGTGACCAATCTTTCATTGTGACAGGGAATTTTATTTCATTGCCTGGTTTGACTGGTCCATATTCATTAATTTGTTATTTACATTGTGAATTTAACCCTAATAGCCCATCAGTGATAATAAGCTCTGTAGAACTCTATAGATGCTTTGCTAATGATATCAAATCATTGTAAAACATGTCCACTGAAGGTTTCTTATGAATATTTAAAAGTCCTATTATTATTTAAAAAAATACATTGTCCAAGTAATTACAGTACTATTCATGCTCCACTTGAAACAATGAGGCTATTATGTTACCAGACCAATTTGGCGATAATTGCCATTTAGATTGTTTAATGGTCTCTTTATTGTTAAAAGCATTTGTTCAGCTGCTCCATGTGAATCAGGGCTAATCACCGATCACTGTCAATCAGCACATCCTTTTTTTAGACCAAGTGCACTTGAAGAAAAGCTAAACCCCAATTACCCCCGTGGTTGTGAAATCCCGCTTTTTGCTTCATGGTAGCAGTGTTCTGTAAAATGACTGGCTGAGGTTTTGGTGCAAAAGTTCAAAAACTGGTTTAAACACCAAAAGGTTCAATGAACAATTATTCACGCCGCTGTCTGGAAGTCCTGGCTATCATCACTGCTGCTGTTTAGATGTGTGATCAAGAAAAAGACACAAAATATCACATCTTTCTCTCACTGAGTAAATGTGTTTTTAAATCTAGGATTACTCAGTAGTTCTGTCAAATTCAATCAAGTGAATAAATGGATGAATTGATCTCTTTATAACTGAGTTGAATGAACTGTAATTGTGTTTACATTCCCTGAATGTGCTGCAGATTTTCCATGAAACTAAAAAAAGGCAAAGCAGAACAAAGTTTTTGTGTGTTGTGAATGAATGCACTGACAATGGTTTCTAGGAATTTATAAATAAAAAAAAAAAATCAAAAGTACACAAGTTGGTAACTAAAAAAGGCAGTTCAGTTGTGCGGTTTCGTAGTTTCATTTTGATTTTTGTTCATTCCCACTAATCAGCAGCCGAACAGCTTAGATCTAAGTGAGAGTTTGAGTTAAACTTGTTTCACCGTGTGTAACTACAGTCCTGTTGATGAAAAGAAAGTACAATCACTTTTTCAAAGGTCTGACTACTTCAAACCATGAAAAGTGAAAAAATCTCTTTGGCTTTGTTGCCACTTCTGGGGTTTTTACTATGTTTGTATTTAGGCAGTGCCCTGTCCTCACACTTGGGAGTATCTTGTTGGAGAAGCACGTAAACAACTTATCGCAAACCTGAAGCTTGTGATAATAGAAAATTGCCTCAACGCTACAGTTTTTGCATGCATGTATGCTGAAACGCAAATCCATTGGGTCTAAACAGGCTGTAATGCCTCAGACTCTTTATGATAGAGCATTCTAATTATCTTGGTTCTTCATTCACGGCCACTGAAATAAAAAGAGCAAGCACGTAGCTTCCATTAAATACCATGTTCAACCTGTTTCACAGAACTAAACAGCCAGCAGTGACTATAATGACATATCTTTTGAATGAAAAGAGAACCCCCAAAGATATAAAGTTAGATAAAAGCTTCCAGAATAATGTCATTTTCCTTTGAAAAATCCAAGAATTGTTCAGAGAAGAGGATTACTCACGGATGTTTCCAAAAACAGTAATTCACATCACTGTCACATAATTTCTATGCGAGAAGACATAAAATAGTATAAAATATGGGATTTGAATATGTCCAAGTATCGCCAGTAAATATTCAAGGATGAATGATTCTTTACAGATAAAACAACATTTCAACATTTTTAATTTGAGTACATATGTTTTGATCTGATCTAAACTTTGTGATATTGGACATAAAATGGTGTGATATAATTCACAAGATGATGCTGCTATGGAAGGAGTTCATTTCTGCTATTTTCAGATGATGTGGTGATGTTGGCGTTTTCGTGTTGGGATCTTCAGCTCTCACTGGAGCGGTTTGCAGCTGAGTGTAAAGTGGCTGGGATGAGGATCAGCACCTCCAAATCTGAGTTCATGGTCCTCAGTCAGAAAAGGGTGGATTGCTCTCTCCAGGTTGGTGGTGAAGTTCAAGTATCTTGGGGTTTTGTTCAAAAGTGAGGGACGAATAGAGTGTGAGCTTGACAGACAGATTGGTCCAGCTTCAACTTTGTCTAAAACTCTGTGCTGGTCTGTTGTGGTGAAGAGGGAGCTGAGCTGTAAGACGAAGCTCTCTGTTTACCTGTCTACATTCCTACTTTGATATGGCCACAAACTGGGGAGTGACCAAAAGAATGACACCACGTACACAGGCGTTCAAAATGAGTTTTCTCTGTAGAGTAGCTGGTCTCTCTCTTAGAGATAGAGTGAGAGTTATACGGGATAAACTCAGAGTAAAGCCACTCCTTCACACTGAGAGGAGCCAGTTGAGGTGGTTCAGGCATCTGGTAAGGATGCTTCAGACATGCTGAATGGGAGGAGACCCAGAGGAAAACCCAGGACATAATGAAGAGACAATGTCTGGGTCTCTTTGTTAAGCTGCTGCTCCCATTACCGGGTTCTGGAATAAGCAGAAGAAGATGGATGGATGGATGGATGGATAAAAGGAAGGAAGAATGGATGGAAGAATGGATGGATGGACAGAAGGAAGGATGGATGGATGGATGGATGGATAGATGAAAGGAAGGAAGGAAGGAAGGAAGGAAGGAAGGAAGGAAGGAAGGAAGGAAAGAAGGAAGAAAGGATGGATGGATGGATGGATGGATGGATGGATGGATGGATGGATGGATGGATGGATGGATGGATGGATGGACGGATGGATGGATGACAGAAGGAAGGAAGGAAGAGAGAAAGGAAGCAAAGAAGGATGAAAAGAAGGAAGGAAGGATAAATGGATGGATAAATTGGATGGACGGAAGAAAGGAAGGAAGGAGGGAAGGAAGGAAGGAAGGATGGATGGATGGATGGATGGATGGATGGATGGGTGGATGGGTGGATGGATGGATGGAAGGAAGGAAGGATGGATGGATGGGTGGACAGACAGAAGAAGGAATAAAGAATAAAAAGGAAGGATGTAAGGAAGGAAGGAAGGACAGATAGAAAGAAGGATGGATGGATGGATGGATGGATGGAAGGAAGGATGGATGGATGGATGGGTGGACAGACAGAAGAAGGAATAAAGAAAAAAAAGGAAGGATGTAAGGAAGGAAGGAAGGACAGATAGAAAGAAGGATGGATGGATGGATGGATGGATGGATGATGGATAAAAGGAAGGAAGAATGGATGAATGGATGGACAGACAGAATGAAGGAAGGAAGAAAGAAAGGAAGCAAAGAAGGATGAAAAGAAGGAAGGAAGGATGAATGGATGGATGGAAGGAAGGAAGGATGGAAGGAAAGAAGGATGAATGGATGGATGGATGGATAAATGGCTGGATTGATTGATATAAGGATGGACGGATGGCTGGATAGGTGAAAGGGTGGATGGATGGAAGGATAAAAGGATGGATGGATGGATGGAAGGATAAAAGGATGGATGGATGGATGGATGGCTGGATTGATTGATATAAGGATGGACGGATGGCTGGATAGGTGAAAGGGTGGATGGATGGAAGGATAAAAGGATGGATGGATGGATGGATGGATGGATGGATAAAACCATGGATGGATGGAAGGATGTGTGGACACTCAGTCTTTGTGTACCAGCTGTTTTAGCACAAACTCAGCTTCATTTAAAAATGAAACCAGTGGAAGCATTTCATCAACTTCTGTCCATAAAGTCTGTGTAACAGCACTTTCTATTTTACAAAGTGAACATGTTTTGCATTTTAAAACAGAACAAAGATGTGTGTTAAAATAAATAAAAGAACAGTCCCTCAAAAAACTGGGATCCAACACCTTGATTTTCATACAGCTCATTGAAACAGTGTGAGCTCTTGGATGCTGTTCTTTTGTGATAAAATCAGAAAATATAAATAATGCACAAGAATCATAGTTTTTTACCATGATTAAAGACAGAAGCAGATGAAAGAAAAAAACACTTTATGACAGAATCCTCCATGTTGGCACTCAAATATTTTTTGTCCATTTAACTCAACATTTTTTTGTCACCCCAAGACCTTCACAGGCGGCCCTCTGGTGTGTTTACTACTGTATAAAGCTCCGCTGAGAAAATAAGGGGCAATTAAATAAGTCCTGTTTCACTGTGCCTTATAACAGCATGGTGACGTGTACTTGGCAGAAGCTATAGAGTGAACCAGAAGAATAATTTAAAGTTTCACATGATAGGTTTACCCTTAATAGGCTCCACACAGACTGAAAAGCTACCTTCACAAAGGTTTTCAGATGCTGATCAAAAAGCCCAAGAGCAGCATGAAGCGGTCAGACAGTTGGACGCGACTGGAGGCTTCAGGTTTCAGGCGTTGATTGCGCTCACATTGAGGAGGACGGTGGGGAGCAGCCACACGTGTCTGCTGTCTGACAGGAAGTCGACACGCTGATCTAAAAGAGGAATTAATGATTTGAAGGGAGAATGTTTGTCAGGGGAAACAATAGCTAATCCTATCTTCAGCAATCACGCACATTTGTATTCTGAATATTAATTTGATTAAAACTGATTAGGGTCAAGATGACGTTGTTGGGTTCCTCTCCTAACAGTGGGATGAACATTATCTGAAAACTGATGTCAATTGAACTGATTAGGGTTAGGGCCTGGAAATGGACGGAGATGAATAAGAGAGATAAATGTATTCTAGAGACGTGTGTAATGTTTAACATTTTAAAATTCTGTTAAAAATGTGACATGGATGTCAAATCTTGTGGCTGCTCATTAATTCGCCAACAAAAAAATAAAAGAAAACATACTTCAAATGCCAGTGCTGGAACATTTCAAAAAGGATTATGCAGAGGTAGACAGAAGGTAAAAACAAATGAATGTTTTTTTCCAACTAAGCCTTGGGTAATGAATTATTTTAAATCAAAACTGTGATGTATTCTTCTTATCAGGGAATAATCCAACCGAAGAGTCTGCTTTGATGAGTCAGAATGAAATGAAGCATTTTAAGCTTTTCTATAAACATGGTTCTGTTTAACAAATGTCTCTGTAATGCTGATAAAGTTTAAATATTTTAGAATGGAGTCCTGTGGGAAGATGCTGAATGAACCCAGTTTGGAGATATAGAGTTTACTTCAGACCAGACTGATGATCTAACAGCTCTAACAAAGATAAAAGACTAAAGTGGATTGCTGGCAAAGGACCATTGCAGCTACTGCTTCATGCAACATTTGTTTTATAAACATTTTCATCACTGTCAGAAGAAAAAAACTGTGGTATTCTTGACAAAAGTACCTCTGGCTGCTATTGGGGCTTGCAAAAATCAATAAATAAACACACTGTTACACAGTTCTTTATAAAGACCTATGTAAAACTAAATTGTAAAAGTTTATGGCTTTTGTAGGAATTGCTATGATATTTTTGAGACTGGAATTGTTTTAACATCAGTGGTGTCTATAGAGAGTTTTCAAGTTGGTGGGAGTCACAGATTATTTTCAGACAAACCAAAAGCTCAACAAACAAATTTGTAGGAGAAGCCATGGGTCCCCCCTTGTTGGTGCCCCTGTTTAAAATGGACACAATCCTCTTTGGTCTCATCCCTGCTCTGATAAATCTTTAGTGCCTCAATCTTGTTCAAAATAAACAATTTTCCCCATTCAAAGCACTTTTTTTAACTGGTAGGATATTAATTATTCATAAGCTTCCTACAGAACCCCATTCAAAAAGATCTAAATGTCCTCCTGCATTTGAATCAAATCAGATGTGCTTTTGAAACTAATGCACTGTAAATAATTTCAGATTTTAAAAGCTCATTTTCACAAACAATATGTTTTATAAATGAAAGTCTCAAAGCATCAGGAGCTCATCACACTACCAGTTGAACCGTGTAAAGCCATGCATTTCATTACCAGTCATGTTACTGAGAACACACACACACACATCCCCCTGTAGAGGACTGTGCGCTCTGTTTTGTCAGCTTCAGATTGCACAGTTAACAGGATGGAGTTGTGCTTTGACATGTGCACAATGTTTACATCAGCCTCAGCTGAACAGGAGCAGAATGTGAGCTGGATGTTAAAAGACTGTTTCAGAAACAGCAATGTGGTGTTATCTTAGACGTGTGGTGATGGCAGTGCTGACAGCAAGCTGTAGAAGGACTTTTGTAAAATAGCAAATCAAAAAAAACGGTCGTTTCTGTGGCGGTGAATGTTGTCTAGAAGATAAACAAAAGATCAGTGGAGAATTTGGTTGATAAAGAGGCTTTTTATGATTTTTTATTTTTTTGTCAAACAATGAAAACAAACCTAAATAGTCCATCTATGTCATAGGGTTACAATTTTATTAATTTATGCAAAAGAAATGAAAACTGAGTCAGCATTATAAACATTCTTTTGGAAAAGCAGAACCGCACCCTGTTGTACAGAAAAATCCATTTTACTTCACAAATTACCTCCTGATACATTCCCGCTGTCACATACTAATTTATTTTTTGCTGTACAACAGATTCTTAACAGTTTTGCTTTACTTTCTCACCATATAGTCCAAAGCAATGAGAAAATGATTGAGTACAGAGGAGATTTATTCCCCATGGAGTCTGGCCAGGCCTCTCCCTCTAAATCTCAACAACACAGAGAGAGCAAGAGGAAGGGGACGTCTTTGCCTCTGGCAAAAAATAAAAAATAAAAACATGAGGCGAGACAGCAATGCTGATTTAAGTGGGAGTGAATAACCACTTGCCTGATAAAAAATAGTAGAACCCTCTATTTAAAGCGTCCAAATGTGCACATTGCTTGCAACGATGACTCGTTCAATCATGACCCATTGATTCAGAGAAATGTCTGCAGCAGCTGAGACAGGCAGTGACGGAACAATCCTTTACCCAGGAGCCTTCTTCAAATCCAACAGAAGCGTCACCAAAAAATAGCCTTCTGATTGCCATCCCAGTAATAACACCTGCGGACGCCTTGGATTCCTGTGGTCTGGCAGATAGCGGGGAATAAGTATGTGAGGAAGATCAAGACACATTTTATTAGACGCCCAAAACAGCCCAGAATCTCCCAGCATGTATTTATAATATTGTGACACGGCTTTCATTCTTTTATCAAAGCTGCAGCTGCAGAATGAATATGGTTTCTGTCACAGCAGGCACAGTTTAGAACTATTCTGATGGAAATATAAAAATAAATTAAGGAAAAACAAAATCATAAATCTACCACTGACTTGTGGAGAGTTTTGTACGGCATGCTGCCTTGAAAGTGTGATTTCTATGTATAACCTTTGACAATTTATATTTTGTTTTACAGCTTTTCATCATTAAATGAAACACCTAATAGGAAAATGCATAACCCATTTAACCAAGTTTTAAAATATAATCATTTTAATTTGAAAAGGGACAGTTATAATTGTTTTGGTTCATCCTTGGAAAAGGAATGTTGCGTTATATGTGATGTGGTGAGAAGGATGGCCACCATTCTGATTGTTAGCTCAATAGGTTTAATATTTGCTGAGGTATGGAAATATTTGTCTTTTCTAAGTTCAGTTAGTTGAGGCGGCCACCTTGAATCAGGTTGACTTCAAAAGTAAACCAGTTGTAGAGGTACAGCCACTGATTACACTCTGAGTTTCATTAAAAGTTGGTCAGTGTTTTGTGAGATATTTTGCTAATGCCTCACATGCATGTACAGATACACTCGCACACAGGCAATATTCTGTAAACTTTACTCAGGAAAATATCAGATTTGTCCACCAGCAGCTATTACAACTGTTTTTTCCCCTTTCTTCTCAGTTTTTTGCTAATATAATTTCCAAGAAAAAAAAAATCATTGTGACTTTTTCTCTGAAGGTCTGTTATTTAAATGTTAAATATTTTTTTATTTATATTATTTGTTTTTTATGGTTACAAAACAAATTATCCTTGAGTAATCGCACAAATTTCACGTAGTTCTGCCTTTTTTACATAGTTAACATTTGTTGTTCATGGGCTTCAAAATTACAGCTTAATCTTTGACAGATCAATTGTAACACAGAGGGAAAGAGACATAAATTGGTGCACACTGAATTTTTGGGCAGATGTTTTAATATACAGTAGTAGCACAGCAGTGGAAATCACTTTTGGATTTGTTAGCTCGTCAATCCAGTCAGAAGTAAACAGTTTCTACGAACTGAGTTCATGCAAACAAATGTCTGTCACAGTTGGTTGGGGTTGGACACAGGAAGCAGGCACAAGGAGCTCAAAAATATTGATTTATTAAACAAAGGAAAAGGCTGACATGGTGGCAGACTTACTTTACACAACAAACAAAACCATGAGGAACTACCGGGATATGCGGCGGGGAGCCAACACAATGCAGAACTCATGAAGTAACAGGTTACATACATGGAGTCACTAACGAGCTGAAATGACAAACACCTGTGAGGGAGGCAAGAAGGAACAGGAGTGGGAGGAGCAAGTAAACAGACACACAGGGGAAAGATAAACCAGATTTAAAATAACTAACAGAAAAAAAAATCCTCACAGTATCCATAACAGGTAAGATAATAATTGTTCTGGTGTTTTATGAGTTCCACACAGGGAACAAACAGGAGTCGGGACACCCCACACCTGCAGGACCGGTCAGGAAGCAGGTAAGCTCATATGACAACTGACATTAACACTAATGTGAGAGGAAGTAAATCCATTAATGTGACTTAAGCAGATTTCTTTTTTTAAAGTAATTAAAGTTTTAACTTTATGAGAGGCTCTTTTTTCGTATCTATTCAGCGACTACGCTACAAATGCATGTTAACGTTGGAGCTGTTCCCTGAAATGACCTCTAAAGTTTGCTGTGAGTTTCATAGAGCAGGAGAGGAAGGATAGAAAAAAAGCCATAAACACTCAACTGTTACTTTACTCTCCTAACAACATGCAATTTAAAAGGTTATGTCATTTGCAGCCTCCACTTCTCTCCTCATCAAAACTGTGTTAACAGTTCTGCTTCTTTTAATCCCACAAAGCCTTTAGGATGAATATAAAAATCAAACTAACTGATTCAAAACATTCTTTTAAATATAATCACATCATCGAGAAACAAATAAGCAACTTCACTTAACGAGGGGATATGTTGGGATAACGAGAGGTTTTCGTTTTAGTTGTAGCTTTATTGGACAATTTGAAGTCTGAGTTTATTTGCGGGTATTTTAATGGCACTTATGTCTGCCCGGGAGCCTTGAGCTGTCCCTGTGTATTATGCTCCAAATATCGGATTATAATGAGACGGACTTTCAGACTAAAAAAAAACCCCAAAACTCCAATATTAATGAAATCACATGGGCACTGCGTCCTTATGAACTTGCTGCTATAAAAATATGAAACTTTCTTGATATTAAAGTCCTCCATCTGCTGTGAGCTCAACAGGTGGCAGGAATGTAAGGAGGTAATAATTTGACAGACCTGAATCAACTTTACTGTTTAATTTTGAGTTTTGAAGTTAAGCTCCTTGTTTTGGTGCCCACACGTAAAACTACGCACATAACCTGGTTTGTGTTAAAGAACACTTTTTATTTTGTAGGATCTTGTATTTTTTCTCAGAGGCTGCTCAGAAGCTGATCATTATATTATTGCTTTAGTATTGTTTTTTTTTTTTTTTAACCTAAATAATCCTCTCACCTGGGCAGACAAACTTTCATTGCTGCAGTCTTGTTTTTGGAACACAATTATGACCTCCTAGTTTCCATTTTGGCTGACCACTTTTTTTTTTAAAAACTTTATTATTATTTATTTATTTTTAATTCAGGTGTTGTGAGGGTCAGCTCATCTTGAACCCAGCCAGACCAAGCAGCCTGTGAGCGGTGACACTTTTGTTTTGGGGCATCGTTGCTAAGCTGCAGCACGTATATTGGAAACTGTTGCCAAGGCAACTGTGATGGATGAGTTTTCAGTCTGAGCTAATTTGTGGATCTGGTGCATTTACCTTTACCATCACAGTGAGCCATCATCAAATCCCCCATGTCGGAGGTAAAGGGGGTCAGTGTGCAGTTTGAGTGAGGACACCAGCAGCCTTCTGCTGTGTTGTTGTTTTTTGTACTTCACCAACATTGACAATTTGAAACAAGACCTTCATACACTTGTTAAGGTTTGTTTGGAGATACTTTAATTGTTTCCACCACTAATTAGTTCAACACAGAAGGCAAGAAGTCAAGCAGCAGTAAAACGATTGGTTGGGTGCTTCAGTGTTGCGCTTGATTTGTTTATTCTTAGTGTCTTTTCTTCATACTGAACTGCTCCATCTCAGGCTACTGCTCCTCACAGTAAAAGTTTTTAATACAGAAAAAACAAAAACTAGGAAAAACAAAACTAACAATACATCTGAAATACGAGGAAATTAATCCGTACCTTTTGTTTTACATCAAGTTCTTTTACAGAATATTCTCTTGATTTGCAACACAAAAACAATAAAATAAACAAATTCAATAATTATCACAGACCTTAAATCTCATACAAATGCAAGAAATTTATTTTCAGAGTATATGCGTCTAAATAATTCTTATTTTTAAGTTTGTATTTGTAAAACCTACAAAGTTACAGCCATTTTTGTGGCAAAACTTAACCAGTCGTAGATAAACATCAAGTAATTACTCTTTGTCAGTTTCATTAAAATCTGTCCAGTGGTTAATGGGATATTTTGCTAACAAACAGAGCTGACTTAGAGTATATGCGTGAATGTTTCTTAGCTTTGACCACAACAAACTTTAGCTCAATATATGTTAAATTGGTTGAATTATAGGTAGTTTGGTGCTTTACTATATTTGTTTCCTTTGTTGGCCATCTTAAATTGGGTTGGTTCCAAAAGTGAATGCTTTGTAGATGAACATTCAATAATTAGTTTCTGCAATTTTCATTAAAATTAGTCCAGTAGTTCTAAAATAATTTGCTAATGAACCGTAAGGGTTCCCTCGCCTCCTCTTTGTCTCTTTGCAGAAGGCGATAATTGGAGTCAAAACCAGGTTTTTGGGTTTGTCCCGTGAAGCTGAAGATCACTTGTCCCTGCACTAGATGGCGGTAGATGGCCAACCCAGTCTGTTTGAGTTTAGTCAATTAACCAAAGCAGGACTGCCTAAAGAGTGACCCAAAAGACAAATGTTTCACCAGTCTGTCGTCCACTTCACTGCATGGATGGTTTAAAATTTGCAGCTGTGTTCAGCAAACAGCAGCAGCATGAGTGTTGGATTTATTTATTGTTTTTGTTTTTTTTTATCTTACAGGGAAAAAGTTCAACTCAGGTTTGAAATACAGCAAAAATTCCAACATCGATTGTCTACCCAATTGTTTCTCATGAGAGATGTTTTTTCCACCGATGTGTGATTGTTGCAGTTATCTGGCAATTGTGGCTGCAGCTGAAAGAGTTGTTATTTAAGGTTAAAATATTGGAAACATTTACTCTAAAACAACAGAGAAAATATATTGATTCTATGACTAAAAACACACAAAATCTTTCTGAAATCTTCATATTCATTCGTCCCACACTATGAGGTTGAACTGAATAAGATGTCATGACAGAGGAGGTTTAATAACTGCAGGTGAAACTTTCATTTCATCAACTGATTACACAACCACTGACTTAATTTAAGGGATCCAGACGGAGTTTGGTGTCAAAGGATTGTTTGATTTTTTTACATAACTATTAGATGTACAAGAACAAAGATGGAAGAGATGTGAAGTGGATCAAAGATTAGGTGTCTTCAGAAAACAGTCTGATAAAACACAATTTTATTGAGCCTTATGCTTCAAATCTGGAGTTTTACTTCAAAATCAGGAGCCAAAACTGTTGCGAAAAGGACTGAAACTGAACGCTTAAGTTATGCATAACTAAACAATGATGCATGTTGATGCAACACAGGAATTAGTCTGACTCGTATCACTATGTCCTGCTGCTGCCGTTAAACAAATAATCAAATCATTACCAATAAATGTGATGCGTTGACACTTAATAGATCATTAATTGGGAATGTTTGTTCAGAGTTACTTCAAACATCAAACGATTTCCAACCATCCATCCATCCATCCATCCATTATCTATACCCGTTTCTTCCTTTAAGGGTCACGGGGGTCACTGGTGCCCATAT
>JARVJO010000394.1:16256466-16273337 GCA_031762555.1 Cynodonichthys magdalenae | reverse complement strand
GGTCCCCGGGCCGGGATTTGATCCAGCGACCTTCTTGCTGAGAGGCAACAGCTCTACCAACTGAGCCACCGTGCCGCACGATTTCCTACCAATTGAGACAAATTTTAGTTGAATGCCCCTTTGTTTCAGACTTATTTAGCTCGCTGAAATAAAAACTGTGCCTGGTAATTTTCATTTCTATGCAAGCATTTACATAATAAACATATTTATACTGATGCGACTGAAACTGATCAACCATATATTTATTTAATGTAACTAACATTTCTTATCTGATTGTCTATAAAAAAAACAGGCGACCGTATAAAATCATAATCATTTCTTAGTTGTGGCCATCTTGAATTGTTTGATTCCAAATGTTAATGATTTTTAGAGAGCTTCACTAAAATCCGTCAAGTGGTTCATGAGATATTTTGTTAACAGTCAAACAATATTTGCTTAATATTTATATTCTGTTAAAGGTAAAGGTCTTTTTGAATTTGATAAGGTCAGTTGACCGTGATCGCCATCTTGGTCTGGATTGACTAAAAAATAGTTCGTTAAATACTTTTTGACAGTTCAAATAAAGTTCATCCAGTGAATCATAAAATATTTTGCTAACAGACAGAACTGACTCCAGTTGTTAATGGCACAAGTTCAAACCAGATCTCAACCAGTTTGTGCTCAGGATATTTGTTAGGAATGACTCTCAGCTGCTACCATGACATTTTTTTTAATGTGACAGTCACCCACACAAACACACGCACACAAACACATGCGCACACACCCACACAAACACACGCACACAAACACATGCGCACACACCCACACAAACACACGCACACACCCACACAAACACACACGGGGTGAGGGTGTGTCATTTATGGGGACATTGCTTTCACTTCCATTAATTTCCATAGCTTAGCCCTGACCTAAACCTAACCCCCAACCCACTAATGGCATTTCCGCACATGGGGACTAGATTTGGGTCTCCAAAAGTACCAGTTGGTCCCCACAACTAGGTGTGTATGCCAATACCTTCCCCCAGTGGGCAATACCTGCCTTATGTTGCGTGTGGTAACTAGTACATACAGTAGCCAAACTGATGCAACTAATATTGATTCATCTTAAATTTGCTAATTAACACATCAATCATACCCCTCACAGAAAATCATGTTTAAATCAAGTTTAATAATGGTGAAAGACAAGGTTTAGTACATCCTTAAATGTTCATTAATCCTACAAGATCATCTGTCTGTGATTTGTACACATCATAGGTTCACAAGCAAACTGTGTCATTTCCTACAGTCTTTCATGTTTGTATCCATCTCAGACTCTTCATCACAGCTCGGTGTCCACATGTGCATGAGGCTGTTCACATGTTAAATCCAACAAAAATACTAAACAGTTACCTCTCATTAGCTTCCTCTCTGTTCTTATCCCTTAACAAATGTTTAGGATGGATTCTGACCAAATTGTGTTCATGGAAACATGGTGACAGGAATCAGCTGATAAGACTGCAGCAGAACTTCAGACAGGATAATTGTTTCCACTTTTGAGTTGTTATGGCTTCTAATAATTCATCAGTCAGACCGACCATCTGGCAGCACGAAGCCTTCTCGCGGTTTGTTTTTCGAAATGTCTCCCGTTCTGATCTTGGTTTATTTTTTAAGGTCCCTAAATGATGTGAATTCCTCTCATAGCACTTGATGATCCCCGCTGACTCGCGAAGCTGCGCTCGCTGGAAGACGATGGTGTTTGTGGGTGGAGGATTGAAATAACTTTGGAAAAACAAGTTATTAACTTCTGCAGCTGATATCAACTTTAGTCTGAGTGATCTGAATGCTGGGGAACAATGATTCCCAGTGTGGAGGTCCGAACATGAAGGTCATCACGGAGAAGCTGGAAAACATCAGATTGTTAAACACATCTTTATTGGATCCCAAGTGGCTCTTTTTTTATTCTGTTGATGAGAGCACAGTTTTAATTTGAACATGCTTTTAACCCTTTCGAACATGATACAGAACATTTAAAATTTTTTATAGATATCCTAATGAACACTAACAAAAAAAGACACTATTTCTACTACTAAGGTGAGAGATAATGGTTTTGTATGTATCTGTGTGTGTTCATTTATTTGTTGCATTTGTTGTAATATATTCTGGTTGCACAGAGATGTGATGTAATAAAGAGACTGGTAGTTTGGATTTTAGTTGTTTAGTCCAAAATGAAAAATAATAGAATAAAAAATGACACATTTGTAATTTGCACATTTTTATTCTTGGTATTTTTTTTATTCTTTTTGTTTTTTTGATAAAGATAAAATGCATTTGGAACTCAGATTCAATTTTATTTTCATTTTGCAGAAAATGGCAGCAATATTCTATATTCATAAATCATAAACAACCAAATGAAGTCATTGTCAACAAAAGTGAAACGTTCAATATACGGTGCTACATATTGGACACTGAAAATAATTCACATCAAATTACTTGGAAAAAAAAAAAACATCTCCAGATTTACTGTAGTACATTTGTTTCTGTTTTGCTTGCTTCAGTTTTTGTTACCACAATTAAAAATAAAGAGATCCATGATAATATCTGAACACTTTGTATCTATCTTGGGTTTATTTTTATTTCTGTAATTTGTTTGTATAATTCTAATTACATGTGGTCTGTTTCAACCCAACCCTAGTAAAGTTTATATTGCAGAAGACAACATTACTGGAGGAATAAGCCACAACAAAGTGCCCCAGCTTAATTGAAAAAAATGTTTTTAGGTAAAAAAAAAAATCATAATAAATAAAAAACACACATTTGCATAAAAAACAAGGAACAAAACAGGAAAATAAGACTTTTTATGTTTGTTGAACCACACAGGCCTGTTTTACAGAAATGGATCAACAGTTTTCATTTTGACAGCAGTGAATGACTAAAAACTAGTTTGTATTTAGTTTTAAGGGGAACATGCTCCCCTTTTCCCACAGAAACACTTTATTATCAAAACTGAAATAATCTACAAATTGAAAAAAAAATTGTCAGGATTAAATGTGAAAATGCAAATAAAACAGAGTTGCTTTTCTACCTTGTTACACAATTTTAATATTATTTGGGGATAAGCGTCTGAGGTGATAACATTTTTCTTTTGGTGATGTACTGTAGTTTATTGACCAAAATAAGCAGCTTTTAAATTGTTTTAAAACTAATATAATTCTTATAAAACCATATATTGATTTCATATTATAAATCATATAATTTTTCTTGAATAAAATAGTTGACAGTTTGCTTGAAATTGTATGGTTTTAACATCAATTAATTTGAGAAAAAATTCCATAACATTATATCAGGTGAATAAAATCTACTTTCTTAATATTCTGCTGTGCAATATTTGAAAATTATTTAACCTAAAATAGCTGTAAAATCCATTATATACAGCACTGTAGTAGTGGAAACTGTGTATGCAAACTAATTCCCACTATTTTAAGAGTGTAACTCAGCTTATATTGACACCTATGAAAGAAAATAAGAAGTTCTTTTTAAAATTTAAAACAAATCGCACATGATATTTTTACCAGCAGTTTATAATACTGTACCTTGTACAATTACATGTACTGATAGACTGTTAGCCAAGATGATATTTAAGTTGTTTTTGGCAGAGGTTTTGACAAGCAGTATGGTATAAATCATAGAATAAATCAAACTAAGATTGTGCGCACACAGACTCCAGGCTCAGATCTGAAACAAACCTCCTGAACAACAAACACAAGAGTTGAGTATTTCAATGTGAAGCTCTCTGGTTTGGATTATATTCCACTCAAAAGGTTTGTGCAATGAAAATATCTCTACAGTAAAGAAAGCTTTGTAGCCAACGTTTGCATTTCGCTCCAGATTCAGTGCATCATAAATACATAAGTTAAAACATAATGTCCTTTTTACTTAATGACTTCATGCTGACATTTCTGCAAACACAGGCCCACATATTGTACTCAGTGTCCAGAGTTTCACTGGAATGTTTTAAGAAACTATTTGTGGACGGACAGTCTTTGTAAACACCATGTTGGTTTGTCCATGACAGCAGGAAGTCCGTGTGGTGCCAACAAGAGTCTGAGAATCAACAAGCTTTGCCGGCCCATCGCTTCTCCAAATAAAATATATATATATTTTTTTTTTTTAAAGTCCCGGGGTTCCTGTTCGGTCCAAATCAGCTTATTTTTTTGGACAGTCCAGTCGTCTTGTAGGGGTGTTTGGGGGGGGAACTTTTCCTCTTTTCGCCTGGTGTTTGGTCTCAGGTTGTGCAGGTATCCCAGTTTGCGTCATTGGGTTAAGGTTTTACAGTTTAGCCATTTGTTTCCTGCAACATGAAGCTGAAATGAGACGAACACACGAAAGCTTAATATTGTTTGAACAAAAATACTTTTTTGGGGGTTTATTTTAATGACCACAAAAACATGAAATTCCATGTTGAACAAAAAAAAAAAAAACAAGAAAAACATCTCTGTGAAAAACATTTGGTTTTGTGTTTTTTTCTAAACTAAAAATAGATGTTTGCTAGAATGACAGGATCCAACATTCATAAACATGTTTGCTTTAATCCACCTTTAAACCCCAACATGAAAATAAATCTGTTGATTATTGCATAATTTTTGCACCTCATATTAAACTGATTAAACTGACAAATGATATTAATAATTTTGCTGTTATCTATTCTATTTATAGACCATTCTTGTTTATTTTAAACAAAATGTATACATTTGATTTGATCCAGTCAGAGGGGCTGTAGGCCTATAGGGAAGGAGAGACACCTTGTTCTAAATAAAAGAATTGTGTTTTTAAAGCAATTGAGTAATGTTGAAGTTATAACTCAATAAATACTCAGTATCAGTACTCAATAATGGTGAGTACCTAAACTGAAGTGCTTTTACTTGTACTTGGTTTAAAAAAAATCCATTAAAAAAGGAACAAGATCCTGTGACCAAGGACACAAAAGTAGCTAAAACTCAGTACATCTTTATATTGCAAAAGTGACTGGATAGGTTTGAATTAGGATTATGTAGAAACACAAAGCAACAAATAAGATATTTTAATGCTGGACTGTCATTAACACCGTTGTAACTTCTCCAACCTTTTAACAGCAGTAACTACAAAGTTGGTTTTATTTTCATTTTAATAAGCTGTAGGTGTGTGTGGGTGTGTTTTAATGTTAATAAACCTAACTGTATGAAGCCTAAATATGTCATAATGATAGCATCACATCTGCACAAACACAGCTCAAGTATGTTCAGATCTAAAGGCATGAAGAATGAATGAAGTTAGGAAGGGCTTTTGTTTCTTTTTTATCATACATTCTTTTTATTGTCACCTGCTGCCACAAAAGGCTGGCAGTCATGTTTGTATCTGTATGTTCTTTGTCTGTTAGCAAAATATCTAATGAACGACGAGAGATTTTGGGAAAATTCTTAAAGTAATTAATAAATATACACCTACAACTGATTGACTTTTGGAGTTAACCCATTTTAAGATGACAGCCACAGCCTATCAGTCTTGGCACATTAAAAATGGTTGTAACTCATTTGATTTTACAGGCACTGAGCTAAAATTTTTGTGATAGTATTTGAAAATCATCTTGTATAAATGCTCTAAGCCCTGACAACTTACATAAGATCTTTGTTTAAAATGTTAGCATGAAAGCAATCAATATGAAAGTCAGCGATACTCACAATGTTAGTTTCATTTTGTAGGTATTTCCTGCTTTGCGTCTTTATCTGGTGTCTAAAAATAGAACATTTTGTCGAAATTTGGAGACGTTCCATCACAGGATGGTCCCTGCATGGTTTCAGCGTGTTATTGTGAGTTTTCTCAATCACCCTGAACAGCATTTCAGTTTCCAGCAGATTAAAAATAGCAGCAGCCATATTTACAAATAACTTTGAGTTTTCTTCTAAGAAAACAGCCTCGGCATCCTCACTGCAACTCTTCTTCTTTTGTTTGTTTTTTGTGTTAATTACAGATCATTTTCTCTCATCCTTTTCTTCTGCCTCCAAACAAGACATGCATTCTGATGCTATCACTTCTGCTGAGCGTGTCTTTACAGGAAGACGTAAATAAACTACCTTGAACTTCACAGAAAAGTTAATGTGGATAAGGAAAAACCACAGGGAGCAGTTAACAGTATGTGGTTTCACCTCTGCTGCCATCTTTCTTTTTATAGACCCTGGCTTTGTTAGCCTTTTGATAAATCAGCTGTATGTGTCCCCCTCTAAGCACAGATTCATACAGATTTACAAACCACAGTGTTTGTCATATTTATGTCTGTAGTTTGTATAATTTTGGGAAAACTTGCAATATAAATGTTACTTTAGCTCCTAAATGATCATTCAGTTCAGACAGTGAATTGTTTTAATGAAAATAGCCTGCAGTTTACTGTTTGTTATCTGTCAAGTTGTGTACATGAAAAACCTGGGGAGCCGGCACAAAACCCCAGGACTAATAATTAATTTATTTACCAAAATGAAAATGCAGACATGGCAGCTGAAAACGTACAAATGAATGAATGAATGAATGAATGAAAGAAACACACAGGGAGCCAACCAGACCGACCTGGAGAAGTACAAGGAACTAACAGGGATCACAACACAAGACAGACAAAATAAAGGAACGGGACCCTACTGAACGTGAACGAGAAACACCTGAGCAGAGACAAGAGGCACAGGTGAGCGTGGGCAGGGCCAGAGCCGAGACTGACAGGAGAGCTAAACTGACACCGGGATTAAAGAAACATTAGAAAGAAACAATAAATCAAAGCTGCTCAACTGCTGGCCTGTCAAAAAATTAAATATATATTTACTTAATTTAATTAAAAAATGGGGTTTAAATCAATTGTAAATGAAAAATGTATGATTCAATGCAACAAAATAAACAAGTTTAAAATGTAAAAGATAATAAAACTTGTTCTTCTACATAATGCAGTGTTTCTCCCACTGTTCTCATGCAAACTCGTCCCCACCCCTGAGCTGTTGGCTTTGATTAACTGTGCCCCCCTGAGCCATTAAAGCCCTGCAATAAATAAATCAGAAAATAAATAAAGACAAAATCCTACATTATGCATTTGACAGCGGGTCATATTTGTACTTTCACAGTAAGCGGATGGTTTGTTTAGAAGTTAGTGACACTGGAAATGAGTATTTGTTTAACTTAATATTATTAGGAAACTCAGTGATGTATTGCTTGCTCTCAAACAGAATAATGTCTGTCAGCAGATCTTAAATAAACTGAGAGAGTAAATTAGAATTTGGTTTAATAAACTGAAGGGATGGATTTTTAAAACCTCAAATCTTATTTATTCTGTGACATTGTGTTAGTTATTGGTCTAACTTGAACAAAGACCTTATCTTCATACTCCGTGCTTTATAACT
Organism: Cynodonichthys magdalenae; assembly: GCA_031762555.1. Classification (NCBI taxonomy): domain Eukaryota; kingdom Metazoa; phylum Chordata; class Actinopteri; order Cyprinodontiformes; family Rivulidae; genus Cynodonichthys; species Cynodonichthys magdalenae. The sequence goes on along the minus strand of JARVJO010000394.1, from coordinate 16,265,950 downwards.
GATGTCACTGCCAATAAAGTGCTATCCTTTTGACAAATATATGACAGAATATCATTTCAGAAGTGAACAGATGTTATTGAAACTCAATGAGTATCATAAATCTTGGTCAATTTTGTGTTTTTTTTTTTCAGCTGCAGGCAAAATCCATATTTATTCTAAACATAAAAGCTGTTCTGTTATTCATGTTTGTTCTCTTGGATGTATTTTCATGCTTCAGATATCAGACAGCCATTAAAAAAAGGTTTGTTGTGGTTTCCCCTAAGGTCAGCACCTCAGTGTTTTGTTTTATCCAGTTTCTTGTTTCATGCTCTCTTGGGCCTGATCTCAGTCTAAGCCCCCTAAAAGCACGACAGACGAGGGGTCGAGTGAGGCTGGAATGGAAGCCCAATTAATACGCTCGGGAGTAAAGCTCAAAATTACCCGGTTCACAGCACAGGAAAGCGCACAACCCCTCCTGTCACACATGCAACACTTCAAGTCAAGTTGTTCTAATTACATATGCTCGCTGCAGAACTTTGCTGAAATTAAAGCTTAGATGACGTATTTTCTAATTGAAGAACGCATATGTCCTGTTTAAATTAAACAAGCAACTCATGATGTAACTGGTAAACAGTGCTAAACAGAAGGAAGGATGAATTTTATAATAATAAATGAGTGTCCAATAATAAAACATGGGAGGATACAGCTGGCACCAGCAGAAAATGCAATTAAACCAACATATTTAGCCAGCGTAATGACACAATTTGTTCGCACAACACACTAACACTCAATTATTTACTGTATGACCTGCTTCGAAACACCAGCTTGTTTTAGCTTATGAGCCGACAGCTCACGTCTGACAGATTTATGAGCTCATTTGGACTAATGAGTCCTTCTCAGTGCCTTTACAGGCTCTGTATTTATTCTGCAAATGTTATTTTCCATCATCTTTCAGTACTTCTGGCTTGAGGTTTTTTTTTGTTTTGTTGTTTTTGTTTTTAGCTTCCCAGTGGATAAAAATATAAGATGATTTTCAAACCATGCTAATTAATTTTTATTTGAACGATAACATGCGTTAAAAAAGAAAAAAGTTCAAGGTAACCTTTGTCAGATTTGTTTGAAGCTCTATCTGGACAAACTCATCTTAAAGATTAAAAAAAGAAAAAAAGTTCTGGCTGTGTCTTATCAAACATCAAGAGGTTTTCATTTCTGCTCTACATTCATTATTAGGTTTTTACCCACAATCAGGTTCTGCAGCTTTCTAAAAAATCAAATGTTCCGCTTTCTGTTAGCTTGATTTTACCGTTCTCAATCGATGGATAAATGTTGCTAACGCTCTCTATCTGCTCATAATACTGCAAGATCTTACAAATAGGTGAGGATTTTGAGGAAATCCTGTCCAACACGCATGTTATTTAGATGGACATGATGAGCAAATGAAACTAAATGAATCACGTACAGTGTCAGGTTACAGGGAGATGTTGTGAAAGGGCTGGATAAAGATTAGTTTTTCCTGTAATCTGAGTTGTGCGTGACACAAGCAGACAGTTGCTCTGAATGTTGATAAGGGCTGTGCTGATGTGCCAGCATGTAATTCTATGAAAACAAAGTAACTATTGATAATGTCTGTGTGTGGAGCAGCCATTTCTCCTCATTCATCTCAGAGGTGGTATCTAACTTATTTATTTATTTATTTATTTATTTATTTATTTATATTTATCAGCCCTGCATTACATCACCTCATGACTTAACCAGAACTAATGTTTGAGGTCCTGTGATTAAACATCACAGGATTTGTTCATTAGTGGATATTATCTACAAATCTGGTGTTTTTTCTTGACAATTTAACATGTTTTTCACGTTGAGCAAGGCAGTATTTTGGCCAGTGCAGACTTTTGTTTGTGTGATGTGAGAAGGAACACGTTGCAGAGTCAAAACTAGAAGTCCGCTGCAGGCATCCAATATTTTCAGCTGTTAAAAAAAAAGTTCATAGGAGAACAAAATCTAAGTTGAAGATCAGTATTTCTTGAAGGAAAATCCAATGCCTTTGATCATAAAGTTTTAAACTAAAACCACCTAAAGTTGAGAAGGGACAGAGATGTTCTGATCAAACCGAATAAAAAATGATTTGATGATCTCATGCAATATTGTGAGATGTTGTAGATCTGTTGATATCTCTCAACTATTACCACACCATAGTTAGATCAAATGATGTAAAAGTCTCTGAGTTGTAGCACTTTTTGTGTTGATAGTTGACTCCAGTGACTGAGTTTTGAAATGAATCTTTGTTAGTGTTTTTAAGGTATGTGTTGGGAATGACTCTCAGATACCACAAGTTATAGCTTTAAATCTGTGAAACCCACTGAGTTAGGATCTTTATTGTGTTTGACAGATTTTTTTTTTTGCTGTAATTGTTCCTGTTTATCAAAACTTGTGAAATTTGAGATATTTTTCTTATGAATTCTTGATTTTTTTTACTCCACTATAATAAAACTTAAAGCTTAATTTGGGAGAAAAATCAACAACAAAAAATATTTGATAATACATATATTAGATATTGTCTCATGTCTGCAGGAGCTAAGCTGCTTTGTTTTCTACTTGTTTTTTTAACTGACAAGAAATCTGTACTGGTCCTGTAGCAGATGCTCAACATCTAAAGCGGTTTCATCAGGGTCAGTCTGTTATTTCCTTCATTAAAAGCCTGTCTTTAAATCTTTCTCCCATCAGACTCATATTTGAGCGCCTGCTCTCACTTACATTTGTAATCCTGCTCAAGGCGCAGAGTAAGTCGGGCTGAGCCTTCCCTTGGGCTGAATTACTGCCGAACGCACCAGCTTCCTTTTATGGAAGACTTTGATTAGACCATAAATATCTTTTGTATTGTGTGCCTATTGATGTCTTTAGAATACCATGAGGGGGGTGTCATGTCAGGTTATAAATGACCGATAATCTGCAAAGCAAACATTTTAAAATGAAACATGCCCAGTTCATAAAACTGTATTACCTGTGACGGTTCACACGGTAATAAGAATGCTGGTTTGTTTTAAAAACTTTTCCTTTCTACAATTGAATAAGTGCTATTTTGGGGTTTCTTACCCACTTTAATAATAGTAATTTACACTTTTAAAAGTGCATTGGGATTAATAATGATTCATAACGACAACTTGCAGTTCTTGTTTTGATTCAATTTGTCCTCTTCAGTAATTGCATATAAACTGAATAGGAAGTCTTTACCTATAAAATAAAACTTTAAAGTATATTTTGATGTGGTTTATAGGATAAATTTGGTGCAAAATAATCAAAATTTCAATAAAATGTTTTTCCTGCGAGTCAAGTTGAATAATTTTTGTGCAAACTTTAATTTCTACCCGTACAAAATCGTATTTCAATCAATTTCAGGTGGTGGTTCATGCAACCAACAGCTGTTATGTAATGTCTCTTCTTCTGCAGAATCCACTGATATCATCAGGACACATGATTACAGTACAGTGTGTACAGTAGGGCCTGCTGTCAGCTGGTGGATTACAACCCTGATGAATCAAACACTGAGCTATCCAACCACAGTTAACCTCTGCTAACAAGGACGTTCTGATTGGCTGCTGGCCTTTAGTAAACAGCCGGTCCATTTACAGGGGAAGTCTTGCTCTTAGGTGATAAAGATTTATCTGCTGCACAGAGTGCTGGGCAGGGCGCACGCAGGCCCCCAGACAAGCAGAGGGACACAGTAATATCAGGCTGCTCAAATGCACATGGAATTTATTTAAGTTTTATTTAACTTTTTTATTTTTTTGTTCATTGTAATTTTTTTCAAAATCATAATTTTCCAAGGTGACAATTATAATATATGTATCAAATGCAGGATTCAGGCTAATTCTCTTTTATTAATCAGTTCATTGAGTTTTTTTACTGTTCATCACTTTTTTTATATGAACCTTCATCAGCTCAAGCTTATTCTCTGTCATTATTTCTGCTCTTTTCAGTAAGTGATGCTAAAACGATCCTCAAGTGTTTATTGGATCAAACTCAAAAATTCAAATATGAAGTTCCATTCTTTTTGCTTGAGCTGCATTTGTTTGAGAGTCTAGCAGCTGCCAGTACTTCAGGAGGGATTTATTTTTACTCTGCAGCTTTGTTTATTTCACTTTTGGTCTGCAGCATGAAATAACATATCCAAATAAGGTTTCTTTTTGTTTTAATAAATCCCTAGAACTGTGTTTTCTGTTGAATTTAAGTGTTGTAATTAATTTATTTTGCAAGAATATTATTTTTAAATCACAGAAGACAAATATTTGTGTGGATGCCAGGTTAAGACACATTTCAAAGCTAAGTAATGTGTTTGCTTTTAGAGTTCAGATCAAGCTGATTACGTATCTGTCAAAAAAAAAAACAGTTTAAGCAAAATGAAACAAAAAATATAAAATGCTTTGATGTCATTTTGAGATTTTTTTATTCTTAGAACTTTGTCAAACTTTGCAGTAAAAAATTAAGTTGATAAATTAATGCAAGAAATTTTTAGACTTTGTTTCAAACTTACTGACTTTTGTCAGGAATGATGTGGTTATTTTACACACTTAAAATCTAGTGTAAATGAACAGAAATTAGCAAAATGTTTTAAATTAAAACCAGCTGCCAGATCTGTCTGTCTCCCTGATGGTCTTAATGTTTTATTTGTCTGTTTCATCTACAATCAGTCTAAATTTGATCAGTTTATTTCTGATGTTTTAAGATTTCAGAGGTTAATATACTGGTTAAATTAACAGAAGAAAAACTTACAACTTGGTCTCTGGCTGTGAACTGTTGTTGACGTGTGCGCTGCCATTTGTCTGCAAAGGACCAAAAGATGCCTCCTTGCTTCTGCTGGCTGAACTCTCGCTGTCCTCAGTCCTATCCTCTGGAAACTTTTGTAAGGAGCTGGCCGGGCCCGGGTTAGTTTGCCACAGAAAGCAGGAGCAGCGAGTTCGTAGTTCCTTAAGGAGGGCATTTAGCCACAGTGTGGAGAGCCACGGGCACCCCATCAGGTTCTTAAAGGCAGCCCGAAACTCTGGACTCCTGCAGTAGATGATTGGATTGAGGCCAGAGTTTATGTAACCCAGCCAGTTCAACAGCAGGAAGATATGCTTGTCAATAATATCATTACTCAATCCGTTGATGACGTTGGCAACAAAGAATGGCAGCCAGCACACGGTGAAGGTCCCCATGATGATACCTAAAGTCTTAATAGCCTTGTGCTCCTTGATGAGCTGTAGCCGTGATGGCCTCCGCTTAGAGCTCTTTTTTCTCACTGGATTGTTGCCGGAGCCCACTAATGCTGAAGGCAAGATGTGGTTAATGCTGAGACCTGTTTGGATCGGTGCTGACGGACATTCATTCTGGAAACGGAACCGATTTTTGTCTATGAGCTGGACTTGCCGTTTTGCTATTACAAAGACTTTTGTGTACACAATTATCATTATGACCAGAGGAATGTAAAAGGACACCACTGAGGATGAAACAGCATACGTAGCATTTGTTATAAAGTCACAGCATTCAGTTCTGTTATAGCAGTCTGTCTCGTCATGCTCAACACGCCACGACCCGATCATAATTGGTATAAAAGAAGTTACGGCGGACACAACCCAAACTAAACAAACTATTAGTCTCGCACGAAACTTACAAAGTAGGACTTTGTGTCTCAGTGGCCTTGTGACGGCTATATACCGATCTACTGCTATGACACAAAGAGTTTCAATGCTCGCCGTCACACAGAGGACATCAACCGAAGTCCAGAGGTCACAGATTACGTCACCGAACTGCCAGTTACCTGTTGAAACATAACTGGCCCCGGGTGTCACCACAAGGACCCCCATGATGAGGTCTGCACATGCCAGGGACATGATGAAGATGTTGGTTGAAGTTTGCAGCTGTGGAGTGCGTGCCACAGCAATGATGACCAGCAGGTTTCCCACCACCGTGATCAGGATGACAAAGACCACAACAATAAGGAACCAATGTCCCTGTGGAGGATGGTAGGATGTTTGGTTTGAGCTGTTTGTCTCCAAAAGTCCACCTGTTTGATAAGATGTTTGGTTTGTGATGTTCATCTTTCACTGGATCAGCTCAGTCAATCAAAGTTGAAGGTGTTGTCACATCAAAATAAAAGTTCTGCTGCATCCTATTAATGAATCTGTTCTCTTCTTTGTGGCTGATGCTCACATTTTGCACCTTAAGAGCTCCCTCAGAGGGTTGAGGTGGGTCCCCATTGTTTTGAAAAAGGGAATTTGGACGCTTCTGTAGGCAGCAACACGTTCTTCAAACAGTTCAATCCAAATTATCCACAGAACTGAAAGAGTTGCTGAAACTTTGTGAATCCAATAAAAAGAAGTCTAAATGGCAAGTTCAAAAGTTTTGGAATAAAAAAAAAAATCATGATTTTGATCCATTTCAATATGTCCACCGGTAAAAGTATTTTCTTAGATACTTGTTTGAGCCCCGGTGCTTCAGTTAAAGTAGATCAAGCAAACAGTGACGCCTTTACAAGAACCACTAGAGTGGCTGCCCACTTTTTCTTTTGGTCTCTCCCTCCCTCTCTCTGTGGCGCTCTCTCTCTCTTTCTCAGAAGCAGGTTGACCAAGATTGTATTGGTGGTAATCACACCCTGACTGAAGCCAAAGGGGCGGGGCTTAACTATGTCTGTGTGTCGAAGCATTACAGGGATAGAGTCACTCACATGTGAGCAACCACACTCAGAAACATGTAGCAAGAAGCAAAGAACTACTGCTTTATAATGTGTCAAACAGAAGTACTGGGAGCCTTTATGTAGGTAAAAGTACAAATAGATCCAAATCAAGACATTTTAAAAGGTTTTTAGTCTTTTAAAAAGTTGAGAATAAAACAGTGTGAGGAGTAAAAAGGCATAACAAACACATAAATCATGATTTCATATCAAATGTGATCAAGAGCCAAACTGTTTAAAGACTGCTTAAGTCTGTTATTTTCCCCCCTAACAGTAACAAAAGCTCTACCTTTTGAAAATAAAAAAGAAATATAATGAAAAAAAAGAATGAATTATGGTGTTAAGATATTACAGTAAAAATAAAAAACTTAAAGGCTTTTTTTACCTTCAAGAAATGGATTTCATCTTTCACCTTTCATGCCAGAGTTTTAAACTGAAACATGCTGTTTTACTCTTAAACATCATTTTCTGTGTAATCATACACAATATTACAAGAACTCTCATGATCTGTGTTGGGAATGAGCCTTGCCTACCACCTCAGCAAATGTTAGCTCTATAATTGTAAAACTGAGAGGGTTGACTGTCGCAGCCTTCTTGAATAGAGCTGACTCCGAAAGCTTTAAACAACAATCTTGTGCTTTGTGTAGTGCACAGAGTATGTGTTAGAGATCACTCTCAGCTACTACCACTAATTTTTGGTTCAATATCTAAAATTTTTTATTTTTATTTATTTATTTATTTTTTATTTTATTCATTTATAAATTTCTTTAAAACAAAACACATAAATTCTATGTACAATAAAAAAAATTGACTGAGTTCTACTCTTTTTTGTTGTTTGCGAAGACTGACTAACCTTGGGAGCCATCTTGAATTAAACTGATTATGAACCTTAGATGTACATCATTCATCATCAGTCATTACTTGCTGGGAGTTTCTTTAAATCTCAGTTCATATGATATTTTTTCCAACAGAGACAAACATCAGTTACATTTCTTTTTGTTTTTTTTTCAGGTAAATTTTACCTGCAGTGCATTAACCCATTAGGTGAGTCTGCCACCTGACAATGTCAAACTAGTTGTGTCTATTTCATGATTAAATCTAATTTTGAAAGTAAAACGATGTTGAATTTGCTCAAACCCATACATCCTCGAGGCTGAAAATCCTTCATTAATTTTTCATTTCCTCCTTTGTTCTCTTTGGGGAGGATGAGCCTGAGCCTATCTCAGCTGTCATCAGCTGGGAACATCCTGGTCAGGTCTCTGCGATCTGGTCTCAGCTCTGTAGTTAGAACCACCAAAGAACTCAGCATCCCTGTTTTTAGACATTTTAAAAGAAGTACTTAGTGAGTAGTGAAAGCCAATGAATGCACGGGGTGAACAAACAAACTCTACACACTTCTGTACACAATTCAGATCCAGACAGCAGATATTCTTGCTAAAGGCAACAGAGCTCATCATCACACCACTGCACCACTGGCTCAACATCTTTTTTCAATCGTATCAGAGGGCAGTTTGGCTATAAAAAGACTGTTTTCACAAGTTACTTTATTGTGATTATAGTTCTTTATCTCCAAAACTCGTCATTGTTATTTATAACGCAGTTTGTGGTCGGGACCTTGAGGCATTCAAAGACACAGCGAACTAAGTGCCCTCTCTTTGACTCACAGCAGTTAAGAAAATAACAGATTGCAATCTGGCCGTTGCTCAGTGCATTGCACTGAAAAAAGAACAATCAGGAAAATGCCTCACATGCGATCGTCTTCAGATACCTAACCCTGTGCCGTTCCAATGAGTTGTCTTGTCACAAACCAGTCCCTTCTTTGGTCTGACGGCCTCCACAGCTGCAACCCCTCTGTGTCTACTCCCACCTTCAATTTTACTTCTACCTATAAAAATAATTTAAGAATCAGAGACACTTTTACAATTTTTTGTTAAGTGCTGACTGATTGACTTTTTAGCTTCAGTAAAGCCAGATTTAAAACTGACTATATTTATTGCAGAATGCATGAATAGTGAAAATGTAATGGTTTTTCAGACCAGTAAGACAGTTCACCTTTAGCAGGGCAACATCACAAAAATAAACACAACCCCAGCAAAACAAAGTCAGAACAGAAACTGTCAATTGTAGCACGTGGTGAGAATTATAACATGATGATTTGAAGATTAGAAATAACTTGGAGAAAAAAATAACTTCAAGGTGATGGGTCAGAGCTGAAGTTAAATAATGTTTTCAATACATTGCACATTGAACAGTTTTATTATAAGGCATAGAGGCTGTTCCTGATTCATATTTAACAAAGATGACCCCAGTAGCCAGAGGCACAGTTTTAAAAACAGAGCTTTCGTTTACACAGATTATGTTGTGGATGACTCTCAGCTACTACCACACCTAAGTGTTGCTCGATGTTTGCAAAAGTAACGCTTATGTTGCTTTACTGTTTGGCTTTTTTAAGTTGGAAGTAACAGGTTGTAGATAATTATCCAGTGATACAGTGAGTTTCCTGTACATATAAGTTGTGAATTATTTTCTTACCTTTGTTTCAACATTTTTGTTTTTACCTCACTAAAAATAGGAGCTGCTCGTACATCATCACCAAAGGGGGCGGGGCTGTTGATGAGTTGGCGGCTGGTGCCTGTCTGATCAGTCGAGGGGCGAGAGGTGGGGTACGTCCTGAGCTATAAGGTTAACACTGAGACACACATGATTTACAGCCACTCACACTTAAGATCAAATTACAATCACCCCTAACATGCATGTTTTTGGTTTGTGGAAGGAAACCGCAGTATCCGGTGG
>JARVJO010000394.1:16217697-16239463 GCA_031762555.1 Cynodonichthys magdalenae | reverse complement strand
AGTAAAGTATAAATACCCCAAATTTCTACTTAAGTATAGTAACAAAGTATTTGTACTTCACTACTTGACAACTCTGGACACAAGCAGTGAATAAACAATCTAACACCAGATTGACATTTAATACAGAGTTCTGACAATGCTGGGTTTATCCTGTGTCTGGCCTCAGGAGTAATATATAGCCTATGCAGGATCTTGAATTGTCTCTCCCAAAAGGAGTTGGATACCAAAACCTTTGAAGAATAGCTGTATAAGGCCTCCCAGTCATCAACCTCTATTTTACCCACATCAATTTCCCACTTTGTTTTTACCTTACCAGAATTCACATTGAGATTGTTAAGAGCTCTAAATACTTTCTGAGTGAAAGATTTCGGCTGAGTATCATTCACCAATAGGGATTCTATTGGAGAGATGACCAGACAACCAGAAAACTCTTTCAGCTGACACTGAATAAAATTTCAAACTTGCAGTAATTTAATAAAGTCTTTGTTGGAGACTCCATATTTACTTTTAATTTGTCGAAATGTAAGAATTGAGCCTCCCTGAATCAAGTCTCCCACAACTTTTATACTTCTGCGTTCCCAGTCGGCAAGGCCATCTTGAAGTCCAGGTTGAAAGTCGGGGTTCTCATGAAGGGAAGTTAGCAAGGAGAGACAATTGTCATATCCTGATTTTACGTCATATGTTTAACATATTCTTTAGGAGTAAGTTGTCTTTTACTAACCCAGCTGTTCTAGCAGAAGAGATGTATAGCAGATTTCGCAGAGCCACCCGACCTATCTTGATCACTGTTAAAGAAATGTATAGCAGACTTCCTGCTCAATGTTTCACACATGCACTCTTACACACATACAGTCACATCATTAAAGTAATAAGAAACCAGTAATAACTGCTCGATGATCTCTGACAGCTGATTTCAAAGTCTCTAATATTTACTGACCTCATATTGAACTTGATAAGTTTGATCTCTGTTTTGAAAGGACAACTGTCTGTCTGTTACTATTATATGCAGCCACAAGGTCAAAGCACTGACTGAATATTTTCTTTTTCAGCTGCTCCCTTCTTTAGAGGTCATCAAAGCAAGTGAACACGTATGAAAGATTTGGCAGCTGTTTCACACCAGATGCCCTTCCTGATGAGAAGTGGGCTTGAATCTTTCACAAACTGTTTTTGTAACTAAAACTTACAAATCTCAGTCACATCCCACACATTTATTCCCAATATGAGTGGGAAAAATACTCAGGAAGTCATTTTTGTAGTCAGCAATCAATTCCCACTCAACCTGGTTTTTGGATTCTTGATTTTATAATTTAATTATTTGTTTATTTTATATTTTTTATCAATACTGGTAAAGTCTTTAGTCTACTCTTATTTATTCATATTTTCATTTTTAGGAGTCAAACTGTCCTGTAACCTTTGTGAACATACAGGTAATCAGGACCTCCTGTGTGTCAAAATCTGTTATCCTCATCATCTACACTGCAGACAAGGTCATGTTCAGGTACTTGGACCGGGCAAAAAATGAGTGAAAAAGCATCCGAAGTATGGGGTGCCATTTGTAAAGTTACACAGTCAAAAATTACCAGCAATATCTTGCTTTATTTAGCCTTTTATAAGAAAAAAAGGTAGGGGTTTATTATATCAAAGTCAGATTTTTACCATGTTATTCATTCCATTATAAATGTCATAGCTTCAAACTATAACTCTAAACTAAACATTTAAATTGCAACTTAAACATTTAACTTACAACTTAAATATTTACCTCAAAACTAAATATTTACCTTGGAGGTAAGTGTTTAGCTTTTAACTAAATATTTAAGTTGCAAGTTAATTATTTAGCTCCAAGTTAAATGATTAGTTTGGAGCTAAATATTAAGCTTGCAAACTAAATATTTAGGTTGCAAGTTAAATGTTTAGTTTGGAGGTATACATTTACTTAATTTGAAACTATGACATTTATAAATGAATGAATAACATGGTGAAAATCTGACTTTGATATAATAAATCCCTACATTTTTTTCTTATAAAAGGCTAAATAAAGCAAGAAATTGCTGGTAATTTTTTACTGTGTAACTTTACAAATAGCACCCCTTACTGAAGTCCACAACAATTTTTTTTAATCCCTTCAGAGTTCATTTTTAAGTTGGGTCTGGAATATTTCTCAGTGTGTCTATCTAACATCTTGGGCTTCAGTACCAACATTGTGTTCAGCCTCTGACTCACTTCAGTAGTCACACTGTGTCCAACCTGGGCCCTGTGGGATATATTGATTAAAGCTTTATTATTTAACTTTTTTTCAAGCAGCAGTTGTACAAACTGGCTTTAAAACTTGACAAATTGTAAACCATAGATCACAGAGTTATGTTAAACATGTTCATTATTTTATTACAAATTAAATTAACCCTGGCCTTTTGAAATTATTTATTTATTTGTTTGTTTGTTGTATTTACCAAACATTTCCAGCTTTGTTTTTATTTTGGTGTTGTTGATATGCCCCCCCACCTGCCCCCCAATTCATGTCCTTTTAAGGCAATTTCTGATCAACTCAAACAACTATTAATCTTTGCTCATCACTGGCACATCAAAAAAATCACCAGAGATTCAGAAACATGTGGCTGTTATTATCAGCAGAGCTGAGAACCAATTGACATGGGTCCAAGTTTGGTACATAAACATGTCTAAGAGTCAACATCCTGCTGAAATGGTTCTTTAATATTCCAAATGTCAAGATGAGTGGTGGGATGATCCGAGTACAGGCCAGGCACGCAAGACACAGATAAATCTGTATCTTTCCTAAACAAAGAAAAAATGTGTCAGGAAGTCCAGTAAAGACCAAACGGAACAAAAAGAGTAAATGTAAAATTTTAAATTTGAAAAGTCGCTAAATATGTTTCTGGAGAAAGTGGGACACGATTATTAGAACTCATCTGTCAGCTGTGTCAAATGTGTTTTAATAAAACAGAGGTGTTGAAAGTTGATTATTAATAAATGTCAATCAACTGTAGAACAATTAGGATTTTCATTTTCATTCATTCATTCATTCATTCATTCAATTAGGATTTTGTCTCAAATTGATGTCTTGATTTTAGAAAAAAAGTGTTTTTAAATATGTCATTAATTGACTGCAAAATACCACAAAACAGTCCCATTGGTTTAACATTTTTATTTTTGGTGTAAGAAGTCGCAATATGTTCAAGACTAGGGCAGCATTTTGCTTTAATCATCGCTTCGTAAAGAATAAAAGACATCAGAGTAATTTCTTTATTCACTTTAAACTCAGAAGTATATTCATGTGGCGTCCTCATTTATAATACAACCAAGCTAATGCAACTGAAAAAACAAACAGAGACACAATCATGCAAAATGTGTGAAAATTGTGAAATGGTGACAACTTCAATATAAATTAATGTTACATGAGCATACTAACATGAAAATACTGAACATGTATCATCTAGACTGAGTGACTGACTGGTCATGTGCCACTGCGCACTGATGCATTAACCAGGTGGAAGAAAAAGTAGGTCCCTCCAACTACGTATGGTTTAGACAAGATTTCAATAGTTTAGATAATTTCCACTGTGTTCCTCTAATGATATACATCACCTGAAATGACTGAAGTATATAAAGTACTGATATTTTGATTTACAGTAAGCATTGATTAACATAAACTTCTGGTATTGGCAGTATTGATATTTCAGTATTGATCCCTACATCACTAACATGGAGGTTCTTTTTACCCAAAATGTGTCTGTTTGTCATTTATCATTGACGAAGCAGGAGTCATATTGTTTTCGTACTGTTTTTTAATTTTATTTTTCTTCAGTGATTTTTAGTCAACCGTAGCACAAAAACGGTTGCACCGATCAACATGAAATTTGGCAGGACTATAGCTGAGTCCGACCTACACTGCACCAGCCAACGGTTTTACGATACACCCCATATTGGAGGAGGGGGCTCCATCCAAAGAGGGGGTGACTGGACAAAATAGGCTGTTTAACAATTGAGGTTAGTGATCTTAGCACTTCAGTAACTATATCTTGTTAGTCAAGTATGGTCTTCATTAGGTAGTTAAATAATTATATAAATAGTTGATATAAGTGCACTATGCTGTACTTTTAGAAACTGCTAAAGCTCAACAGAGCTAACATGTTAAAACCAAATGATAAGGCTTACACTTGCAGATATAATTTAGATTAAATCAAATTTGCAGGAGATGTGATGCTGCTCATTAACATAAAAGTTGCACAAAGTTTAAATAAATATATTTAATGTATTTGTCTTTTATACATAAATATCCTCTTTATTCAAGACAAGTTTTATTTATATCTTGTTATTTATTTTCCTATCATTTATCAGAAAACTCTTGTGGACAATAATTAGACCCAAGCAGCAAATCAAAGTGCTATTCTACCTTTATTTGTTTAATGTGGGCATGTTACTGTTCAATTAAAAATACTTTTTGGTAAAATGTTTTTATGGGTCATTGCTAATTTCTCAGCTACTGGTTGACTATAACTATGATAACGATGATGACATAACTATGATATGGCATGAGTATGGAATGAGGCCACCACTTGTTCTTAAAAACAGTAAAGATCACATTTGTTAAATTTTTTTTTTCACCTTGTTTCTGTTTGTATTTTGGCCATTATATTGCTGGTTATTGTAATGCAGCTTTTTGTGAAAAAACCTCAATATATTGTGTCAGTCCAGGTTAATCCACGTTTCTATAGGCTTCATCATCTTTCCATCAATACCTGGGGGGCCAGTCTCTGCTCAAAATGCCCAGGTTGATTTTTTGTACCAGTCCAGCCCTGCTCAGCAGACATCCCCAAAATTTGGTGGACTCACCAGTTTTATCTTTGCTTTATGTTCATTTTAATTCCCCCTACCTATTTAGGATTAGAAAAAAATGTTTAAATATAATTTTTTTAAACTAATAGTTAAAAAAACTAAAAATTACACACTCACACTTTATCTAAAAAAGGGGTATCTAAACATACAAAAATGCTTATTACTCAATAACTATTCAATATAGGAGCTTCAGATTTCTTTGGTTGTTTGGCTTTGATGAGGAGCTATTCATCAGGCCAACTAATGCCCCCCTCCAATAAAAAGCCCCCAGCCATACCAGTAAAATTTTGGGAGGCACTTAGCAGCATGACGTTTATAGGAATAAAGATTTCTGTGTTCTGGTGCATTGGTGCATGCAGCAGTCATTACCGCTGTGCTGTATCTAGCTGTTTCCATAAAGACAAGTTTCTGATTAATGCAAACATAATTCATGCACATTTGAATACTTTGAAACAATGTAACAAAAGGTTTTAAACCTTAATCCTTCATGTTGCTTTTTTGAAGTGCTGAATATTACAAGCAATTTTAACTTTCAGCACAGTTTTCTCAATAACTTGAACTTGTTAAAAAGTAATGTCATCAAACTATTTCACCTTACTGGGCTGCAAGAAAAACATTTTTTTTCTCCAGAAAGTTTTTTTATAAATGACACGAGGTGCCAACAGGGCAAATTCCTACTGGTTCCCAGTACAACTGCACCTTAAAGGCTGTGTGAGAGGACTCAGCCCCTGGCGCCATTTGAACCATATTGTAATAAGGCTTAACATAGTGATGGGATGATAAAGGAGAAAAGGAAATGTAGAGGAAGGGGAACTGGGATGTGTAATCTAGTACTGAATGAGCCCTCATTGAGAAACACAACACACTGTGCTAAATAATAATAAATAATACCACTTAAATTTTTATGGACTGTGTTATAAAATAAAGTTCTTGCATGTTTTTTTTGTGCGTAAACTTGACTTTCTGTCAGCACTACGGGTGATCCCACAAGGGTTTTAAGATAAAGGGACAAGCGAGCGGTTGGGGGAAGGTGGCATCTGTCTTCCTTTGTTGCAAAATTCCTGCGCCGCACGCAAGTCCCTTGACATGTTCACCTCCTCGGTACCCGTTCCACTTAGATTACAGACACACCTTAGCCTGGCTTTCTAAATTACCTGTATGTTCACGAGAACTCAGTTTGGCTTGTTCATGCTTCATTTGCACTGGGGAGACAGAGATGCAGAACAAATAATTATGATAAATATCAATGTTCGAAAGCACATGGGAAAAAATGGATAAGCCTGAAGGAGAAGATAGTTTTAGGCTGCAGACAGAGACAGCTGTACGACATGAATGGCATGAAAACACTAGTGCGCGCCTTGCGATAGCATCTTCTTGGCCAACTTCCTTTTTGCTTTGGGACATTGCTCGCATTGCTAATGTTATATGTAGGCTGCCGACAAGCTCTAACCTGTTCTACAGATTTTTAAATAGAACAGCCGGCCCCTGTGTTTGGCTCTTCCTCTGTGATAAGGCCAGTCTGTGGCAGCAGCCCCAAAAAAATGCAAACAGGACATTTTGTGCTCAGAGGAAACCAATCCTCATTACACAAAAACAATTTTGAGTCAGTTTGAAAAGCTCACCGTGTTTTCCTGAAATCATCAGCGGTAATGCTTTGCTGCTGATGCAGAATAATAGGCAGTAAATGCCACCTTCTTTTCACATAAACTTAAAGTGCTCAGCTTCTGCTGTCTGCACTTCAAATCTAAATATCAGCCCAAAGCATTTAATGTCAGATTTCATACTTCATCCACGTAGATTTCCTCCCATCTTTATTTTATTTCCAAACTTCTTTCGATGTCTCCTTCCAGTCTGTCGAGCGTGTGAGGAGTGGTGCCAGAAAGGTCGAGTGAGGGGTAAAAAAAGTGGGAAGCTGAAGCAATATTACACAGTGTTGATTACAGTTTACAAGAGCAGGACAGGTTTCTAATAGAATTACATGTCACTGAGACTTTAATTGATCCTGTAATCACCACCTTATCAGCAGCTGAGTATCATGGAGGAGATCAGGTGGGCAGCATTGACCTCAATGACCCAAGAAGAGGCTGGTTAACAGTGGATATTACTGAATGACACTGAGGGAGGCATGAAGAGAAATGCGATCCCTCAAAATCTGCACTGAAGCAGCACTCATTACTCTTTGAAAAATAATAACTTTCAATAACTTCACATAAACTTGAGTCATTCTTTTTATCAGTCATCAGGGAGATTGTACTTAATGTTGCTTTGGCACAATGAACAAAAGCCTTGAAGTTAAAACACTGAAATGTCCTCAAAAGATATGGTTAGAAAAGTTACCCCTAGCAAAGAGAATATTTTTGTGTGAACATTCTGAAAGGAGTCCTTGAAGGAACAAATATCACCTGCTGCATTTCATGCCAGAGTTTTAAATTAAGATAATATTAGAGCTCAGCAGAGACAAATAAAGCTCTTTTGATCAAACCCTGAAAATGACCTCATGCACTATAGTGAGATCTTGCAACCCTCAAAGACTGTTGGGAATAATGCTCAGTTGATACTGAACCAGTTGCTTTAGCTCACAATTTGAAAAATTGATTGAGTTGTAGACACTTTTAGGTGGCTTGCATTGGTTAGCAGTGGTGGCCATATTGAATAGTTTTAACTCCTAAAGTTAATCAATTGTAGATGTACATACAATGATTATTTTCTGAATGTTTCACTATAATGATTCAGGAGATATTTTGCTAATGCTTCAGATAAATGACCCGTTGCCATGTTGCTTCCTTCAGTTTTATATTTCCTGCTCTTGAACTCTGACCATCGCAGTTTAATTTCTTTCTTCATGGTCAAATATTAAGCCGAGCGACAGGCTGCAACCCCTGAAGCATCCGTGCACAGAAGTGTTCCCCATTATTTCATGCACTCTGCATGTGGATCTGTTTGCACAAACTCTTTTCATGTGTGCGTGTCTGATGTGCGAACAGCCAGCTTCGTTTTGTGTTTTTGGTTCCCCTTTGATGTGCCAAGTGAGACATGTCTTAGAGCGCTGCAAAGCGAAGAATACAAGCCTCCAAAGTGAAAACAAATTTTTGTTGTAGGCCTTTTTTTTACCTTGCTGTATGGAAATGATTGCAAATTTTTCCAAGTGAGAAATCAGAATTGAGGACACACACACATACAAGCCCTGAGAGACTGGATCAGTGTGTGGTTTTTCCAACTGAGAGACTGGGATCCTTGATGTTGGTGAGGTCTGCAGCTTTTAAAATCAAATGAGGATGTCTCATCGTCCTGTCTATTGTCACTTAGTCTTAATTAAGAAGAAACCTCCATGTCCATCTTCTTCTGCTTATCTATAGTCAGGTAGTGGAGGCAACAGGTCCTGGAGAGAAACCCAGACATCCCTCTCACCAGCGACACTTTTCAGCTGGTCCTGGGGGACCCAGAGGTTCCCAGGCCAGAGAGAATACATAATCCCTCCAGCGAGTCCTGGGTCTTCCCCGGGGCCTCCTTCCAGTGGGACGTGCCCAGAACACCTCTAAAAGGAGGCGTCCAGAAGGCATCCTAATCAGATCCCCGAACCACCTCAACTGACTCCTTTCAATGTGTCCCAACTCCGAGAGTTTCCTCAACCCGGAGGGGGCATTCCACTCTTTTCCGGTCTAGAACCATAGCCTCAGACTTAGAGGAACTAACTTT
Source organism: Cynodonichthys magdalenae (assembly GCA_031762555.1). NCBI lineage: Eukaryota > Metazoa > Chordata > Actinopteri > Cyprinodontiformes > Rivulidae > Cynodonichthys > Cynodonichthys magdalenae. Next base: position 16,230,916 of record JARVJO010000394.1, on the reverse strand, counting down.
CATCTCAACTGCTTCACACTCTGCTGCCAACCACTCCAGTGCATGCTGAATGTCTTGCTCCAAAAACACCAACAGAACCACATCATCTGCATACAGCAGAGATGAGACCCTGTGGTTCCCAAACCAGACACCCTCCTCTTAACAACTGCACCTTGAGATCCTGTCCATAAACACAACAAAGAGGATCGAAGTCAAGGGACAGCCCTGGCTGAGTCCAACACACACTAAGAACAAGCTTGACTTTGTGCCAAGAATGCAAACACAGCTCCTGCTTTGGTTATATAGAGACTGGATCACCCTTAATGGCACCCCAGACACTCCATTCTCCATTCTCCATTGGTACCAAGTACGCTCATAGACCATCACCACTCTATGCTCAAACATGATGTTTGTTATGGACAACCTGTGCTCAGCACATAAGTCCAATAACAGAACATCATTTGGGTTCAGATCAAGGAGGCCATTCCTCCCAATCACCCCCCTTCCAGATAACTCTGTCATTGCCCACATGGGCATTGAAGTCACCCAGCAGAACAAGGGAGTCCCAAGACGGCACCCTTTCCAGGACACCAACCAAAGACTCCAAAAAAGGCCGGGTAATCTGAACTGATGTTTGGTGCATAAGCACAAACAACAATTAGATCATCCCATCCTGCAGCACAAAGCCACAGAGAGGCAACCCTCTCGTCCACGGGGTAAACTCCAACACCGAGGCACACAGCCAGGGGGGCTTGTGAGTATCCCCACACCCGCTCGTCGCCTCTCTCCCTGGGCAACTCCAGAGTAGGAGAGAGTCCAGCCTTTCTCCAGGAGTTGGGTTCAGAGTCCAAGCTGTGAGTAGAGGTGAGCCCAACTATATCTAGCTGGTAACTCTGAACCTCACCCACAAGCTCCAGCTCTTTACTCGCGAGTGAGGTTACATTCATGTCCCTAGAGCCAGCCTTTGCTGCCACGAATCAGCACGGCCAGGGACCCTCCTTTTCCTGCTGCCCAGCATGCATCACACCCAACCTTGATGGTCCTCCCTGCAGGGGGTGGGTCCACGTGGAGGTGTTCTCCTGTAGTCCTTTCAGGCTTCGCCTGGCCAAGCTCCAGCAGCGAAGGCTCGACCACCAGACGCTCGCCGGTGAGCTCCCCCCCAAGGCTTGGCACCAGGGAGGTGCCCCAGTTTCCCTATTCCGGGCTAGGTTTCCTGATGTGGTTGGTGTTTCATCATCAAGGGTTCTGAATTGCTCTTTGTCTAAACCCTCCCCCGAGGCCTGTTTACCATGGGAGAACCTACCAGAGGCTAATGTCCCGGACAACATAGCCCCCGGGATCAGGGGGGGTACTCAAAGTCCTCCATTACATCAAAGTGGCAATTCTGCGGAGGGGAAAGGAGAAACCGGAGCAGTTTAATGGTTATGAAAAAGTTCAGCTATAATAATGGCACAAACAAGACCATATTTATGTGTTTGAGTGAATTTTCACTTATTTTGTGTGCACATTGAAATTAACCATGGCAAAATGTGCAGGAGAGTTTTTCTAACATACATTCTCCTCTATATTGGACTGATGTGATTATTATTACCTCACTCTATTAAAAGCACAGAGTCTTCAAGTTGATAAGTAGCCATGCAGTCAGAACTGCTGTTTTGCAAGATTAACTTTGTACATTACATAACCAACCAGTACATTTTTTCATATCAGAACATTTTCTGTCTCTCTCTCTCTGTGCCGTTTGCTTTCTTATCCTTCTCTTCTGTCTCTCAGAGTGTCTCCTAATTGAATTCCTCGTTTATCTGCGGGTAAAATCATACTTCCCTGCTGAGTTACAGTTTCCTGGGTTGATGCCTGTTTGGTCGTCTCCAGCATTCCCCCATCATGATGGATCTCTGATGCCAGTAAGGCAGGTCCAGACTTAGAACAGAGGAGAGTCAATGTCTGTTTGAGAAAATGACTGAACTGTGCTGAAGACTACAGGTGTCCCCATGATGATTGGACCTGCAGAGGATAAAAGGGGCATTAAGTTTTTGGAGTCTGACAGTAATTTTTACCTTTCTATATCTTATGTAAAATAGTTATTTTTCCATGATATCCATTGAACATCATAATGAATTAGATTGACTATTGATTGTTTTTTTCAGTTATGCAATTGTCCAAAGAAAAGCTGACAATTTTTATGATTTATGATTAAATATTGTGTGTTATTTGCCTTTAATGGTAGTGACACACAGATTTGCTATAAATGCAGTTTGGTAATAATTTCTCTCTCGTCATGTTGATGCTCATTTTGTTAAATGTTGTCCTCCAGAATGTTTTGTTGAAACACTTGTTTACAAAGATTATTCTGTTTTATATGAGTTTATGGAATAAATATGATTTATTTTAATTTATATATGTAGTAAAGATGGCACAGACATATGAAAACAGGGCAAATACTAAAACAAATGTTAAAAACTCTGTCACACATTTTACACAACTTTTGCTGACTTGTTAAAATAGTGTAATGCATAATTTACTCATGTAGATTATACAATCTAATTGTTAGTATTACAGTGTGTATGCGCTCAAAAAAGGTTTCCTGTAGATTGTTTTTATTCCATCTTCAGCTTAGAAAGCTTCAGTGTTGGACAAAAGTAGGCACAAGTTTTGTAATATGCTTCAGTGTGACAGGACCTTAAGAAAAATCGTGTTGTATTCAATGGAAGTTCGCTAAATAAAACATTGCTGACCCCTCACATCTCCCTGTATTCAAAAATTGCATCTTGTTGTAAGCTCTTTTAATGGTTACTAATTTATTTATTCATCACATTTAGTATTATCTAGTTCAGTTATAACCAGCATTTCAACAACAATTTTAGTATTGTATTTTTAGCAATAACCTAGCAATAATCAGTCAAGCTGGATTCTTTCTGATATTAATTAAAGAGCAGCTTGGTGCCATTAATACTTAATGATGTTGCACAACATCTGAAGAGCAAAGAGAATTGTAAAACATTATTCCTAGATCCACGTAATATCCTTTTATAGGTTAAAGAACAATAAAATCCACATTTTAATTAAAATTTTTCCAAATTACTAATGAGTAAAAACTCTGCATTAATTCAAAGCAGGTGCAGAATGGCTTCAAGTTCTCATGAATTTTATTGACAATTTCCAGATCAGCTGTGAACCAAGTTTACTCTTTAAATTTTTTCAAACCCACTCAATGCGGTCACGGTACAAAGGAAATTTCCAGCACGGCATGTTAGTGTGTTGAATGAACAGCGTTGCCATGTGTGCTGAGTAAACTGGACTTCAGTCTGTTTCCCAAAGTAGGTAAAGCCCAGATGGTAAGACTGCAACTGACCATATATTGATATTAAAGCTTGTCAAAAAAAAACCTGAAAGAAGTAAACAAACAACTTTTTAAACTTGCGTGAGGGAAATTTGGCTTGCTTTGTGTTGCGCTGATTTCACTTTTCCTTGTCACCCTGATAAGGGAGTGGATGAGTGATGAAGTGGGCAAGCTGCTCAGCAGCTGCTCTCCAACTAAATGATCCGACACGACATCATGATAAAAGCAACAGTTTATAAGTGGATGGAAGTCTGCTAAATATTCATTGCAAAAACTTCTCAGATGATGTCAACATCTTTATTAATAATTGATGTCAACTTTAAAAAAGAGACATTCTTTCCTCATGCAAATAGCATTTCTTTGATCAAGTGATACACAGTCTGTTTTTACAAACAGCTGTCTGTGTGGTCCATGAACCGAGCCTATAACCCCAACCACATCACTCTGATTTCCCTCATCTCCTTCCATCTCGGAGGAGTGACCTTGTGTTTTGCCTGACTTCATTTGTAAATCAAATTACATTACATCAGATAATCCAACTCTTTCTGGTTTTTGTTCCAGCTAAAGTAAATCTGCCTCTCACCTTTCACCTTCTGGCCTCAATCTCACATCCACCTGCAGCCTGTTTTAGTTTTTGCAGTCTGGAGGACTCACTGCAGTAAGTCCCTGTTTGTAATGCTGAGAGCTGATTGGACACTCTGACCGTAAGGCAGATTTTGGTCAGGGACTCAACAAGGTTGCTCAAATCTGAATAAAACTTTGACATTTCAATAAAAACATTGTTTTACCACCGGGAGCAGCCTTGTTGCAAACGAGAAGTCTGTTTTTAGCCTTGAGTGGTAAGTTTCATTCCAATAGTGACTGTAGAATACAAAGTTTTGTTTTGTTTGGTGAGTTTCATGGATAATGGCTGAACAAACTGTGTTGCATTAGCAAGGAGATAACGCCGGCTGTTTTTACTGGAGGAGACAATGAGAAATGAGAGCTTGGAGTAGAGACGGAGGGACTTCAGGGTGGGTGCGCATAGTGGTCTTACAATTTAAAATGTCTGGGTTACTTTGCACCAACATTGATCTCTCTCACACACAAAAAAACACACATCCAGCCTCAGCCAATGGTGGTTGTGGGAACTTTACTGAGACCAATGAGAGCCCGCAGTGCAATTATGTTCTTCAAAAGCTTGTTCCCCTGAGACACAAGGTATAAGTTCAAAACAGGAAAACAAGAAATTGTTGTATAAACCTATATATTTATTTGTAATGCCTCTGAGGTTTATTTCAGGCCCCCAAGCTGCTGTTTGTGAATTGATACATTTACATTCCTTTCCTGTTCTCAGGCCCTCATTGCTGGTCTGCACTTGGCCATGCCTTGGCTTAGCCCCCTGCTCCACTTAAAAATTTTTAACAGAAAGACAGTTGACTAATAATTTGTCTATTTTCAGCTCAAAAATCCAAACCCATGGAGTTACATTATATCATTATCTCTTTTGACTAAATTCAGTTTGTAAATTGTCCCGTTCAGGACCACAGGCACAAATTTCTGATTTTATCAAAAGGTTTATCTGCTTGATCAAATTGTTTAAAAATGGCCCCAAATTCTTATTAAGTTCTTAAACTGAACTTTGTCCAACAAACAATTTTTTTGCCTAACTTTCTGGTGTGAACACTTTTGTTGAATAACAGTTTGCATTCACATGGATCTGTATTGTTAAGTTATTCAAGATTGATCCAATTTCAGCAGCTAATTGCTTTTTACAAATCACATTATTAATGTATTTTTAGCAGCAATATATTGGCATGCTGCCTCAATAAAGGTCGTTGTTAATCTTTTCACTCTTGATACAATTACAGGACACATTAGACAGTCCTGATTAGATTTAGAAATGGTGTTTTATTTTGAAGAGAACAGCATGACTGGTATAGGTGCAGTCAGACCTGAGTGGCTTTGGAAGAAGTGCAGACCACGTACTGTAGTTCATGATGTCAGCATCTGAAGACTGGCCTGGTAAATACATTAATGATGTGGTAATGGGATGTGTTCATCTCTTGGGTCAAAGGCCAGTGGTTTGTGTGGGATGAAATGAGTTTAGTCCTTTCAAGTAAAGTGAATTTTCTGCTGTTTCCTCTCCACTTGGTGCGGGGAACTCAACCCAAACTTATACCTCATCAATCCTTTCTCAGCCTATAACCGATGATTTGTGAGAACAAAGGTTAGCTGACATTATCACCAACTCACTAACCCATTTGGGTGCTGTGATTTATGACCCACCGCAGCTGAGGAAAAACACAAGAAAGCTGTTTCCGTGGGACCTGACCGCATCTATTCCTTTAAAAAATACATTCACCTTTTATCATACAATGGTTAGGTTGAGACAACAATTCACCGAACTGAATGAGCAGAAATTTTAAGAATAAATCTACTGGCTTTTTAGGAATAGACATAAAATCAGATTGTTTTTAGCTTGCTTTGGTTGATCATATCAAAGGCTTTAACCATGAAAACAAACACCAGCTTACTGAGAAACACAACAGAACTGTGAATATGTTTATAGGTGAATATTTAATTATAATTACTGAAAACAAATCAATTGCATTTCTTTAATAAACAGTTCATTTAGGTGCATTCTCTTACAGGTTTAGAAACAGCTGTAGCCATGTAGGAAGGTTGTTTTTATATCAGAGGTAAGGGTTTGAGCCCCAGCTGCTTAAGCCTGCCCAAGTGTTCTTGAGCAAGACTCATGGCGGCTGAGTTTATCTACACTATTTTACTCAAAACAGCACAGCACTGGTTTCACTTAAAGTCACTTTGCCAACAAGAAACCCAAGTGGGTGACTACAGATGAAATGTCAAGCTCAGAAAACATTGCTGATGCGTATGACAGCCCCCTTAATGTCTGCTCTACTTCACACCATTCATCTCATTTTACAGTGACTGGTCATTTGTCGAATGTTTATCAACCTGTTCCCTCAGCCAAGCATGAAGTGAGCTTTGACTGGGCCTCATCTTTGGAAAGTTGGGTTCTGCACGTACACAATAAATGTTCAGTGATTGACCCAAATGTGTCTGGTAATTCTCTGGTACCTATCACGTTTCAGGCAAGAAGACATATTAGTAAAATAACTAGTGAATACTGTACTATAGCTGAACACTGGAACTTGATTTTATTGTGTTGGGTTAGAGATGAAGATGAACAGTTACGATTAAGATGGTCAACAAACCCTTTAGCACTCACTGAGTTAGTCCACTATTTCTTTATTTAAAGTATGTTCTCAGAAGAAAAATTCAGAAGTGCATATTATTGCATTTTAGGAAATGTCTGCCTGAAAGTCTTTATCTGCCATAAAACATGCTTGTGTCATCATCTTAAATGATTGTGTGGAAAATATAAATAAGTATAAAAATGTTCAAACCCAAATCCAACACTTTAGGTCACCTAACTGAGGACAGGCTGTACTTCCATGTTTCCTGTGTTGTGCAAAGTCTTGTCATTTCTTCTCAATACACTAGCTCTCTTAATTCCTTGCTGTCATCTGGACAAGAAAAACAGAATATTACCAAAGCAGATATTTGACAGGGGTAGATTACTTTTGTGAACTGAAAGTGGTGTATTTTGTACCATTCAGTTTCTCATCTTAAGCGATTTCCTGTTCAAAAAAGTTTGTGTTACTCTGGGAAAAAAAAGAAAAAAAATCAGATCTGTTGCTCTGATGTCGCCAAGAAAATTTTTGTTCCTGTTCTTTTAAGTCTTTTAAAATAGCAAGATCGCTGCAGGTGAGGCACCTCTCTGGATTGTTTACACTGCAAAAATTAGCCATCAAAAATAAATAAAAAATACTAGATTATAGTCTGAATCTTCTTAAATTCAGGGAAATAATCTGTCAGTGTGACAATTGCACTTGGTAAGAATTTTTGAAATAAGGCTAACAAAATTAAGAATCTAAAACATTCAGCTTGCTTATTAGTCTTGAAACAAGATCAAAAATACTTTTTGGGTGGTTATAAGATTGTAAGACTTGGTTTGATGGATAATCTTTTGAGGTAGAGTTGTTAGGGGAAGGTCTGCGCATAAAAACACAGCCAAAAACATTCATGTTTGCAATCTTATGTTTTTCTCTCACTATGTTCAGATTTTAAAATTCTTGCATTAAATCTGTTGTTATGAAATGTGTTTAAAAAACTGCAAATGTGATGAATTATCTCAAAATCTGAGTCACATCTCCACAGAGAATCAGTTTCCTCCATGACCCTGAGTGAGACCAAAGAACTTTCAGAGGCCTGATTGAGCTGCAGAAGACTGGACTGAGACCATCGGCATAAAACTTGTTGAGAAGTTGACAAGTCTTGGTGAGATTTTTCATCAATGGAAGGAATATAAATTGAGCATCTGTGTCTTTCAAATGAGAGCTGAATTAATACATTAGTCTGCTTAGAGATGCTGTCTGCCATGAAAATACACTACATGTTGCACAAAATTAAGTTTACTGAAGTCATAAGGCAAGGCATCTAATGCCATTGCACTTGAGCTCACTAAAGTTAGGTGTTTATTTTTTCTTTGCTTCAAATGTGATGCATTCACATTTCTTAAACAAAGTACAACTGTTATAAAAGCTCAACTGCTACACATGCATTTGAGCATGAAATATGTTAAATTACTGCACTGTGTGTTGGTTTAATGAATAAATAAATAAATATTATATCTAAACAAACATTTTTTTTAATGGCTGTTTTATTACATTATTATGTGCTGCACTATGTGGCACTCTCATAGTGTAAGTGGCTCCTTCCACCATTTGAGTTGCCCATCCCTGGTCTAGGCTCAGCACATCCAGTAACACAGACGTTGTTCAGTTGAGAAAACAAACTAAACAAACAGCGTCATGCAGACTTGTGGAGATTTAAAAGGGGCTAACGTAACCTTCTTACACACTGGTATGTTGTTTTTGAGGAAAAAATAGTTTTATAGTTTTGCAGAACCTTGTTTGGTTAGCAATTAGCCTGGATGACGACTTTTGCCTCTTTCTCAATCCTCTGTGCTCTTTGACTGATCCCTTCATAGTTAATTGGACTCTTTAGGAATTACCAGTGACAGGTAAAAGCGAGTAGCATTGCTAACGTTGCTACAGTGCAATGTTATGGTGGGAAAACTTGCATCCCAGCATTCACATATACTGTATGTCACTTTAACACTCGCCACTCAGGGTTCAAAGAACACAACAAGGAAACTAAAGTGTTCGCTCAGGCTCCAAACTCCTTTGATTCATTTCTCACGGGATCTGGTGGTATCTGTGGGAAGCAAGCCCATTTCATAAAGAACCCATGACCCACAGGGCCTGAAGAATCCATTAAAAACATCCTGGTACCAGTCACTGTGAGACACCCTCACGTGTTTTTATGTCAAAACCCTGACTAATCAGAACTATTCTGGCAGACAACTTAGATGTTATTCAATATTAGATGAGCGACTGAGTTTTGGTCTAACTGCACTTCTTAAAAGCAAACCTGACAAAATAAATCTTAAATATCACACAGAAACACTGATTTTTTTTTTAATATGCTTTTTGCCCCCCTGACAATTTTTGGTTTATTTTGTATAATAGGTCACTCAAATAACATCAGCAGCTTTTTTTCAAAGCCTGTTTGCTCCTAATTCAATGGAAAGATCAACTTTGACTTGACTGATGTAAGATATAATCATTATGATGGTAAAATTTGACGTGATGGTTAAAAAAATATCCGGAGATCTAAAAGAAACTTCTAAGTACGTAATCCTGAAATAATTTACTTATGTCATGTTTGCTTGCTATTCAGATTTGAAGGGCCTGTGAACACGAAAGTTAAAAATGGGTTCTGGACTGCTTTGTGAAGTCAAACTATGTTGATAACGTCTAACAATAATCCAGCTAATAAGCATAAAAAAATAACTTCCAAACATACTCATGGCGGCTGAGTTTATCTACACTAAAATAACTTCATTTTCTGTGTAATCATTAAACCTGAAGAGGGTGTTCCAGACTCAAATCCCTGATGTGTTTCTGATTTTTACCAAGATAATTCTTAGCTGGCACTAAGCAATTCAGTTTTATTTATTTTTGAAATTATAAAAGTTTACATTGATGTTGATTGTTACAATTACTGTTCAGCAGAGAGGCCATAGGTTTTGTGATATATCTGTCACTACCAAAAGTGTTTAAAATCAAAAGGGCATAGTTTTGTCCTGTTTCTTGTCAGAGTACGTCTGATCTCAAAAGAAAAGTCAATGTTCGCCCAAATGTTTAGACATTGATTGTACTCTGTGGACAGTAAGTAGGGTTTGTAACTACTTTTGAAACTTCATTATCTATAAATCAGTGCAGATTTTGTTTCCATGTCATTTTATTTGTGACAGAAAAAACTTCCCCAACATTTTATCTTTGAAGTCTGGTGGTGTGTCCTAAAATAAACCATGCTGCCTGTTCCGCAGACACGTGTGCCTACACATGCAGAAATAATAAGTTGCCAAACTTTAGTTTCTCCCACATAGTATAATGTCTCACTTTTTTAATGAAATAATCAATACTGAGGTCTGCTCTTACAATTCAAGTACACAAAATAAGGAATAACCTAAATCTTCAGTTTTGACTACATTTTCTGTCATTCAATTGAATAATACCTAGTTGCAATATATCACTATTAGTGGTTGCTAATTTAGGTTTTTTTTAATCCAAATGTAGTCTTGAAAAATACGTTGAAAAATGCATATAATCCATCATATTTTATGTCAGATTTTTTACGTAGATTATTTTATGAAAGAGACAGAATTAGAGCTGTTTTGGTTAAACCCTGCAAATGTTACACAATCTCAAACAAGATCTGTTGGTACTTAGAGTTTATGTTGAGGGTGACTCTCAGTCACTACCATGCCAAATCTTAGCTCAATATCTTTTAAATAACCTGGGTTATGGCTATTTTTTATGTTTCCTAAGAGCATGAAAAACTCAAAGGAGAACCAAAATGTTAAGAGAGGACTATGAGAAAAAACAAAGCATGGGATGATGAAAAAATTAAATATAGAGGAAATATCGTCCTTCAGCTTCCAGGAACCATGGATCAAAAATATCCTTACGATCTTTAATAACCCTTTTTGAGTCTGAACTGACAGCAATCTGCTGCTTCAAGTGGCCACTTAGATGGGAAATACCTTTTGAAACATGAAACAAAAATAAATATATGTGACATGACAGCATTCTAACGCCCGTTGTCACTCACTGGTTTCCTCACAACCTTTATGTCATTGCCTCATTCCTGAACAAAAAGTCTTATCTCCTAAAAGGACTGTTTCTCTTTACTAACGCAAGAAAGTATTCTTGTTCAGTGTTCTGTGACCACAAATTATTTAAAAAGAAAGAAAGAAAACTGTAAATGCTATCCCTCTTCTGTCGATAAGATGTACTCCACCCTTTTTGATGGAGAATGAGGCACATTCCACAGGAAGTTTACCCGTCGCCTCTTCCCCTCATCCTGCCTCAACTGATCTTCACTGATTACTGTTGGACGGGTTCAGCTGATAAGAGATGCTAATTAGAAGAGGAGATCCTTAACAATTTAGTGATGCATTATCTTTTTTTTTTTTTTGTTTAAAAACAATGTTTTAATTAAGCTGCAATTTGTACATTTCTGTCTAACACAAGATCACACCTTTAAACTTTACCAGAGACCTCATTATTACCCCAACCTGAAGGCAAATGGCAGGTGATACAGTTTTTCTGTGAGAGTGTGTGCGCTTGTGTGTGTGTCTGTTAGCAAAATCTCTAAATTGGCACTGGAGGACATATTTGAATGAATGAATGAATGAATGAATGAATGAATGAATGAATGAATGAATGAAGGATTTCTCATTGAGGACAACTTAGATCTAGATGGCCACCCCAGCTAATTGGATTTAACAGACAAAAATAACTATAACTCAGTCAGTTTTAATGATGCTGGGCTAAAAATTTGTGTGGAAATAGCCAAGAGTCACCCCCAACACATAATTTGAGCACTAATAGATCAGGTAAGATCTGTGTTTAGGGTGGCACGGTGGAGCAGTGGTTCAATCTGTTGCTTCACAGCAAGAAGGTTGTACAATCATCTCCTCATCTTTCTTTACATAAGATGATCTTGGCCTCAAACTCTGGCATGTAAGGTGGCAGGAGATATTCATTCCTTCAAGGAATGTTAGCTCTTTAACTCTTTTATTTTTCCTTTCTTTGAGCTGTTTTAGCAGCTGTCAGAAGTTTCATCAGTTACCATGATTGTTCCAGGCAGATCAGCAGGTTTTCACCGTGGCTATCAACACCATCTACCCACAGTCAGCACACCTGCTGCCATTCCAATCTGAAGACCAATCCAAAAGCTGCTGCAGCATTGTCTGTGGCTGACAGCAAAGCTTCCTGTCATCACATTCATCACATCCTGTGGGAAAAACTGTGTGTCTAGGTCTCAAAGCATGTATATTTAGCTTTACAGCAGGTGATACACAGACCCCAATTCAAAAGTGCACAATAACGATCGCAGTGACTCAGAGATATCTTTGAAATCACAGCGACTGCATGACTTCTCTCCCAAATTAAACCAAGTCACTGGTTATGTGTCAACAGTTGTTTTAAACACTCTGTCCACAGTGTCAGGCAGGATCGTAGCCAAGATCATTTAAAATTCTATGGGTCAGATTTACAACAAGAATAGAAAGAGGTTTTCTGTTTTCACAACTTCCAGTTTTCAAAAAAAATCAAGTGTTTGATCACAGACAGTGGATTATAAGAGCACATCCATTACTTTATTTTAGAACTGTAAACGTACAAAAACATGAATTAAGTGATTTAACAAAAAAATGACTAAAGAGACATGTATCTGATTGTCACCTTTTTACCCCACATCTCACGGTGAGGGAGGGAATTAACCCAGCACCTCATGTTTGACAGTAAATATTCTTCAACATTCCTATCAAACACGTTAGGACACAGCATGTGCATGGAGCATGAAAGTTTGACATGCACATATACAATGTCAGCTGCAGAAAGACTTGTGCATATATTCTTGTTGCAAAGATTTATTTTTTCTCAGTCTGCACAGTTTGAAGAGATTTAAGTTTCAGACTGATAATGCCAGCCACTGCATCACTGAGCAGCCCAGATAATGAGTGGACTTAGTTTACACTCGATACATTCTATGATTGACAACTAAAAAGACCCTTTTACTTGTGGATTTAACCCTTTATTAAACAAACACTTTAAGAGGATTGAAAATGAAACTAGGCAGTGTTGTCAGCCAGGAAGCCTAGACAAATCGCAGCCAGATTGTTTGAGGAAATCTGCACTCAATTTTCTGCCTGATTGCATGTTTCTCTTTTCCAAAATGAATTCCTAATAAAAATGGGAGCAAAGTTAAGCAAACGGAAAGTTAGTCAAATTATATCATTGGAGTTATTCCAAACACAAATAGGACCCAAAGCTTGCTTTTGGCATTGAAACATTTCAAAGTAAGATAAAGTGTGAGTGGCAGAGATTGACTGTGTTATGATTAAATAGTCTTCATAATTATACGGATTAGGCCGTAAAAGAACACAAGAGATGGCACTGAAAAGCCCAGAGAGTTTTTGTATTTATTAGAAAATACCCAAATATGGAACATATGTGATATTATTCCACCTCTGACAAATAGATGTTCTAATTATGATTTGAACTTTCCTATTGTTGAACCCCAAGAAAAATCAAAAAGTATGCTCGGGTATGTGATGACTTGGCTTTTCTTTACAGGAGGATGAGAACCAGATGTGCTTGAGTGAAAGTAAGCCCTCCAGTTCTCACATGTGGGTTCGTGTGGGGGGGGGGGGGGGGGGGGGGGGGGGGGGGGGGGGGGGGGGGGGGGGGGGGGGGGGGG
>JARVJO010000394.1:16138915-16217496 GCA_031762555.1 Cynodonichthys magdalenae | reverse complement strand
GCCCCCCCCCCCCCCCCCCCCCGCCACACACACACACACACAATGCAGAAAACCGAAAAATCAGCTACTTTAAAAAAGTAGCAAAATCCAAAACAAGCCAGCATGGCAGGTGGGAATCTGACAGCACACCCACCAGCCATAGTAACTCTGCTTTTTCAAGAAAAAAATAAACTATCCCGTATCAGGAACTGCAATCCAGCTCTCTGATTAGCATTTGATTTACACTGCAGTTTTCTCTGCATGACCACTATGTTCTGGTTTTAACAAGCTTTGTGGAATATCTAATCAAACCCTGGATGCAGGTAATAGTGTCTTTGATCAGTTGTAGGGAAAATGGATGTGCTGTTTTTTTTTCTTGTGTTATGCAGGTTTTGCATTTCCAAGAAGAAGACATGAAACCTCAGATCAAAGGATTGAGATGCTTCTGTCAGAACTGCTGCTATACACTTCAGTCAACATCAAAGAGTTTATACTCAATTAACCATTAGTTATGACTTGTTTTAATAGTTAGATGATAGACAGTGGAAAAAAGTGACAATTTTGTTAGAAGAATAAAAAGATAATAAAAGATCATTTCAAGCTAAGAAAAGCCAGTTCCATTGAATCAACCTGGTATCAAGGAACAGTTAAGGTCATATCGTTATTGGTCTTCTAATTTGTGTTTGTGTATGTGGGGGGGGGGGGGTTTGTTGATGAGAACATTTAGCTGAAATGAGCTCACAGTTAATTCAACAAACTTAATCAGCATTCAGTTCAAAGAGAGCTGACATAAATGTGTGAAATTGTTTTATATTAAGGACGACTTTAAGCATAAAGGAGATTTCACATTTGATATGTTTTTCTAGATGCTCTGTGATACTTGTGCAGGAACTCTTTAAGCTGATCCACATCTGTGTCCTTAAGGAAAATGCTGAGGTTTTGTCTTTCCTCAGATTTTGCAGCATTGTTTTATTATTATTTTAAAGGGTAACCATAGATTGGAGGCGTGCAACACTTTTAGATTTCATTGTCTTGAGTAATTTGAGTAATTTGAGTTTCTCTGGTTTCTCGACGTGACATCAACTCCAGACAGACACACAGAAATTGTTAGACATCAAAGTTAATGATGCCCTTTTCACCAAGGCACATCCAGCTCCTTTAATGATGCAACAGCAGCTCTGCCCAGCTCACAGACACCATTAAACACTGTTGTTGACATGCAAACTTACATGAACCCTCCTTTCTTAACACTGCCTTTTTATATTATCTTAATCTGGACACCAAACTGTAAGAATGTTTACCAAAATGTGTTTACCAACCCATCAGAGCATTACCATGTATCACCAGAGCATGAACAAATCTGCAGTTTAAATAGTTTAATGGCTGAATTTTTTCACAAAATCATCGCCACATGTTTAAAAGCATGGCTGTATTGATTCCAAGTCATTAGCTGTACTGGAAAGAATGTTCTGTGCTCCGACAACAAATAAACATGGAAACGCACAGTGTTAGAGAAAAAATATCAATCAAGAGGTTTTTTTGTTTTTTTAAATTTCCTGAACTGTGAAGATGTAAAAAATAATATATGGTGGATACAAATACATCACTACTTTACTGTCCTTGAATCAACCATTATTAAGTTAATGAAAGTGATGGGGCGGGGGGTCCACTGTCTCATTTCAATTAGTGGTGAAACAGGGCCCCCTGCAGGACAATTGTTTTATAAACGCTTAATTTTAAAACTTAAATAATTTATTTGAAAAGAAAGAAATCCCCATTTATTTCAAAGCACCTCACACAATTAGTACAATCACACTAGATTAGTATCAACCCTGAACTTTTGTGAAATGAAACACTTGTCTCTTAGTTGTAGTAGTTTGAAAAGCAAGGGAAAGTGACAATATAATATATTTCTGCTTTTAAATCACGTGTAGTATTTTGGGGGGGAAAAATGTGATACTGATATAATCGTTCGAATCTGGGCTGGTAGTTTTCTGCTTGAGTGTAAAGTTTTTATTTAAAAAAATATTTTAGTATAGCAATTATAAAAACAAAACAAAAAAATCCGGTGTTGTAGAATATTGTTTTTCTTAAAAAAACAAAAACAAAAAAAAACTAAAGCCTTAGCCTCTGTAAGACTGCAGCACTAATTGTGAGTGAGTAAAAAATTATGTAAAAACAATCTTCTTTTTCTTTTGGCTGTTCCCTGGTCTCCTCTCCATCAATCTCCATGTCCTCTCTCCATATATTCCAACATATTAATTTCTGCCACTTCCAGTTCTATCTCCTGTATTTTTGTCAGTGTCACTGTCTACAAAACATGGTCACAAAACTCTCTTGTAAACATTTCCTTTGACCTTTGCTGCCACCCTTGTCACAAACTTTTCTTTTATGACCACTGCTTGCAATCTCACTATTCTACCTGACTCCCTCATTCACACCGTGTTTTCCACAGCTAAATTATTGTGCTTTCAAGTGCATCTCATGTTCTTGTCCACCTAAAAAGAAACAATACCGCAAACATTTACGTAAACGTTTTAAATTGGTTAAGTCGGTTTATTTTTATCTGCTCAAACATTCACAAACCAAAACATTTACTGTGTAATTTGCGATTTCAAATTTTAGCAAGTTATTATAATTTAAACTTATCTGATTATTGGTCAGGCTATTAAGACAAACAGGAAGTTATTTGTGATGTGGCCAATCACATGAACAGATAAGAGCTGGGTGGGGAAAAGGTGCTATACTTACTCGATTTACTCCTTACCGCTCTACCGGCGCATGACCCGGACAAAAACGTTGACGAGCTGCGAGGGAGGAGATTTGTATTAAAATAAGCGAGAAGCGTCGCGATGACTATGGATCATATAATAAATGTATATGAAGCGTAAAACTTGTCTCCTTACTATATATGACTGAAGCATCTAGTATGCCAATACACCGCTTGAATTTATGTAAATTCCATTTTTTTAATTTTTTTTTTTATTGCGCCGCTACGTGCACCGGCATACATAAATGGGGCAGATTCAGTTTTCCCAGTAGCTTCTCGTCATCCTGTAGCCACGTTAGCCCTGTCAGTAACCTGTGTAGTGGACCAGCCTTTTACACCCTGCTGGACGCACAGAGAAACTGGATAGTGCTACCTTTTTCCACTACGAAACAAGGCAACGAATTAATTGAGAAATATTTATTGTGTCAAATATCAGTGGAGATGTATATTGAGCTACACTGGACAACAAGGACCTACCTGGCTGCCCATTCTCTCGACTGACAGCTGTCAACTAGCTGACTAGCTTGGTGAGCTAAAGGCTAGCTGGAGATTCTTTTTTTTTCCGACTCGCAGTCTGGATAAGTTTGTCAGCCTCTGTGTACCGCTTTAGAGGAACAGCTGCAATTTCTTAACATCGGATTCCCTTTGTTCAAATCATGAGTTAGCCAACTTAAGTAAGAGGAGATGCGGGTAGCAGTAGTTGTACTGGAGGTCCAGATAGTTTAGCTTGTTTTTAGCTTTCATTCAATGTTAAAAAAGAAACCGCTGAAGCCATACCAGCAGTATCTCGGTTATTAAATACTTAACATAACCAACAATAGCTTTTGTTTCGACACTGATACATTTTGGACTTTGGCCGACTCTGGATATCAGGTGGAAATGAAGAAATTTTTTGACACTCGTCGGGAGTTTGCGGGCTCTGGGCCCGGTTCTGGAGCCGGTGGAGGAGGCGCAGGTTCCGGCGGCGGTGTCACTTTCATCGGTCGGGTCTTCAGCATCGGACGATATCAAGTGACTGTCGAGGAAATTATTGCTGAAGGTGAATTATGGCCTTTTTGTGGATTACACGCTTGTCACACTACTAATGTTGATTTACACTTGTCTTTGAAAGACTCCACAGGATTGAAAAAGTTGATTGGTCCAACTTCCGGTCCAAACAGTACACAGTAATGCCAAGATTGTTATGTTAGGCGTTGATGGTCCAGGTTACAGGCTCAGGTGTCAGTGACCACCCACCTTTTCATGCTCTTTGTCTTTGTAACTTTTCTTCTGTGCAGTGGAGGCTGAAAACATATACCATATAGTTGGGTTGTTGAACAATAAATCAGGTGTTTGAACTAATGTTTCTATTTGTTCCTCCCAGTTTTGAGGGCTGGGAGGAACATTGTTTAACTGGATTCTCCACTTCAAAACACATATAAAAGCCTTTGAGTCATCTTGGTAATTATAGAGGGAGTTACACAACACATGTAGATTTCAGATAGTCTAATGTTCAGATTTGGGATGTTTTTTTTAATATTAAAATGCGACGTGTCGCATTAGGTACACACACAGCAAACATTAACAGACCCACAATCTTTCTATTATACAACAAGCCTGTAGGTTAGTTCTAATCTATCATTTCAAGGGTAAGAAAAGTTTTTTGGAAACTAACTTAAGGACATTTTGGCAGATTCTCCATTCTAATTTATCATTACAAAGAGCGTCTGCAGTGAGAGTGACAGAATGAGAGTCTCTGTGAGCTAGGAGGGCATATTACTAAATAATTAATGAAAAAAGACTGACTAATTCATCAGTATTATCCTGTAGGTGAGCCTTATCTGTTCGGACATGTTCTGACTTTATGAATGACATGCCTAAACCTAGACATGTCCTGTACTTTTACAGATAAATGTCTGCTTCTATGAATGCAAATGTTTCCTAGAAATAGGCTTTGAATCTGATAATAGGACATATTTATACATATACATCATTAGCCAGATGAATGTTCTTTATATTTCTAGTGGTTGGGCCAATTTAAGGCCTAGCACCCTTTTTGATGGAATGCCTATTCTCTGCCACTTTTCATTTCAGAGTTTTAGACTAAACATCATCTAATGTTAAGAAATCAGAGTTTAGTGGATTTGGTCAAACTGTAAAACTATGTCATGTGATTTCCTAAGATAACATGTAATACTCTGGGAGCTTGTGGTGAATGACTCTCAGCTACTGCCTTATCTAATTTCAGCTCAATATCTGTAAAATTAACTTCTGCGTTGGCTAATATTGATTAGCTGTGGTGACCATTTTGAATTATCTCCAAAGGTTATTCAGTAGTAAATGTCCTTCCAAAAAGTATTTTGTGAATGTTTCATTCAAATATAATCTATTGATATTTTGCTAAAAAGATAACAGGATTGATTCCAAAAGTTGTTTATAAAGTTTTGAGCAAAAATAGCACAATGATTGTGCTGAGTCTCAATCAACGACTCGCAACTACCACCATGTCATTTTACCACAATTTCCGCACAACAGTTGCTGAATTGACTGAATTATTAACACTTTTGCTATCTAAGGTCAGTTGGCTTTAGTGCCATCTTGGATTTGGTTTGCTTCAGAAATTAACCAGTTGTAGATGTACATACAGTATAATGACTATTGTCTGCAAGTTTCATTAATATCTGTCCACTGGCTCATGAGATATTTTGCTAACACAGACAGCTGACTCTTAATAGGTAATGTCAACATTTTAAACGTAGTTCCTGTAAAATCTGTTAACCCTCAGGATATATATTTTGGTAACGTGTAACCAAAACTGACAAAAGCAGGAACATCTGGGTGGGGGATTAACAAAAATATTTGTTCTCTTTATAGCAAACCATTTTGTTAATAAAAAAGGTTTTTAACTGTATGATTAGACATTCATGTTGTTTTACCTTGATTAAAGTTGATCCATGGTGCTGTTTGGTGGCACTCCTTGTATATTTGTTTATTAACCTTGAAGAAGTTGAGTGAACAGCACGCTGTGACTTGTGTTAGACCAACACTTATAGTGCAGTTATTTACATTGTGAGTAAGAACATTCATACATGTAATAATGGCTTAAAGGACTTTGCCAACTCAGACATGAATTGTCTTTTTCAACATGTGTAAAATTGTTTTTGTGCACTTGCTTTGCTATGTTTGCACGAGCTTCAGTGGAGTAATCCCAACAATTTGTTATGTCAGGAGACGGCGACTATTTGTAGCTGGATTTAGTCATTCAGTCACACTGTCTGTGCAGAATATAGCCCTTTGCTAAGAAGGCTAGTAATCTTTCTATTTTCCCACCTGAATGTCAGATTAGATTGCCAAGACAGCATTGGCTCAGCTATTTTCACGCAGATGGACTACATGCATGCACACACACACAAGGCCATGATCAGCTCTGTTCTGCTTCAGCATCCAGGTTTCAGTTTGTCATTTGTCTTTTAACTGAACTTCATATGCAAAAGGAGAAAATTTCCTTACATATCACAACAAAACTAATTTCTGAGTCCAGCTCTCAGCTATCAGCTGTTGGAAAAATTGTGCACACTTTTTTATGCATTATTATGACTCATTTCCACTCTGTCTTATAGAAGACAGTACTGTAAAACAAACTTTTGTTCCAGTGATTATTTAACAGTACAGCTGGCTATAATGCAGCTCTATCCAGTGCTAATCAAACATCAGCTGGAGGTTTCCAGTGAAGCTTAGTGAAACCAGCTGGATGAGTCAGCGTTGGGCATTACCACTAGCTATGTGAGGAAAAACAGGCATCAAAAGAACAAACATGACAAAAGTTCAAATTTCACTTTCAAAACTGCTGCTTGCCAACTACTTGATATGAAAAATTAAAAACTGCATTTAACTCAATCATTTCTTCAGTCAGGGAGTTGCTGCTATAAAACTGAACTACGTATGTTCATATTTTTCAGTTCTGTGGCTTTAGATTACACAAAGAGTTTAAATGTATATCAGTTTTGATCGATTCAATTTTGATCTTATGGAGTAAATATTGTATCACTAAACTGCTAATTCAAACATAGTTTGTAAATAGATGAGTAACGATACAGGGCAGATTCCTTTCAAATATATGGTTATGTTTTTTTTTTTTTATTCATGTAAATACCAATTTTTTTATTTCTGTGAAGCTATCCCTGTCACTTATAGTTGGATAATGAATTTTCTCACTTCTTTGACACTTTTGTTGTTTTTCTTCTCATAACTGCTGACTTACATATTGCTATTTTAAGCTTATATCAAAAATGTACCAGTCAACCAATGAATCACTTTTCAAATACAACATTTAATTTATGCACTGCTTTCCTTGCATTTTATTTTTTATCTCAGTGATTAAATACTGTACATAAAAATGTTGCAGGAGTAATTCCCAAATTTTGTTAACTGCATTATTGGCTGAGTTAGGCTATATGGTTGGTGCTGCTAAACATGCTGCTAAATACATATATTTTATTGGTTTTAATATGTTTTTTTGATCACCTCAATCCTTTGCAGGAGGTTTTGCAATAGTCTTCCTGGTGCGGACACACCAAGGCCAGCGCTGTGCACTGAAACGAATGTACGTCAACAATGAGCATGACCTGCAGATCTGCAAACTTGAGATACAGATTATGGTGAGTAAGAACCAGTCACTGCTGAATGCATCAAAAGCACAAGTAGACGATTCTGGAGTTATCAAACTTATTTAACAGGAATTTTTATAGCTGTAAAATATAGACATGACCTTAAAATGCTTGGTTTAATCAAATATTAGGGGTTATGTTTATAAGATATTAAAGATTGACGGAAAACGAAATGTTGAAGTTGAGAAAAGTGGTGCTAACTAAAGGAAGCAAAAAAGTTTAAACTGTCAGAGTGAACTTCTGTTACATGGATTGTGCCATTGCTGTGCTTAAATGATGCCTCAAGGCTGAACGGGTTAATATGTGGAATTCTCTTTTAAAATGTCTGTGTTTACTTCCATGTCCCATTTCCCAACTGGAGTCTTTTACTGTGTGTGTAAATACCCAGTTCCTGCAGCCACGCCCTGGAATGACCAACAGTGGATGGTTATCTGGAATATTTCTTCTCTTGGCAGATTAAAAAGAAACTGAACAGTCTCAAACATGGATGTCTTTAACATGTACAAACTTTGCAAATGATTTAGAATACATCAGGGTTTTTTTTTTTTGTCATAACTCTTTTTTGTTTCTTTGTTTACACAGAGAGATTTAGTTGGCAACAGAAACATAGTTGGTTTTCTGGACTCCAGTTTAACTGCAGTCGGAGCTGGTGATGTGTGGGAAGTCCTGATCTTAATGGACTTCTGTCGAGGTAAATCTGCCCACCCCCCACGCTGAATTCAATGCTTCATTATCCTTAGCTGCTTTTTTTCTGCACCCTGCTTTTGTCTGTTAAAAAGTCATCTGTCAGCAGTAATGACCAATAGAACTGCAGTTCTCATTTACTGTTCTGTTACAATTGTAGTTGCTGAAGCATTTAAAAGCATAAAAGACACAGTTTGCAAAGAAGTGTTTATTTTAGCAGGAAATGTATTTAAAAAAAAATAATTGCTTCTCTGTAATATGTAGATGGTAATAAATATTTGAGTTAATTTAAATAAGTTATTAAACCTCACAGTTTCATGGCATTAAGACTCAAACAGTGGAAGTTTTTCATTAAAAATATTGCTATTCTGATTAATCAGGGTTTGTGGTGTTTCTTCACCTTTTATGTAGGTGGGCAGGTGGTAAACCTTATGAACCAGCGGTTACAGACAGGTTTCAGTGAAGCTGAGGTGTTGCAGATCTTTTGTGACACATGTGAAGCAGTCGCCCGTCTTCATCAGTGCAAGACTCCCATCATCCATCGAGATCTCAAAGTGAGTTAATTATACTTAATTGCTACTTACTGTTTATTACGCTGAGTTTATTTTGACAAAACAATATAGTATTTTCACAAGTTTTATCTTCTCCTCCCTAATGTAGGTGGAAAATATTCTTCTTCATGACCAGGGACACTACGTGCTCTGTGACTTTGGAAGTGCCACCAATCGCTTCCAGAATCCCCAGGCAGAGGGAGTCACCGTCGTAGAAGAAGAAATTAAAAAGTATGTTTCCTTTTTATTTTTATTTTGTCCCCTCTCTCTTATCCTGTCTGTACAGTTCAAAAGCTAATTTCTGTGTTCCTGTCCTCAGGTACACTACGCTCTCTTATCGGGCTCCAGAAATGGTCAACCTCTACGGCGGAACAGTCATCACAACAAAGGCGGATATTTGGGTCAGACTGGAGTTCTTAAAAAATTTACTTATTCAACAAAATGTAAACCACAGGATGAGATTATTTGTGGTGTTTAAATGTTCAGAGTAAGAACTGACATGATTCTTATCTTTACAGGCTTTAGGTTGTCTACTATATAAGCTTTGCTTCTTCACCCTTCCTTTTGGTGAGAGCCAAGTGGCTATTTGTGATGGCAGCTTTACCATCCCTGACAATTCTCACTACTCCCAGGAAATACACTGTCTCATCAGTGCGTAACTGTCCTGCCTAATGCACAAATTTCCTGTAAATGTATATTTACATTTTATATTTTCTATATCAAAATGTGTGCTTTGTGCTTGTTCATTTTTTAGGATACATGCTGGAACCTGATCCAGATATGAGACCAGACATCTACCAAGTGTCCTACATTGCCTTCAAGCTGGCTCGACGAGAGTGCCCCGTCCCAAATTTATATGTAAGGAGGACAGTAGAAAAGTGCAACGAGAATGAGAATTTAATATCTTTTTTCTTTGTTGCCTTTATCACATGTACTCAGTCTTATCTTGTTTAGTTTAATTTCTCTCTTTTTTTTTTTTTCAGAGAAATCTGAGATATCACTTTCTAGTTTTTGTTCATTTCTGTTACAATAGAAAATGATGATATGAAAGATGCTCATCATTGTTGAAGTGTAACTGTGTAATACGGTTATGTGGTGTAAACAGTTACTGATATTGATTTTCTTACTGTTCTAGAATTCACCTATTCCTGCAAAACTTCCCGAGCCTATCAGAGCCAGTGAAGCTGTAGCCAAAAAGAGTCAGACCAAAGCCAGGTGAGTAGAAACAAAATAGTTCAATACTGATAAGAGTATAATGATGTTTATCTTGCCTTTGTTTCCCTGCTTCACTTTCTCCCAAACAGGATTTTTTTTTGACTTGGGCCAGTTAAACTGTAGGTCTATGGAAAACTACACTTTATAAAATTTATAGATGTTTTTAAGCAAAGCAACTTACTAGTGGAAAAACAAGTTCAAGATTATTTTTTTTAATTTTCAGTGTACCTTGCGATTATCAAAGAGGAGGCTTTGGAAGTAGTCTTAGGGCAGAACTATTAAGAGTTTTGCCAAACTTTACCGTGCAATTTAAAAAAACATAACATTGCCACTTTTGTGCCCTATTCTTTTTTTAAAATGTGTTTTTGTTTATGTTTTCCTTATCAGGCTCACAGATCCAGTTCCCACAACAGAAACCTCAATTGCACCTCGACAGCGACCCAAAGCAGGGCAGGCGCAGTCCCAGCCGATATCAGGCATTCTTCCCATCCAGCCAGCTCTCACTCCACGCAAGAGGCCTAATGCGCCCACAGGAACACCACCGGCTGTAGGTAAGAGTAACTCTGTTTCTGTTGGGGAATCTGGTAAAAATGTGAGTGGAGTTGACAAGTTCCTTACAATATGAATTGTACAGTTGATCAGGTCACTCATCTGTGTTGAAAAGAGAATAAATTTTATGATGCTTACTATTTACATACACATACTTTTAGACGTTAGTTCATGCTAACTCCTTTAATTGATCTTCATCTGAATAGTTTCAGTTTTTTTTTAATGTTTTCAAATTTTCCAGGTGGGATGAGAATCATTTTACTTTTTAACCCAAATCCTAAAAACAGGGTGTTTGAGTTGTTTTGTAATCTCTTGCATTCTGTTTTAATGAAAACAAGGTGTCACTTTACCCTTTGTGTTGTAGAATAGCCATTTTGTTTTTGTTTTTTCCTCTAGGCTTCTGTAGTTCAGATTGAAAATGACTGAGTCCCTCTCGTTTTCCTTTCATCCAGGTGCTGGTATCAGTGTCCCAGCTGCAGCTCCTGCTCAACAACCTCCTACTGCACAGGCTGCTCTACAGACGGCTAACGTGCAGCCACAGCCTACACAGCATCAGCAGCTCTTCATGAAGCAGCAGCAAGTCTCAGCGTTCTTAAATCCGCAGAGCAACCAGCAGGTAGGAATCCTGCTGCAACCAGGACTGAGATGCTGCAGCTTAGATCTTTATTCATGCAACATCATCCAAAAACTGGTGAAAGGGCTTGTAAAACAAGCACGAGTACAGTTAAAAAATATAAAAGAAACCTATTCGAATATTCAGCATGAATGGATATGAGAAACTATGAAAATAACAAATCTATAGTAGCTCCAGTATTGTTTTTCTTTGTTTATATCAGTGGTTTGTTTGCTTTTAAACATATCCACATTATTATGCTTTGATAGAGGTTTTCTCTTAAATGGCTGTGTGCTATTACAATTTAGCATCAACTACAGATGACTCAACAACAACAACAACAAACCCCTTTCCAAGCATCTACTCTGCTGCAGACCAAAACTAAACCTGTTCCTTCAGCTCTCACGCATCATGTTCAGCAACACGTAGTCCATGAAACAGCAGCGTCTCATCTCACTCCCATCCCTGAGTCTGCAGCTATTGGTCCTGCAGATGGCCCAGAGGTTCTGGTAACATCATACTTTGGGTGGGGGCTGATTATTGGCTCATCTCTAACCAATCACATGCAGATTTTTGCTATTTTCTTCTTCTTGGGCAGTGAAAAGATGGTATTTCTCTGCAAATAAATCTGTTGGTTAAAGCCATGTAGAAATGCTTCCTCTGACGTAGTCGTTATTGTAAAACTAATATTGCTTTTTTTTTATTTACAGAAATCTGCAAATCATTTTTATCTGTACTGCATCTGTGTTTACATAAGCTGTTTCTTGTGTTTTTTGTTTGTTTTTCTAAAGGTGATTTTGGTGTTTTCAAAGCTTGATTTTTCTATAGAATATGTTTTTCTCACCTGTCCATTTACTCGGGCTAATGCTTGGGACCTGATTTGTTTCCTTTGGATCTATAAAGAAAATATCTGTTAAGTTTACAACTTGTTTTCTGTTCCTAATATTGTATTTTCCCTGTTTTCTTGTCTTTTTGTTTTTTTAAAGGCTGCAGGAAGAGAGATTCACAAAGCTGGCTCTTTGACGCCCCCCTCATCACCAAAGGCAGCCCCTAAAAGTGGCCACAGACGAATCCTGAGCGATGTCACTCACAGTGCTGTGTTTGGGGTCCCAGTCAGCAAGTCAACCCAGCTACTTCAGGCAGCAGCAGCTGAGGCCAGCCTCAACAAGTCCAAGTGAGTACAATTGACTCCTTTCAGCAGTCCAAGAATGAACTGTCCTTTCAATGCACAGAGGGAGTCTGGAAGGCCAACAATCAGTTCTTTCATATGACAGCAGTCCCTTTACATCCCTAAGAATCAGGTTTTAGGAAAATTAGCTTGATTTAGTCTTTAAATAACTCATTTTAGCACAGAGCACTCAGGCTTTATACCTTGTTCAGTTTCACTTTACTTTCTTAGCAAACATGTTGTGTTTGTACTCCAGATCAGTTAGCACCACTCCCTCTGGCTCCCCCTGCTCATCCCAGCAGAGTGTGTATCATCCAGGTGGAGCTGATGCTCCATTAGCGTTCACTTCTCCCAACTCTCAGCCCAGCTGGAACCCCTTTGGAGATGATAATTTCTCCAAGCTGACAGCAGAGGAGCTACTCAACAAGGACTTTGCAAAGCTTGCTGAGAGTAAGTTGTGCACCGTGTGATCACGCATGCAGCATAATTTAAAACCTACCTTTGTGTGATCTTAAAATGACAACATTTTGTTTGTGTGTGATCAGCTGCTCCAGCAGGAGAAAAAGGCTCAAATTCCAATGAAAGTCTCATTCCAGAGCTCAGTGCTTTTCCAGGTAAAGTTGAATTCTTCTCAGTAAGAAATTTTTTATGCTACCTACTTTTTCAGTTTTTTACATTTTATCAGTTACTCCCTCTTTTATTCACATTATTACCTACAGACATCTCAAGTGTAATTCAGTACTGTCTGCTCTTCTCAACCCTTTCAATTCTCAGTCTCTCTCTGATACAGTAGGTAATGTTCCTGTGATGCAGAATGCACTGTTTTCATCTGTCTCACATGCAGAACTCTTATCACAAACACAGTTTTGCTGAGGTATATTCCTGGGTGTCACACACCACGCTGATGTTGATTTATGGAAGCCAGTTTTGTAGTTCAGCTCTGGAAGCACAGTTCTATCTTGTTGATATAACTAGCAGCTTCCCATTGGCTTCTTGTGTGTCCATGAATAGACACCTTTAGAAACAGCGAGATAGCATCTCTCTTGCAGATCTGTGCTTTCACTGTTGCCTAGTAACGTGAAGGACAAATTCTCCTTTGTTAATTGGATTGCGTTACTGCTGGAGGAGCCTGCTTACTGGTGCCAAGAAGAACAAGAGAAAGTTAAACACACAGCCTTGTTAAAATGATGCTCCTGACTTTTATATCCCTGTCAGATTAGCCTTTAACCTTTGCAGAAGTGTTATCTTTTTAGTTGTTTAACCTGCTTTTGGTGAAGTGCTGTTTAAGGCCTGCACTGAGAGGATAAAAATCCTGGTGGTTATTATGTAATAAGAGTGTGGCTAATCGTCTCTACTTTTTAAGCTGTCTCTATATGATTCACTCATATAAGATGCAGCCACAGTTTGACCTTTGCTGATGGAGAAGAAAATTTCTTCTGAGTATGAGAGAGAGGTCTTGTTGGGATTACCTACAATGTGGTCGTCACATTTTAAGATTTAACGTTTTTTAATACTGGCTTTATACAATCAAGGATTCCTGAAAATCCTTATGTCCGTTTTGGCCTTTCTCTCATAGTGATAGAGGCTAAAGGTCACATCTGCTGTGCCATTTTCTGAGTCAACACATTCCTTGTCTACACCCCATACCCCTATTTTACCCCGTAGACGTTTTCTTGTGAGTATGAGCAGCAGTCAGCGTTTGGTTGTTATGTGCATGGATTATATTTGTTTTTGTTTAGTTTTTTTAATATTATAGAGACACTTCAGTTTGAAAAACTAAACTGATATTTATAATGAGTTACATAAATTGTATTTAACAAAAACTGTTCAGTGTGTTGAATTTGTTTACCTACTTGTACAGCGTTAAAGTTTTTACTTACTAATGGTTTGGTGTCATAATTAGGTGCAGTATGATATTAAAGGTCATTTAAT
Organism: Cynodonichthys magdalenae; assembly: GCA_031762555.1. Lineage (NCBI taxonomy): Eukaryota > Metazoa > Chordata > Actinopteri > Cyprinodontiformes > Rivulidae > Cynodonichthys > Cynodonichthys magdalenae. The sequence goes on along the minus strand of JARVJO010000394.1, from coordinate 16,203,389 downwards.
GACTGGCGTTGAAATTTGTTGCTGAATTGCATAAAAGTTAACTTACAGATTTATATTTTCATTGTGTTTCTGTTTCACTAATGTTATTAGAAACAGTTTTTGTTTAGTGCTCAGAAAGTAAATATTACTGACCACATAGGCAATGAAATGTCTACCATATTTCAAACATTTTGAAAACATTTTGTTGTACTTACACTTTTATGGGATGCTACAACTTTTGTAGGGTATTTAAAAATACAATTGATGTGACTAGGAGTGTCCTGTTACAGCTTTTTTACTTACGTTACCAATATTGCTGCCTTAAGTATCGTCTGATACCGATATTGACCCAATACAATATCAGAACGAATTCTTCATGCTTTTATCAACTTTTTTTGTAGTGTGAAATCTTAAAAAGCCTTCATCAGGTCAAACAGTAAACAATAGTCAACAACAGTAGGTATGAGAGACTGGTCCCATTTCTTATAATCCAATGGGTTACATATTTTTCTAACAATAAATCAATAATAAAATAGAAACCTTGAAAAATTACCTCCAATAAATCCAATAAAAACAAAATATATTTTAAAATGTAAAATAACTATTTAAGGTTACTTAAGTTATTTATGCTGCATCCAAGCACTGCTGGATAGAAATCCTGAGCGGACTACTGGAATGGACTGCTTATATCGGAGTGCTAATATCGGTGATTTTAGATGCAGGCCAATATAATCCAGTCATTTTTTGGTTAATATCGGACCAATATCTATATTAGATTGGGACACTCCTAGATGTACCCGGTATCATTTCAAAGTATTTGTAATGTGTGTCAGAGGAAAGTTGAAAAAGATGAGACTAGCATCTACTAACTTGCTGCTTATTGTGAACACATCACTTTGTTAGTATTGATTTATCTGTGATGTCGACAGTTTTTGTAATGAATAAACCTGGAGCAGCTGTTTGATAAACTGTTCATTCTAAAATTACATAAATTAGTTTGTCCTTCTGCAAACCTTTATTTGTGCAAAGCTATATCTGTGATAATGGCTGATGGGCAACTGATTTGTTTTCTGGGCAAAGCAAACCCAGCTAATAAACTGATGTTCTACACCCATACGGCTTAAAGAGCCACATATCACCAACCCCAAAATTAACTTTAATTTTCATTAAACGCATCACCCAAATTTAACTTTTTTTTTTTTTATTGCATGACTCACTACTTCCTGTCTCACTTTTGAACTCCAGAAGTTTTCTGCTGCTTCTTGACCTCTCCACTTTTGCTGTTTCCTTCAGTTTTTGTGCAAATCGCTTCACTATCTGTTCCTAAGTTGGTAGAGTCTTATTTTATGTTTCTTTTTTCTTTCTTTCTTCCCTTTTTAGATGGTTAAGAAAACAATCACACAGTGGGAGAGAAATGGCAAATATGGTCTCATACATCTTTTTGTCTTCAAAACTAACATTTTTTTTTTCCTCTTTCTGTCTCTGTGTAGCCACGGCAGAAGTGTGTGTGGACTCGCTAATACCTGGTTTAGATGCTCCCCAGACCCAGCTGCATTCTGGGCAGCCGGAGCGTGTTGCTGCCAGCATGCCAGGTTAGCGTTCCGATTCACAGAAAAAAAGAAACTCTGAACTGATTTAAAGTTGGTTTATAATCTGTTTGCGAGCTGATGCTCTGGTAAAAAACACCTCAGTGAAAAATTGTTTTTACCTTGGCATCTGGATTGAAGAGCCACTGGAACAGTGATTCAGATCAAAACCCAAAGGTTTCCCGAGGTGGAAAGTTTTTGTTTTTGATAAACTCTCAATATTTTGTTTTTGTTTACTTTCCTTTGAAATATCACATTTTATGTTGTGAAGTTTTGACTGCTTTAGCTAAGAACAGCTTTTAGACTTTAAGTTGGGAGTCACTGTTGCTTTAATTTGTAAGCTGCAAATGTTAAACCTTCTTACTAACAACTTCATCCTGCACTGCTAACAGTCATATTGTATTGTGACCCTCTGGCTTTGCTTCATTCTGCCTCAGATTCTTTCACTGGGGAGGACTCTCTGCTGGGTTGTGGTCTATTAACTCATGCTTCATGTGGAAACCAGCCCATTTCTGCTCTCTCTTCCTACTCTTCTGTTCCCCCTGGTTGTGGCTCTGGATCCGGTCTGGAGGAGCCGCAACCTGCACTTGCTTCTCCTGGTAAGATCTTCCATTTTGTAGTGTTTTTTTACCACACAATAGCGTTGGTCAGATTTACTAAAAAGGGTTCCCTACACAATATGTGACGTCAGTCAGGATGACCTGCAGCTACAATTGAGTCCAGTGCAGAAGTTGCGGTTTGCACCAACGACAAAGGGCTTAAAAATCAGCAAAGCGTTGTTGCTACAGGACTTGCAGTAGTGACACCCGATATGCTGACAAGCCTCATTTACAAGGCATTTGTTTTTTTGGCCGTTTTCAAAGCCGATTACTCGGGCAGAGAAACTTGATTGTTGGATTTGACTCTGGCTGAGTTGCCTTCAACAAAATGTAAGGAGAACCTACATGTGTTCTTAACACTTTGTTGGACAAAACAGACCGACGAAAGAGCACCCTGACCCCATACCAGCAACTGCAGGCCGTGAACAGTTTTGTCCATCCATTTTGTTTTTTCCGTGCTTTATTATTGGTTATTATTTCGTTATTATTGTTATTCGTGTCAAAGTAAACGGAGCACTGAACGTTTTTTTTTCTTTGTTTTCAAACTGCCTGCGTTACTGTGTCTGTTTTAGCGCTTACTTCTGCTTACTTGTCATGCAGTTATTTAAATAATACCAATTCATGTGTTTTTTCCTTTGCACACAACATAGCTTGCTAACAGCTAACGACTAACACTGGATAACAATGCAGGAACAAAACGCTTACCTTTTTCAATTCAACGTGATTGCCAATGTCAGTCCTCTACATTGTGTGTTGCTGCATCCCTCTATATGATCATACTCAATTTTAGAGCCTTGAACGTCAGTTTCGTTTACATTTCCATAGAAAAAAAGCTTTGGATTCAGGCATGATTTATGCGGTCCGCTGCAAACTCTGACTTCCAGGACTTTGGGGATTCCCAGAAATTCTCGTGATGTCATCCCTGACCAACGCTATTGAAAACCACAGATCAACCTCACATAAGCAGTGCATGCTGCTTATTGATGGAGAACTGTGGCTTAGACAAAGATATTGGACAAGACTGAATCAATATAACCATGATTTTTGACTTTCAAGATAAAACCATATAACATTATTGGATTTTAAATGCTTCTTATTGACCTGGCCCAATCAATTCTTTTTTATCTGCTGCATCCTTTTTTTTTCTTCTTCTCTGCGGCTGTGGATTCTTTCTCCTTTTTTGTTATCACTTCACGCCCTCTTCCTGCACTACAGACTCTTCTTCTTTCCTCATGTCTGGTGGGAAAAAGGTCAATGACGATGAGTTTGACCCTATTCCCGTGCTCATCCCCAAAAATGCAAGTCAAGGTAAGGCTGAGAGATTTGTGACATGAGCATTCACACCTGCTGAAGCCAAAGAGATGAATGATTTGAGCCCTAGTTTAGTCATCACAGCTTGTTTTTGTGATCGCTAATACAAGAAGGCTTGTATGAGTGTGCTTGTCACATCAAGGCTGTTTTATTTTTCCCTCATCAAGCTCTCACATTAGTTCTTTTCTTTCCTTTGTGCCTGAAGTGAAGCTGCCAGTGTTACTCAGTTTGAAGTTACTCAGTTTTTCTTTAGCGTTTATCTTAAAAACTCCCTCATGTTAGAATGCCATTCCCTTACTTTCTTCCTATATTGATGCAGCTGTTTAAACATGATCCCAGCTTATTTTCTGCTTCTTCTCTCTTTCTGTCCCTGTCCATGCATACCCTCCTCCTTCTTATCATCTCCTCAATTCTAATTTCTTTCCATAAACCCCCCTGTTTATGACCTTTTTTTCATTTGCTTGTTTCTTACCATTTCCCATGGCTCCTCCATGCCTATCTCTGTCTCTTTCTTTCTTTCTGGCACGTTTTCAGGTGGTCACTCGCACAGCAACAGTGGGACTTCAGAGTCCAGCATCCCCAACTTGGCCCGCTCTCTTCTGCTGGTGGATCAGCTCATCGACCTCTAGAGAGGGGTGGGAGGGGTCGAAGGGGCAGAGTACAAAATCCTAACAAGGGGGAGGGGGATGATGGAGGGACAGAGATGGGCAACAGAGGCACTTAACGTAGCAACTATTGAAGTGATAAAAGCCAGCATGGATTGGTTCAGGCGAGCCATTCTCCTTATGTGTCTCCTTGGCCTCAACTCCATCTCTAGTAGCCTGATAAGCTGGTTTCATGCATCTCCGCTGGCCGTTGACATTTCCGCGCTGGTAAAAACTTTTGTTTTTTAACGCCTGAGCATATTGTCTGCTTTTGTCCCTGCTTCACCATGGTCTTTCTCACGCTTCCTCATACTTGCATTAATAGCTCTCATTGAGCACTCGCTCATGGTGATTGACCCACATTATATGCACTGCTTGGTCACAGCTCCATTGTGTTCACCTGGTGTACTCGTTGAAGACTGAAGTTCTGAATAAACACACCACCCCCAGTCATGGTCATGTGGGTTAAGAGTCTGATTAAAGCTTGAGGACAGGAAATAAAAGGGTGCGCTGACATTTTCAGGTGAAAACTCTGAACAATGAATGAGTTTGTAACCTGAATGAATGTGAATGTTTTCTGGTGTACAGATTGAACCAGTTTGTGAAGTAGTGAAGAGAAAAGGTCAGCTTTTTGTATCTGTTGTTTGCTGGTGTACAACAAGATTTAGTTTGCTTTATCCAAACATTTTCTTTAGATATGACTGCAATGCACTCAGTGTTTAGAACCTAAACATGTTCATTCCTGATTGATTTCCTCATAATAATCAGTAATTGTTATTAACACTGAGTATATTTATCATGCTCAAAACATCAACTTAACAACACTGTTTGTTCTTTTTGAATGTTAAACCAAGAATTACTCATTTTAAAATTATGCCTGTGGCATGATGATGATGATGATGATGAAGTCGGTGTTCATATTGCTGATCAGTTTGACCCTGCAGCAATGCACCTACTGTCACCTCATTAATAAATTTTGGACACACCTAATGATATCTTTGATGTACAGATTCTTTAATTCTCATATTTTCAATGTAATATCAGCAGAAATTATTGATCTGAAGCAATACCAAAGCTAAAGGAGATTTTCTAATCGTGCTGTTTGCCATCTTTCATTCTGCTCTCAGCATAGATGCATGTTACAAAGAGGAAGATACAATTTAAAGGTTAAGTTAATTTGTGTGGGTACAATGTTATTGCATCCTACCTAGGCAGCCTCTTCTTACAGTCATTACATATGGACATATTTTCAATCCAAGAGAGCCATTTTCAAAAAATCTCTATTACGGACCTGAACATTTTCATAATTTCAACGTTGTTTTTTTCAGCCTTTGTAGAATCATTGTTTTTCTTTTGTGTGCTTATTTAAAGGCATTTAATCTCAAATAGTGTGACTAAATGTGACCTATTGATTGTGATTTAGGATGAATGTATGACTTTTCACGGGTCCTCCTCTGATCGGCAGAGGCAGTTTCTCCTGCAAACAGAGGTGGACCTTGAGTACGGTAATAGGAAGCACCTGGGTTCAGTGATCTAATCAGTGCTCCATTAACCATTTCTCTCTCTCTGCTCCTCGAGGTAACTTCTTGGTTTTTGTGTTTTATTTAGAGTTTTATTTTACAATAAAACTACTTTAGTTGGCCTGTACCTTTGTCTCCCCTCATTTTTGTTATGGGCTATGGGTTGGCCTGTGACAAGTGGGGCTCATTAAAAAGCTAAGTTTATATTGGTTGTATTTTTGTTTGTTGTACTTTATTGTGTGTTGATAGTTTGTTTGGAATTGTTTTTCCTTTTGGCTTTTTTGCGAGTTGGATTGGTTGTAGTTTGGTTATTCTTGTTTGAAAGTCAAATTTGGTTCAGTAGTTTTGAGTAATTTGTTAGGTCTTGTTTTTGTTTGCCAAACTTTGGTTGAGGGGATGTGTTTAGGCCAATATTTTTTGTCTGATGACGGTATTGAGCATGTGTTCCCTTTTTGTTTTTATAGCATTTAGTTATTTGGTTTTGTAACTTACTTTGGGCCTTTACTGGGTTTCTGTTTAGGTGGGAGTCCTCCCCTTATGAGGCTTATCAGCAAGTGTCAATAGGATGCTTGTGGTGTTTTTTTCTTAGGTGGCAGTGTACATCGGTAGAGCTTCCCTTTTCCCTAACATCTGCTTGGGAGCACCTCCATGGATTGGGAGAGTGACCATTTATGGTTACTTTTCTCTCCACTGGTTTTGTGTGCATATTAGCGGTCTTGGCGTATAGTGGGGTGTGGTTTATAGCTTAAACCCAGTTTGGCAGCAAGTGAGTTGGATGTTTGGTGAATTCTTTAAAGGTTGTATGGTTTGTTAAAAAATGGCTTCTATTTTGCACAGTTTTAAGCCTCCTTCAGAGTTGGCATTAGAGTTGTGCACTAAGGAACAACTGATTGAGATAGCTGAACATTACAAAATAGACATTCAATTCAAATTCAGTTAAAAAAAAATGTATTGATCCCAGATGGGGGGGTTTATGCACACAAAACCAATAAAAGTAACCATAATGGTCACTCACCCAATCCATGTTTCTGGGAAAAAGGAAGCTCTACCCACAGACACTGCCATCCAAGAAAAAAAAACACCACAAGCATCCTATTGACATTTGCTGATTAGCCTCACAAGGGGAGGACTCCCACCTAAACAGAAACCCAGTAAAGGCCCAAAGTTGGTTACAAAACCAAATGGCTAAATGCTATCCAAACAAAAAGGAACATGCGCTCAATGCTTTCTCCAAACAAAAAACATTGGCCTAAACAACACATCCCCTCAACCAAAGTTTGCCAAACAAAACCAATACCTAACAAATAACTCAAAACTACTGAACCAAATTTAACCTTTAAACAACCAAGAATAACCAAACTACAACCAATCCAACTCACAAAAATCCAAAAGGAAAAAACAATTCCAAACAAACTATCAACACACATTAAAGTACAACAAGCGAAGATACAACTAACTAAACTTAGCTTTTTAATGAGCCCCACTTGTCACAGGCCAACCCATGGTCCATAACAAAAATGAGGGGAGACAATGGTAAAGGCCAACTAAAATAGTTTTATTGTAAAATAAATGTATTTATAAATAAACCCAAAATCCAACCTAGAACAAAACCAAAAGGTTACCTCGAGGAGCAGAGAGAGAAATGGTTAGTGGAACACTGATTATATCACTGAACCCAGATGCTTCTTATTACTCAAAGTCCACCTCTGTTTGCAGGAGAAACTGCCCCTGCCGATCAGAGGAGGAGCCATGACAATATATACAACATTTTGAAGGATATAAAGAGAAAACATGTTTGCATATGAAGGCAAACTTGAAGTGTAAATTTTCACTTTTTTTTTCTCCTATTATAATTTCTCACTATTCACATTATTCAGTTCAAAATTTTGTTTTTGGGGTCCTCAGACACAAAATGCTCCTGAATAGTGTTTTTAATATTTTCATGACAAGAAGGTGTGTATAACTGAGGTCCATTTTCTCTGAGATATTTTCTTCCTGCCACTTCTGGACTTTCACTTTAATGAACGGATGAGAAAATATTGGATGGAAGTTACACTACAGTCACTACAGTTGATTTTGTATGTTAAGTGTCCAAATTTCCACCAAATAATGCTTTAGATTTTGGCTTTTTTCAGGAAGTTTTGATGCATATTCATGTGTAAACCTATTTCATGTGTATCTAAAAGCTAAAACTGCACATTTTCCTCTGATATTCTGTCGCTTGTGCAATTTATGTTTAACATTTTGGGACAGATTGATTTTTCTAAAATTTCTGTGTATCAAGTGGTGAAATTTGGTACATTTAGTTTCCTCTTCCTCTCAGTCTTTAGTAATTTACAGTAGTCATTTTTGCATCTATCTATGCAATTCTAAAATAATGCTTTACTTTCTTATCAGATTCCAATGCTGTATCTTGTAGAGCTTTTGCAGTAAAGTTAAACTTTTGTCACTGTGTGGATTTTATTTGCCTATTCTGCTGGTTGGGTTAAAATATTTCAGATCAGATGCATTAAAAGTCTTTTTCTGAGTTGGCAGCAGAGGTTCATGTGTCAGGGTCATTGTGTGCGTTTCTTTTGTTTTTGTTTTTTTAATAGTTTTGAGGGATGCAGTTTAGAGACAGGCAACTGAGAGATAATAATAAAACTCAAAGTTAATGTAAATAAATATTTTTGAGTATTATTATTGATTGAATTTGGAGTCAGTTTTAGGATTTTTCAATTAAAGTAAATTTATTGTAATTCTTTTTTTAGTGCTTTTCTGGTTATTACATGAGAATTCTCAATGTTTGAGTCTGAATAGTGAAATATTTAACAGTCATTAGTTTTTGTTTAGTTTTATGAGCTCTTGCAGTAATTGTTTAAAAATGTGTTACGTCAGATAGAAGGTTAAGGACGTTTAAAATAGAAGGACGAGGGACAAAACAGAGAACTTGTGGTTTTCTTTAGTGGCTGCAACTAACATCTCTGCCAAGCTGCCAGCTAACAGCTGCTGCCAACACCTTTGAGGTAAGACTGACCTGTTTCCACTAATCTGTGCAAATTTTTCTGTCTGTTCCCAACTGTTTTCACCTTTGCTCTGAAGACTCTCTTCCCCTTGTTTCCACAGACCTGTTGAGTCTGTCTAAACTCCCTGAATCTTACCTTAATCAGTACTAACAAAAATCTAAACTGTCTATTCCTCCTGACACGAGCGCTTGCTTTTAAAGTTGAGTTGGAGATTCTGAAGCTGCAACTAAGTTGTGGAAACAAGGTTGTTAATGTTGTAATAGTTGAGCTATTAGTCTTGTTTGTGCTACGTGACTTGTTCAGAGTAAAGTTTGTTTGGTAGTTTTGTGCTGGTTCATCATTGTTGGGTCATTCTCATTGATCTGTGGTTTACAGATTTTAGAGATGGTCCGTCAGTCATGCATTTGTCAAATGTGAAACTATGTTCTAGTACCTAAATGTGCAGCTGGACTCTCAGACTCAGATGTTTGCTCAGAGTGTCTACTCATTTTTTTCCACGTTTTTCTCTCGTCTCTGCTGTCCTGTACAGATCTCCAAGGGGAGAGTAACGGGTACACTGTTCTTGAGGAAGGACTGGAACCTGAAGATCGTGAAGAAAATGCTCTGAACAATGATAGCTGTGAGTACTCCAGTGATGAAGATGAGCAGAAAGAAGCTCATAAGGTGGAGCTACAGGATGGAGGACCAGTTGAGAGTAATGTCGCGGCACATGACTGCAGTGGCTCTAGACCCCTACTCATGGACTCTGAAGATGAAGAAGAGCATGGATCTCCGTTAGCACTACAGTCATCACTGCCCCCCAACACATTACCAGTACAATCGTCCTCCACCTTCCCCCAACCTCCACCAAGCACCTTAGGTCAGAATCACTCCTGGCACGTATCCGAGCCAGCAAAGGGGACGGATGTCACTCCAGACGTCTTCTCTAAAGCTCCCTTTCCAATCGCACATGAGGACTCCGTGGATGTGTTTGCCAATGCTCCATTTCCGTGCGCCCCACGTACAGCCCAGCAACCGCTCGACGTGTTCTCACAGGCTCCCTTCGGAAAAAGGAAGGAGCCCACAGCAGCACAACCGAAGACCTTGTACCCCCAAGCAGCTGCGGCTCAGAGCCTAACCTCTGATCAAGGTGTGCTGGGACAAATGGTTCAACAGCCGTTCCGACCTCAAGCACTGTCCAAATACTCCAGACACTTTGAGGGACCTGTGCCTCAGCAGCAGGGTGCAGTTCACAGAGTCGTGTCCGATGTGAGCAGACAGGCGGACGTGGCAGCTGTCCCAGCTGGACCGCTTTACTCATGGACCTCTGAAGTAAACACTGTTGACCCCTTCGTCTCTGCACCCTTTAACTTAAAAGCGCCACAAGAAAAACCCTGAAATCAGAAAACCAAGTAGTGGAAATTTACGACACTGAATTATGCAAACTGTATTAGACACTGCATGCTGTAACCAGCACTGCAGCTGGACTGCAGGCCTGTATAGATCCTCATCCCTATTAGTCTCAGATTAATTTGGTAGTGGAATGTCTGTTTGTAGTTTTCACCTCCAAACTTTCAGTTACCTTTAAATGTTCTGGTGTAGATCCACACAAACGCAATATGGTGGCGAAGCATTTGATTGTTTTTCTGTCTACCTCAATTATTTGAGGATGTTTGTATGGTAGATTGGCTGAAGCTTTAACACAATTACATCCTGTACATGTAAGCTTCCTTGTTAAACTGTGATCTGATAACACCCCATTCCTTCATCACTTTCAGTGAGGAAAAATAATCAGCTTCATTGGAGACAGAAAAACTCTAGAAAATACAATCTGGGAAATGTTTTGATTTTATGATGCAAAATCATCTGAAGGTTTGGAGCCCTTCTTTTTGACAAGTAGATGCTGGATAAGGATGAAATACTGTTGACGTTTCAAGATAACCCTTATTTACTTGAAATAAAACTTGATTTTATTTCATTTTTTCCAGCTAGAAGATTTCAGAATTTGTCATGGTCGTCTTGTTTGTGGTCACCATCCTATCAAAATTACATGTTTTTTTTTTTTTGTTTTTTTTTCATCTAATGCTTGAAACCATATCTTGATTTGTTTGGCCAGAAAAATAATGAAATTTGTGTCCTTTTGATTTCAAGGAAGAATCTAGATTTTATTACTTTGGCTCCCTTCAAGATGTTATTGAATCAAAATTCTACCTGCCGTTTGTGTCCCAACAAAATGGCTGCATGTCTTACAAGTTTTTGATGTTAAAATTAAATACTTGCTGTCTGCAGTGAACTCTCAACCAATGCCAGAGTCCCTCTGTTTTTAAACATGTTTATGATTTCCCAAATCTCTTCTTTTATTTTCGAACAAGTGAAGGTAAAATGTCTGACTGGTGGATTTACAGCACCTAGGCCTTGAAGTTTCAGTGACTTGAGGTGAGAGTAGTGTGAGATCTGGAATAATATCTGATTGATACCACATTTTTATTTATTTCCATCATAATGTGGACATGTTTTCTGGTCTTTGTAAAGTCATTTAACACTAATTGGTTTCCTTTTTTTTTTTTTTTTAAACAAAAGATCTAGAATATTTCAACCCAAAGCTTAAACTTGATTTGTTCCTTTGTGGAAATTGATTTTTTTTTGTTGTTGTTGAACAGTCTTTTTTTAACATGTAAACTATTCTCCCCAGCCTACACATATGGAAAATTGCACATGGTCACTGACAAAGTGTCAGGTTTCTTGAAGAATGTGTTTAGTCAGCTGTAAAAAAAAAATGCATTTTGAGTGCTGTTGTACAGAGAAAAAAAAACCTGAAGGAATAGCAGATGATGCTGTTGGACAATAAAAGCACTCCAAATACTTGTTATGTTGCACATCCTGTCTTTGAAAAAAATGTTGTATACAAAACCAATAAATGAATGTAAATCCAACTTTACAGTTTTTGCACTTATTGTTCAGTGATTGAAGTAGTTTTAAATTTTCAGCCCAGTGCCTAACCTTTTTTATGCCACTTAACTCTGACATCTAAAATCTGGTATAAAAAGGCTCTTAAACTCAAAGAATAAACCAATGTTGTCTTACCGAAATAAGCAACTTGGCAAAAGGACAAGTTTCAAATGGGATTTTTAAATGTTTTCTTACCAGCAGCCTGTCACACTTTATCCAATTTATTTTGCTGAATGTATGAAAAACATGAATAATAGTTTGACACACAATAGTTTTGTTCCAAAATATTGATTTCCAAAGAGCTATTAGCTAAAAACGAGCCTTGCAGTATAATAAAGGATGAGATTCCTATACAAAGACTGAACAGAACTTTTTTTAAAGTGTGAATAACTATTAATCATGACATTTGTAAAATATTCTGAGGACAACTGGCTCAAATGAAGCAAAATATTTGGAAAGTTTAAGTTTGATGCTATATAAAAGCTATCACTAGGGGGCGGTAACACACAAATATACCGGATGTGAGCCATCTGAAAATTAGAAGAACAGGAAGAGGCAAAACTGTGAGATTTGAAAACAATTAAATAATGCGATAAACAAGGTGAGTGATTAGTTTATAAATCATTCATATAAATTTCTGCGGTATTGTAGGCACGATGTTTGTTTTAGATGTGAGATTTTGCAGTCGTTTGTTGCGCTTCTCCCGATGTTTTTTGTTTTCATTTTAAACCTCAAGCGCTAATTATTTTCTGTCTAAACCTGAACAGGTGTGTTTTACTCGTCATCATGGCTAATCAGAGAGTTCTCCCTCAGAGCAAAGAGACTCTGCTGCAGAACTACAACAAGAGGCTCAAAGATGATATCAAGTCCATCATGGACAACTTCACAGAAATCATCAAAACTGCCAAAGTAATCGTCATGGAACCTTTCTAATTTTTACTCAGTTAGACCTGAACATCTATCACGCTGTGTTTTACCTTTAGGAACTCCTTTAATGCTAAGATCTAATTAACCTAAGTTTTCTTTTTCAAGATAGAAGATGAGACTCAGGTTTCTCGACCAACCCAAGCAGAACAGGACCATTATGAGATGCACGTGAGAGCTGCCAACATTGTAAGTGAGACACGTGATCAGCTTTTTCCTGATCCTGCCTTCTATCACCTTACAGGTTGATTGTAAAGAGAAATAGTTAAGAGAGATGAGGGTGAGCTAGTTACTATCACACTGCTTTCTATAGAATAGATCTTTGTAGGATTTTTTTTTAGTCACACTACATCACCACTAAATAAAACAGCATTCTATAAATAAATGCATATCACCAAACACCTTTCATGCGGAGTGGCCTTTTCCCTTTCCTTATCCTAATGTTTTTGTGATATCTAATTGTTTACTCTCAAATTAAAAAAAAAATATATATATATATATATCAGTTCATCATTTTCAAACTATTCATTGCGATGCTGTTGTTTCAGGTCCGTGCCGGCGAGTCCCTCATGAAACTGGTGTCGGATCTGAAGCAATTCCTGATTTTAAATGACTTTCCCTCCGTGAACGATGCCATCAGCCTCCAGAACCAGCAGCTCCGCTCGCTGCAGGACGACTGCGACAAGAAGCTCACGTCGCTGCGGGACGAGATCGCCATCGACCTCTATGAGCTAGAGGAAGAATATTACTCCTCCAGGTACAAATAATAGGCTCTTACCCATCCAACCGCCTCTCTGTTGTCCCACATGCTGCGGGGGTTCACCTTTTAACCTTTTTACTTGAGCTCCATCTGACAATATTTAGGTTTAAAGTCCTCATTGGCTCATATCATTTCTGAGAGTCAGACTGAACCTGATTTCACCAAGTGCCTTTTCATTGTTACTGTTCAGCAAGTGACCTGACATTTTATGTTTATTTCTTTATTTTGCTCAAGCATTGGACAAACACTAAATATCTGCTGCATCAGCATTTCCAGCTCTCAGACTCCAAGTTGGCACGTATTTCTGTGAATCCAGTTGCGTTTGTTGTACAATAGGAACACATTTTATAATTCTGAACCAAAGACTTGGTCTATGTGTTTACTGCAGAGCTATTTTTTTGTTTGTTTTAAATAACAACCAGGACTTTTTTCTGCTCTGCAACATTCAATAAACTTGGGGCATTTTAATAAACATCCACAAAGATTTATCATTTAATAAAATACAGAAGAAATGAGCTCATGTTGACTGTTGACTAGTATTTTTAATGCAATAAATTACAATGAATTTTAAGCACGTAACTTTTTTCTTTTTATCCATATAAAAGTTGCTTTTTGGTTAGGAAACGCATTGGAAGAACTAAAATAATGAGAATTTCTTTTTGTCTAATTTTATTTAAGAAAATATTTATATGCTTTATTTGAAATCTTCCATTTATAAATGATGGCCTATATGTTAGATTTTAAGAATTGTAAAATTAGATGTAATTTTCAGTTTGTTTATTTGAATCAAATCTTATGCTACTAAATAGATGTTTCTTCTGTAAGAGTAAATCCACAGATGTAATGTTTCTGAACCAAATAACCAGCGTCTGTAACCATGAGAGGACCAACACATGGTGCAGTTTTAGATTTGTCCCATAAACTCAGGATGGTTGAGAAATAAAGCAGAGACAAAACGCTGCAGTAGTTTGTGTTTTCTTTAAGCATCATTTCTTGGTTGTGTTTGGAGCATGCTGGGTGTGGACCTGCTTTTCTCGCTGCCCTTACGCTGCTATTTCCATCCGCAGCTAATTTCACCCTTACGGAGAGCAAGTTGATCAAAATCCTAAATCAAATGTGTTGATTTCACGGAGTCATTGTTTCCCGTGCTTCTGCGTAGCTTCTAACGAACGTGTGCTTTCCTGTGCTTTTCTATGTGCACCAGTGGTTTTAAATTTCTGACCTTTCGCTCTTGTCTGCTCCTCTCCTCTCCTTCTGCACTGCGCTGACTCTTTGCCTCCTCTACTGGTTTCTGCTCCGCAAAGCTACAGTCAGTGGGACAGCAACGACCTGCCTCTGTGCGAGGCCTTCCGCCGCAGAGACAGCTGGGCATCCCGAGACAGCAGCGGCAGCTCCACGCAGGAAGAGCGAGAGGACGCGGACGGGACGCCGTCGCAGGACACCAACCCCAAGCATCACCTGAACGGACACGGGACAGCGACCGCAGAGAAACCATGACAGGAAGAACGGGGCACGCTGGGCTCAGCTTCAATAATGTTTCCATTACACCAGTTTAGTGGACCCAAAACCAGACTAAAACTCTAAAACTGGATTTCTCTCATTTACAAAATATATCAGTCTAACAGCACTGAACAAAATCAACTTTAGAATTAGAAGAATATTGGCATGTTAATAATAAATAAAATGTACCTCTTAGTATAAAACATACCAATCACATTTATGTTGCTTAAATTTACCATAAAGCAGACACTTTTCAGTTAATACCTCACAATTGAACTGTTTAAACATAAAAAATAAGCTATTTTTATACTGTTTATGTATGAAACCCAAGTGTGTTCCTTTTTTTTTTTTACTGTCAAAATTGGTTTTTGGGTTTTGTTTTTGGTCATTAAAAACAAAATAAACACTTTATTCCAGAACTTTTTTTGGTAAAAGCAATAATCCAAATCTACAGGTAAAAAGATTAGTTCAACTATTACTGTTACATAAAATGAGTGGGTGGGATGATCTACTCTGATGTGACTAGTTTTGTGCCATTATTGTTTCTGAATGATGTCATTTCTGCTCTGGAGCAGCGGACAGCTGTGTAAGCATTAAGGAGTACCGGTAGGTGTTTTGCTCAGGGACACCACAACATGTGACAATAGTGGGGAATCAAACCTGCAACTTTCCAGTCTCTATTACTGCTGCCAGTAGGGCTGTGGTGTAATCCTGTGGCTGCAGGTTTGAGCCCAGGTTGTAAAAAAGTTTCCAAATAAGAGTTCACTCGCTGTGTTGACCCCTGCTGAGGGGTGCAGCTGAAAAAAAAATTTTTGATGATCAGAGTATTTAAAGTAACGATACAGTTACATAAATCACTTTGATAAATATCTTGCTGCTTTTCTGTTTTCAGAAAATAGCTTAAGCCCTGAACTGTAATTTTTCACAGAATGATTTTCAAAATGTGTACAGTAAACAACTTAAAAGAATATGAAACATAAAAATATTTAGCTTAAATTGAGACCAAAAGATATTTAGTTATCTAATTTATTAAAAGAAACAAATTTTTAAAAATATATTTCATAGCTTAAACTACAAATATTTGGTCATGGTAAATGTTCTGCATACAATTTAACACATAACCTCCTTATAGGTTTTGTTTTTTAGTTGAAATTAGCAACAAAACAAACTGTTAGCTAAATAAAAAGAGTTTTACTCTAAAATGAAGTAGTTTAAATAAATGTCTGAGGCTCCTCTTTTGGTTGCACCGAGAAGTGAACCGAGAAGCAGCTGACATGACGACCAATCACAGCAGAGCATTTCCAACACAGCTATCTCTAATTCTAAGCACTTCCTGCATTTTTTGGTACATCCTTATCAAATGTTTTAACTCCAGCACATTACATATAATTATTGTATTGTTTACAGGAACCAGCTAAAGGCTTTACACAATAATTAGAGGATCCAACATGAAAGATCTGTCTTTCTTGGCTTTAATTAAACCAGTTCAGTTGTCATTGTGGCTCAAACTCGACAGTATCATGTAATTCCAAAACCAATGCAGCTCATTAATATCTTCGGTTCATCTTTTTAAACTTCTCGTAGTGGTAGTCATCTGTGGCTTTCTCGTTGTTTGGACGTTTGCGGGGGTTTGGTGGAGACGGAGCTGCGGGTTAATAAAGGAATATTTAAGATTATTTTAGATTTAAAAGATAAAAGGTCTAAATACAGGTACATGAGTAAAAGAGAAAATTAAAGCTGAGTCTACACTTTAAGCCTAGAAGTATTTGTAAAGTTTAGTGACTGTTTTGGAGACGAAAGGTCTCGTACCTTCTGGTCCTGGATTCTCTGTGTCGCCCACACGCAATGGTTTGGCTTTGGGCTCCTCTCTGTGTCTGTGGTGCCTCTGCGGTGCATTCACATCCTCATGATAGACTAGAACAAAGAAAGAAAAGACAGCGTTAACAGACCACGCATGTCTCACTGATTTAAAGCTAGTTTACAGTAAATTTAAACTGAACTCACAGCGATTATGTTGGACATAATTAACAGCGATGTTTGTCGGAACGAACGACGTGCCGAGGTCTTTCTTCTTGTTCCTTTGTTCAGCCAGAAGCTTGGCTTTGGCGTCCTCTGTCTGAATAATGTTTTTGATCTTTGCGCTGGGAGAAAACATGACAAAACAGGTTCGCTCAAACATTTAAACAACTAACAGGAACTGATTTACTAAAAAATCTCTGCACATACTCTATGCCGAGATCCACTTCCGGGATGCCACTCAGCATCTGATTGGACAACATTTCCTCTGTTTTCTTGGCAGAGTTGACTCGGATGTTCTCGGGCAGTTCATACAGGTGGTCCTCAGCATTTTTCACTTTCACTTTTTGCTCCTCAGCCTCCACCATGCCTTTCTTCTTTTTTAGCTCAGTCTCGATGTATTTCATCCTGTAAAGAAAATTATATAACTTATTTCAATCAGCTATTCATGAGTATCCATCACTTTTTCCATACATGCTTAGAAACATTTATGCTATTTTTGATGTGCTAAGCAAAAATATTCTAAATCCAAATGGCCAAAATACATGAACCCTGACAGCAACACAGAATAAAACTCTGTGGAATATTCTTCCATGTAGACATTTAGAAATGTAAATAACCCATAAAAACAAAAATAGACCATAAATCTAAAGTTTTGGATTGGAGTCAAGCCCTTTGCCTTTAATTCTTGTTTTTCCCATTTTATACAGTTTTTGTGCACACCGATTACTCCCATTCACTATAAATCTGCTCCTGAAATGCCGTGATTTCTTAATAAAATCTAAAGATGACATACTTTGATATTGTCTGTCCAGCAACAGTTAGCCAAAAAATCAAACAAAAGCTGTCTTTGTTTGTAACTTTGTCTGTATTTTCATGCCAAGCAAACTACACCGAGCTTCCAACTGAAGGTGGCATAGTTACTTTATTATTCTATAGAATTTAAATATATGCCTGAGAAACACATAATATTGGCGCTTTAATATTATGTGCAATTAATATTTCACATAGTTTTATATTTTAGTTTTATGTCCTTCTTGAAATATTTTTAAAAAGACCTCTACATATTTGGTAGCACATTGTAAATGTCAAATATTGTAAGTATTTGTTGTTTTGGGCATACATTTTCATTGCATTTATAAAACATACTTACATGTCTGCATCCTCGTCCCTTCTGTTAGTCTCAGCTGAAAATGATGTGCCCAGGTTGAGGTCTGTCTCATCTTCTGTCCTGTATGTGGATAACTTGGATCAATAACTCCCATCACAGTACACATTATGTTTTGTATTTTGCATTTTGTAATAACAAAATAAAGCATACAGCCTGATAATTGCACTGCACTCAAATCTTTTTTACATACATGTCTCTATTCCTGTCTTTCACTTTCTTCATGTCTACAACTCCTCCAGTCTTCAGCTTGAAAGGATCATTCTGTTAAAAGATTAGATATTGAAGAAACGCAAGGTAATAACAATAAACAATAAAACACAAACATTTGTCGTTCAGGAATATGCTTACATCAATGTCAGCCTCTGGCGGTAGTTTCTCTCCAACCAATAAAGCAGTCACACTGAACAAAATAAAAATATGATGGTTTATTTACATCTAATGTGTGTTTGGGTCAAAGTTAAAAAATATTACAAGCGTGTAATAAATCGCCATACCTGACACCGCTCTGCCGTTTCCTCAAACTCTGGAGCTCTTTAGCCTCTTCCATTTTCATACTGAAAAAAAAAAAAAACATAAAATTATATTAAAAATATATCGTGTGTTACACATACACATGTAAATCATGAGTCGAAATACAAAAACGAGTCTAATTTATACTTTTAACCGCACTGCTAGCACTGCTAGCTGGCTAACACAACGTTTCACTAGAAAATATTGTATTTGTTATTCGGAGTAATTTACCGAACTTCTTCTGTTATATCATCCTCTTCTTCTTCATCTGAAGATTCCTTTCTCCTTCTAAAAGTTTTACCACGCGGCATTTTTATATAAATTTGCTGTAAAACAAAATCCGATGTACTGTATGTCGATGGTTGATGTTTGTTGTTTCAGGGGAATCTTTAATCAACGTACAATAATAATCCGTCACTTCCGGACATGCAGAACCCATTTCCGTTGTTCTACCACAATTATGGCGACATATAGACAGGTCGGGAGGTTGTTGAGGATTTTTGCAAGACTTTCACGACCGTAAGTGTATTTGTTAGTAAGTTTTAAGGTTGCATCGCCTTTTAAGTAATAATCTTAAGGTTTACTCCTAATGTTTAAGTGTTTGTAAAAAAAAAAAACAACAACTGCGGAGTGACGGAGATTCGCGTCAGTGGAAACATGATTAGAAGAAGCAGATGGTCTTCTTATCTTGACTCTCTTCCTCTCGTCCTTATCAGCTACACAAACTAAAGTCACGTTTATTTGAAGATTAAAACAGCCCCATAAAGTCAGATGTGTTTGTTTTATTTGTTTATCGTTGCTGTTTTAACTTAATAATTTAGCAAAATGTCAACAGCACCCATACAGCGAATCCCTGATTGATCACTACATACTAGTGACATAATTCGGACTGAAGTTTTCTATATTATATATTTTCAAGTAAACGGGGCTTTTAGTTTATCAAAATTATTTTTAAAACTGACAGAACCACAGTGTTTGTTTTTAATATATATAACCCTTCAAATCTTGGCCTAAAACTTTTCAATGCCTTTCGAAGAGACTAAAACTTACATGGGTACTTAATTATAAGTTTTCTGGGTTTTATTTTAAAAAAAAGTAAATAAAAAAAACTTTTGTTGTTTAATCAAAGTCCCTCTTTTGTTTTAGGACTAATTGTATGTGCTAAACCATGTTTGCAGCTGTGCACTTTCAAATTTGATCATGTGCCTGTAACATGATCTGCTTTTTAGAATATAGAAGAACGTTTAGTGTGCACCGCTCTAGTGTTAGTATGTATCCTAAACATAAACCCAGTCACCCCTAGTACATACCTAATCCTAACCCTAATCCCAATTCAATTCACACCTTAGTCCTAACCCTGACCCCTGACTCAAAAATCGTGTTTTGGTTCCCAAAAAGACAACTAATCCTGGTAAAGTAAGTGTGTATACCAGAAAATGTCCCAAAAATGTAACAAAAACCAGGTATACACAGATAAAATAAGAAACTAGTTCTCAATTGTAATAAAAAAATCACTTTATCCCTCTTGTGTAGCTGAGTCATAGTTGCTTTTATTGTACATGTATTTCATAAAAATTATTTATATAATCTAATTGTGTTTCAATTATTGTTGTAAATTTTAGCACATGACTGTTCTTTTGTGAACAGATTTGATTAATTTTAGTCATATTTTAAATGCAATCATGAACTGTGCTGTCTTATTCCAGAATAAATAAGATATTATCTAATAAGTCACTGTGTGTCACTTCACTGATTGTACAAAAGTTTGCATAAATGTTGCCACAGGAGGAGGAGTACAGTTCCTTTAACTTGGCGCACAAATTGTTTTGTAGATGACAATCAGTCTTAGACACTGTTGACATCACATCTGTCTCATAATAAAGTGTTGAAAGTAAATGATTCAAACATAAGTGACTGATATGCACTAATACCTTCAATATGGGTGAAGGTAGTAACACTTTTTAACATTTTTTGTAATATTTCAGTCTTGCTGGCAGTGGGTGTCAGAGCTGTGGGTTCCACTGGCCTTCACAAGCTACAGGAGTATCTAACAGATGGCCACAAAACCCCCTCTGGACTGTTCCTGGTCTGTAATTGTCTTTCATCCTCTCATGTTCATAAATCCTACACTGAATGTGTTTATACAAGACAATATGTTTATACTATGATAACAAGTGCTCATCAGGTGCTTAGATGTTATGAGAAAGTCTTGTAACTGCACATGTAGATAACAACAACAAGGCATGCTCTTGAGGCTTTCTAATATTCTGTTTTGTCTCTTTTTAGAAAGGAGCATGTTTGTGCAGACTCAGGATACACCAAATCCAAACAGTTTAAAGTTTTTGCCTGGTCGGATAGTTCTCGAGGAGGGAACTATGAATTTTGCCAGCCCTCGTGATGCTTACTGTTCACCCTTAGCCAGGTATAAGGCTTCTTAGATATAAGTTTAATAATATTAAAGTAATATGTCAAAATATTTAGGAAGGTATTTTGTTCACATATTTACATAGGTAAATCTGACCTTGTTCCTTTTTTTCTATTTGTAGTGAAATAAATGTATTACTCTAGTTTTCAGGTAGACTTGTGTCTGATGACAAGCATTTTTTTTTGTCCTATCAAAACTGGTGAAACTCAATTTCTTTTGACTACTGTGTAGACCTTAAATAGCCTCGATTCTGTAGTCTGTGTAAATAAAGTTAATACCAGTTTTGTTTGTCTGATTTTAACAGACATGTTAACAGATCATTTTGCCTATTATGAACACCTGTTTTATTTAAGTATCAAGTATGTAGAATATCTTTCTACTTTAAGCAAATTGAAGCACAGTTTTATTATAGGTTGTCTCATTAAAAAAAGTCACTTTGTGAAACTAACGTTTCAGTAGTTATTAACATATTTAAACCCCTGTCTTGTCTTCAGACAGCTGTTTAGAATTGATGGAGTTAAAAGTGTCTTCCTGGGTCCAGATTTTATCACCATCACGAGGGTAAATTCAAGTCCAACATCTTTAAATCTCAGCATTGTAAAACGTCATCATAAGTGTTAACTTCTTTTCTTTTTCTCTTTACTAAGACTGATGAAAATATGGAATGGAGGGTAATTAAACCTGATGTTTATGCCACAATTATGGATTTCTTCACTTCTGGACTCCCAGTTGTCAATGAGGACAGCAAGCCAAGTCCAGATACAGGTATAAAGGAGAAAATGTAATACAAAAAAAACCTTAAGCCAAACTATTTTCTAATTCCAAATGTGCTACCATTTCTTTTCTCAGCTCCATCAGAGGATGATGATGAAGTTGTTGCTATGATCAAAGAGCTACTTGATACACGAATAAGGTCACAGCTTACAGAACTGCACGTTGACTCTGCCATCTGGTTTTCTGTTTTTTTTTTTTTTTTTTACTCACACATGATGATGTTCTCACTCACCAGGCCAACGGTGCAGGAGGACGGAGGTGACGTTCTGTATCGAGGGTTTGATGATGGCATCGTTAAACTGAAGCTGCAGGGCTCCTGCACCAGTTGCCCCAGCTCTGTTGTGACGTTGAAGAGCGGAATCCAAAACATGCTGCAGTTTTACATACCCGAGGTGGAATCGGTAGAAGAGGTTTGTTTGAAGGTTTTATTATAATTCATTAAAAGTTTGTGGTTTGGGTCCAAAAATAATTTACAAATTGTTGTGTTATTTATTTGCCAAGTGCACTCTGATTGTTGCGATTTATTTAGAACTCAGTTAAAAAGTTAACAAACATTATGGAAAAATGTTAACGCCAATTATTTTTATCTTTTTTTTATATAGGTAAAGGATGAGAACGAAGAGGCAGCAGAGGTTTGAGCTGAAATAAGAAATTGATTGACGCATTCCTCTCTCACACTCTCTCTCTCTCTCTCTCTCTCTCTCTCTCTCTCTCACTCTCTCTCTCACTCCAAGCCATTTATTTCACACCAAAAAAAAAACTATTGTGTGTTAAGGTAGTTCTGTCCACCCAAAATGACATTTTGCAAAATGTAGGACAGAACTGATCAGACATAGACACTCATTGTACAGCTTGAATAAATGGAATTTATTATTTTACAGTGTTGCACAACTTCTAAATCAATTACAGGTCAAAACAAACTTTAGGCAGAAAATACATCATTAATACTGTATCTATATATGTACAAAATATATGTGTATGTATTTACAGTATATAAACATTATTTGAAAAAAAAATTTGTTGTCTTTTTGTCCTATTAATACAATAATGTAAAATATACATACAACTTGGAAGAACATTCATTCCATCATTACAAAAATTAAAAAAGACTAGTGGATGATTCTGCCAACTATTTGTGTTAATGTAGTTGATGTGATGTTTCCATATTGAAACGGAGTCAGATATTCTGAGCATGCACGGTGAACTAAAGACAATCATCTGACATGGTCGTATTCCTTTTGAGGTCACAAGTTTATTTTTCACTGTTTAGACTTACTGAATGCTGAATGACTTGTTGAAGAAGCTAAAACTAATTTATTAAAGCTGAAAGTAGCAGAACGCTGGCTAAAAGCTAGAAGTAACAAATGGATTGGTAAATTAAGCAAAAGGCTATGTTGCAAGAGAATAGATAAAGTAACAAAGAAGACAAAATATAGTAAGTGTGCTTAATTAGATTTCTAACGCTACTAATGCCAAAAGTCATAGCACCCATATCCTAGAAGAGCTAAATGTTTTATGTGAAGGGCTGAAATAGCACAAGGTATGCAGAAATGAATGGCAAAAAAAATTAAAAAGTAGGAAAACAATAGAGTAAATGTAGAATTAGCATTCACTCACACACACAAAAATAATAAAATAAATGTTGCTTTAAACATTAGATTTAACATCTCTGTCCAAGCTCTCTGCATCAAAATTTATTTTGGACCTTTACCAAGTACCCAATCATTTCTTAAAACACCCCCTAAAATAATTTTTAAGTAATAATAAACTTTTGAATTCGTTTAAATTCGTTTGCTGTCATAAATTTGACATTAACTATGACCTGTCAGTAAATAAGCCTGTCATTGTTGGGTGATGTTGCTTTAAGGGTGTGCTGAGTGACTTCAGCAGGATCTTACGAGTTGTTCCGCCCACCGCTCACATCCTGCTGCCACGTCAGAACTGCGTACGTCGGAAGGTGCAACCTGACTGACAGGCATATTGACCAATCACAGAGCGCCATTAAAGATGCTGGTTGGCTGGTTGAACTCTGTAGGGGCGAGGCTTATTGACAGGCGTCCCCGGACACCAGCAGAGCTGAATATCTGTATCTGGCACCCGAACTGAAGACATGTGTGGTGAGTGGTTATTTTACGCGTTCTTGTTATTCAGTGCGAAATGTGTTTCTGTTCCTTATTAGTCAGGATGGAAAAGTAAGCCCAAAAGCGCTTGTTTACTGTGGCTTCAGTTTGAGATGTTAGCTAGCTGGAGTGGCTAACCTCATTTCTGGTTAGCGAACATGAGCAGTTGTTTCTGATATAGTCAGCTAAATATAAAACACTGTGTTTCCTTCACTATATGTGCTCTGTTTAGTTGTTAGTGTCAAACATACTGAAAGCCAAATGATGCCCATGATTTCCTTCCTGCAAGGTCTCTCTCACTGACAAAACGTCCATCATCATCATCATTATTGTTATCATCATCATAATCACCAGCTTTTATTTGTCTCTTATTTATTTGCCTGTGCCTATTGTTTGTATTTCTTAACATATGTATTAGATATGCGGTATTAAGCGTACCAAGAAGACAGTATGGTATTGATGACTTTTGCTTAAAATACACTTACATGTGATGCCTTGCTAATGGTCATTTATTAGGTTAATTTTAGTGTTAGCCTATCAAGTGTTTGGTATACTTAAACACCTGTTTCAGGCAGCTGACGTCTCTGTTTCACATCATTGTCTGAGTAAACCAACCAGACTAGATAAACCAGTTTATTTTATTTTCTGTTATTACTGTATCTGTTGCCATTTTACTCTCTTGCTTTTAGTCCTGTTTATTCATCAGAGGTAGTCCTTGTGATTTATTTGCCCTCCCTTCCCAGCATTTTCCCTTGCCCCTCACTTCCTCCCACCTCCTTTTGCTGCCCTGAATGAAAGTCCTGTTATAAGGCAGTCTGCTGGTGTAGTATTTGCATGTATCTGGCGGTGTACAGCTGAATATTAAATTGTATGTCTTGCTCCCCTCTGGACATTTTTGGTGTCACTACTTTCAGGGTTTGCCCTGTTTATTGGAATGGGTAACAGATGTTTTGTAGAAAGTACTTAATATTTGTGGTAGTTGAAAATAAAATGTTCTGAGCTTTGATTTATTTGTGGCCTTTTGCTGTAACATAATTGACTTTGAGATTGTATATTAATTTTACACATTCGAGTGTCCGTGTGATTGAATGTGACGCTGTAAAAATATAGAAAATGATAAGTAGATACAAAGCTAAGTTTTATCAAATGATTTTGTGTTCCCTTTACTTGCCTGCAGATACTCTTTGCTTTCAGTTGCCTTGAAGCTCTTTGTGACTGAATGCATAGTAATGATTAGAGTTATAGTAGTTCTCCTAGTTAGACTGGTTTTTGTAGAAATACTTGTCAGCTTTTTGACTTTGAACCTTAAATAGTTCAGACAGGCATCATCATAAAATTCTTTTCTCAATTCAGTGGAAATATTTAAACCATTTTTTGTGTGTTTCTGTGTCCACCTTAACATATTCAGATTTGATTTTTTTTAACAAGAGTTTGATGTAAAAATTGCATTTGTTTTTCATTTAACTAGTAGACATGTAATTACTGACAGTAAAATGTATTTAATCCTCTTGAATTTCTGCATATTTATATAGTATTTTGTATTTTAGCTGTCAATTCTCATGTTATTATAGTATTGATTTATGCACTATAACCAAGCTGTCATGCATCTTTCCTAAAACCACAGTCATTAAATGTATGGCATCATTTGTCAAATTAAACAAATAAATAAAAGATCAATGCTGAATAAAACTGTGTCCTTTACTCCACTTCAGGAATTTTTGCCTATCTCAACTACCATGTGCCAAGGACTCGGCGTGACATCCTTGAGATCCTTCTCAAAGGTCTCCGACGTCTAGAATACAGAGGCTATGACTCAGCTGGTGAGAAAATTGGGTTTTTTTTCTTTACTTCTTTGCACTTCTCTTTACTAGTATGACTGTGTTGTTTCCAAAATTATTATAAGATAAAAATGTTTTGGAGATGGTCATTTTCAGTTCATTCGTCAAGGTGTTAAGATATTAAGATTTACAAATGACCCTAATGTATCATCATTGTAATAGGGTGTGCGTGATGGAGAGAGATCTTAATGAATAGCTTCGAAGCTGAAACTTGTTTGTGTGTTTATGGGTAATAATAGCCTAAATGCTTTGAATGGTCAGGAAGATACACTTAATGTTTGTTGATTGTCTCATTTTAAATACTGTAAAATGTTTTAGGTGTGGGCATCGACGGGGGAAATGGCAAAGAGTGGGAGACGAAGGCCAAACCTATCCAACTGATCAAACAACGTGGAAAAGTAAAGGCTCTTGATGAGGAGATTCACAGTAAGATGAGATTAAGTTGCTCACTTTCCATGAATCGGTCATTTATGAAATCCTGGGCATATTAAATCTGTTCTGGTGATGTTTGTTTGACCTTTAGAGCAGCAGGATATTGACCTGGATGTGGAATTCGATGTTCACCTTGGCATTGCTCACACACGTTGGGCGACCCACGGTGTGCCCAGTCCCGTCAACAGTCATCCACAGAGATCAGACAAGAACAACGGTCAGTTGTGTAAAAGATAAAACTCCTTTTTTTTTTTTTTTTTGTTATATCTGTGTGCCGTTGTCACAGAAACCTGAACGTTGAAGGTGTTTTGTTTTGTTTGCAGAGTTCATTGTGATCCACAATGGAATCATCACCAACTACAAAGACCTGAGGAAATTCTTGGTGAGCAGATGTTTTTTTCTTAAACTGTTGTCTTTATAATTTTTGCTCTTTTCAATAACAGACCAGATTTACCCACTCCCTTTATCTCCCCAGGAGAGCAAAGGCTATGAGTTTGAGTCAGAGACCGATACAGAGACGATTGCCAAGCTGGTGAAGTACATGTATGACAACAGGGAAAGTGACGACATCAGCTTTGCCACATTGGTTGAACGTGTAACTCAGCAGCTGGTAAGGACACACCACGGCACACCAGTCCCACTGAGGTAATAAGAGATGAAATCTTAACCAGTTTTTTCCACCTTCAGGAGGGAGCATTTGCACTTGTCTTTAAGTGTGTTCATTATCCTGGAGAGGCTGTTGTCACAAGGTACACTTACACTAATTCTGTCAAAGTGTTACTGATATTAAGTATTGTCATTTAACTTAAATACATTTTGTGCTATGATTACTTTAAATTTTCAATTTGCAATATCTAACAGTAATTGTTCTTTCCAGCGTTAAGAGACCCTTTCACTATAAAATTATAATTTAACTGTCACCAGGACTACATGTACAAAGTTATCTTTGTGTTTTTGTGCAGGAGGGGAAGTCCTCTACTGATTGGAGTCCGCAGTGATCATAAACTGTCCACTGATCATATTCCTGTGCTCTACCGCTCCTGTAATTACATGATTCTGTCTCTATTCTGATTTATCTGCATTTAATTACATGACAGGGACTGAGGACCTGTGTTTTTTGTTTGTATTTTTTCAGCTGGTAAAGACAAAAAGGACAAAAAGAACTGCAATGCTCTACCCAGGTTGGATCAGGACACCTGTCTGTTCCCTGTTGAAGAGAAAGCTGTAGAGTACTACTTTGCATCTGATGCTAGGTAAGTAAACAAGGGTAGAAAAAAAATGCTCCCCTAGTTTGAATACAGAAAACAAATGTTTGACATGAATTATATTTGATGTCTTCCTATTACCACAGTGCTGTGATTGAGCACACAAACCGGGTGATCTTCCTGGAGGATGATGATGTGGCTGCAGTGATGGACGGACGGCTGTCCATCCACAGGATGAAGCGCAGAGCCGGAGACCACCCCGCCCGTGCCATCCAGACCCTGCAGATGGAACTACAACAGATCATGAAGGGTGAGGCTGTGGTCAGGCTTTGTTTTTTTCCCTCTCTAATCCTAAAAAATTCTTGTATTTATTTCTTTATCTTATTTGTTATATTTTTTTTTGTTGTTGTTTTTCCACTTTTTTGTCTTGCTTTACCTCTGTAGTCCAGCAGAGGGCAGAGTCAAACTGGTGCTGGGTCTCTCAACATTCCTTTGTGGTCCTGTCATTACTCAGCCTCTCTCCGTCTCATTTTCTGCAGCTTTTCTGCTGAATAACCTAATTTGCTGACCCAAATTGCTGTTGGAGGCAGGCTGGAAAACGCTTGCATTTTTCATTGTCACTGTTTTGTTTTTGATGGAACAAAAGTATCTTATTTTGTTTTTATAATGCTCTTTTTTTTTTCTTCTTCATTTGGTTGAATAATTTATCTTGTGACTTCAGTTGTATTCATAAAGCCACAAAAAGCACTTACCTCCCTACAGTTCCAGGAAACCGACAGATCAGTTAAATACAATAAAAGGTTTCTTCTCCAAAATGAGATTGCAGTGTTTTAACAACCTAATGATTGTCAAGTAAACCTTTCTCAAGGGATCTCACTTTATAAAATATCTCTCTCTAGTGACCCTTATCTCTTTTTTTCCACTGCTGTTGGAAATGTTTCCCAAATATTTGATCCTTACTCCACAGGTAACTTCAGCTCCTTCATGCAGAAGGAGATCTTTGAGCAGCCAGAGTCTGTGGTGAACACTATGAGAGGAAGAGTCAACTTTGACAACAACACAGGTCAGAAAGCTGGTTAAACTAGTTTTCTGTACTCGATGCAATTCATCTTTTTACTTTTCTTTTAAATGCTGGGCCTGAGGTTTAAAGTGGCTGTGACATGAATATCATTCAAATACAAAAAGTCAAAGAAAACATCTTAATATTCGAGAAACTTGATATAATACACATGACTTTACTGATAAAAAAGTAATGCTCTGCTCACATGCAGACATTCCCCTTTGACATCACTTCCTGTTACTTCACATGTAAATATCTCAACAACTGTTCATCTCATTGACGTGACTTTTTGCTAGCAGTAAGTTATCAATGTTATCTTTCCAAAAGTGCATTCACATTTATTGCACAAATTTGATGTCCCAGGCACTTTAACTCAATATAACAAAATGTAGATTGTTGTTCAGATTAAAAAGCAGAATGATGTTTGAGCTATTTAATTTTCCTCTTTAGTGACACTGGGTGGACTGAAAGACCACATCAAAGAAATCCAGAGATGTCGACGACTCATTCTTATCGCCTGTGGCACCAGCTACCATGCTGGAGTAGCAGTGAGTATTTGTTCGTCTTTGTTGTTAAACTTATTACACTTGATCTAGCAGACTAACAGGAGTATTGTAATATCTGAAATGTGGTAAAAAGAAGGAGGTTTACGTTATGACACACTCTTTGCTCTGAGTTTGACGGATTTTATTTTGACAGAACTGCACTGAGCTGTCTTTTTCTCTTTTTCCAGACCCGTCAGGTTCTGGAGGAGCTTACCGAGCTGCCTGTTATGGTGGAGCTGGCCAGTGACTTCCTGGACAGAAACACACCAGTCTTCAGAGACGATGTCTGCTTTTTTATCAGCCAGTCAGGTGTGGATGCCATCTGGACTTGATCTAGTCTGCATTCCTCATTTGTATTCCACTCACCTTGTAGATTAACAGCTTCTGGCTCTGTTTTGTGCTCAGTTCTTTTTCTTTTCTTGTGCTCTTATACTAAATCAGACTCCTGTGTAGGAGTTTCCTAATTAAGTCTTTCTGCCAACCCTGCAGGGGAGACAGCTGACAGCCTCATGGCCCTGCGCTACTGTAAGGAGAGAGGGGCTCTGACTGTGGGCATCACCAACACTGTAGGCAGCTCCATCTCCAGGGAGACCGACTGTGGAGTCCACATCAATGCTGGGCCTGAGGTCGGAGTAGCCAGCACCAAGGTAAACATTACAACCACATGTCCTCTCTGAAACTAACATACTTCTGCCTTTGTGTATTCTGTAAACATTTTTTACTAAATACACTTTTATTTTGTGCAGTAAGAAGACTCAACGGTGACTTTAACAATGCATTTACCCATAGTCGCTTTAGAGTTAGTTGTCTTAAGATGATGCACAAACTATACAGTGCACACTGATAAATGCATGGCAGATGTAAAGTAAGCAAAGTAGTAATACATTGCAGTTTTAGTGAGAAATATTATGTTACAAGACACTTCAGTCAATGACTATTCAAATTAAAACCTGTTGTAAAGTAAAATCTGAAAAATTTGGTGAAACATTTTAGTTTCAGTGTTATGCCTCCAGTCTATATTAACTGTATATCATGCCACTGAGGTCCACTATCATTAGCCAAAGCCCAGATAAAAAACGTAATTGCAAGTCCGTCTGCCTATTGGAACACACACTAACTTTGCCATGAGTAGGAAAAAGGAAAAAAACCCTGATATCATCATCTTGACTCATGTAAATGTTGGAAGTTTGACTTTCAAGCCTCTCCCTCTTTTTAACCTCACAACCAGAAAGGATTTTCCAGCTGAGACGCTGTGCAAAGAAAAAAAAAACAACCAAACTAGTGTGTACAAAGAGAAAAGTAGAGCAGGTCTTTCCCTGGTCCAGACTTCAGGCTTGGCTCAGCAACTGTGGTGCTGCTCCAAAACCCCGGTTCACGCCTCAGAGACGCCATTGTTTATGTGTTGGCTGGCTGGAGCCTCCCAGCCACCTTCATCAAACACTGCTCATCAGATCACTGTAGAACATGTATCACACCCAACTGCTGAAGGACTCCAAATTCATCTGCTGGTTTCAATTTTTATTCCTTTTTTTTTTCCTGGAGTCAAACTTTTTTTTTCTTATTCAAGATCCATGGAATAAAGACAAAATACTTTGATGCTTACACAAGGCAAATCTTTGTCAGATCACATGACAATACTTGGAAGACGTCTACTTTGAGAATTACATAAGACCATCAATTAAAATCTTTGTGTTTTATGCTCATGTCTGCAGAGCAGTGCTTTATACCACTTGTACTGCTTCAAGGCTGGTGAATTGGAAATGAAAGATGGCCGCAGTTCACATAGTAGACTGAAAATGTTTTTATATCTGAGTCTACAGCAAGGGTTGTCAGAGTTCTGAGGAGCTGTGGTTTGTGTGGTGTCAGAGGGAAAAAAAAGTAAAGGTTTTACTGCCACTTTCTTGGGCCTACACACTGGCATTTCTTAGCCCAGTGGGTCCTGTGAATCAACTTGGCTTCACAAAAATGCTAATTAAATCTCCCCGTCAGGCATGGAAGCCCTCCAAACACGCTCAGAGATGAAGGAACGAAGAGAAAGTTGGTGATGATGACGACAGACTCCGATGTGTGTGTGAGCGTACGTGCGGTGACATTTCCAGAACGATTAGGAGCGCTCTTAAACGTAGCATTACGTGCTCTTCACGTTTTCCAAAGGCTCTTTGTTTTGGCTCGTCTGAGCTCAGCTGCAGACAATGTAGAAGCGGTTTGGTGGGCACCAAAAACCTGTTTCTCATCCGGGGCACGTTATTAGTAGCAGACTGTCTACGCTGAGAGAACAAAACAAAAGAACAAGAAGCACAAAACTTCAAATACATCAAGTCTGGGTCTGGATGCTTTTATTCTATCAGTGTGTTGGTGCAAAAAAATTCAATATAGTAATCAGAAGACCTAACAATATTGTCTTGTAGCCATCTGCACACATTACCCTTGCTCCTTTATTAATTAGTAAAAAAAAAAGTACAAACATCTTACTTTTCGATTGAAGTAAATAACATTCTTCTCACTCTTGCTCTGCAGGCTTACACCAGTCAGTTCGTGGCCCTGATCATGTTTGCTCTCCTGATGTGTGACGACAGAATTTCCATGCAGCCTCGACGCCGTGAAATAATCCAGGGCCTGAGAGTGCTTCCAGGTAAACAGAGCCACAAAAAAAATAAAAAATCTAAATCACCCAGAAAAAAACTTTGAGCTCATGTGAGGATAATATTCAGAAGGATGGAAAGCCAGCTCTCAGCCCAAAGATCAAAAATATAAAGCCTTTTTTTATTTTATGAAACACACCACTTGGAAATGAAAGCTGTGTGATGAGAGAAGCATCAAATAAGCAGAGAGAGGGTGGATTAGCTGCAGTCGTGATGGCAAACTAATGAGCAATGTCTCAAACACACATTCTCTCAGCCTCCACCCAACATCATTAAATTGTTGAATCCTGTACAGACCTAAGAAATATAAACAGGACTCAAAGTTTATTAAAGAATATTAGTAGCATATTTTCTTGCTCCCAGTCTGCCGTCTCTCAAATGAATAAAACAAAAAAAAAAAAACACATTTTCTGCCTTTTGTTAGATCTGATTAAGGAAGTCCTCAGTTTGGATGACGAAATCCAGAAGTTGGCAACAGAGCTGTACCAGCAGAAGAGTGTACTGATCATGGGCAGAGGTTACCATTATGCAACATGCCTGGAAGGAGCGCTGGTGAGTAAGTTCTCTCATTTTGAGAGATCAGACAGTTAAAAAGAATGCACAGTTTTAATATTTTAAGTTGTGTTTTGGATACCTTAGGTAATGGGCCAGTATGAAATTCTGACAGGCAAAAATATCACCTTTTTGCAATATCATGGTTACAGCTCTGAAAGGTGTTATTTTGTAGTTGGTTTTTAAAAACAAAAGAAAATAACTTTTCTATTGCTGTAGTGAACTTTAACTATTTTTGGAAGCTGTTTTTACATCCCAGGTGTAATGCTGAAATTGCATTCCTCTTCAGCGTGCACGTTCATACTTACAGATCTTTAGTTTTTAATGTTTTACAGAACCTGATTGGGGTTTTTTGTGTCTTTCCTTTTTTATCTTTTGCAGAAAATCAAGGAAATCACTTACATGCACTCAGAGGGCATCCTGGCTGGAGAGCTGAAGCACGGTCCTCTGGCCCTGGTGGACAAGCTGATGCCGGTTATCATGATCATCATGAGAGATCACACCTACGTCAAATGTCAAAACGCCCTGCAGCAAGTTGTTGCCCGCCAGGTATAAGCTGTAACAGCGAAATGTTTCAAATAAGAAAGACTCTTTCACGTTGAACTGTCTGATAAAATACATAAGTTTGACTTTATGGAAGCTGACTGAAGTTTAATGTGAATTATTAACAGCTTTTTTTGGTCACATCCAGAAGATTTGAACTCAAAACCTACAATTCATTTTGTAAATGTTCCTTTAAAGTTCCTTGACCTCCTTATTGACCAATGCATTTTTCTATCTTTGCCCCACCTTTGATCTTTCTTTGCTTTTTAAAACGAGGGATTTTTTGGTAAATTGGTTCAGCATGACCTCAGAGCTGTCAGTAATTCGCAGCACATGTGGATTTAAGAGAAGTGAAAACAACTGGGATGAGAAAAGGGAGAAAACCTGATGTTTAGGCTTTTTGTGAAGTTTAAAAGCTTGTTTGATTTGCAGGGTCGTCCCATCCTGATTTGTGACCGAGATGACCATGAAACCATCAAGAACTCTTACCGCACCATCAAAGTGCCTCACTGCGTGGACTGCCTGCAGGGCATCCTGAGCGTCATACCCCTGCAGCTGCTGTCCTTCCACCTGGCCGTCCTCAGAGGTTACGACGTAAGTCCCTGACCCACCAGGCTCGGAGCCAAAGTGTGACCCAAATTATCTCCTTCAGATGTCCTGAAGCAGTCCTGACTTTAAGCCTGATAATTCCACTTTTTTTTTTTTTTTTTTGCAAAGGCAATAACTTCAAGGATTTACACATAATGATTCAATTTTCTAAACCCAAGTTGTTTAATTTAAAGGGGTGTTTGACCTTTAGAGATAAATTTATTAGAATTCTGCAGCACATTATTTGAAGAGATTTCTCTAGAATCCCGCTTTTCTTTCTAGCCTGTTTTCGTAGGCAAACATTCTGAAGAACCACCAGAAATAAACAGTCTAGCAAGATAAAAGTGCTTCCACCAATAAGCCAAGTTTAAAACGATACTCCAGCCACATATTTTGTTAAATTATATTGATGTTATTGAAGGTTTAAAATGAGCTGCCCCATTCAGAGGAATATTCACTCCTGATGGGAAAATTACCTTGTTGGCACTGATCATACGCTGCACAACAGCAGAAT
The DNA here is from genome assembly GCA_031762555.1 of Cynodonichthys magdalenae. Classification (NCBI taxonomy): domain Eukaryota; kingdom Metazoa; phylum Chordata; class Actinopteri; order Cyprinodontiformes; family Rivulidae; genus Cynodonichthys; species Cynodonichthys magdalenae. The sequence continues at coordinate 16,169,698 of JARVJO010000394.1, read as the reverse complement.
GTTAAAGGTCACAATAAACAACTCAAGCAAGTAAATAAAACTAATGTTGATTCTACTTTTTAAAAACATTAAGAACAATCATGTCCAGAAAGCGCAGCCTGATAAAAGTAAACATCAGTTTGTGCAAATCTGCTTTCCATGCCTCCCCCTCTTTTTTTTTTTTTGTCCAAGAGAAGCCTGAGTAATTACAAGCTCTCTGGCAGGAGTTTGGAAATTATGAACACAGTCCTGACAAGCAGCCATATCGCTGGCTCGCTCATGAAAGTGTGATCTTTTGTGAAGATTTTACCAAATTGTGTTTGATGGTTTGACTGCAGCATTCAGCCAGCAGCAGAAGGCCTCCCTAACTTGCCGCCCTTGTTAGACGGCTTTCGTGTGGCAAATAGTGACCGACCTGTTCTGTTTACTTTTAGGTGGACTGTCCAAGAAACCTGGCCAAGTCAGTGACTGTAGAGTAAATGGTTCCAATCATCACCCAACAGCAGAGGCCGGGGCGGTCGCACATTCAAACCCTGAACATCAAGGCAGCGGCTGTTGGGAGAAGAAACGACGTCCTGTTTGGACGTCCTGTACTACTTTTATTGCAATCATTTTGATTGGTTTATATCAATGTGTATTATTTGTATCTTTTTAAAAAAACCTGGCTTTTTTATGTTGCTGTTAGTGAAGTTTTCGTCTGTGGTGGCAGTGTCTGGGTTGACATAATCCCATTTTTACGTACCATATGGGTTTATTTACATTCTTGCGCAAAACTTGAGTGAGCCCTCCATGATTGTTGTTGCTGATTGGTCTCTAAGGGGAGCTGAATTCAAAGCTGTTTAATGAGACTTTAAAGCCTTCTGGGCATTTTTTCTTTCCTCTCGGTGCAATGATTTGTAGGTTTAGTTGAGATTTTCTTTCTTTGGCAGCTAATGATTTAGTGTTTTACTCCACAGCTGAAGTAATCCACAGACTTGATTCATTCCAAGCCATAGGTCATCACTTCCTTATAACTGCAGCTCAGTTTTACATCTTTTTTGTTTTGGATTTCTTCTTCTGAAGAAATGCAGCTTTCTGGGGGAGTAGCATCATGGCTTAAATCATAGAGCAAAAAAAACGTGGCTCAAACTTTTTGTGCAGTTTGTAAATCCTAGTTCTTGTATCTTTTCTTGCTTTGTGTACAATCACATTTTGTTGCCTTACAAAGAGCAGGTCGTAGCTGACGTTTAAACTACAATAAATTATTTAAAAGAAAAACTTACTAACCTGAAGTTGGGTACCAGCCCTCACTCTGCCACCATGACTTATTACATTGCAATACTGGGACCATTTATAACTTTTCTTTTCAATGCATTTTATATTAACAAAAAAAGAATGAATGTTACTGTCAGAAAATGTCAAACCAAAAATCCCTGCAATGGCTTTGACAATTGTAAACCAAAACCTATAAACTTTGTTCCTTCACCTTTCGTGTTGTAGCCAAACTCTGACGTATGAAGAGATTTTAAAGCCCAGACGGGGCGCAGAACTTGTTACGTAGCACTCTGTCATGCTGCTGTGTTCACCGAAGTAGAAAGTAAGACCCCATCTGTGTGTCTGTGGCATCTTTTTGTTAAAAGCCAAGGAAAAGAAAAATGTGCACACAGTTCAGCTGAGCAATGAAGTAGACTTGTTGCTGCTTTAAAGAAAAATGTTCATGGCATGTTTTTGGTTTTAGGGCAATTCTTACTTTTGCAATCAAGCCTTAACTTGGATTTTAACTTTTTGCATTGTTTTAAAAAAAAATAAAAAAATGTGAACGATTGAAAACTGAACAATGTTACAGGTACTTTTATTTTTGTTACCCATACTTTAAACTTTTCCTTTGTAACTGAATAAAATTATAAAAAAAATGGACAATTGAATCTTAGCATCAGTTGGAGGCTGTAGAGTTGGTGGCACTGAGACACTTGTTAGTAGAAAATGTGCAATAAAACGTAGACTACATTTAAATTGTCTCAGGTTGTTTCATGAAAACTGATTTTTTTTTGTAAGAATGCTGTCAAAATATTTAACATTAAGATTTTAAAAGTCAAAACATTTTTGTACAGTTTAGATACAAAGTTCATTAAGCTGCTTAAATAGGCCACATGTTGCAAGCGGCACAAAGCGCCTGGAACACGGTCACCAGTGGCCGAATGCATCTCCAGAGGATCGTAACGATGGAGACGATGAGTCTGAACTTCCTGCACAGAGCTGATGGGATGGACCGTGCTGTGTGGAAGAGGCTAACACAAACACACGCCCAGCGTTGGCAGATCATTGGCAAACGTCGCAGCACCTCCTGGGCCGCCTCCAGCCTCCACGCAGCCCCCCTCTGTCTGCAGCAGAACTCGGAGCAGCTGTTCTTTCTGATGGGCTGTGATGAGGGCCAGGTGGAGCAGCTGGCGCACTCACACCGGTCCAAGTCCTCCTTTGTTAGCAGCACGCGGGTCAACATCAGCCTGAGAAATGCATTCAGCTTCAGCATGATCGCAAGGTGACAAGCAATGCTGTTGGTGAGAACAAGTGCGGTTTTCAGGAGGATTTCATTGCAGGTGCTCCACACAACAAAGGCTTCACATGCAGCTGTGGAGGAATCGTAGAAAAAGGTCATCACTTGTAACAGGAACAGTCTCCATTCCCCAAACTTTGTGATGGCTGTGGGTAGTTTCTCATGGCTGAAAAACATCATGTGAAGCATTTCAGGTAACCTCCTCTGAGTGACAGTCTGCAGCCAGCAGCTTTAATCAAGCTGAGTAACCGCTATCAGGTGGTGTCACCTCGCTGACCTTAATTGATGAGGAGTTTGCTTTTCTAAGGTTGTTTTTAAAAGAATGGACAAAACATAAAGTCATCTAAATATAATAGGATTGAGTCAAGGTTAACACATTTCAAATATTTAACCATCTGCTCTTAAAGTGTTTTCATTTAGCAAGATAGATCTTAAAACACCTATTAAACAAAAATTTAATTTAGATAAATCCTAATCAGCTGAGTAATTTACAATTTTTTTAGCACATTTTTATGAATTTTTAGTTATAATAGAGCACACGAGCTTGGTTGTAGTTTACAAACTGGATGAAGCTGAGCAAAAATCTGTACTCACAATAAATTGTGACATCTGCACTGTCCTGTGTGAGAAAAATGTTCAGTCTGAGTCTAGTCTATGGGAGCTGATATAGCAAAGCCAGTGATAGTGTGTCCTGAAACTTTAGGTTCAAATACATAAAAAAGATTAAATCTAAGCAGCTATAACCATTTTTATCGCAGTCTTTCTCTCCTCATTGGTCTTTAAAATTATATCATAAACAATCTGCGCCAGCATGTCTACATTTCTTAGGGATTAGATAGAGCCTGATATTTTCCAAAATGGATAATTTCATTCCAGAATGTGATGATGATGCAACATCTCCACATCTGGGATTTGTTAGTCATGCCCTGCGCAGGTTTCAATTTTTTTTAATGCAAGGAGAAATGTAGGTCTTTTTTTTAATGCACCATCTCTGTACCATTATCAGTCCTCTCTAACAGTTGTTGGAGCTGCTGCAGTTTTGGTAAATCCTAACTTTTTTAAATAAAAAGCTTGTGGAGGAGTCCAAAAAATGAGGACAGTTGATAAAAGCTAAAAGACCAAACAGAGTTTTATTAACAGAGTGTTAATGTTTATGTTCAGTCATCATAGATTTTTTTGAAGAAACATTTTTTCTGATGTTAGGTTGGGTTTTTTTTCCCATCTTAGACATTTGACACATCTTCACTTCCTGTAATTCCATCCACCCGTTAGTTAGTTACACTCTTACACATTCACAGTACTTTCTTAAAATGCTTTGTGTGTGTTCTAACCAATAACTGTCCCTCTTTGAACTTTAATACTCACTTTTTGTGAAATCAAACAAAATGTTGCAGGTGTTCATTTGAACTATGTTTGACTTAAAATGGTGCAAAAACAGGGTTTTGTTTAACTTTATCCTTTTGAATTTTATGCCAGCAATGAATAAACTATGACAAAATGTTGCAAGAACTAAAAATGAAAAAAAAAAGAAACAAATGAAATCTAAAGAGTTGTCTGAACATCTCATAATTAGGAGCATGAGTGAGTTTATTGAAAAAAGTACCAAAATAATTTCAGATGCACTCAGAAGTACAGAAACATTCACCACTCTGTAAAAGGCAATGATTTTTAAAATAAAACTGATAATAGCTTGTGGAATTTAACATCTGTGACAAATAGTTTGAAGATTCAAAGAACCTGCCTAAACCTCTACATCAAGGGCAAAGAAAAAAAAATCAGTGAACAGGTGAGATAGTTGATGTCCATATGCAGTTTGACATAAATTCACATGAGCTCTAAACACCTCCAAAAAGAGACTGCCCACATAAAAGAAAACCTGACAAACACACAAACATAAAAAGTGCATCTGTTGCCTCAAGGTATAGACTGTTCATTATGTTACAGCTAAGCTCCTGAGATGATGTAAGAATGATTTATTACACAGTGGATTATCTGTAAACATGACACTGATGCTGAACAACATCCTGGTTTTGTGAAGCAACTTCTGTGTTGTTTTTTATCACTTTATTTTAATGAAACAATGCCATACCATATTCCAACAGTGTGGCTCCATACTTTGTTAAACTGTCCTGCCTGCAGTACAGACCAGTCCATTATTGTAGATATTTGACACATTTTGAATACAAACAAAACAAACATTATGGTAAATGGCCTGAACTTATATAGCGCTTTTTATAAGTCCTTCCGGACCCCCAAAGCGCTTTACACTACAGTCACTCACCCAGTCACACACACATTCACACACTGATGATGGCAAACTACACTGGCAAACATTAGGCATAGAGCTCGTGAGCATCATCAACTGATCAAGAACAGGGAACCGTTCTGTTCTTCTTAAAGAAATAAAGGTGATATAATAACTACTTTGTTTTATTGTGCTGCTGAAATCTAACTTAAAAATGAAACATTTTCATACAATGAGCTTCTTTCAGGTTTGCAATATCTTTAAACTCCGTTCACTTCAATATAGGGCTCAGCCTATTTTTGCAAGTCATTCAGTTCCATTTGTAAAAAAATCATAAAAAAGACATATCAAACATTAAAAATACAATCATTATCATTATATAAATCAAATAATGTACAAGTGTTGCAAAAAGTTTGTTAAAAACTCAAACATGTCTTTGTGAGTGTGGCATGCAGTGAAAATTCAAGATTTCAAAAAGAACTGTCTGCTGTCAGTGACACCAATTTTAAAAGTTTTAGTCTTTTTTTTTTCTTCTCAGAAGTCTTCCGCCTGTATTTTCAGTGTCATGACCACCGAAGACAGTTTTGCTCCTTCAGGGTGGATGTGCCGAGGCCTTTGTTCGTACAAGCTGTTGTTCCTCTGCTCAGGATTTATCCAAACATGTGTTCATGGAGGGCTCACACGGGTCTGCTGAAACCTCTCCGAGGACCACTGACAAATATTTTGGAGCCCGTCTGCATGAGCTCATTTATACGGATTGTCTGCAGAGTGAAATTCAAGCATCTGAGTAATTGCACTTTTGGGCTACATGTGTACACAAGTCTCTGTGGACAAATAGCTGGATGGGAGTCCTCAGCCCCCCTCGAAGCAGAGGCAGGAGGCACTTGAAGTGTCTTTGCTTCCAAACAGTGTGTTGTGTTCACTGTCGCCTACAGGCTGGGGCGGGGCGGTGGGCGGACAGGGGGAGGAGCTCGCCCGGGTGGAGGTCCCTGTGGAGGAGGAGGCAGCGGTACACCTGGGGCGGAGCAAGGTGCAGGTGTGGGGGGGAGCTCGGGCGGGGCAGGGACGTTTCCAGCGGCAGGAGTGAGGGCCCGGGTGGGAGATGGCGTGTAAGGGGGCGGAGTGAGGGGAGGTGAAGGCGTTGACGGCGGCGACTGAAGCGAGGGGAAGGAGAACGGCGGGTGGCTGCCTGGGGTGGGGGGCAGGGTGCCCTGTGGAGGAGGAGGGTTTCTGCTGGGAGGGTTGTAGACGACTGATGGGCGGTGGTTGAAGTTTGGGTAACGAGAAGGGGGGGATTTGATTCGGGTGAAGTTCATGCACCTGCCCTGGAAATGTAAAAAACAGAACAAAACAAAGCTGCAGTTTTAGTTGTGCAATGGCTTAGAGATATGATGCTTTTAACCCTTCTTTGTCACATTTAAATCATTCAGCTGGGGTCTATATAAAGTGGGACTGCAATTCTTTTGTCCGAATTCCTCCTTATTGTAACTCCACAAGCCCCTCCTTCACCCCATTTCTGAGGTGTGTCTCAGATTAATTCTATTTGACGCCGTCTCTTTAAATCCAAAGGAGACCCCGCCCCCCGCAGCTTCTAGTTTGATAGAGGGGTATAGCAGCGCAGAAACCTTTAATTTACAAACTGATTAAAAGATGTCAACAACAGAAGACTTGTCCATCCAGTCTTGGAGCCACAGTCTGACTCAGAGGAGAGGAGAATGAAGATGACCAAATTGTAGTTTTCCATTATTTGGCAATTTAATGAAAAATAATTTGACGTTAAAGAAAATAGAAAACATCTTTGAAAATAAAGAAAACTGAACGAGTTGAATATGCAAATTATAAAGAAATTTTTGCAGCACCAGAAACTAAATTCAACTTTTCTGCTCTCCTGGAGACTCTAATAATCAACAAAATGTATTTAACAGCTAAAAAAGTGGATTTTGCATGATATGTCCGCTTTAAAACATGGGCATACAATCCTGGTCCCAGAGGGTCTCTATCATCAATGTTTTAGATGCTTCTCAAGGTAACAGCAAAAACATGCAGGACAGCAACCCTCCAGGACCAGGGTTGGACACCTCCGCTTTAAAAAAATATTTAAAAATTTTAAACAAATCCAAACTGTCAGAGGACTAAAGGTGTGCACTGTTATGTTTTCTGCACAGAAAATCCGATTCCATGGATTTATCAAAACAGTTTTGCTGATAAAGCACTTTTCTACCTCTAGTAACTGAAACAAAAACATTTCTTGAATAAAAAGCTGCGTACAGTGATGACTGAAGACTGCAGTATCTCAATCGTGAGCATTTTTCAATCGTTGCAAGCAGCTGCAACGCTTGTTTTGACACCAGCTGAGATGTAACTTCAGAGGATCCTGTCACAATACTTCGAAGGAGCCATTTAACTATTTAGCTGAAAAAGTTCACTTCCAGTCGTTGTTGTCCTCAGTCCAAAGTGAGGTCATGTGAGGGGAGAGCAAATCCTGGGCCAGAAACAAGCTGCCGCCCCTTAGAACAGCTGCACTGAATGAACCAGGGAGATGCAGTGACACGATAAGGTTTTATCTGTCATTTGGCATCAAATCAAAATGACCTTACAGACAGAATCAGGTCAGAGGAATGGTGATGTATAATTGGCAAAGACAGGAAAAGAAATATAAACTTTGTTGGAATCATTCAAATCCCAGTAGACATGGAAGATCACAAAATCTCTTGGACAGTGTTCAATTCAAATGAACCCTACTTTGCTTTAAAAATCAGAAATATGTGACTTTACTTTATACAGAAACCTGATGAGGGTTTCTCTGTGGAAGACAGTAAAAAAACAGGCTTCCTCCCTCGGACTACTGGGTAATTAAGGGAAAGACATAAAAGTGTGGCTTTTACAGGAGCCTTGTAACTGCAGGCAGAACTAACTCATTAACTTGCTCAGGAAATGAGAGCCAAGTGTTTTTTGTTAAAAGTTTTTTATAGGAAGGAAGACTAACTTGTACAGTTCTGGTGTAAATAGAAAACATAAAGAAGACAAACCTCAGAGCTTTGAATTGCAGAGGTGGTGACACGTTGGTTAGCGATGACAGACTGACTAATCTACATGAAATCACAACAGTTGCTACATAAAAATACATTTTGACTTATTAAAAAAGAAGACTTAGTCTTACTAGTGCAACGATAAAAATCATTGTTTTTAATCACTTCAGCTTCTCTTCCTGTTACCTTTAATGCAAACTGCAGAAACCCGAGTCTAATTACATAATCACTGTTGGTTCACTGTTGGAGACAAGCTGGAGACATAAAATTGTAAGAAATACACAAAATTTTACTTGGAATCACACAAACAACTTGCTTGCTCAGATGCCTGACAACATTTTGGCCAAAATTTACCAGAAGTTTACAGCTCTACTCTAAAATTATATATAAAAAAAGTACCCTGAGAAAAGTTTAAGATGAACTCCAGATCCTAAAAATGACGAATCTGAGTGAAAAATTGCCTTACAGGTTTTTGAAACATGTTCAGATTTTCTGTGACATGCGAGCGAGGCTCTGTGGACTCACACAGGGAAACTTAAACCACACAAACATTTTGAGGTGTTTGGGAAACTCCCTCACAAATGCTGTTCACAACATGCAACTCAGTTAAATACTAACTTTAAATATTTACTTTAAATATACTAACTAAAAATATTTAGTTTTATCTTTATCTAGTTTTCCTGTAAATGTGATTTTATTCAGTATTTCTCTAAAAGTGCTGCATAACTCCTCTGCTTTGTCTTCATTTAAAGATGAAGGAACCTTGGTGGTTATCTTGAGTTTCTTGAATGGAAAACAATAAAACTTCCTTTCTTGTTTCTTGAAGTTGTTTCACCTGAAAAGGCTTCTTCAGATCAGGTCATGGATCCAAAGTTTCAGGATTTTATTAAATGTCACATACGGTCACATGTTGTGAAAATAGAGGAGCCAAGACTCCAGTCTGAGACTACTTCCTCTCTGTAATATTATGGTTTTCCCCAGTTTAACATAGATGATTTTTTATGCTCCTCTAAAACCATCTGTCTCTCATTAATCAACTGAAACACTTCACCTGTTCTTATTGTTGTGCTAATTATAAACACACTGCCCTATAAGTTTAGAGTTATGGTTATATAAGATTTTACTCACATGTTATGTCATATTTTTTGACAGATCTATTCCACTAAAAGAAATATGAAGACCAAATAAAAATGCTTGCCTTCTTCAACAAAGTCATTTATGACCTGTATCTCATGGGATTGTTTCTGAACTAAGCACAAAAGTAAGATTTGTAGATTATTCCTTTGTTGTAACAATGCTTCTTGGCAATAAATCTTTTACCGTTTGAAAGTCTGTTAATTTCCCTTTTAAATGGTGTCACATTTGTAAGGAACATGCACTTGTGGGATGAGCAGTGGAGCTGAGTATGTGGATTGCGCACATGAAAATAAATTGCCAAATTTTCTTTTCCAAGCACCTTATTTTGCTGTGGCTATTGACACTTGTTTTGAGCTTCTGGTACCTCCAGGTGCTGCCAAGTTCCCGGTATAAGAAGCATTGATACAACAAAGAACTAATCTACCAAACACAGATTTTCATATAACTGGACACAATTTGTAACTATTATTACATACATTTCTTACACATTCAGACCTTTCAGACACCAACTTCTTGCATTTCTGCAGCATTAAAGTCTTACAGTGTTTGTCTAAGGATGGAGCTAAAAGAGCTTCAGTTTTTAAATAAAACCTGGAAAGTCGGCTTCTAATGTTTCACTTCTACAGGAGCAGAGCTTCAGATGATCTCACCCTAAAGTCATGGTCACATGAAAAGTGTTTAATGTAAAGTCAGCAGTGTGTCAACACAGCTGTGTCCCACCATGTGCAGCCCAATAAAAGCAAGGAGACTATCAGAAAGGTTTCAGACTGTTTGTACTTCCATAACCCAAACTAAATGATCACACTGTAGATTATGTAAAAAGTCGATAACCAGACCAATAAATGTATTCTGTAACTATAAAATGGAAAGTGTTGACTAAAAACTTTCAGTGTGAGATTATCACCTACAGAACCCCCCCAGCTTTTTTTTACAGTATTTCTACATGTACAGTCTTGTGTTTGCCAACTTTATCACACTGTTACCTCCCTGAAAAGTTTAGCTTTCATGGGATTCCTTTGGCCTCTTCGAAACGACTCCACCAGAAAGCCTTACATCTCAGAGCTCTGGAGCCAGATGCTCTGCTCTAAATCCTAAACTCATCGCAACTTTCCCCCCATGAGGCTCTCTGTTCACACTTCACTGCTGACAGCTGGTCGACTTTCTTAACATTTGCAGCAGAAAATTGAGCCAATCATTTAGGCCAGTTTTAGCGTTCTTACCTTGTCACCTGGATGTGGTCTCATCACAGACACCCTGTCGTAGCCTTTTTTCAAAAACACCCACAGTGCATCCAGTTTGCTCTGCAGAAAAGAAGAAATCAAAATGTAACTTTAACAAATAGGTCAAGGTTTTATTTTATTTTTTAAATACAGGCTTTGTCCTTTTCTGTTTCCATTTTATTTGTTTTTTTTTTTCTTTCCTTCTCACTTGGGGACTCTAAAACGACTAGTTTTCTCTCCTTCCTGCAGACATTTCAAAGTGACAAACAGACAAACAGTTCCAGTTTGTTGTTAAGTGACTCTTCGTAGTTTAGAAAAACACTAAATAGTTGGGAGGATAAATGCAGAAAACACAGCTGCTTTTCCTCACAAACTGCTGGCTGTGCAGTTCTTCTCCCCGGAGGTCAGTCCAACAGGAGTCTGGTTTCTATTAGCATTCCCCCGCTGACTGGAAAGCCTTCACTCCTTTAACCTCTCGCTGGCCCTCGGGAAAGGGCCCGGTGCCAGCAGTCACCTAAACCTTATTATCTTAATGGGAGTTTGCTCACTTCGATGTATTAATAATACAACATACACTTAGTGTGATTAGCATGGAATAATGAGCAGCACATGTTAAACATTCAGCTTCACACATGTTAACAAATAATTAAAAAAAAAAACTTTTATCTCTGCAGGACTGTGAAGCAGCCACGAGTGCTTTTATCTGAGCTACATTCACACACATCTTAGATAACTCAGAAATTCTCCAGAATCACTTGTGTTTGTGTTCAGCAGAGAAAACATAAGACTTATAAGACGTACGTATTTTAAATTGTTGTTAGCGAATCAAAAGGGAATCAGTTGCAACCTTATTTTAGTTTCCTCCTGTCACTCTGGTACCTTGATGGGTGAGAACCACGTGCGTGGCTCTGGGGGTTTGTGCATGCCGTTGTTGAGAACCCGTGTGGGAGGAAACTCGTACTCCTGCTCAGGCATCTTCACTTTAGCATTTTTGGCTTTTTCCAGCTTTGCTCCTTCCTCAGTGGAGCCTTTTTCCCCCCAGCGTACCTGAAAACAAATTCTAATCAGTGATTTGTTCATGCTTTGTTTGATGTCACTAAATAAAATCTTTAAGAGAAGCAGTGTTTTATTTGTCATCAATGCAGTGGAAATCGCTTAAAAGATTGTTAGTTTGGGTTGTCAGGCAGACATTATTTGAGATATCAGGTCTGAGCAGGGCCAAGACCGAGTTTTTACAAACTCAAGATAACTAATTTGTTAATCCTTTACATCACTGCCATGTTTGCATTTATTGGTTTTGTACATAAATATTTAGAATTCTTTACATTAAAAATTGAGTTGAATCCAGTTTGTTCCCACCAACAATCCAGGTAAAACTCCTGTTGCAAAACAAAAAGTATCTAATGAAAAATTAATTTGGTGTAAAATCCAAAGGTTTTAAAGTGTTTCAAGCCAACACTACATTATTTATATTTTACACCATTTTTCTTTTCCATCTGATAGTTCCTCAGCTCGGTTCTGCCCATTACATTCTGTTTTGCAACAATTTAATCACATGGACCAAACCTGGTGACGACCCAAAAACCCATTTAAACCTTCATTATTTATGTAACTTTTATTCAATTCAGTTTATTTATATAGCGCCAGGTCACAACATACGTCGTCTCAGGGCGCTGTACATGAAAAAAACAATTAAAGAAACCAGCAGATTGTGTTGAAGCACTTCGTCACAGTCTCCCATCCTGAGCATCAGACAGTGGAGAGGAAAAACTCTCTTTATAGTAGCTTTTATTGAAGAAATGTATATCGCCTACATCCTAAACTTTTACACAAAGCAATCACACATTTTGTTACAATGTTTGAGTATGTGTTGGGAATGACTCTTTCCACACCAAACTGCTCATTATCTGTAAAACTGACTGAGTCACTCACTGTAGCTGTGGCAGGCATCTTTGATTGGGTTTACTCCAACAGTTAATCAGTATATTTAAAGCCATTGATTACTTTCTGAGAGGTGAAAAAATGAGTCTGTTTGCTGGTTCATGAAATATTTTGCTAACAGACAGACAATCAAGCAAACACACATGCAGGAAATTCCATGATTGCTCATCTTTTATGGTAGCAGGTGATAAACTTTTTCCGTAAAAATGTAAATATTTGTTTTCAAACACTTAGTCTATTCTACTGCAGGTAAGATACTGATTACTGAAAAAACATCACAGAACACCACTTTAAGTAAAAAGTTTCTGAAACCTTCTGGAGGTTTTCCTCAGCATTGCTTAGTTAAATTGTGGGACATGTAAGCAAAGTCTCACCTCCATTCTTTTGATCCCCCCCACTCCTCTTCCTCCATAGTAGGAGGCATCTACGGTCGGCCATTTTTTCTTAGGACCCTCAAAGTCTTCTTCATCCTAAAGGACAGCAACAAAAAGCAAGTACATTTTTGATACTTAATTAATTTTTTTCAACTAATAAAACTCATTAGAAACCTGAGAATCCAGAATTTCAAAGTAAATATTTTTCTATCAACTCTGTCCCACCCCTCAGCTGGGGTTGTCCTGTAGAGGATATAAGTTTCTCTGGATGGACTAAAGGATTTTTCAGCTTTTTAATTCAGTCTGACTCATAATCCACTTTTATGTCATTTGGCTCAAAGGTGGAGTTTGAAATTTGTCTTTAAAGCCCCCTTTAACCTCATTTTCTGTTGGCGTATTAAAAAATAAATGTAGCACGACACGTTCCACACCCTTCAGTAAATTCGATCCTGATGTGCGTTTTCTCATTAGATGTGAGTGGTTGTCAAATTCATGGCAAACTATCAAAATAAGTAACATTTTTACATTTCTCAAGAGCCAAGGAGGTGTCATTTCATACAATAAATACAAATCTGGATCACAAGAAAAAATTGAAAAAATGTTGTGATTTCATTATTGCTCTATAAGGGGGAATTAACTTGACGACGTTTGATGAATTCCCAAACGAGTCAAAAAGGGTTTTGAGTCAGGCTAAGAGTGAATGACGCAGCGTGGTCGTTGAGGTTTAAACTGTCAAAGCAAGCAGTTTCACAGCCATTACACAACTTAAACACCAGCAGCTGCTGAGCTCCTAAACCACGAGCACTCGTTCACTCCTCTAAGTCATGAGAAGCAGAGAGGAGGAGGAGGAGGAGGAGGAGGAGGAGGAGGAGGAGGAGGAGACGTACCGAGCTTTCCTCCACAGGTGGGGGTGGGGGTTCATGGATGATCTAAAGAAGCCAAAAAAAAAAAAAAGACAGAGCAAGAGAAGAGGAAATTAGATGATGACACAAGACAAAAAACGTATTTCTTAAATATGTGCTGTCAAAACAATGTGTCTTCTATTTGGTTACACAACAACACACAACTGAGGGGTTGTTGTTTTTTTCTTTTAATCACTAGTTTTGTTTTTCACGAGCAGTGTGCTGACCTAAAAACCTGCCATCCAGATTTTTTTTTTTTGGGAGCCCATGGTGATCAGAAGGGAAAGAATAATTCACAAACACAGCATCTTCTTCTCTTCTTGGTGGACAAATCTCGAGGCTGGCTTTATTTTATTTGATGATTCATCATTTAGTTCAACTTTCAGTGCACGACACTAAAAGAATGTTTTAGCATGAGTTCAAGTTTCTTTTTTTTCCTGCAATTTTCTTTTCTTTTATTATTGCAAATGCATTTAAATCAATCTGACTCTTATTTATGATTTTTGTCATGCCTGCCTCTCCCAGTCCTGGATCACACAGCAGCGCCTCTCCATGGTAACCCTTCATCGTTTTTCCAAACAGACTCTTGCTGCTCAGAGTTTGGGTAAATGGACAAGGACAGGAGAAGTGAACGGGGAGAGAAAGTTGTGCTGTAAAAGCTGACATCCTTAGTTGGCAGTTCCTAACTCTCCTGCTGCCAACACTGGAAACATTGGAGTGGATTTTAAAGAAGACTTTGTCAGTGGGCTCCAAATAAAAATCTGTATTTATTTTTTGTTGTTGTTTTTACCCTTTTTTTTTTCTTAGAATAATTGCAACCCTGGAAGACTGAGCTCTGTCAGACATATATTTTTCCCAAAGAATTTGATTGACTCAATCCAGACCAGATGGCATTTATTTATTTATTTATTTTTAAAAGACGTGATTTAAAACTTTTGGACAGTCATCGGTCCTCTAGAAATCTTGTTAGAAAGAGATGAACGTAAAAGGCTTGTAGTGTGTTTTTATTTCTATATCCCCAGCTGAAAATTGAAATTTTTCTGGGATGTGACCAAAAAAAGAAGAAAAAAAAAATGTCTTGGCTCTTTTAGTGAAGACAGGAAAACTTAGAGGTCACCCTCTCATGACCTTTTGGAAACCAAAATGACTTCAGCAGCTGCATAATAATCTAAACACCTGTTTAGTTGTTGACCGATCGGGTCTGGGCTGAGGACTAACTTCAGTTTCAAGGGTCTTTATGGACTCACTGACCCAGACCTTCTGCTGTTTCATTAGATGTCTTGTAAGTAAAAAAAAGCTGATTTTTACAGTTTGTAAGCAGCATTTTTATCCTAAAAGTGTATGTGTCACAATAAGACCATCTTAAATAGGTTGTAGAGCAGCATGTGAGCTTGCTGATATATTTCTGCTTTAGGAAAATGAGTGTGGGAAAATGAAATACTTCCTTTTAAATTTGCATTTATAAATCTGACGAGGGATGTGAAATATATAAGTTAGTTTTAATGCTATGTACAAAAGATATTTTTTGAAACCAGCACATAATCTGAAAAAAAAAAACATTGTTAATTTGTTTTTCTACCTCTTTCCTAAAAATACCATGAAAAACCTATGTGACTTTTTACTGGTGGGCTTCTTTAGACCTTAGAAGGAAAAAGGAGAAAAAGGACAAACAAAAAAAAAAGGTCAAAAAACGAGTTCCTCACCACAGTGCAGCAGAGGGGCCAGAACCACCAGAGGAGAGCCAGAATCAGGAGCAGCATGAGGATGAGCAAAGCTATGACCAGGATGGTCCCATCAGACTGTAACACAGACACATTCATCAACTCAGACGTGCTGCAGACAGAGCTGAATCAGCTCCAAGCACGTCAGCTTAAAGCTTTGAACTGACGAAGCTCTTTTAGCTTCATCCTGAGACAAAAACCGTAAGACTTTAATGCTGCAGAAATGCAATGAAGACCTGACATATGGATTGTGTTGTTCGAGTTTTTGCTTTTAGCTCTGTCATTAGTTGCTCATACTAGTTGGAAAAAACCCTCAAGTGCTGTTTCGCTTGAACTCACACAGCTCACGGTGGTGATGGTGACTGAACTGGAGATGAAACTGAGGCCCTCGTTCATGCTGACGTAAAGATTTGCAGCCCTGGAGGAGAAAAAGAAAAAATATATGTCCCAGCTGCCATTTATAGTAAGTGGTTCTTTAGAAAAACAAAACAGTATTTGAAAGAATTTGAAGGACTTACATCCCCTCATCCTCAAGCACAGGTGCAGGGCAGAGAAGATACTCGTCTTCAACTATCAATGGTTTCATCACTGGAGAGGCAGATGGAAACAAATCATGAGAAGTGCTAAAATGTCAACAGTACCTATAGCTTATAAATCAGAAGGTTATACCTATTTTTTAGATGATGATGTTATTTATTACGATTACAGTAAAATGAATGGAAAGTGTCAGGGAAAATAAACTTTTGTAGATCCACATAATCCAGCAACTCCAGCTGCAAATCTATTGGTGTGAGTCTCTTGGTAGTAGCTTTGATTTTAGCTCATTTGTTTAAAAAAAAAACTGTTCCAGGTTCTTCAGGTTGGACGGTTACTGCTTGTATTCAACAATATTTTAAATGTACCAGAGATTCTCAGTTGAACTGGCTTTGACTGAATCATTCCAGTAGACTGTTCAGGTGAACCTCCCCATCTCAAATCTCTGGTGAACTTAAACAGGTTTTTCCTCTATATTTTACACCCTTATTCATTGATTCATTCAACTTGGACCAATTTGAAAAGTATCCCCGCAGCATGATGCTGCCACCATCATGCTTCACTGTGGGATGGTGTTCTCAGCATGCTGAGAGACGATAGGTTTGCACCAGACTTGGTGTTGATCTTTTCAAGCACCTACTATCATTTTTTTCATTTCATATAGACTTAGTAGTTCTCTGTAAGATGTACAATGTTTAGGACAATTTTTGTCTTCATACTGCTCCTTGCTTGGTGGTAGCTTAAGAGGAACTGATGTTGATTCTGTCAGAACTGAGATCATTCGACACATAAATTATCTATCAGGGGATCCTATTTAACTAAGTGTGGGATTCTGATGGTGATGGTTGGGTCTTCAAAAAACGGGGGTAAATACATATAAAACATCCCATTTTATTTAGACCTAATTTAAATGAGTATTTCTGTCACGTTAATACTTTTAATCAAATTAAACAGCCAATGAAAATCCAGCTTGTAAGGCATCAAGTTAGAACAATTCCTAAAGGGGATGAACGCAGTGTTAATTCATCAACAACTCGTCTGAGAGAAGCAGGTTTATAATTTAAGAATATCTATCTCCCTACTGGGAAAAAAAACTGATTCTCTTTTTTAAGACAATACCTCTATCTTCTTTTTGTCTATTTCTTTTGAAAATTGACTCCAAGAGACAGCTTGTTCTGACCAGGTGGCAGCATATCTCAGACTCAGGCGATCAACTCAAGCCACTGATCTTACTGGAGACAATAAAAGAAAGATGGAAAAGGAGGGGCTGGAGGTGGTGCCAACAAAACAGCTGCTTGCCAGAACAAGTTCTGATCATAGTGGAAAAGAAAATACAAGAAAACACACAAGAAAATTCTAGTTAAAAGCTGATGGAAGCTGATTTTGTGTCGTCTTCGAGTTTTGGGAAGGTCTACTGGGGATACACGTGTTGGTACACATCCAGTTTCAGGAAGTTTTATTGGACAGTTTACTCCCTAACCAACCAGAGAGGTCACGTTTTACGGTGAGCTGCAGACAAGTTAAGCTTTGACCTGTAAATTATGTGGAGTTATCGGATTATTGGGGTATTAAGTTGAAGACAAATGGTCAAACATTACAGTCTGTGGCCTGTGCAGTCAGCGGGGTTGATTTACAGAAGACTCTAAAATCTGTTTGATTCAATAAAGAGATTCTCTTGAACTTATTTGACTTTTGTTGGGTCAGTTGTTTAGAAATATCAATATAAAAGTTGATTTTATGAAACTTTATGAAACTGTCTTTTGTACACCTGAAGCAAACCTCACATTCATTCAGTGGATTTCGACTGAACCAGTGTGACTGAAGTTTAGCTTCGATACAAAAGTTGCTTGGATCACTTCATTTTCTGCTTGACAAGTAGGAAAAAAAATAACGAATTTGTTTGTGTCTTGTCGTGCTGTAATCAAACAGTTGTCCACTGAAACATCTGTCATCAAACGACAGACAGCTCAGGATAACATCTGCCAACTCGCTGCAAGTCTGACTGCCTTTGCTGCTACTTTTTCCTGGAGACACAAAGTCAAACATTGATTCATCTGTTTAACACATGTAGTTGCACTCTGCTGCTTTCCTTTTTTACCATTTGACAGAATTCATAAAACATATAGAGGGCAAGTGAGGCTGTATAATGAGAGGCATGGTTTTCATTTCATACCATCAAACACAGGCAGACTCAAAGAAAGTCTGGGTTTTATGGTCCATCGCTGTAAAAGTGGGGCGATCATATCATGGCCTGTGCTTGTGTTCATCTATTAGCAAAATATCTCAAGAACCAATGGACAGATTTCAATCTAACTCTCAGACAGACTCACATTGAAGCCACAACCTTCTGTTGGATGTACATCTATAACTGATAATCTCTAGGAGTCAACCACATTCAACGTGGCTGCCACAGCTAACCAACCTCAGCAATCACCCAACATAATGAGCTGAACCTTGGTGTGGTAGTGGTTGACACAACAAATACTCAAAGTGTTATCAAGCTGTGTGACATTTTTGTTTAAAAGTTTGAGAAACAAGGTGTCAGGCAATATAAACTTAGCACAAAAAGTAAGGAAATTTGTGTTTAGTAGATTATTTCTTTATTGTTTCAATGCTTCTTGGCAATAAATGTTATATTGGGCACCTGATTGGCAGCACCAGGAGGTACCAGAAGCTCAATACAAGTGTTAATAACAACAGCAGAATAAGCTGTTTGGCAGAGAAGATTTGGCAAATTTTAATGTGAGCAACCCTCATAGCTCTACTGCTCATCACACAAATGCATGTTCCTTACAAACGTGGCACCATTTAAAAGGGAAATTAACAGACTTTCCAAAGATAAAAAATGTATTACCGAGAAGCATTGCTACAACAAAATAATCTACCAAACACACATTTCCGTACTTTTTACGCTAATATAAGAAACATGTTTTTACTTAGAGGCAAGAGCAGACACAAAGACAAATTCAGATTTAAACTTAAACTTTTAATTGCAAAAGAATAAAACCATACCCCACCGTTCAGCTGGACTAAAATACAGACCTTTATTCAGTCTTGGAGTACTTTGGTAATGAATCAAACCAAACAACATTTAAACAATTTTTATCCAGGGTTGAGTCACTCCCCAGGGACAAGAAGTCATATTGAAGGGAGGAAGCCCTTCCTCCAAAAGTCACTCAACCCTTTGTACACCAATCTATATTCTAATGGAAAACTATGTGTCTGTCTGTCGTCTGGTGATAGATTGTGTGAACTAACTTGTCTCTTTTTAAGTGCACTCTGTTTGGAGTGAACATCAATTAATCCCAATTTAATCACATAGATATGTAATTATGCATTTTAAAATCCTGATCAAAAATTTTCTGAATGTGTAGTGCATTTAAGAATCAGTGTTAAACAGAATACATTTTCCTTCACTAAGTATATATATATATTTTCAAGAAATGCTTGTTCATTATTAAAACTATGTCTGACACAAAGGAAATAATCTCCAGACTGAGTGGAAACTTTCCAGAAGAGAACTAACAGGAGTGACACTGGGAGGTAGTTTTGCAAATAAAATTGCTTCCATGTTTTGCAAGATGTTGGAAGATACGTCACAAAGGAGCAAGTTGATAAAATTGTAAACAAAAGTGTGTTGAAAGAATCACTATGACCATCCAAAACATTAAAATGTAGTTTTAGGATTTTAAATAAACATGAAAGTGCTTGTGAAAACATGAGACTGTGGGAAAATGATGAGAGAAATGGTATCTTTTTGCAGCACAAAACGATACCTTGTTTTGGTTTGTGTATCTTCAGTAACCTTCAGTAAAGCAGGCCTGTCATTTTCCTCACTGCTGCTAAACACTTTTCTACCTCCTGCAGCTGCTGTGGCGAGCAGGAAGTGTTGTTTACAGCTGTTACAGTAAGCTGGTAGTAAAAAAAACAGAGAGAATCTGGTTGTATCTTTGAGGACTTTCATCCCCTGCCTCGTGTGTGGCACTGCCTCTGTTTCATCTCTTGTATTTTGTCTTTTTATTGAGCCATAAAACAACAGTGTGCTGGTTTTAAAAAGGCCCTGATGCCAGTGGAACCAGCAAAGCTGCGTGTTTTATCCAGTAGGACTCCAGCTGTGCAGTCGACCCTGTTCACCCAACGCTTTGTTTCAGCTGATTTTACCGTAAAGTCCTGACTGATCCCGTTTGATGCTTCTATTCTCACTGAAATAATGAGATGTTCATTTGACAGCAATGTTTCACTTACTTTTGGTTAAAGTGTCGTTGATTCGAAAGCTGCACAAGACTTTGTCGACGTTTCGGGCATGAAGGAATCCGTTTCCTCTCACCACCACCTGGAAGGACTCTGGTAGGACAGAGAGATGCAGACTGACACCACAACTACGCAAAAACTGCAATAAATCTGATTATTTATTTTGAGCCAAAAATTGAGCTTAAGTTCCATTTGTGCAAAACATTTCACATAAGAACCTGGAGATATTTAATGAGATAGTGACAGGCTAATTAAAACTAAAAAAAACTCTATTTAATAGACTCCAAGTGGATATCTAACTCAAAAACCAAGCCTTGTATCAAGTGGTTTGACCTTAAACAAGTTTCCTGTAATGTGAAGATTTAAATAGATTTTTGTCTCCTTCCAGAACAATAAATCTAATTTTTGGTTGTGGGCTGTTGTATTGAGATTTCAGGATTATTGTTATTATTAGAAAATGCAAAAGATGAATCTAAAAAAAGCAAGATGCAGCAGTGAAGATATTTTGTCACAGTTTGGAAATCTATTTTTGTCATACCTCCTGCACAGATGCTGGAGGGCTCTGCTGCCAGGATCTCAATACAGGACTTCTTCAAGATCTGAGAAGACGATGAGAAAAATAAAAAACAACAAAAATTAAAAACACAGTTTGTGTATTTTGATAGAATGCTCTCACAGGTTTCTGCTTCATCCATTTAAAGGTTCAATCATTTATGTTTTTAATCAACCTGTTCTCTTTTAATAATGCACTCCATGATAGATATATATTTTTTTACTGAAGAAATCACAACTGGGACTCACATACAGCTGCCTGACCTGAACCTTCAAACCTTCCATCTCTCTGCTTTGTTTCTTTTGATATTTAACCAACATTTAAATGAAACAATTCGGAACTAATTGTCAAAAATCGAGGCACAAATAATTTTCCTTTCTTTATTATAATGAAACAAATGCTCACTGAATCGATGACTCCCTGCAGAGCCTCGAATCCATCGTTCACAGGGAAGACGTGGTCCTTACTGTCAGCTATCTTTGCCAGCTAGAAAGGAAACAAATCATCATCACAAATCGCAAAAAGAACATTTCATCATTTATGAGTGAACACTGCCTATGAAATTAAAGGTCATGCCAAGTCTTTTTGCAAGTTCGCTCGCTGTGGCAACCCCTGAAAAAGGACGAGTCAAAAGGAGGAAAATAAACATTTGATTAAAAGTCCATATTATTTTCCTGACACTTCTCATTTGTCAGAGTTTGAAACTAAAATATTAACTTTATGATGAAAAACAATGTTGCAAAATCTCTTGAATCTGTTTGTGCTCAAAGAAATGGTTGGGAATGATTCTCAGCTACTACCACATCAAAGTTTAGCTCATTATTAAAAAAACCAACAAAGTTTTAGGCACTTTTATGTTTTCCACAGTCAGTTGGCTATAGGGACCATTAAGTTGACTCCAAACATTATTCAGTCTTAGACAGACATCCACTGATTACTTCAGAACCTTTCTTTAATATTCCTCCAGTGGTTGTAGTAAAAAAAAAAACATTCAGTTGTTCCTGAGATATTTTGCCAATACAACAGGGAAATTAATTTATGAAGACGTGCAGACCCAAGGGCAAAAATGTCTGTTGCCTTTGTGGTAAAACACAGCAGCCGAACAAACACCAAGTTTTGCTTTAGAAATAAAAAAGGAAATATGCAACAAATAAAATATCTGTTGAAAAAGAAATCTGTACTGCAATGATTCAATCCAAAGAATGTGCAAAAACGTCTAAAAGTGTTTAATATCTGGAAAAATGCCATTTTTTTCGCATTTTTCCAAATTACTTTTCTTCTTTTTTTTTCTCCTTTCCCTTTTCTTCTTTCAAAAAAAAAAAAAAGTCACTAATGATGAAGAAATTAATTAATTTTTCTACTGAAGTGACTTTAAAAAAAATAAAAATAAATAAATAAATAAAAGTGTTTAATATCCTTTTTTATGTGCTTTTTGTTAACAATTTCATTAACAAAAATGGGTTAACCAAGTTGAATTTTGCTTTGGAGTTCATTTTACATTTCAAAGACTTCCATAACTTCAGCTTTGATGCCACCAGACTAAACCCTCAAACACACACCTGGGTCTCATTGAAGTCCTTCACCCCGACGCAGTAAACTGAAGCTCCCAGGCTCCTGGAGCGGTTTGCCTGTCAGGTACACACACACACATATACACACACACACAAAGTCACAGCACAAACAGGAAGAAGCTCAATGCCTGCATTTAATTACTTTTACTACATCATCCAAAACATTGTGCTAAATAAAAAAAGGAATGCTTTCGCCTTGATTCTAAGATTTTACAAGAAGTTGAGCAACACTGTGTTTCAGCTGCAATAATAACATTCAAATGTTGTTCAACACGAGAAACACATGACTGACTGAAAACACAAAACACCGACGTTTGTCTCCTAATTTCTAGGTAATTGGGGGTTGTGGGGTTTGTTTTTGGTCTCAGACCTGCTGTTTCCTAGAAGAACATTTCCAGCTACTTAAAGACACAGTCTCCCTTAATCTCTGCCGTCAACATGTGAGGCTTTGAGAAAAGACAAATGAGCATCAGGAGGCTCAATAGATTCCTGTAACAGGAGGGAGCTCAGAGTAATGATGGCAGTATTTTATCTGCCCCATCAGATGTTCGGTCACGAGTGTTTGTTTTTCTCACCTCTCTTTCTGCGTAGTAGAAAAGATCCTCATGCAGCTCTCCATCTGTCAGAGCTATGATAACACTGGCAGTGCGATAACCTGGAGACAGAAGGCTTCTGCTCATTAGCAGCACAAACTTACTGTTTTCATTTCAGTCTAACTGCAGATATTTAAGAGGTTTCAACATGAACTAAACTGTAAAGAGCTTTAATTCTTGTGTATCCTGATGAGTTCTTGGTATAGTTAATAAATAGTTTTGTAACAATTTCATAATTTGTTTACTCTGTCCTTCACTGTTACAGATGTTTTTAAGTTGTATTCTGATTACTTATTCATAAAAATGATATTTGTGCTGGCGTAGTTGCACATCAATACTCTTCACCTCCTCTCCAGCTTCAGATACCTTCTGCTGAAGGACTTTTTCTGTAAATCCTGACTTTTGTTTTGACTTTTTTCAGACTTCCGTAACTCAGTTTGTCCTTCACCCTGTCTGATAACCTGCGCCACCTGAAAAATACAACTTACTGAAAAAAAGTTACTTTCTTCCAATATGTTTGTTCTGTTTTGCTGAGATCAAAAGTTATTTAATCTGATGATTTAATTAGACAAAAAAATGTGCTCAAATTTTTAAACTTCCCAAACTTTTGTATGAGAACATTTTGTTTCACTTTCTTTACATTACTAAACAACCACCAGCAACAATAACATTCTTATTTAAAAAAACAATTGAACAAAATCTTTCATTTTCAAGCTATTTTTCTTTTTTACATACCACATTACTTCCATTGTTAAATCATGAGTTCCAATACTGCAACCCACTCTGTAGCTTTAAGTAAAGAACATGCCTTTATAGTAAAAGGTTTGTTGGTCTGTGATTAAAAAAAATAAACTATAAAAATAAAACTAGTTGATGTAGCTGAAAAAGAGTAGCATTTATTATCTTTTTATAATTCAAACTCCAACTTTTAAATGAGTTCATTTTGAAACTCAGTCCTCTAAAATGTAACCGACTGAATTACACAACAACAGGCTAAATCAAAGATACATTCATTTGAGTTGTGACTAACCCTACATCTATGTGTGTTTATCTTCAGGTAATACACACCTTCAGTGTTTCCATAGTAAATCTGCTCACTGGCCTGTTAATGAAAGAATAGCTGGATTAAAACAGTTTGTCATCATAGCACAGTATATAATATAACAGCTTATCTTTAAAAATAACCATATTATTAAAAGAAGATAAAACACTGGGAGAACCCAAGTAACTTTTACAAATTGTCCTTAGACACATTTTTGAGATATATAAATCCATTGACTTCATGGAGGTGAAAGGATAGTTCAGATCTTTTAAAAGGGGTTTCTGTGCAAAATTTCTGAAAGATTTTGTTCTGCTGGCTCAGTGCAGAGCAACAGTTTAGAGAAATACTTAAATTTTCACCAGATTGACAACTAATTTAATCTTTTGAGAAAAAATTTGTCCCTGCTTGGAATAGCCTTCACTCTGGTCAAACTTAATCTTTATTTATCCATGACAGGTAAGACATCACTTATTCATAACATTTCCACAGAACTTTGAAACACCATTTTCTTAACTGTTTGAATGCACATATTTACAGTTTATTTATTCTGAAATGCTTTAAATAAGTAAAAATAAAATAAATCAAAAATGCACAAAAACTCTTCAAACTTGACCTAACAGGCTGGGGTTTACAGTGTAGCATGCTGTGGATGAAAGAACTCCTTCCTGCTCTAACACAGCCACCACATGGTGCTCTGGACCAAGTGGCGCTTGTTCTGGACCAAGACTAGAGATATCTCAGATCCATGTTGGACGTGGGCCACTTACCCTCAGGATGCCTTCGTGCATGAACGTGTCTCCTCCTGGTTGAACGTCATGGAGCTCCTGCAGACCTTTACGGATCTGTTCTCTGTGCAGAAGGACAGACCACAGTGCTGACAATGGTATATGTTCAAAATATTTGTTTTTGTCTGTAATGGTTTCCATCAGGGCAGTCCTTTTAGAAAACCCAATCCATGTGCAACAGATGTAAAAACCAAAACAGTACTGGCCTGCAAATATACAGGAAATGAACGTTGTATAAATTTACATAACTCATGGAGCAAACGTTGAATCTGTGAAAGGATCCATTCAGGAAGTATAAACTCAGAACTGTCCATAAGATGTCAAAACCACATGATAAAGTAGTTCTGCAGGCTGACCACACCATCGTGGCCACTATCTGTCTGGATTCTCTTCTTGGTCATAAAAAACATGGATCAGAACTCTGGTGAATCAGTCCAGATCTACTGCTTCACTCATTCCGTTCAGCTGTAGAGCAGAAAACCAAAGAATTAAAAGCAACTTGAGAGACTCTGCACCCACCTGTCTTCTGTCAGGCCCATCAGGATCCGTCCCTCGGTGGAGAACACAATGAAAGACATCCTCAACTGTGGGCTGAGAGAAGAGAAACTATAGATCAGCAATCTTTTCTCTGCAGCTTCCAGCCATCATTTTGATGTTTACCTTGTGAATTTCTGCGCTAGATGTTCAACAAAATTGTAAATTTCATTCCAGTGGTTCTGTACACTCCCAGATCTGAAAAGAGAGGCATTAAAATAAAATGTTTGTCAACAAGTGCTGCTTCTTTAATGATGAGAGGTTTAATGAAACTGGATGGTTTTATTGAGTTGCACTGTGATGGTGACAGAGGGTACTGTTTCCTGCTCCATTGGGAGAAAAGCCTCAGCTTTTTCTATGCATGTTACTGCTGATTCTTATCGAAATAACTTTCAGTTAAACCATGTTTTCATAAGCCACTCAGTTTTCATTTGCATATTTGTACAATGTAACCATGACACAAGTTCCAAAGCAAACAGCTCAGCCAAGAGGCCGAACAGCTGGATGAAGCAGAGAAAGGCAGTGCAGATATGGAAAAGGGACTGGAGGTCAAGCAGATTCTGCAAGAGGTCGATGGGGGTAAGTGAAGGACATGATTGCTAAAGATACCCTTTTTTTTGCTGGGAGAATAAAAAAAAAAACAGTAACAATAAAGTCCAAAAATCAACTTTTCCAGTAAACTAATGAACAACAAAGACACACCTGAACAAGTGTAGATAAAACTGAGCTAACGTAAACAATCTGTGAAACATAAAATGTCTGTCTTCCTGCAGTGTCTGGAGTCAGCAAGTACTGAAGGACGAGTTAAATATTTGTCTCCAGCCTCTGACTTCATGAATAGTTGTTTTCTCCCATCACATTCCTCAATAGAATAAAATTTGTACATTTTATCAGTCAAGTTTGTAAATGTTTTGGGCTGCAATAAAAAAAAAGTAAAATATCAAAAAGGTTATGAACTTAATTCAAAAGTCACAGCCAGGGTGAGTCAGTTCTGATGCTGCTGGAGCCTTAAAGGGATAGTTTTCAAGTGTAGCGCTGTGGAAAGGGTTTGAACAATAAATATCTTATCTGTTTTGAATATCTCTTTGAGTGAGCAAAAACAATGGCTGCCCTCTTGAACCACCTGCAGCCTTAATCATTTAATGGTCGTTTGTGTGAATAATATATTTTTTAAACCTTTAGATGGCCAATTTATTCAAAATACAAAGTTTTTCTAGCAGAAACACAATAATCTTGCAGGCTGCTGCTATTTGCACTTGCAAATAACTGCAATTTTGTGTAAATCACCATACAGTGCAAAATTAATAGCAATGTAGAGGGTTATTAAGCAGTTGTTGCACAAACTGATGCTTTTGAGACCTGAGTTGTTTTGTGAGGACACCGATCCACTTTGGGGTGTCACTCAGACAGCTTTTTGCTCTTCACTGCAGACAGAACTGAACTTTCTTTGAGCTGAGGTTGCTGAAAGAGCCCCTTCAGCAGGTTGTTCATTATTTTCTACAAAACTAACTTCAAATTATTTGATATTGATCTTGCATTTGTGTCTTTAAACTCATTTATGGTTTTATTTTGAAAGTCTTGCTGCCTCTTGTCCTCTGTGTTGAGTTTTTCTCCCTGTCTGCATTGCACACCTGGATTACGTTATCATTTTCCACTCACCTGTTACGTATTTGTCAGTTCATCCCTCAGGGTACATAAATAGTTTTAGTCTTCAGCTGCTTTTTGCTCTGTTTGGCTGTCCTGGTTTTCCTCTTAGTATTGCTTTAGTTCATGTCTATTTTAATTCAGCAAAAGCATTTTCAGGGCACTATATCCAGAAAGCTGTTTTTGTTAAATTAAAACTTGACTTTACCGTTACCAGCTTAGCTCCTACTTCAAAGTTCTGTATGTGGGTTTTTTAGCTTCTTATTGCTGAATCTGCAACTATTTCATCTCTACTGACATGAAAGTCTTTGTCTTTGAGTCTTAGTTGACTTTGATTTGCTGGTATGATTACTAAGTACAAGTAAAAGTAAAAAGTCATATTTTGCCCTCAAATATAAATTCTCTGGAATTGAGAGGGAAAAAACTGCCTTGACTGTCTTTATAAAATTAATGTTTCCTTTATTTGATGAAGTAAATGTTGCTGACTAAGCAGCAGCTAAGATAAGAGCTTTGATGTCATAACTCTTAAAAACAGATTTTATCCAAGTTAAATGAGCATGAATGCTTGACCAAACCAACCATCAGACTTATCTCAGATTGCAAAGAAACTTGTGAGGAGTTCTGAGCTTTGATTCACCAGAAAGTGATGAATACAGAATAATATAAAGCAGAACATGTTTAGAAGTGCAGTGTAATATGAAAAATGGGTTATTTTACAAACAATTGAGTGTTTTCATGATATATGATATTAATGCAACTATTCATTCAGATCCACAAGAGTTTTTGCACATTGTACATAAAACAGTTTTTTTCATGCTGCAAGTTATTTTTGTAAAAGAATCCCCCCTTTCCCGGCAGCTGTGTCATGTACTGTGTGAGTTACTCACTTGTCCAAAACAAAATAGAGATCAAATCCTCCAAAGCACGAGGATGCCTTCGCCTGCCTCCGGTCCTGGTTCGGTCCAGCACTTACAGCGCTGAGAACAACCAGTGTGGCACCAAACACCACAGGAAACCAGAAGCCTCTGCTCCAGCACAAAGACATTATTCCACATGCAGAAGACCTCAGACTGGTCATTCATCAAACACAATCACTTTGAGTTTAAAAAACAAAAAGGAATCTTCCATGCAAAATCTTCTGTCAGTCAGTCCACAGATGTTGTCAGCAGGAAAAAAAAAAACTATTAAAAGCTGTTCTCTGGAGACTTCTGAGAGTTTAAAATGTAGAATGACACAAAGCAAGTGAGATGATGATGATGATGATAATGATGATGGCACCCTTGCATCTCCAGATCCACTGATAAACAGATAAACAAGAAGAGGTCCAAAACCTCCTTGTGTTGTTTAAGTCAAGGCCATCCAAAGCCTGAATGTGTCTGCAGCACTTCTTCTCGCCTTTTCTCTCTTTCTCTTTGACTCTGAGTGGGAACAAGGACGAAGACAATACTGGGAAAACACAAAAATAACTTTTGACTCCTCCTGCCACCTAGTGGTGATGTGAGGCTGTTGTTGCTTGTGTGATGAAACTGGAAAAGAATTGCAGGAAACAGAAAATCATGATGCAAATTTGAACACAACACGCCTCTTTTGTTCCTGCATTGCATCAAAATCTGTTCCAACTACAAACACATTGGAGAGAATTACAACCATAAGACATCCTCCTGTGTGTATAATAAATAAACATTAAATTTTCATTCGTGTTCAAATCCCCCTGTATCAAACAAGCAACAAGCAAGCAGATGTGTGATAACTTTCCTAAAGTTTTACAACCAGTCAGAAAGTTGTTGTGCTTTTGTAGACTTTTCTTTTTCACTTTATGGCTAAATTTTATCCACCTCTGTCTGATTTGTTCTAGACGGCAAAAATGTTTATGTTTCAATTAGATTTAGATTTTGTGTTTTTAACTCATGACGCTCTAACTATTGTAGTCTACATTTCAGTTGGGTTGATGAGTCATAAAACTGAGATTTTCTCTCCTTAAAAAATACATTCATCACTGGTAAAAAAAAAATCAATCAATCAAGAACAAGTTGTGAGGTAGAAAGGTATTTTTAAATTTCATTTTCATAGTCTAAAATTCAAGAATTTGATTTCTTTCAGTGTCGACTTCTTCTATTTTGCTCCGTCCTCCTGGATATCACTGCAACAAGAACTGGAGTTTTCCAGTTTGATCGCACTGAAGCACATTTTAAAAATTGTGGAAAGATCGTAATTTCAACCCTGGTCTTGTTTTTAGATTTGTGGTTGTACTTTGCTCATATTTATATGTCAGCATAACGTTTTAGGGTTTTTGTATAATGGATGTTGTGTTTTTCTTAAAAAATCTCTCTTTTAAATGACACTACCTGTCTCAATGAGATCTGTCTAAATCATTTATTTATCTTAATAAAGACAAACATCCAGGCTCAGCCATAACAAGTTAGTCAGTGTTAATACTAATAATAATATAATCTAATAAATTATTCACTGAAGACCTTACTTATGTGGCCCTTCCTTTAATTCATTTTGTTGTCATTTAAAAGAGCAAAGATTACCATTTTTTCTAATTAACTTAATTTTTTTTTAAATCTGTGTTTTCTTAGAGACTAAAATTTAAACATTTATTTCTAAAAAGAAAAAGCTGAAAAAGTAAAAAGTATGCTGTTTAAGGGTCTCAGATTAAGGTCTGGGGCAGCCAGTTTCCTACAAAAGTCTAAAAAAAACCTAATTCTTTATGTGCACCTGTGAGTAATCCAAGTGTTACATGATATAATTTCCCATCATTTAGCAGAACAGCCAGGCAGTTCTGAAAAATTACCAGGACAAAGTACAAATTAAGGTTTTTAAATAAGCCAGAATCATTCAGAATCTATTATACCTAATGGGAAAGAAAACAAACCACATTAAACCAGCCAGGGAATAACAGATTCACATTCACAGTCCTGGAAATGTTAAAACATAAACAAAAGACCAAAAAGAATATTAAGAGTTGAATCAACAGATCTCAAAAGATCTTTGGAGTCTAATAAAACCTTTGGAACAAGACACTTTGGTCAGATGAGACTAACTAAAGGTTCTGGCAGAAAACACTGTGATGTGAGACCAAACCCAGAGTCTGAGAAATGATGTCAAACTGGAAAATAACGAGCAAGTTACTGAAGAAAAACTGACTCAGTCTCAGAAGGAATAGAAAAGGAAGTCAAAAACAGATGTGTTAATTAAAACATTTGATTCTAAAGAATAGAAGAATAGAAACCGTTAGTAAGTTCTTTGATTAAAACTAGGACAGTGCAAAAAGAATGAATATTTGCACAAATTGCCACTGTAATAATGTAGGAAAATAGTTGAAACTGAAAACATAAAGTGAACTAGTGACAAAAGATGAAAATATTTAATGACATGAGAAAAAACTGACAACAGATAGCAGCATTAAGCATCAGATAAAAAAATGTTTTACTTAAAAAGATATACTCTCTAGGAATAAAGCTCCTGTATAAAACTTAAATCATATTCAGCACAGAACAAATATCCAGAAAATAAAATTTGAAAGGAAATGAGTCCAACACCAAACGACTGAATCATAAAAACAATCACAGGACTAAACACCTAAGATCTGTGAGAAATGTGACTGGGATTTTTGTTTTATTTCCCCAGCTGATTGCTGCTGCTGGTAAGTCAAACTTCCAGTAAAGTCCAACTCCTTCCAAAGAGCTGGGTACATTCATGACGACACAGAGAAAAAATGACTTTGCTTATGATGAATCTTCCCAGATTTTTCCCATCTGCTGCTTTCAAAACAGCATCGTTGTGCTTTTTGATTCAACACTTTATTCTGAGACTGAAAAATCAGAGATGGGATTCTGAATTGATCAAAATTTTTAAAATGAGTGAGCAAATGTACTGTGTCTTGTAAAACTGGAAAACAAACTGAAACACAAAAACATCCATCAGCAGTTTGACTAAATTGATGCAAAAGCATAAACTGACAAAATATTATTCTTCAGTTTTTGGAGACTTTTTTTTTTACTGAATCTAAACTGGGATTGCTATGTTTGGTCTTCTTTTGTTTAATTATCAGCATCGTTAATATTAATTTGTTTATTGATCGTGCACAGTATAAATATGATTCAAACTACTTTTTTCTCTTTTGCCTCTCCCTGGGCTGCCACCTTATCGTGGTGGAGAGGTTTGAGTGTCCCGATGATCCTAGGAGCTA